>JAUCMX010000013.1:20164479-20212652 GCA_033459395.1 Hemibagrus guttatus
ACACAGAGAGCTGAATGACCAGAGCAAAGTCCCTCACCATTGACACAAGCCAACACCTTGAAGGACACTGTGCCTGACCCAGGCCTAAAAGACATGCACCAGACCCTGAAACATCAAAACTAGGCAGTATTAATTTTGACAGCCATTTTTGATTAGGCTTAGTCTTTATCTTCAGACGAAAATGCTTATTAGTCTTAGTCATATTTTAGTCATTTTAGTGTTTCATAGTTTTAGTCTAGTTTTAGTCAACGAAAAGTCATTGCATTTTTGTCATTAGTTTTAGTCAAACTGCAGTTACCAGCTTTAATTTAGTTAATTTTCTATGTAGTATTTAGACAAAAATAGTCATAATTTTTCTCTCTTTAGACCAATTAAGCTCATGAGAAATTTGAATCAAGATAACAAGCTATATTGACACTGCACTCTTAACACTTGTGCAACTCTACATATCCCTTTTCTTAATTGGATATCAGCCTGCTGTGCTGCTCTTGCTTATTTATAAGGTAGGACCATACATTATTCATTCATTCATTCATTGTCTAGGCACAGACAATCGCAGGGCACACACACTCTCATTCACTCACGCAATCACACACTATGGACAATTTAGAGATGCCAATCAACCTACAATGCATGTCTTTGGACAGGAAAACAGAGCACCCGAGGAAACCCCCAAGGCACGGGGAGAACATGCAAACTCCAAACACACAATGTTTAGCTGTTTCACAGCTTTACAAATATCAAGTATCTGATTATCAAATACATTTCTGTTCTATCTCATCCCCACACACCTACTCCATCTAAACTATTCTGCTCTCAAAGCCTGGTTTCCATACAGTTCTGTTTGTGTGCATCTTTTCATGAATGTATGGGTCTTGTAGCAAAATCCCATTACCCTACCTCCTGAAAACCCACACCATTTCAACAACATTCTACTTAATATTCAGGTTTTCTGTAGACTTTATAGTGTCATACTATTAAGTGCTAGTTTTGTACTGATGTTTGGACACACTGACTCACTGTGGTGTTTGACATTAACTCCAGAGTATCAGAAAATATGAAAGATAAAATCATAGCCTAGTGTTAATGTTAGGGTAACTGTAACAACCATATATAAGTTTGATTTATGAACAAATCTGACATAAATGATATTAATTTAGGATTATAAAGGATTATAAAGTTCTCAGCTTATGTCTAGTCTGGGCTAGAAGGACATCAGTCTCAGCTCCATGTCTTCATAGAATTCCGTGCCATTTTTCTAATTAATGTTGGTGGTGGTGTTCTTGGTTCTTCAAAAGTAAACATAATCCACTTTAAGCCATTTTTAGAAGCAGATAGGACAAAACAGACACCAAAATGTTTTTTTTCAGTAAGAGAGGTGTTTTACTCTTAAAGATTTTTGATGAGTTCAGAGGAGGAGGTTTGAGATGCCACCTCTCATCTATTTACATTAAATGTCTATCATGTTTATCCATCAGTTCACATTAATCAGTTCACTACATGATGGTTGCAGTGGAGCTCCAACAGTCCTGTTCCTGAGTGATGGACTTTCCTGGTTTTGATGTTTCAGGGCCTGGTGCAAGTCTTTTAGGCCTAGCTCAGGGACTATGTCCTTTGGTCTGTTGGCTTGTGTCAGTGGTGAGGGACTTTACTCTGCTCTGGTCCTTCAGCTCTCATCAGCTCTTCACTCATACTGTGATCAACTGAATCAATGAGATTTGTACACATTAGCAGAGGACTCCACTAACCATTCTGATGTTGTGGGAATTTCAGTAAGCAAATAAGATTTATGGTAACACTTTATTTTGATAGTCCATCTGTTGACACTCTACTAGTTATCAGTACTCATTTAGTAGCATGTCAACAGTGCATCAGTTGACACTCAACAACATTGTTTCAACAGACAAGTAACATACATTCAACTAACTGCCTGTAGATTATAAGGTGCATTTTAACTTCTAATCTATAGATTTTACAAAAAGTGCATGCTGACTGTCAGTATTTATTTCGCAACAGGTTGGTAACTAGTAGTCAGCTGACTTTCTGTAGATTGTGTTACCATCCTCTAAGTTGTCTACCAACTACTCAAAATCAATCTGTCAGCTGAAAGTCTACAGTCATGTCAACATATGGTCAAGAGCATATTATATCATCCTTACTTAAGGGTCTCAAATGCATCAAATTAATAATTATTTAACCATTTCATTTTTTATCAAGATCACTAGTTTATTATCTGTTGACAGTCAACTAAACATTGGTTGTGCATCTGTTGCTTGTCAACTAGTCTAAAGTTTATGTTCAGAAGATCATTAGTAGACATTCTTAACTAAGAATTTGTAGATATATTTTAGGACTATCCAATTAAAGTGAAAAATAGTTGATAACAGTTGAAAGTCTATAAGCTATCAACAGAAAACCTACAGCCATCCATTAATTATATGCAAGATATTTATAGTTTAAAATGAGAAGTTAATACCAGACTATGAACTACAATAGAACCAACACTACAGACAGGATATTAGAGAAAGTTATTTTATTAACAATATATTTATACAAACCCATCGTTCACTAGGGCATCAGATCTGAACAGTCTAATTATGTTGTATCAAACTTTACTTGAATTAACATTACATAAAACAAAAACAAAACAACAAAATAAAATAAACATGCTGCACTGGCAGCACTACAAATAATCAAACAAGCCTCTACCATGTCATCGTAGGGGCAAAGCAACTTCTACTCAACAATCTACTCAAACTTAGCTAACATCCTGTTTCCTACATTCAGTCTTTCTTTGCAGAAAAGGGGATGAGCTGTTTGTTATTTTTCATTTCAGTGATCTTTTCTGCCAGTTCACCAGCTATTTTTTTTGACAAAGTTGTGCTAGTTTCAAAAGTTTGTATTTACCCTTGAATTGGCTTAGGACACTTTTGTCTGCTATGTAAATCTCTGCAATTGCTGCCGTGTCTTTCACAGCATTTCTTGAAACGTGAGCTTTCTTGAAGGCTGCGGTCATCCTGAAGCCTTTTTGCAGAAGTTTGAGGACACGCAGATATCTTTTCACCACATCTGAAATTGAGGCAACTGAAAAGAAAACAATTTGAATAAATCACCGATGAGTTCTATGTTGTGTCTTGTGTGGTGTCTTAGTTGCAGAGTGAGCCACAGTGTTTCCCAAAAATGTGCTCTTCAAAATCTAAGTTACAACTTAGATTAAGGTGTGTGTCTCTGTATTTTATAGTGTGAGGGCAGTCTGCTAATTAAGGCAAAAATATTTGCTTATTATTGGTCTAAAAAATTAGGTAAAAACTAGCCAGCATATTCTTTATATTTAATGATTAATTACATGTTCACCTCATCCAGCCATAATAAGTAAGTACATACATAGTGTGTCTTTATTTACTTCATTCAAAACATATGTGGGATAGTGTGCACAATGCCTCAAATCCAGTTAATAAGACACTAACCGAGATAGCACACGTAAGTCTGTAAGATGTCTGTTAATGATCTCTTGATCTGGAAAGCATCTGCTGTCTACATGTATGTGTGCTATCAGGTAAGATACAAATGATAACCTAAACACCTACACTAATACCTAAATAAGTACAGCATGTCTTAAGAGGCTACCATACCTCGCTCTCCTTTTTCCGCCTGACCTCTTCATCTTTTTGTTTTCCTTCTTTCTTTTTTTACTTCTCTTCATGCCATTTTTCTTTTTATACTTCTTTTTCTTCTTTTCCTCAACCGAAGAGTCAGAGGTAGAGCTGGAGCTGGAGTCATCAGAGCTTGAATCAGTGCTGGAGTCCAGCATCATGGCCTGTGGCTCCTCATCTCCAGTGGCCATTATCTCCATGTTCCCATCTGTCAAATGATAAAACAAACACAAATAATGTTTAGAGCTTACCTTCAGTAGAACTGGGAATTGAAAATCAAGTCAAATTCCAGAATTGGATACTTAAGGTCAGGAATCAGGTAGTTGAAAATTCAAGTTCAATTCCACAATCTATTCCTGGGTGTGCAGCTCTATTTTGCACACAAACACTTCTTAAATGAGTCCAGTTTTTATGTAGCTGGCTGATATTCAATAATACCCAACACTAAAACACCATCAGCTCTGCACTTATACCCACTGCATAACATTATAGAATGTTTATTTTTATTGATTATTAATGTGGTGGAGATTACATTGTGTCTAAAGAGACATTGCAGAATTACAAATAATGTGTACAAAGTCTCTTAGGTTTAATATATACAAAAAGAAAAAATACAGTAGTGTTCTATTTTCAAGCTGCATTATGTAGAACTTTACTATAACTATTATAATATTGAAGGTAACCCTTTTTTGTTTCAATTAAATATTATGGACAAAAATCAGCGCCATCCCAGCTAGAAATGTGATTGTTATAAGAATGTTTTGAGAACATTATGCTATGTTCTGGCAATGTTTTCAGTGGCTAGTTTTATTTTTGTTCCCAGAATATTCTCCTAAAAAGGTAGGATAACATTATTTAAAAACATTGTAAAAAGGTTTAGTAATAACATTGTTAGAACATTATCATGTCACCGTGATCGAGGTCAGTGCTTACTTCAGTTAGGCAGTTTGACTCTTGACTGTTTTAGGGCTGCTCTTGCTGTTTGATATGGCAAGAAAGACAAGAGAAAATGTGTTTAGCTGTTGTCAGCTGATTGGTGATAAGAATATAATTGTCATCATGCAGTGGCTTTATTTACTGATCTACTGCCTGAACTTTATATGAAAAAATGTTAACTTTGAGCTGGATCTTTTCTAAAAAAAAAAAAAAAAATGAATAAATCAGATCAAAACAATAAATCTGAAAATACAATGTATACTAAACACTTCAAACCTCCTGCAAGATTTATTCACACACAGACATCAAGAATCAGCGTATGAATCTCAACAATGGTGACATGCTTCATGCCGCAATGCATTCTGGGTGCTTCATACAAAACTCATCCATGGCTCCCAGAATGCATTGCGGCATGAAGCATGTCACCATTGTTGAGATTCATATGCTGGTTCTTGATGTCTGTGTGTAAGTAACTCTTACAGGAGGTTTCAAGTTTTTAGTGAACAATTGTGTTTTTGAAGAGATCCAGCACAAAGTTTATCATGTTTTGCTCATAAAAAGCTCAGTCATTAGATCAGTGAATTAAGCTACTAAATGATGATTACAACTGACCACATTAGTTCTTGTGTTTTTTTTGTTTGCAAACAGCAAGAGCAGCCAGAGAAACACTAAAACAGTCAAGAGTCAAACTACCTAACTGAAGTAAGCGCTGACCTCGATCACGGTGACATCAAACCAAACGTATTTTCAACAAATCATCAACATCTAAACCTCTGGTAATTCTCAATAACAACTTTTGTAGATGAATGTCAGAAATAAAGTCAATCTGGTTTGTAATGTGAAGCTGGTAAAGCTGTTTTTGGAGATGTTTAATGACATTGGGAAACTTCCCTCTAAAAACTTTATAAGAACGTTAGGGGATAATGTTCTAACAATGTTATCACTAAACATTTTTACAATGTTTTTAAATAATGTTATCCTACCTTTTTAGGAGAATATTCTGGGAACAAAAATAAAACTAGCCACTGAAAACATTGCCAGAACATAGCATAATGTTCTCAAAACATTCTTATAACAATCACATTTCTAGCTGGGATGTAGTTTTACATTGAATTATTTTCACATAAACGTGTTTATTTTTTATACATACCTTGTTCTTGTGTAGACTTCTCTTCAAGTTTCTTCTTGAGTAAGCCATTTTCCTCCTCCAGCTCATCCACCCGAGACTGGAGCATCTCAGCCTTCTTCTTCCAGAGAATATGTTGTTTAACAGGCTTGAGACTGTCCATCTTAGCAGCTGTAAAACATGACATGAAAAATTTGTAATACATCAGAAGACCCTCAAGCACAGCTAACATTATATCATTAGTCTAGCATGTTTAGACCAACGAATTTGAGAAAAAAAGTAAGGAATACATTAATCGAGACGCATCGTCTGGCGCGAATTTGTGTTCATTCGCGTCTTTTAATCGACATTGTATATATTATTGCGTCACGCGAAATATCAGCCTCATGTAAACTACTTTTACATTTATAAACACAACTTACCACTCTTGTTTGTGGAATCTTCACCTTCGCCCTCGGTATTTCCCCTCCTTGCCTTTGCCCGGGTAAAATGCATGGTACTCAGCGCACTGCTCCCATTTCCAGATGTGGGGCGCTGTACTGAATGCTCTGGATCAAACATGTTATGTTGATGCTGAAAAGAAAATTGATAACGATTTTGGTTTACATGCAAGTAATAACAACCAATTTCAAAAAGAAATAAGAACAATGTTTCTCAATGGAGTTAACTTAACTCTTACCATCTGGACAACCAAATTTTCAGGGAGTGCGATTTAACCAATCCGATTGTTGAAGTACTCGATCACGTGACAACTCTGCCAACACTCAACCGTGGTAGGTGTATCTGATAACATATTTAGCCAATGAAATGAAAGTGCGTCAGTTTTTAATTTTTAGGTTGTCTTGGTTGTTAAATTCATAGATGGTTAAATTGACAAACCAGTTAGCCTACTAGCTCGATCTGGCGGCTTTATGAATTCACTGGAAAGAAAACTTTTGACAAAGGTTTATGCTAGAGGAACTAAAAAATCATGTTTAAAATTAATAAAATGGTTGCAAATGATTGGCTTGCTGAAACGCAAAATGAAATGCAAGAACTGCGGGCATAAAATGAACATGGTTGCCTCCCAGACCAAGGATTATGTCATCTGGTAAGAATAAATTCTTGTAAACTATTGTAGATATGATTTTCTCCTTATTTTCTCCTTATTAATGCATTTTGATCCAATCGTTTGAAGGAGCGGTTGGAAGTAGTAAAAACAGATATTTCAAAATAGTGTGTGTGTATTTTGTGTTTGTTTATAATTAGAAGCCCAATATTAAAGGTGCTATAGAGGATTTATATATATATATATATATATATATATATATATATATATATATATATATATATACATTTTTGCAATATTACTTGACACTCTCTTTACTAACTGATAAATGACTATTTATTAGGTGCACTGAAAGGAATAATATTAATATACATCATCTGTGCACGAGGTAGGGCCTTAAAAACATCAGCCAATCGTTTGTGTGATCATCGCATAAACGATTGGCCCTCTGGCTTGTCAATCACTGCCATGATTGGCCAAGAGGGCCAATCCGCGCACGTCTCTCACAAGGAATGTAATGGCACACAATGATCACACAAAGGATTGGCTGATGTTTTTAAGGCCCTACCTCGGGCACAGATGATGTATATTGATATTATTCCTTTCAGTGCACCTTATAAATAGTCATTTATCAGTTAGTAAAGACAGTTTCAAGTAATATTGCAAAAATGTATAAAACAAAACATCCACTATAGCACCTTTAAGTATATATAAAAAATTTCTCTCTGGGCTGCCCATCACAACAGTGTGTGTGTGTGTGTGTGTGTGTGTGTGTGTGTGTGTGTGTGTGTGTGTGTGTGTGTGTGTGTGTTAAAAAACATGTTAAAACATTTCTGTGTTTATCATACAATTTCATGTTTTAAAAAATCCCAGGGAGTGTCGACGTAAAAGATGTGGACGGTTGAAAAGAAGTGTTAGGTCAAAGTCACTCTTCTCACAATCACACTGCAGTCTATTCACATGGATGAAGTACATACATAGGTAAGCAATGCAAGTTTATTACATAAGTACAATATTTTGTATTTTACACTATGTGTGTAGTGCTTGAGTGCATAGAACACAATTGCACTACAGCACACGTTATCATAGTTTATGTTGGCATGGATTAAAAATATATATTGTGGTCAATAGCGTAGCATATTCTATTGCAAAAGCATGTCCTGTAATATATCACCATGTTTTGATATTTTGCTTGTTATAATAAACATATAAATATATTTTGACCATAATTTTAAGTATGTCAATTTCTTTTTCAAAGATTTTGGCTTCTCACAGATGATTATGATGGTGACTTTAATGTGGCACTGTGTTGCAATGAGCATCAATTCTAGTTACTGTACTATACTGTACTTTTTAGTTAGCTATGGTTGAATTTCAGCAGTAATGTCAAGAGTCAAAAAACTAATGTCCAAAATAAAATATACAAATTATGCTTTGTTTATTATTAATATGCTTTGCTATTATGATTTCTTTATGTGAAAATATATATTCTTATTTAATGGTCATCATTTTTGTTAATGTTGATCCTTTGTAGATTCTCACAGGGTTTACATCTACGGCAAGTAGACATGCTTCAAGATGGCATTGCAAAGAGCACAGCAACACTTTCTATGATGTCAAAGAAACTCAGAAGAATTTGTGTAAAAAGCCTGGAAAAGCACAGAAAGAAAAAGAGGCAAAAAGTTGGTGGAGTTAATGTCATAGTTCACATTGATGAGAGCAAGTTCTGCCATAAACGCAAGGTAATGTAATCTAAATGCAATGCACTTGATGAAATGTGTTACATATTGTAGAACCAGAAAAAGCTGATATCAATATGTGCATCATAGTTTAGGATAGATATAAGTAGTGAGGGTAGACATCACTTTCCCCAAAGCTGTCAATCAGTTAATACAAATTTGGTTTACTTTTTCTTATTTTCTTATATTGTAAGCATATTTATTGTATTATATGGAATTTTAAAAAAGTTTAGGATAGAAAAAGTATTATCATGTAATTACTCCTAACTAGTAATATAGGCTACTTTTACATGGTCAAGAGATTATTTTGATTATTTTCTAACACTGTTCATACTTTTTTTTGTAGTATGCAAGAGGACGCTTTGGTAACACCTGGAAGAGAAAGCGAACATGGGTTTTTGGTATACTTGAAATCAAAGCTGCAAGCAGACGTCCAATTCTTCGCCTTGTGAAAAAAAGAAACAAGGAAACCCTTGTTCCAATCATCAAAAAACACGTAAAAAGAGAAAGTCTTGTAGTGAGTGATGAGTGGAGAGCATACACCAGCCTTTCTCAGGAGGGCTACAAGCACGTGAGAGTCAACCACAGCCAGAATTATGTAGACCCTCAAACAGGACTACACACTCAAAACATTGAGAGAGCGTGGCAGACATATAAGAGGGAAATTTGGCGTATGCGGTGGAATAGGTGTGAGAAGGCCTTAAAAAAACAGCTCTGCTTCATTGAGTGGACTTACTGGTTAGCCAGAAGACATAAACATGGTGTACTTGGAAGACTTCTCAAGGACATAAGGATTGTAAGTAACCACAGATCAGTTTAAGACCCCCTTACTATCATGAAAGGCAGAATTAATTATTTTTTATTTTCAGATTTTTTGTTATTTTATTATTATTATTATTTATTTTATTTTGCTTTGTGTTGTTGGCCTAGGACAATAAATTTGAATTGAAGTTTTTTTTTTTTTTTCCTACAGTTCATCCAATAACACTAGTAAAGACTTTAATTAATTGTAGTGGTGGCAGTACAGTGCAGCATGTTAGTTTATTTGTTTTTTCATTTCATTTTTGCCACACATAATCACAGTTCAGATCTGATTGCCTTATGATAAGCCTTTTCTTCTTTTTGTATGTGAAATCAAACCTATGAGATTTTGTACACATTATTTTTAGTTCTGCAATGTCTCTTTAGACACAATGTAATCTTTACCACATTAATACTTAATAATTAACAAAAATAAACATTCTATAAATTTATGCAGTGGATAAAAGTGCAGAGCTGAGGGTGAAGTTACGCTCTAAACATTATTTGTGTTTGTTTTATCATTTGACAGATGGGAACATGGAGATAATGGCCACTGGAGATGAGGAGCCACAGGCCATGATGCTGGACTCCAGCACTGATACTAGCACTGATGTCAGAGAAATATTAAAAAATAACAAACAGCTCATCCCCTTTTCTGCAAAGAAAGACTGAATGTAGGAAACAGGATGTTAGCTAAGTTTGAGTAGATTGTTGAGTAGAAGTTGCTTTGCCCCTACGATGACATGGTAGAGGCTTGTTTGATTATTTGTAGTGCTGCCAGTGCAGCATGTTTATTTTATTTTGTTGTTTTGTTTTTGTTTTATGTAATGTTAATTCAAGTAAAGTTTGATACAACATAATTAGACTGTTCAGATCTGATGCCCTAGTGAACGATGGGTTTGTATAAATATATTGTTAATAAAACAACTTTCTCTAATATCCTGTCAGGAGTAGCTGGACAGTTCCTTGCCAGGCCCGGGGAGGGCGCTGGCGGGAGAATCCTGGAAGCCTGTTTGTCTGTGTGATTTCCTGCCCATTGTTCTCCATCCTGATTGTGTCACCTGTCCCTTATTACCCTGTTGTGTTTCCCTATAAAAGGGATCCTGGTGTGCATGTGTGGCGTGGGTCAATGTTTCTTGTATAGCTGTCCCGTGGGTGTTATGTTAGGTTTGGGGTTATGTGTGTTTAGTTTATTGTACCACGGAGTCTCGCGTTATGTTTGTTTTTCCCCGGTATTGTGTTTATGTTAATAAAATCAGTGCTTCGCTGAATCCTGCGCTTGGGTCTGTGTTTTCACGGCGTGCTGGAGCGCGCGGCACCACGGAGGTCCGGGTTCGAGCCCCGCATAGGGCGGGCAGGGCGGCCGGACGTGACATATCCTGTCTGTAGTGTTGGTTCTATTGTAGTTCATAGTCTGGTATTAACTTCCCATTTTAAACTATAAATATCTTGCATATAATTAATGGATGGCTGTAGGTTTTCTGTTGATAGCTTATAGACTTTCAACTGTTATCAACTATTTTTCACTTTAATTGGATAGTCCTAAAATATATCTACAAATTCTTAGTTAAGAATGTCTACTAATGATCTTCTGAACATAAACTTTAGACTAGTTGACAAGCAACAGATGCACAACCAATGTTTAGTTGACTGTCAACAGATAATAAACTAGTGATCTTGATAAAAATGAAATGGTTAAATAATTATTAATTTGATGCATTTGAGACCCTTATGTAAGGATGATATAATATGCTCTTGACCATATGTTGACATGACTGTAGACTTTCAGCTGACAGATTGATTTTGAGTAGTTGGTAGACAACTTAGAGGATGGTAACACAATCTACAGAAAGTCAGCTGACTACTAGTTAACAACCTGTTGCGAAATAAATACTGACAGTCAGCATGCACGTTTTGTAATATCTATAGATTAGAAGTTAAAATGCGCCTTATAATCTACAGGCAGTTAGTTGAATGTATGTTACTTGTCTGTTGAAACAATGTTGTTGAGTGTCAACTGATGCACTGTTGACATGCTACTAAATGAGTACTGATAACTTGTAGAGTGTCAACAGATGGACTATCAAAATAAAGTGTTACCGCATTTTCGTCTGAAGATAAAGACTAAGACTAAATCAAAAATGGCTGTCAAAATTAATACTGCCTAGTTTTGATGTTTCAGGGTCTGGTGCATGTCTTTTAGGCCTGGGTCAGGCACAGTGTCCTTCAGGGTGTTGGTTTGTTTGTCAGGGTGTTGGTGAGGGACTTTGCTCTGGTCATTCAGCTCTCTGTGTAGTGCTGCTGTTCTCTGCAGTCTGATCACCTCATGACTACAGCCTCATGGTGTGGAGTTTGGGGTGGTGTTGCTCACTGACACTGTGACCAACTGAATCATTGAGATTTATTCACAGCAACAGAGGACTCCACTAACCATTCTGATGCTGTGGGAATTCCACTAAGCAAATAAGATTTACTCTTAATATTTTCATAGATTTGTTATTTTAGTACAGTATGAGTAATCTAGAGAGATATAGAAATGTTTTAAAAGGTTTAATTTTCATAACTATTGTGTCAGTATTTGACTTTCAGATAGGGCTTGGAAAATATCATAAGCATTTTTATAATTTATTTGAAAAGAAAAATCTTCGATCTCCACTCAATCAATTTTTCAGTGATTTTTTCTCTCAGTTATTTGTTACTGTATTCCATATACTTTAATATCATTATTATTTGTCTCTCATGACTGATTATGTTCTACAGCAGATACTGAGACAGATGCATTGGTGATTTGTGTATGTTGTGTATAATCAACAATGTAAAGCAACTGTGTTTACTGAGTCAAAAGCTTTTATTAATAATTCAAAGCAGGACATTGCAGTGATCCACACACTTAACACATATTTAGGTGATAGTTAAGAAGAAGAGCTGAGTTACACTGAGGAGTGTGTGAGCTCACATGTTAATAACACAAATGAAATGATGAGAGAGGATGATTTGAGCAGTAAAGGCCACATGTACCACACAGTGAAGCAGTAGAAGGTGAGCTGAGTAAAGTGTGTGTGAGCTCACAGCTCTGAGCACTGCTCTGTGTTCACTGTGCTCACCACAGTAGGTTGGTTGTCTTTGGAGGCCTCACAGGTCACCACCTTGTTCCTCCACTGCTCCGGGTGGAGGCTCAGTGTGCTGCTCCAGCTGTAGAGGCCGTCAGCGTTCAGAAGGGCCCGGTGCTGCCGTTTTCCCCCCCGAGCTCCAGCTGCTGCCATCAACCTTCCAGCTCAACTTCCAGTCCGAGGGGAAGCCCTTGTAGGCCACACACATGAGTGTGACCTTCTCCTGCTGCAGCTCCACACTGGAGGGGGGAAAGCACCGTCACACTGGGCTGGGTGAGACCTACACACACACACAGAGGTGAGACAGGAATGGACAGCTGTCAGTCACTCGGGGCTTTGTTTCAGCTCACTGTGTGTGTTTCACTTCCCTTTATATCTTACAGAGCAGAACTGAGATCAGTGGAGCATCACAAATTTTTCCCACATTAAATTTCAAATACTTTTACATCTTACAGCTATAATGATTTATATTATTGTGAACATTGAAAGTTAAAATTTAATTATACTGCACATTCAATACTAAGAAATATTACAAAATTTATAAAATATGATTAAACAGCATTTAAATATCTACAACATATTTATCATTTAAAAAAATTCATTCTAGGCTTCAGGTCATCTGTTTATACAGTCAGAGTCTCTGAGATTTTAAAATTTAGTTAGAATAATTCAAGCATGTTACAGAAATTTTGCACAAACAATAGTATATGTTTTGGTCATAAATTTAATGTAAATTAAAATGAATTATTAGTACTTTTTGGTCAGATACATTTTGTGAAATCTCTAAAATAAGAGAAATTTGAGAAGAAAAAATGACTTTATCCTGACATCACATTTCATTCGAAGTGAATTTGAAGACAAAAACCTAGGGTATAATCTTTACACTTTTTATGAAGAATCTGAACACACTCTTTTTTTAAAGTAATTTTTAAAACAGTTTACTTACGGCCCACTGACAGTTTGGTTCCCCCACCAAAAGTGTACCACAGTGACACATTCCTATGAAGCCGTCGTACAAAAACCTCTGTCACACTACAGTGAACACACACACACACACACACACACACACACACACACACAAAACACACACACACACACAAAAAAAACACACACACACACACACACACACACATACACAAAGGGTTCAGTAATCGTCTGATTGAAGATTTCTTCATAATTAAGTTTTCTTCATCACTGTGCTTTTTAAAACTCAGTGATGTTTCAGTAAAAAGGTCTCTAGCACAGTGTACTGTACACACTGCAGAAGACTGGAATAGAAATTACACTGATTGATGGATTAGTGATGAGATTCTTCTCTACAGTCAGAAACACAATATACATGACACATAAATATAGTAAAGAATAACTTTTTAATGCTGGTCACTTCTACATCTCCTCTGTAGTCAGTCTGAATCCTGAGGGAATTAAAGTGAAAACTGAATTTCGGGTCATTTCTTTACTACATTTATAAACTTTAAACAATTCTGTCATGACCGTTTAAACTTCTCTTTCCAATTCCCTTATTTATGTTTCTCAGACCTAAAAGTATTTTCCAGAAAATCTCCATCTGACTCCAGAAGCAAAATCCACACAATAACTCTGTAGTAGTGTGAGAATGACAGTGAGATTGGGGGAATGTGGTAAAGGTTTTTCCCAAATACTTAGAGGACACTTTGCATTGGCAGCACATGCTTCAGTGCTCTGGGAGTGTTTATAGCACTGTGACTTTAACACTTCATGACTGAAAGCTGCTGCTACAGCAACTTCACCCACAGCTACCATGACTTTGATCCCCGTCTTCATCTGGACACTGATCCTCTGGACTCAAGGTCAGACACTGCATCATTTTTTTATCTCTACAATGATCTGTTCATACTAATACACTTTTTTGTTTCTATTAGAATATTTCAGTTTCATGCTGTGTTATTGTGAAATTTTTCAGAATGCAGAGGTCAAGCCACAGTAACTCAGACTCCTGCAGTGAAATCTGCTCTTCCAGGAGAAACAGTCACCATCAACTGTAGAACCAGTCAGGCAGTGTATATTTAATAACTACTTATACGGGTTTATCAGCAGAAACCTGGAGAATCTCCTAAACTCCTGTTTTAAGGTCGCAAATCAGCGTCTGTCAGGTATTCCAGCTCGTTTCAGTGGCAGTGGATCAGGATCTGATTTCACTCTGACCATCAGTGGAGTCCAGACTGAAGATGCAGGAGATTACTACTGTCAGAGTCACCATTCCATCACTGGCTACGGGTTCACACATTTGTTATAGAGTCGTACAAAAACCTCCCTCAGTCAGATTGTAGAGAAAACTGAACTGCTGCAGCTGGGAGTGACTGCAGGTGCTGAGTTGGAGGATGTGATACGACACAAGGGACACTCTGTGGAGGAGAGGAACCACACCACACTAACTCACAACTCACATTAGAGATCTCTCAGTAATCCCCACACCACACTGCACACAGTCCATCACATCCAGTAGTTTAAGATAAATAGTTCTGCAGTTTTCTAGATTGTTGTTCTATTTATCATAACTCAAACTGTTTGGTGGATCATTTCCCATTTATTCAGTCTCCATCACTAATCCTACTCTCAGACATTCTCTGATTTTGACCCAGAATCAATCCCTATTATTAATCTGATCTCAGCCTCAGCCTATTTGTCTGTCTTGTGTTTGTTTCAGGTCACACTCTTGTACTGCTCTGGATTCTGACTCAGTGACTGGTGTAACTTTTGTACTGTCTAAGTTTAAACTGAGACTGGACGGGAAACTGGACTGGACTGGACTGAGACTGAGACTGGACTGAGACTTGCTTCAGTTAAAAAGGGTTTCCCAATGGCACTGTGTGTCTCACACTGTCACACACATCTTGTACGTTTATCTTCTACTAAATCTCAGCAGGTCTGAGCTGCTGTAGATCCTTGGAGAAGGTTCTCCATGTCAGGTTGTTGTGCTCTCTGTGATATACCATGTGACCTTCTCTCCTTATATTGCATTAAGACTCTTCTCTGACTTGGCCCCCAGGTGGAGGAATGAACTTCCTCTGGCTGACTGACAAGACTGCTATCTGAAAAAAAAAAGTCAGTTTCCCCCTCAAACACCAAGCATTAAAATGAGAACTTATTAAAAAACTCATTTTCTACTGTTGTTGTGCTGCTGTACTAACTAAAGCTATCTCCTCTAACAGGGATTTAGCTTCATAATTTTTTTATTAGACACTTTTTTTTTTGGAGATTACAAAGCACTTTTACTTCTGTAAGTCACTCTGGATAAGGGCATCTGCCAAATGCTGTAAATGTAAATATTCTCAAGACAGAGAGTGCATTACTACTTCCTGAGCTTCAGATCTCCTTCTTGCCTGGTGCAATATTAAAATCAGGACACATATAGCATGCAGGTGTGACTATAATATAATCTGATTCATCCAGTTAATGACCAGGCTTTATCCATGACCCCTGACCATTCGATATCTGTTCCTGTTATTACAGAAGTTGTACTTGTATCTATGTTAGATGTAGCACATTACACATACTTCTCCCCCAGTTACATAGTTATTTTTATCCATGAATGACTGATTTATTGCTTTTATCTAAAAGTGTTTAAAAATTATATATGATATTCCATGAATTTTACCTCAGGACTTTCAAAATTGTCCTAAAATCAGACACAACATTCCTTTAACAAATCTGTTTACTAGTTAAGTCATGATTAACTCAGAGCAGTCTGTTATATCTGGACCACAATGATGCTGATAGACTCATCACTACAGGGAAAAAGACTAAATAAAGATTAAAAAAAACCCCTAAACATGAACATTTCCTGAAGAAAATGTGAGTGGTGTTTTCCATGAAAAAAACTCGTCCATGACGCTTTTTCCCAACATTGTGCTGAGCATTTTGATATGTCACACATGCATGTGGCAGAAATTTGGCAAATACCCATAATTCCGGTGGGGGGGGGTCATGTGACGTCACGTGACGTCACCCGGATACACGTCACCCACTTCCCCTCATTGTGCTGGTGTTGTGATATATGATATGTCTATGTTGCAGTGCGTGTGTGAGTTTTATTTGAGGATTAAAAATTTCCCGCTCATTCATTTCTATGGGATTTTTTTGGGGCGTTCCGAGGGGCGTGGCCCGGGGAAAACTGAAATTCCAATCGCTTATTAAAATCATAGCACATCTTTCCTGAACAAGCCGCACAATGTGATACCTCAGTTGTGGGTCTACAACAAACAGTGTGGGGCTAGTTTGTGGACAAAAAAGTTGTACGGAAGAAGAAGAAGAAGAAGAAGAAGCAGAAGAGGAAGAAGAAGAAGAAGAAGAAGAAGAAGAAGAGGAAGAAGAAGAAGAAGAAGAAGAAGAAGAAGAAGAGGAAGAAGAAGAAGAAGTATGAGGAATAGTAATAGTGTATTTTTCCCAGCACCAATAATTAGAGCTCTTTCTTTATATTTGATTCTTTCTTTTTTTTTCATCTTCATTTCGGTTCTAGTTTCTGGGTTATAATTTGAGGATGGATCTGTCTACATTCTCTGTGTCACTCAGTGTCATGACCTCTATTATGGATTACGACTACAAGTATTAGAAGATCCAAATATGACAAAAGCACCCAGATGTGTCATTCTTGTCAAGTATTCTCATATTATATCAAAAATTTTCTATTGAAACAGAGAAAATAAATGGTTTCTCAAATGCTTTTTAAATGGTTTCTCAAACATCAGTTTATTCTTTAAGTTATTTTGTTTTAATTTGTTAAATATTTTTATAGTTTTATGCAAATTCTGAAAATCAGAGAAATAAGAATTGAAAAATGTTCCTCCTCACCTGGTTGTATATAAAGAGCCAGATTAAATATATAACACACACACACACACACACACACACACACACACACAGATTTGCAAAGAAAAGCTCTGAGACCCAGAATCGATCACCACTTTCAGCAGATGTTCATGGTTCTTCAGCCAAACTCACTCAAGCACAACATACAGCGCTGCACTCGACCTGCTGTTAAAGGTGCTGTTCCAAATCGCTGCCAAAAACACTTCACTAATGAAAAAGGAGACCTGCTTTCCACATTGAAGCTTTATTTCAGCATAGCTACACCACTGACATCACCTCAGACTGCTAAGCATGGTTTTTAAAACGTACACTTGAATTCTAGATGTCACAGCGGCTCTTTCGGAACGAGGCGACCTGAGTGGTGTCGTGGTGGGAGACGGTACAGCCGAACACCTCGGCTTCTTCCCAGCGTTCTTTGCTGAGGGTCAAGGTGCTGCTGCGGCTGTAGACGCCATTTTTCTGTTCTTCCGTACTGGTCAGAACCCCCCCCGTTCACCTCAGCACCGTCCACGGTCCAGCTCGGGGAGTGCCCCCCCGTGGAGAATAGGCCGAGAGCAGGCAGAGCAGTGAGGATGTTCCCTCAGAGAGCTGCAGAGAGGAGGGAGGAAGCAGAGACACGGAAAGGGGTTCACCAGCGGACCAGCTGCAGAACACACATACACACACACACACACACAGACACACACACACCCCACACACACACACACACACAATTAGATTAAGGTTAATGTGAACTCTATCATACTGAACATGGTGATATTTGGTCCTTCAGTTTAACGACTGTAGAGCAGATGCAGTAGTTTATTTGCAGATCGTACAACAGGACACAATTCTGATCATCCAACCAAACTGCTGCTGAACAAAATCTCCATCTTCTAAATAAAACCCATCATTAAATTTAAATTTAAACCCTCACACCATGGTAAAGTCATCTTTGTTCAATTTTTTAGATTATCTTAATAATTATTTATGGGTTATAATTTAATGGGGAAAACAACAATAAAAAATTATTGTTCATGCTTCAATGTTACAAAAATTTCCATTCTGATAATTAACGCAAAGCAAAAATTAAATCAAATAAAATCTAACATTTCACATTAACCTTAAAAATAGATGAAGTAACTTAATCAGAATCTTTAAAAACTGACAGAAAATCCTTTATAGAAACAGCTCTCTCCTCTTCACACCACATTTCACTTTCCCCTCTTTTATAGAAAAGACCCATTTCTTTATCTAATTGTCACAGTATTAATTTGCAGTAAATCTATCAGTTTCATTGATTTTTGAAAATAAAGTAATGAATCTTTGAGCATTTAAACAAATAAGGTACTTATTCTTCACAATGAGTTTGGTTCCTCCACCAAAAATGTACCACAGTGATACATTACAATGAAACCGTCGTACAAAAACCTCTGTCACACTGCAGTGAACACACACACACACACACACACACACACACACACACACACACACACACACACACACACACACACACACACACACACACACACATACACACACAAAACAGTGTTCATAGTCACTGTGCTGTTTAAACTCAGTGATGTTCCAGTAAAAACGTCTCTAGCCCCAGTGTACTGTACACACTGCAGAAGACTGGAGGAGAAATTACACTGAATGATGGATTAGTGATGAGATTCTTCTCTACAGTCAGAAACACAATATACATGACACATAAATATAGTAAAGAATAACTTTTTAATGCTGGTCACTTCTACATCTCCTCTGTAGTCAGTCTGAATCCTGATGGAATTAAAGAGAAAACTGAACTTCTCTCATTTCTTTACTACATTTATAAACTTTAAACAAATCTGTCATGACCGTTTAAACTTCTCTTTCCAATTCACTTATTTATGTTTCTCAGACCTAAAAGTATTTTCCAGAAAATCTCCATCTGACTCCAGAAGCAAAATCCACACAATAACTCTGTAGTAGTGTGAGAATGACAGTGAGATTGGGGGAATGTGGTAAAGGTGTTTCCATACTTAGAGGACAAATTTGCATTGGCAGCACATGCTTCAGTGCTCTGGGAGTGTTTATAGCGCTGTGACTTTAACACTTCATGACTGAGAGCTGCTGATACAGCAACTTCACCCATAGCTACCATGACTTTTTATCCCCCCTCTTCATCTGGACACTGATCCTCTGGACCCCAAGGTCAGACACTGCTTCATATTTTATCTCTACCCAAAGATCTGTTTATACTAATACACTTATTGTTTTTTATTAGAATATTTCAGTTTCATGCTGTGTTATTGTGTATTTTTCAGAATGCAGAGGTCAAGCCACAGTAACTCAGACTCCTGCAGTGAAATCTGCTCTTCCAGGAGAAACAGTCACCATCAACTGTAGAACAAGTCCGGCAGTGTATTATCACAGCTCATATTTTGGGGGCTACTTACACTGGTATCAGCAGAAACCTGGAGAAGCTCCCAAAAATCCTGATTAAGCTCGCAAATCAGCGAGAGTCAGGTATTCCAGCTCGTTTCAGTGGCACTGGATCAGGATCTGATTTCACTCTGACCATCAGTGGAGTCCAGACTGAAGATGCAGGAGATTACTACTGGGCAGAGTTACCATTACATCAGTAGCACAAACCCCCGTTCACACAGTGTTATAGAGTCGTACAAAAAACCCCCCTCAGTCAGATTGTTGAGAGACTTTAACTGCTGCAGCTGGGGGTGACTGCAGGTGCTGAGTTGGAGGATGTGATACGACACAATGACACTCTGTGGAGGAGAGGAACCACACCACACTAACTCACATCTCACATTAGAGATCTCTCAGTAATCATCACACCACACTGCGCACTGTCCATCACATCTACTATATTTTTTAGTTGTCTACAATCATGGTGCTTACTGTCACAATTGAAAACATCACAGCTTTACAAATATCAAGTATCTGATTATCAAATACATTTCTGTTCTATCTCATCCCCACACCTACTCCATCAAAAATATTCTGCTCTCAAAGCCTGCCCTACCTCCTGAAAAAACCCCCAACATTTCAACAACATTCCCCAAATTAATATTCAGGTTTTTTGTAGACTTTATAGTGTCATACTAATAAGTGCTAGTTTTGTACTGATGTTTGGACACAGTGACTCACTGTGGTGTTTGACATTAACTCCAGAGTATCAGAAAATATGAAAGATAAAATCATAGTCTAGGGTTAATGTTAGGGTAACTGTAACAACCATATATAAGTTTGATTTATAAAGTCTCAGCTCTTTGGGTTTTTCAAAAGTAAACATAAACCACTTTAAGCATTTTCTAGAGACAGATAGGACAAAACATAGACCAAAATGTCTTATTTCAGTAAGAGAGGTGTTTTACTCTTAAAGATGTTTGATGAGTTCAGAGGAGGAGGTTTTAGATGCCACCTCTCATTTTTTCTTCTTCTTCTTCTTCTTCTTCTTTCGGCTTTTCCCTTCAGGGGTCGCCACAGCGAATCATCTCTCTCCACCTATCCCTATCTTCTGCATCTTCAACACTTGCACCCACTAGCTTTATATCCTCATTAATTCTATCCATATACCTCCTCTTTGGCCTTCCTCTTTGGGCCCCCTGCCTGGCAGCTCCATGTCCAACATTCTCCTACCAATATACTCACTCTCCCTCCTCTGAACATGTCCAAACCATCTTAATCTGGCCTCCCTAACTTTGTCCCCCAAACGTCCAACATGAGCTGTCCCTCTGATGTACTCATTCCTAATCCTGTCCAATCTTGTCACTCCCAAAGAGAACCTCAACATCTTCAGCTCTGCTACCTCTAGCTCTGACTCCTGTCTCTTCCTCAGTGACACTGTCTCTAAACCATACCCGCATGGCCGGTCTCACCACTGTCCTGTACACCTTCCCCTTGATTCTCGCTGATATTTTCTGATCACACAGAACTCCCAACACCTTTCTCCACCCATTCCAACCTGCCTGCACTCGCTTCTTTACCTCTTTCCCACACTCTCCATTACTCTGGACTGTTGACCCCAAGTACTTAAACTCCTGTACCTTCTTCACCTCTTCACCCTGTAACCTTACTGTTCCCTCCCTTTCATTTACACACATGTACTCAGTCTTACTACGACTGACTTTCATTCCTCTTCTCTCCAGCGCAAACCTCCAACTCTCCAGGTTTTCCTCCACCTGCTCCCTGCTCTCACTACAGATCACAATGTCATCTGCAAACATCATTGTCCAAGGAGACTCCTGTCTGACCTCCTCTGACAACTGGTCCATCACTATAGCAAATGGGAAGGGGCTCAGAGCCGATCCCTGATGCAGTCCCACCTCCACTTTGAACTCCTCTGTCTGACCTACAGCACACCTCACCACTGTCCTGCTCCTCTCATACATGTCCTGCACCACTCTGACATACTTCTCTGCTACTCCTGACTTCCTCATACAGTACCACAGCTCTTCTCTTGGCACCCTGTCATATGCCTTCTCCAAGTCTACAAACACACAGTGCAACTCCCTCTGACCATCCCTATACTTCTCCATCAAAATTCTCAGAGCAAAAATTGCATCTGTTGTGCTCTTTCTGGGCATGAAGCCATACTGCTGCTCACAAATTTCCACTACCTTCCTTAACCTAGCTTCCACTACTCTTTCCCATACCTTCATTGTATGGCTCATCAACTTTATCCCCCTATAGTTACTGCAACTCTGCACGTCACCCTTATTCTTAAAGATCGGCACTAACACACTTCTTCTCCATTCCTCAGGCATCCTTTCACTCTCTAAAACCCTGTTGAACAAACTAGTTAAAAATTCCACTGCTGCCTCTTCCAGACACTTCCAGACCTCCACCGGGATGTCATCAGGACCAACTGCCTTCCCACTTTTCATCCTCTTCAAAGCCTTCCTGACTTCATCCTTTCTAATCTTATCTACTTTCTGTTCCACTGAGTTCACCCCTTCTACTCTTTTTACCCTCTCATTTTCCTCATTCATCAGCTCCTCAAAGTATTCCTTCCATCTCCTCTGTACACACTCCTCACTTGTGAGCACCTTTCCATCTCTATCCTTAATAACTCTAACTTGCTGCACATCCTTCCCATCTCGATCCCTCTGCCTAGCTAACCTGTACAAGTCCTTCTCTCCTTCTCTAGTGTCTAACCTAGTGTACAACTCGTCATATGCCTTCTGCTTGGCCTTAGACACCTCCCTCTTCACTCTGCGTTGTGACTCCTTGTATTCCGGTTCTCTATTCTCTTCAGTCCTGTCCATGTCCCACTTCTTCTTGGCTAACCTCTTCCTCTGGACACTATCCTGATCTTCCTCATTCCACTACCAAGTCTCCTTATCTTCTTTCCTCCTTCCAGATGACACACCCAGCACCTTTCTCCCTGTCTCCCTGATCACTTCTGCTGTAGTTTCCCAGTCATCTGGCAGCACTACCTGACCACCCAGAGCCTGCCTCAACTTCTGTTTAAATTCCTCACAACATTCCTCTTTTTCAGCTTCCACCACTTGGTTTTCTTCTCGATCTCTATCTTTGACTTCTTCGTCTTACAGACCATCAAAGTCATCCTACACACCACCATCCTATGCTGTTTGGCTACACTCTCTCCCACAATCACTTTACAGTCACTAATCTCTTTCAGATTGCCTCTTCTACATAGGATGTAGTCTACCTGTGTTCTCCTACCGCCACTCTTGTAAGTCACTCTATGCTCCTCCCTCTTCTGAAAATAAGTGTTAACCACAGCCATGTCCATCCTCTTAGCAAAGTCCACTACCATCTGTCCTTCAAGGTTCCTTTCCTTAACTCCAAACTTGCCCATCACCTCCTAATCACCTGTGTTCCCCTCACCAAAATGTCCATTAAAATCCACTCCTATCACCACTCTCTCACCCGTGGGAATACTCTCCATCACCTCATCTAATTCACTCCAGAATCTCTCTTTCTCCTCTAACTCACAACCTACCTGTGGGGCATAACCACTAACAACATTCAACATCACCCCTTCAATCTCTAACTTCAGACTCATCACACTGTCTGACACTCTCTTCACCTCCAGGACATTCCTCACAAACTCCTCCTTCAGGACCACACCTACACCATTTCTCTTACTATCCACACCATAATAAAACAGCTTGAATCCTGCTCCTATACTACGAGCCTTGCTACCCTTCCACCTGGTCTCCTGTACACACAGTATATCCACCTTCCTTCTTTCCATCACATCAGCCATCTCTCTACCTTTCCCTGTCATAGTACCAACATTCAGAGTTCCTATTCTCAGTCCTACACTCTTACCTTTCCTCTTCTCTCTCTGTCTGCGCACTCTCCTCCCTCCTCTACTTCTTCGACCAACAGTAGCCCAATTTCCACCGGCGCCCTGTAGGTCAACGGCGCTGATGGCGGTCATTGTTAACTCGGGCCTCGACCGATCCGGTATGAAATTTGTACTGACGATTCGCATGGTTAAATTTGGCAATGTTTTACGCCGGATGCCCTTCCTGACGCAACCCTCTCTATTTATTCGGGCTTGGGACCGGCACAGAAGTCACTGGACTGTGACCCCCATGGCTAGATTGATGCCACCTCTCATCTATTTACATTAAATGCCTATCATGTTTATCCATCAGTTCACATCAATCAGTTCACTTCATGCTGGTTGCAGTGGAGCTACAACAGTCCTGTTCCTGAGTGATGGACTTTCCTGGTTTTGATGTTTCAGGGCCTGGTGCAAGTCTTTTAGGCCAGGGTCAGGAACTATGTCCTATGGTCCGTTGGCTTGTGTCAGTGGTGAGGGACTTTACTCTGCTCTGGTCCTTCAGCTTTCTGTGTAGTGATCTGCTCACTCATACTGTGATCAACTGAATCACTGAGATTTCTATACAACAGAGGACTCCACTAACCATTCTGATGTTGTGGGAATTCCAGTAAGCAAATAAGATTTACTCTTAATAATGTTATTGTTATTTTTTATTTTAATTTTAGTACAGTATGAGTAATCTAAAGAGATATAGTCATGGTCAAAAATGTTTAATTTTCATAAGCATTGTGTCAGTATTTGACTTTTAGATGGGGATTGGAAAGTATCATAAGAATTTGTATAATTTATTTGAAAAGAAAATACTTTACATCTTCTATCTTCATTCAACCACATGCTCAGTGATGACTTCTCTCAATTATTTGTTACTTCAAAATAGAGCACATACAAAAATTATAAACCGAAAGCTCCTTGTGAAAGTATGGGACAAAATGGCACTGGAGAAGTATTACTATTATTATTATTATTATTATTATTATTATTATTATTATTATTATTATTACGCTTTCTCTTGAATGATCAGGTTCTACAGCATATACTGAGACAGGTGCATTGATGATTTGTGTATGATGTGTATAATCAGCAATATAAAGAAAGCAAGCAAATGTCACAATATATATTTTTTGGTCTGTGGTCTCATCAGATGACAACACATTTTTCCACATGGATTGGGATAACAGGTATATTTGGCTTAGTGGCTTAGTGGTTAGCATGTTTGCATCACACCTCCAGGGTTGGAGGTTTGATTCCCGCCTCTGCCATGTGTGTGTAGAGTTTGCATGTTCTCCCCGTGCCTCAGGGGTTTCCTCCAGGTACTCTGGTTTCCTCCCCCGGTCCAAAGACATGCATTGTAGGTTGATTGGCATCTCTAAATTGTTCCTAGTGTGTGATTGTGTGAGTGAATGAGATTGTGTGTTTGCCCTGCGATGGGTTGGCACTCCATCCTGGGTGTATCCTGCCTTTTCTGATGCCAATGACGCCTGAGATAGGCACAGGCTCCCCGTGACCCGAGAATAGATCGGATAAGCAGTAGACAATGAATGAATGAATGAATAATAATAATAATAATACAATTTAAAGCGAGGCTCTCCTGAAGCTTATCTATCTGACTCCAATAACCACATAGATCAGACTAGCTCAGTCAAACAAGCAAACTTACACTTAATAAGAAAAAGTCAAATACTTCAGACTGGGTGATCGCAGAGATGAGGTTTATTGTAGTCAGCTCTGAGTACAAATTACAAAGTGCTCACATAGAACATCCCATCAACCCCATAAATTTTCATTTCAGAGCTCAGTCTATATCCATGTTTCTTATCACACATGATGATATGAGCCTAACTCCTCAAGTCACCTATTTTTCTTTTGTAGAACGTTTGAGCCTTTCCTAGACACAATTCTATTTTACTTTTACATTTTACATTTCCCATTTAGCTTTAATATAAAACATATATAAAAATAAATGCCTTATCCCTATCATTATGTTTTAGGTTTTTTTTTTTTTTTTTTTTTTTAACATTTTGCAGTTTGAAACATTTTCATTTTATGTTGAGAAGACATCATGGGTATGTCAGAGTCACCATCCCATTTCCATGTTAATTATTCTAAGCTAATATCTAATTTATGCATCTTAAATTATATGTTTTATCTTAGACCTGGTGTAAACTTGATTTTCTCCATCAGTGTGCTTTTACAATGCACAGATTCTCTTAGGCTTCAACTACAGGTTCTCCCAAACTAACAATGCTCTGAGAACTCCACCTGACTTTGACTCTAACTTCAACTGTAGAGGAGTTACAGTGGACGCTGCTGATATATACATTGAGTTGTGATAGCGCCACGGACGGCAGCCACGATGTTTCGGTGCGCCCAACTTTTCTTTGTTTTGTGTTGTTATTCAGTTTTCTGCCACAGTTCTGGTGGCTCCTATTCCAGGGAAGAGCTCATGAACATCAGAACTACTACCCCAGTGGACTTATTTCCGAGTTTTCTGGCTTCTACTGTGGATTTACTGGCTATTTTTGTCAAGGAGACATGTAACAAAGTGAAGCCCGGCAGAAGAGGGAAACGCTCAGGTGTGCTCATGCGGCTCCACCGGCTCCCCAAGATATTCCTCTCTAATGTGTGCTCACTTTGCAACAAAATGGATGAGCTGACCTTGCAGATGAACAAAAACAAAGACTTTCCAACATCTTGTGTTTTGTGCATTACGGAAACGTGGTTGTGTGATCTTATACTGGACTCTGAGCTACAGCTGGGTGGATTTAATCTTTATAGAGTGGACAGACACACAGCTCTCTGGCAAAACAAAAGGTGATGTAATCTGTTTCTATATTAACAACAGTTGGTGTAATGATGTGAAAGTACTGTCTCAACTCTGTTCCCCAGACCTGGAGGCCTTTACCATTAACTGCAAGCCCTTTTACTTTTACTTTTACTTCTAAGAGAACTTTTAGAGTTCTCTTCATTCATTCTCATCTGTGTTTACATCCCGCCGCAAGGTAATGTGCGCAAAGCGCAGTGTGCACTGGCTGATGTGATACAGTGGGTGGAATGGACAAACCCAGTTGACTAAGAGAATAAAGGTAATCTCTCCCATGAACAGTCCTGTTCCTGAGTGATGGACTTTCCTGGTTTTAATGTTTCAGGTTCTGGTGCAAGTCTTTTAGGCCAGGGTCAGGAACTATGTCCTTCGGTCTGTTGGCTTGTGTCTTGGGTGAGTGACTTTACTCTGCTCTGGTCCTTCAGCTTTCTGTGTAGTGCTCTGCTCACTCATACTGTGATCAACTGAATCACTGAGATTTCTATACATCAACAGAGGACTCCACTAACCATTCTAATGTTGTGGGAATTCCAGTAAGCAAATAAGATTTACTCTTAATATTGTTATTGTTATTTTTTGAGCTGAGCTGACCTTGCAGATGAACAAAAACAAAGACTTTCCTACATCTTGTGTTTTGTGCATTACGGAAACGTGGCTGTAATGTGCGCAAAGCGCAGTATGCGCTGGCTGATGAGATACAGCGTGTGGAATGGACAAACCCAGAATAAAGGTAATCTCTCCCACGAACTGCCAAAATACAAATAGTTTATTGAGTGCCTGACCAGAGAGGGGAATGTACTGGACCATTGCTACACCACCATCAGCGGTGCTTATCGTGCTATCCCTTGTGCCGCACTGGGCCAGTCCGACCACCTCATGGTGCATTTGATTCCTGCATACAGGCAGAAATTAAAACTCTGCAAACCTGTTGTGAGGACATCAAGGAAGTGGACTAGTGAGGCTGTAGTGGAACTTCAGGGGTGTTTGGACTGTACAGACTGGGATGTTTTTATTTCTAACACCAACAGTCTGGATGAGTACACAGACTCTGTGACGTCCTACATTAACTTCTGTGAGGACACTGTCATTCCATCACGCACCAGGGTAAGTTAGAATAATGACAAACCCAAACTCGCAAATTACAAATTACATGAAGTCTTTTGAGTGCCTCGTGTTGTCCTACTTCAAGGACATTACAGACCCTCTCCTGGATCCACTACAGTTCAACTACAGAGCCAACAGATCTGTAGACGATGCTGTGAACATGGCCCTCCACTTCATCCTTCAACATCTAGACTACCCAGGATCCTACGCCAGGACGCTACGCAAGTCCTTTCTGGACTTCAGTTTCACCTTTAATGCAATCGTCCCAGCTCTGCTCAGAGACAAGCTCTTCCAGCTGAATGTGCCTGATTCCATGTGCAGTTGAATCACGGACTTCCTGACAGACAGAGGCTGGGAAAGCATGTCTCTGACTTCCAGCATATCAGCAGTGGATCCCTCCCAAGCTGTGTCCTTTCTCCTCTGCTATTCTCCCTGTATACAAACAGCTGCACATCTGGTCACCAATCTGTCAAACTCCTGAAGTTTGCTGCAGACACCACACTAATCGGCCTTATCTCTGATGGGGATGAATCAGCCTACAGAAGTGAGATGGACCGTCTGATGTCATGGTACAGTATGAACAAACCTGAGCTCAACTCTCTAAAGACAGTGGAGATGATAGTGTATTTCAGGAAGGACCCAGCCACCCTCCACCCCATCATCCTCTGTGACTCTCTGGTGACTTCTGTCAAGTCCTTCAGCTTCCTGAGCACCACCATCACCCAGGAGCTCAAGTGGGAGCAGAACATCAGCTCCCTCACCAAGAAGGCTCAGCAGAGGATATATTTCCTGCAGCAGCTGAAGAAGTTTCTCCTCCCTGCGAAGATGTTGGTTTGGTGACTTGCACATTTGACTCACACCTCCAGGGTTGGAGGGTCGATTCCCACTTCTGCCGTGTGTGTGGAGTTTGCATGTTCTCCCCATCTCTAAATTGTCCATAGTATGAGAGTGTGTGCCCTGTGATCGGTTAGCACTCCTTCTATATCCTGCCTTGATGCCCAATGACGCCTGAGATAGGCACAGACTGACCTGGGAATAGATCAGATAAGTGGTAGACAATGAATGAATGAATGATAGTTTTCAACAATATCACATCTCTGCTTTTCTAGTTTTTTTGAGGGAACTCGACATTGTGTCATGATGACACTATGGGAAGGCTTCTAGGTGTAAGTTGTTTCTGAAGCTCTGTGTGAAATCATACCGATTTATCAGCTCGGGTAGGCCAAGTGACAAAGCAGAGCATGCCAGCAAGACCATGAAAGGACATCTAAGTCACATTACTCCAGCTTCTTTGTCTTCAGGAAGCTCTGTGTATGTTTGTGTCAATTGTTTGTCCTGTCTGGCTAGACTAGGGAAAAATTATATATATATCTTCTCTCCACCTCTCTCTCGCCTCGGCTCTGGAAGCTCACTTTGCGATTTCTCCCAAGCTAGATTAGAATAAAATGCTATCTGCATTGGACTCTGAGGAGCTTGATGTGGGAAACAAGGAGCAAACAGCATTCCAATTGCCACTGCATTCTGTGCTCTTCAAAAAGCTCCTGGAGGTGATCGCACATGCTGTTGCTAAGCTTAGCTTAGTTTGGCATGATGAAAGTTTAGTGTTGTCTGTAATGAGCTTGACAATCTCTAACTAACTTCATGTCTCCTCCCACCTCCATGCAGGCGTCTCCCATTTTTTTCCATACCTCCATACTTAGGTGTCAAGGTTGTGGAATAATCCTTATTCTGCCTGACTCTTCTCCTCAGCCAGTGCTGACTATTCAGCCATTGTGAACGTTAATGAACAGGTGTATGTGGTGATGTCTAGGGTTGAGGAGATGCTTACAGGCTATATCTCTCATTCATTGGCTGCATGGAGGAAGTCTGCATTCCCATTGAAGCACTGTCGGGCCACATCAGTCTTGTAGAGAAGGCCTACAATCCCGCAGATTAAGCCATTGTGGTGGTACACACAATGGCAGTTTTGCAGTCATAATGAGCTGACCTGCTAAAGAAGCTCATCTGTGGGAAGGGACTCATCAGTGAGGTCTGAACTCCACCAGGCCACATATTTAGGCCTCTATGCCAAAAAGCAGACGACACATCCCATCGGCCATTTCATGACTTCATTTAGTTGCCACAGAGAGACAATCTGACAGAGATAAAAGAAAGGGACAAAACCTTTCTTTTAGATGTCCTGATGTCTCCTAAGGGTCTGTTCATCCTTCGTCGATGAATCATAATACCTGGGAGCTAGATTCTCAGGAATGCCCATTTAGGGCCATTATCACTGCTGCCTACACCGCCACCTCCTGTGCTTTGGGGTTCAGCCATGACTAGCCATGCTCCTGCTCTTTATGTGTTGCCACTTCCTGGGTTAGCCCCTGCCAGCTTGCTGTTTCAGGGCACTATGCGAGGTGAGAACAGTGAGAGGCTAACACCTCTCCCAGACCACCTGACAGTGTGAAAGCTTCTGCCGGGTACATCACAATGAGTTCTGTGGTAAAGGCTACAGAATCCAGTTTGCCTCCAGTTCTCCTTCTTTCATGGGGTTCTGCCCACTGTCATTGGCACAGACTGAGCCTCATTCCTCCATGGGGAACCTTGCTTGCATCTGAAAAAGGGGCTGTAAAGTGCATTCCCCTCGCAGGTGGAGCCGGCGTGTATTGGTTCCCAAGAAGGACAGGAGCTACAATTTTAGACCTGTGTGCTCTGAATTGTATGCTGAAACATACAAATCCAGGATGTGAACACTCAAGGTCATTGTGTTGCAGATCAGGTCCGAGGACTGATTTGCGATGATAATCCTGAAGGGTGCATATCTTCACATATGCATCTCGCCAGAGCATAGGAGACTCACCCTGGTTCACTTTGGGGCAAAGCATACCGGTGCCGGGTTCTCCTTTTAGGTCTAGTCTTCTTGCTCACCCTCACAAAGTGCATGGAGGCTGCTCTGGCACCATTGCAGCCTGGGGCATCCATGTACTCAATTATCCAGATGACTGGCTCACCTTGTCTCAGTCGAGGGAAGTGGCAGCCAGGCACTGAGATCTTGTGCTTGCCCACATAAGGTCCCTATGCCTCAACACAGTGAAGTGTGTGCTTTATCCCTTTCTGAGAACCACCTTCTGGAGGTTAGTTTGGAATTCAGCCATGATGTGGCTACGTCTGTCTCCGTGGGGAATTGCATGTTTTCTGCCGTAAAGGTCTGACTTTAAAATCTGACTAGGCCAGTGCCTCTCTGACTCTCAGGCTTAGATGGTGCTTGGCTCATGACTGTAGTGGCCAAAGATATTCCTTTGGGTCTGCTACACATGAGTTTCAACTCAGGACAAGAGGGCTCAGGACAAGGGGTTTTCACCCCCCATACACCCTTTTCAGGGTCACAAAAGTTACGTGTCACAAGCTTTGTACTTTTCTTATGTGGACAGACAGTTTTCTGGAGATCACAATGGGGCCCACTCTTAGGGCATGTCCTTTTCGCAGGACTATTTTGACAGACACCCCCCTATCGGGCTGGGTGCTGCCCTGCCCATAGCATTTAGGATGGCACACAGATTGCCTGACTAAGTTTCTAGTGCTGAAACAGTTTCTTCTGAAACTCAGGGGCTACCTTTGGAGGTCCCCTTCATCAATTGTTAGGCTGGTCTGTGTTTTGTACCCTCTTTTCAAGTTGGTGCACCAGATCTGGCCCTAAGCTTTTTACACTTCAGAGCACATGATTGGTAATTAGGCTTCCTGCTGAGGCAGGAGCTGAGGCTCGTTGGAATGGCATTTCCACCCATAGGTGGTGGAATGAATTTGGCAATTTTTGGCTAGGCAGAGGTGGCTATTTTTGCTTCTGAGGAGTTGACCCATTGTGCCCTGTGCCTTTCTCTTTTCCCTTCTGGATGTTGTTCTTTGGGAGATTTCAATCAGGAGGAGCCTCCTCTTTCAGGTGCATGGGTGATTTTATACCCCCACTCTGAAATTTAGAACCCCTAAATGTTGAGGGGGACCAGCTTTGTTCTTCCAATTGAGGTTGTGGAGACTATTTTGAACTTTCGCCTCTGGTGTAATCAGTATTGTTAGGATCTAGTTCACTGCCCTGTTAGTACAGTGCTAGATTTCCTGCAGATATTCCTCTTTGAGGGTCTATCACCCTCTACGTTAAGATATATGTGTCAGCCATAGCTGTGAGATACATGCCTATTCTCTGGTCTCTCACCTCCTGCGTGGTGCCAGGCAGCTGAGCATCTTCCCACCTGGGACCTCTAAGTGGCCCTGGATAGGCTTTTCCTAGCCCCTTTTGAGCCAATGGAGTCAGCCTCTGATGAGTTTCTGACCCTCATAACGGCTCTTCTATAAGCCAGTCATCCGGCCTTTCAGCAGGCCTTCTGGCCTCCACCCCACGAGTTGGTGGAGCAGGAGAGACTGCCCAGTTCGGGTTCTTGGGACTTACAACTATTGCTCGAGTGCAAGGCATAAGTCCTCTCCATTTTCTTCTGCTTTGGTGGCCATAACAATCTGGTCTCCAAGCAGCACCTAGTGATGGGTAGTCGTTGCTATCTCCTAGGTCTATAAGGTGTTCACAGGTTTATCATCTTGTCCAGCACCTTGGCTAGGGGCATTCCCCCCAGTATGTTTGTGCTGCAGTAGGTTGGTCCTCTCCACACACCTTTATCAGGTTCTATAACCTGGACCTGGACCCCACTCCTGTGTCCTGGGTCTTACAGGGCTAATGATGCTCTGCTCCTGGCTTGTTTGTGCTTTTTCACTACCTGCGGGACACACACACATTCGGCGTGTGGTGCCATTGGTATTGGTGTTTCCATAGCATCAGCCAATTTCAATGTCATGTATGCAACCCGGTTCCTTGAGAAGGGAATGAGACGCTGCATTGCCAGCCACACCCTGGACATCCACTTGCACTTTCTTTAGACAAGGAGAATTTGGAGTAAAGTGACGTAGATGCCCTTTTATGGTCTTGCTGGTGCGCTCCGCTTTGTCACATGACCTACACATGATTCACATGATTTCACACAGGACTTAAGACACAACTTCCATATAGAAGTGTTTCCATAGCATCAGCCATGACGCTGTATTGTCTTGTTCCCTTCTCAGGGAACCGGGTTACATACAAACCCGATTCCAAAAAAGTTGGGACACTGTACAAATTGTGAATAAAAAAGGAATGCAATAATTTACAAATCTCATAAACTTATATTTTATTAGAATATAGATAACATATCAAATGTTGAAAGTGAGACATTTTGAAATGTCATGCCAAATATTGGCTCATTTTGGATTTCATGAGAGCTACACATTCCAAAAAAGTTGGGACAGGTAGCAATAAGAGGCCGGAAAAGTTAAATGTACATATAAGGAACAACTGGAGGACCAATTTGCAACTTATTAGTTCAATTGGCAACATGATTGGGTATAAAAAGAGCCTCTCAGAGTGGCAGTGTCTCTCAGAAGTCAAGATGGGCAGAGGATCACCAATTCCCCCAATGCTGCGGCGAAAAATAGTGGAGCAATATCAGAAAGGAGTTTCTCAGAGAAAAATTGCAAATAGTTTGAAGTTATCATCATCTACAGTGCATAATATCATCCAAAGATTCAGAGAATCTGGAACAATCTCTGTGCGTAAGGGTCAAGGCCGGAAAACCATACTGGATGCCTGTGATCTTCGGGCTCTTAGACGGCATTGCATGACATACAGGAACGCTTCTGTAATGGAAATCACAACATGGGCTCAGGAATACTTCCAGAAAACATTGTCAGTGAACACAATCCACCGTGCCATTCGCCGTTGCTGGCTGAAACTCTATAGGTCAAAAAAGAAGTCATATCTAAACACGATCCAGAAGCGCAGGTGTTTTCTCTGGGCCAAGGCTCATTTTAAATGGACTGTGGCAAAGTGGAAAACTGTTCTGTGGTCAGACAAATCAAAATTTGAAGTTCTTTTTGGAAAACTGGGACGCCATGTCATCCAGACTAAAGAGGACAAGGACAACCCAAGTTGTTATCAGCGCTCAGTTCAGAAGCCTGCATCTCTGATGGTATGGGGTTGCATGAGTGCGTGTGACATGGGCAGCTTACACATCTGGAAAGGCACCATCAATGCTGAAAGGTATATCCAAGTTCTAGAACAACATATGCTCCCATCCAGACGTCATCTCTTTCAGGGAAGACCTGTCATTTCAGGGATGACAATGCCAGACCACATACTGCATCAATTACAACATCATAGCTGCGTAGAAGAAGGATCCGGGTTCTGAAATGGCCAGCCTGCAGTCCAGGTCTTTCACCCATAGAAAACATTTGGCGCATCATAAAGAGGAAGATGCGACAAAGAAGACCTAAGACAGTTGAACAACTAGAAGCCTGTATTAGACAAGAATGGGACAACATTCCTATTCCTAAACTTGAGCAACTTGTCTCCTCAGTCCCCAGACGTTTGCAGACTGTTATAAAAAGAAGAGGGGATGCCACACCGTGGTAAACATGGCCTTGTCCCAACTTTTTTGAGATGTGTTGATGCCATGAAATTTAAAATCAACTTATTTTTCCCTTAAAATGATACATTTTCTCAGTTTAAACATTTGATATGTCATCTATTTTGTATTCTGAATAAAATATTGAAATTTGAAACTTCCACATCCCAACTTTTTTGGAATCGGGTTTGTACATAACCTGGTGTAGTTTGGTGTTACCAAGAAATCCTAAAGGAACAGCTATTATTTGGGTTTACTCAGACATTTTAACTGATGGAAGGTGTATACTAACTAGTATTTAACATGAGCTTGAATGTGACTAGTTGATTCTGAGCATTGCCGAATTCTGAGTTACAGAAGGTTGTGCACACGTGTAACCTGGGTATTGGATGTTTTGTTTGTCATTTATTTTGCCCCAAAATAGTTCAGGTTGTCTGTCAATTGGTTTTTACATAAAGCAAATTCACAAAAAATGGTGAAAAGGGTTCTGACATAGTTTAATCATTATAGACCTTTCATATGCACAGTAGTTTTCATGCTGACATACTCAGCTTCATATTTGCAGCATTTGGCAGATGAGTTTCCATACTTAGAGGTCATTTGGCATTGGCAGCACATGCTTCAGTGCTCTGGGAGTGTTTATAGTGCTGTGACTTTAACACTTCATGAATGAAAGCTATTGCTACAGCAACTTCAACCACAGCTACCATGACTTTGATCCCCATCATCATCTGGACACATCCTCTGGACTCAAGGTCAGACACTGCTTCATATTTTACCTCTACAATGATCTCTTAATACTAATTGTTTCTATTAGAATATTTCAGTTGCTTTATTGTGTATTTTTAACTAACTCAGATTGCTGCAGTGAAATCTGCTCTTCCAGGAGACACGGTCACCATCAACTGTAGAACCACTCAGGCCGTCTACAGAGACTCAACCGGTGACCGTTTACACTGGTATCAGCAGAAACTTGGAGAATTTATGATTAAATATTAAACCAGCATCTGTCAGGTATTCCAGCTTGTTTTAGTGGCAGTTTATCTGAATCTGATTTCACTCTGACTATCAGTCGAGTCCAGACTGAGGATGCCGGAGATTACTACTATCAGAGTTACCAGTACATCAGTAGCACCTACCTGTTTGCACAATGTCATAGAGTCATGCAGAAACCTCCGTCAGTCAAATTGTAGACAGACTGAACTGCTGCAACTGGGAGCGACTGCAGGTGCTGAGTTGGAGGATGTGATATGACACAATGACACTGGAGGAGAGGAACAACACCACACTAACTCACAACTCACATTAGAATCATCACACCACACTGAACACAGTCGTGCATGCTCACTACTTTGGTAGTTTTTCTCAGTCATGGTGCTTACTTTCACAACTGAAAACAACACAGCATTAGAAATAAGATAGGTATCTGATTATCAAATTAATTATGTGTCCTCTCTGATCCCCCACACACCTACTCCATCTAAACTATTCTCCTCATAAAGACTGGTTTTAAATAGTTCTGTTTGTGTGCATCTTGACCTGAATGCTTGGGGCTTTGCCCCACCTTCTGAATACCCAGAACATTTTCACAACATTATTACTTAATGGTCAGGTTTCCTGTTGTCTTACTAATAAATGCTAGTTTGGTTCTGATGTTTGGACACATTCACTCACTGTGGTGTTTGACATTAAATTCAAATTCAAATTCAAATTTTTATTTGTTACATACACAACCATACACAGTACGACATGCAGTGAAATGCTTACACGACTGTTGTGAGCTCGAAAAGGGAATAAGAAGTAAAGAGTAAAAAGTAAGAAAGTGAATGAATAAGGAAATTAGGCAAAAAGAGAATAAATATAAAACAAAAATATAAAATATAAAAATATGCAATTAAATTAGAGATGAAAAAATATGAAAAAATGTAAAAATGTAAAAAGGTGGAGCTGTAGCAGTGTGCAAATGTTCAAAGTGTTATGGGCAATGTGTAAATGTTCAAGTTGGTTGGTGTGTTCCAACACGTGTGAAGGGAACATAAAAGTCCAATCAGTTGAGTTCTATGTGGAGTTTTGGTTGAGAGTCCGTATAGCCTGCGGGAAGAAGCTTCTCCTCAGTCTCTCTGTGTTGGCCTTCAGGCAGTGGAAGTGCTTTACTGACTGCAACAGAGAGAACAGTCCATTGTTGGGGTGGCTGAGGTCCTTCAGCTCTTCTGAGGCTGAGGTCCTTCTTTCTGGCCTTGGTCCAGCACCGCTTGCTGTAAATTGAGTTCAGGTCAGGGAGCTTGGTATGGATGATGCGTTCAGCTGATTGCACCACCCTCTGAAGAGCTTGTCTGTCCTGCATGGTGCTGTTCCCAAACCAGTTTGCTATGTTTCCTGTCAGGATACTCTCTATGGTGCAGGAGTAAAAGTTCCTGAGCACCTTAAAGGGCAGTCTAAAGTCTCTTAAGCATCTGAGGTGGTAGAGATGCGGGGCCTTTTTCACCACGGTGTTGATGTGACAGGACCATGACAGGTCCTGCGTGATGTGAACACCGAGGTATCCGAAGCTGTCCAGTGGGCTCTCGTTGATCACAGGGGTCTGGTAGTTACTCTCCTGCTTCGTGTTGAAGTCCACTATGAGCTCCTTGTTCCTTTGGCACCAGTTCTCCAGATTCCTAATCTCCTCCAGGTAGGCCTGGAGGAGTAACTGTAGCGGATCTAGTGTGTCAGGTAGTGAAGAGATGATGAAGTCTCTGACCAGTCGCTCCAAGCACTTCATCACTACTGAGGTCAGGGCTACAGGGCGGTAGTCGTTGAGGGACGCAGGATGGGTTTTCTTTTCGGGATAGGAACAATGATGGACTCTTTGAAGCATGTGGGGATTACCGACTGGATTAAGGAGAGGTTGAATATTTCAGTGAACATGGGTGCTAGCTGGTCAGCACAGGCTCTGGGGACTTGACCTGAGATTCCGTGTCAATGGTGAGGGACGTTACTCTGCTCTGGTCCTTCAGCTCTCTATGTAGTGCTGCTGTTCTCTGCAATCTGATCACCTCATGACTACAGGCTCATGGTGTGGAGTTTGGGGTGGTGTTGCTCACTGACACTGTGACCAACTGAATCATTGAGATTTATTCACAGCAACAGAGGACTCCACTAACCATTCTGATGTTGTGGGAATTCCACTAAGCAAATAAAAATTACTTTTATTATTGTAATACATTTGTTATTTTAGTACAGTATGACTAATGTACAGAAATATTGTCATGATTAAAAATGTTTAATTTTCAAAAGCATTGTGTCAGGATTTGACTTTCAGGTAGGGCTTGGAAAATATCATAAGACTTTGCATAATTTATTTGAAAAGAAAATGCTTTACATCCTCAATGTTCACTCAAACACATTTTCAATGATGATTTCTGTTAAATAGTTGTTACTTTATTCTGTTCAATATACAGCAGATAGAAAAATAATAAACCCACAGCTTCCTGTGAAAGTATGGAATAAAACGGCACTGGAGAACTATTATTATTATTATTATTATTATTATTATTATTATTATTATTATTATTATTATTATTATTATTAATATTATTATTATTATTATGTTGTATGTTGGAAAGTTGTTGTCTTTCTCATGAATGATCAGATTCTACAGCAGATACTGAGACAGATGCGTTGGTGATTTGTGTATGTTGTGTATAATCAACAATGTAAAGCAACCGTGTTTACTGATTGAAAAGCTTTTATTAATAATTCAAAGCAGGACATTGCAGTGATCCACACACTTAACACATATTTAGGTGATAGTTAAGAAGAAGAAGAGCTGAGTTAAACTGAGGAGTGTGTGAGCTCACATGTTAATAACACAAATGAAATAATGAGAGAGGATGATTTGAGCAGTAAAGGCCACATGTACCACACAGTGAAGCAGTAGAAGGTGAGCTGAGTAAAGTGTGTGTGAGCTCAGAGCTCTGAGCACTGCTCTGTGTTCACTGTGCTCACCACAGTAGGTTGGTTGTCTTTGGAGGCCTCACAGGTCACCACCTTGTTCCTCCACTGATCCAGGTGGAGGCTCAGTGTGCTGCTCCAGCTGTAGAGGCCATCAGCGTTCAGAACGGCGGTGCTGCCGCTTTCCCCCGAGCTCCAGCTGCTGCCATCAACCTTCCAGCTCAACTTCCAGTCCGAGGGGAAGCCCTTGTAGGTCACACACATGAGTGTGACTTTCTCCTGCTGTAGCTCCACAGTGGAGGGGGGCAGCACCGTGACACTGGGCTGGGTGAGACCTACACACACACACAGAGGTGAGACAGGAATGGACAGGTGTCAGTCACTCAGGCTTTGTTTCAGCTCACTGTGTGTGTTTCACTTCCCTTTATATCTTACAGAGCAGAACTGAGATCAGTGGAGCATCACAAACTTTTCACATTCAATTCAAATACTTTTACATCTTACACCTATAATGATTTATATTATTGTAAACTTTGAAAGTTCAAATTTAATTATACTGCACATTCAATATTACAAAATATTACAAAATTTACAAAATATGATTAAACAGCATTTAAATATCTAGAACATCTTTATCATTTAAATAAATTCATTCTAGGCTTGAGGTCATCTGTTTATACAGTCAGAGTCTCTGATATATTAAATGTAGTTAGAATAATTCAAGTAAACATGTTACAGTAATTTGCACAAACAATAGTATATATTTTGGTCATAAATGTAATGTAAATTAAAATGAATTATTAGTACTGTAGTCAGATACATCTTGTGAAACCTCTAGTGATACATTCCTATGAAGCCATCGTACAAAACCTCTGTCACACTACAGTGAACACACACACACACACACACACACACACACACACAGAGGTCAGTAGTCATGGTTACATTTACAGAACACAACTGTATGATTAATTATTTCTTTATTAGTTAGTCCTAACTCCTAAAGATTTCCAAGAAATGAAACAAATTTTTCAAGTTTAAACTTTTCTCTCTAATTCATTTATTTATGTATCTTAGATCTATTTAGTGGTATTTTCCAGAAAATCTGGAAACTCTGTAGTAGTGTGAGAATGACAGTAAGATTGGGGGAATGTGGTAAAGGTGTTTCCATACTTAGAGGACACTTTGCATTGGCAGCACATGCTTCAGTGATCTGGGAGTGTTTATAGCACTGTGACTTTAACACTTCATGACTGAGAGCTGCTGCTACAGCAACTTCACCCACAGCTACCATGACTTTGATCCCCGTCTTCATCTGGACACTGATCCTCTGGACTCAAGGTCAGACACTGCATCATATTTTATCTCTACAATGATCTGTTCATACTAATACACTTATTGTTTCTATTAGAATATTTCAGTTTCATGCTGTGTTATTGTGTATTTTTCAGAATGCAGAGGTCAAGCCACAGTAACTCAGACTCCTGCAGTGAAATCTGCTCTTCCAGGAGAAACAGTCACCATCAACTGTAGAACCAGTCAGGCAGTGTATACAGACTCACATGGTGGCCGCTTGGGCTGGTATCAGCAGAAACCTGGAGAATCTCCTAAATTCCTGATTAAATTTGCAAATCAGCGTCTGTCAGGTATTCCAGATCGTTTCAGTGGCAGTGGATCAGGATCTGATTTCACTCTGACCATCAGTGGAGTCCAGACTGAAGATGCAGGAGATTACTACTGTCAGAGTTGGCATGCCATCACTGGCTACTGGATCACACAGTGTTATAGAGTCGTACAAAAACCTCCCTCAGTCAGATTGTAGAGATACTGAACTGTTGCAGCTGGGAGTGACTGCAGGTGCTGAGTTGGAGGATGTGATATGACACAATGACACTCTGTGGAGGAGAGGAACCACACCACACTAACTCACAACTCACATTAGAGATCTCTCAGTAATCATCACACCACAATGCACACAGTCCCTCACATCCACTAGTTTAAGATAAATAGTTCTGCAGTTTTCTAGATTGTTGTTCTATTTATCATAACTCAAAGTGTTTGGTGGATCATTTCCCATTCATTCAGTCTCCATCACCAATCCTACCCTCAATACATTCTCTAATTCTGACCCAGAATCAATTCTTGTTATTAATCTGGTCTCAGTCTCTGTGTCTGTCTTCAGGTCACACTCTCGTCCTGCTCTGGATTCTGACTCTTGTGTAACTCCCCTTGTCCTCACAGCCTCCTTCTCAGTGTTTCTGTATAAACCTGGTGTTCATTCTCTTTATTTCCTGGTCCAGACTGAAACTTGATTAACTGCAGAGGATTCAGGGATACTTTGTGTCTCATACTCTCACACAACTCTTGTAGGAAAAATAAAAGGATGAGGGTGTTGAAGATCTTAATGAAGAAGTTTATTGTAGCATAGCAGTGACACAATACATTAAGTATTTTGGGTTCATCTGAGTCAAAAAGAACACAGGACAAATCCTGCTCAAACATTTTATACTGTCTTTCCTGTTTGTAATTCAAATGAGTTTCACTTTAAATGTAAATTAAGTGTAAGAACTGAGTATCACCCAAATGGCCGGGTGATACTATTGTCTAGTAGGATGTCTTTAAAAGGTAATCACAGTAACTTTATACCCTTTGTTCAGTGATGGTCCATGATGTCCTGCTGCCAGTCCCATACTTATAATTGATTGGATTAAGTGTTCTAAATGTTTAGTATTGCTACTTTAAGCCAATCTAAAAATACTATACTGACAAACTGAATTGAAAGAAACATATTCCTATATGATATCTAAGCCTTTTTGGGAATGAGCTCTTTCTGATGTGTACCATAGAGTGGAATCTGTGTTGAGGCAGTCTGTAGTTTCTTATACCTCTCATAATGTTGTTTTATTTTTGTAATGCTGTTTCTGATGAAAATTAATTTAATCCATCAGTCATCCTCCTTAGTCCTGAGACCTCCTAACTTCCTCTCCTTTTAGACTGAAACCTCCCTTCAGACAAGCCTCCAGTCCTTCTGCCTGCTCTTCCTATCTTGAACTCCGTTAACATGACCATAAACAGCTTCCCTCTAACACACAGTGCTTTACATGGTCTTCATCTACCCATCATCCATCTGTGCCATACCTACCACTATATATTTTAACCCCTCCCAGACTCCCTGAATGCTCCACTCTTTATCTTCTTCTTTCCTCATCCTCTGGTTCGGCACAGTTCTCATGATGTCTGGCAGACATCTCATCATGGCAGTTCATCAGCTGAAACTAAATCTCAGTAAGACTGAGCTGCTGTAGATCCCTAGAGAATCTTCCCCATGTCAGGATGTTGTGCTCTCTGAGTTACAGTATCTGACCTTCTCTCCTCACATTGCATTAAGACTCTTCTCTGACTTGGCCCCTAGGTGGAGGAATAAACTTCCTCTGGCTGACTGAAAAGCTGAGTCACTGTCTATCTTCAAAGAATTCAACCACCAACCACTTTAATGAGAGCTTTTTAAAAAACCTCATTGTGTACTGTTGTTGTGCTGCTTACTTACTAATGCTAACTCATAATGAATAGTGATTTAACTTCATAATATTGTATTAGACACTGAGGATCTGTTTTGCTGGAGATTACAAAGCACATCTCCTTCAGTCTGGATAAAGGCATCTGCCAAATTCTGTAAATGTAAATATTCTTAAGACAGAGAGTGCATTATTACTTCCTGTGCTGTCCTGTGCTTCAGGTCTCCTTCCTGTTTGCTGATATATTGAATCAGGAGAGATATAGCATGGAGGTGTGATTCTAATTTATTCATATTCCTCCAGTTGATGACCCAGTATTATAAAAGTAAAAGCTACAAACACGTACCTGCTCCATCCTAACCAAAACCACAATTGTTTATGAAATTTTATGAGACAACAATACAAAACAATACATGTCCTGACGTATAATTTTAGTTCCAGTCATTCACCTTTTATTTTGAATCACCTGTGTATATTTTGGTACCTTTATAAATTTTCACTTTTATTAACAACATCCATATTCAGTTTTATAAAATGTAGCACTGCAGGTGCTACATTTTCTAATGGAGACATATAGCATGGAGGTGCAAAATGTAGCACTTCAGGTGGTGTCGGGAGACACCACCTGGATCAAACTCGGCTCTCCATGGTAGTCATGATCCCCTGAATACAGAGAATCAGACCCACGTGCAGGATGAAATAAAATCACTGCTTTATTAACCAAACTAGAACAAGACTTACACAGAACACAGGACAAATACAACAAGACTAACAAAAACATAACAACATGCAAACCTGGAAACACAACGGAATCTGACCGTACTGAAGGAACAAAAGCAATGACTGACAAAGATACAAATGGGCTGGTATACATAGGACGAAATATTAGGGTAAATGGGGAATAGATGACAATGCGGGAAAGTGAATCATTATGAAGGGCGTGGCACAACACACATGGGGACAACAGAAACAAATCTTACCTTCTCACCATTTTGATCTTCACCCCTCACATCCATTAACACCTCCTGCAAACCCCCTCTGCCTCCCTCCTGCTACACAGCCTACTCTTAAGTTCTGTGAGGAGGATGTGTGTCAGGTCTTCAAGAAACAGAAGACAAGGAAAGCTCCAGGCCCAGATGGTGTCTCACCTGCTTGTCTGAAAGTCTGCACTGACCAGATGGCCCCCAGCAAGTCCCCCGCTGCTTCAAACGCTCCACTATCATACCGGTTCCCAAAAAACCCAAAATCTCAGGACTCAACGACTACAAAACGACTAAGAAGTCATTTGAGAGATTGGTTCTGGCCTACCTGAAGGACATCACTGGACCCATGTTGGATTCCCATCAGTTTGCTTATCAAGCAAACAGGTCTGCGGATGATGCAGTCAATATGGGAATGCATTATATTCTGCAACACCTCAACAGACCAGGAATTATGCAAGTATCCTGTTTGTAGACTTCAGCTCAGCCTTCAACACCATTATCCCTGATCTTCTCCAGATCAAACTGATGGAGATTTCTGTGCCCACCCCTATCTGTCAGTGGATTACCAACTTCCTGACAGACAGGCAACAGCAAGTGAGGTTGGGGAAGCTTAAATCTGGTTCCATCACCATCAGCACTGGCGCTCCTCAGGGTTGCATGTTATCCCCACTACTCTTCTCACTGTACACGAACAACTGCACTGCAACAGACCCCTCTGTAGACAGGACAGGAGGTTGAACAGTTGGCTGTCTGGTGCAGTCTCAACAACCTCGAGCTGAACACGGTCAAAACAGTAGAGATGGTAGTGGACTTCAGAGGGAACCCTCCAGCCCTACCCCTGTCACCATCATGGACAGCACTGTGGCTACTGTGGAGTCATTCAGATTCCTGGCCTCTACAATCTCCCAGGACCTGAAGTGGGAAAGACACATTGACTCCATTGTCAAAAAAGCCAAACATAGGCTGTTTTCTCTTGGACAGCTGAGGAAGTACAACCTGCCACAAAAGCTGTTAACACAGTTCTACTCAGCTGTCATTGAGTCTGTCCTATGTACGTATATTACTGTCTGGTTTGGCTCAGCCACCAAATCAGGTCAAGCCACAGTAACTCAGACTCCTGCAGTGAAATCTGCTCTTCCAGGAGAAACAGTCACCATCAACTGTAGAACCAGTCAGGCAGTGTATACAGACTCACATGGTGGCCACATGGTGGCTCTGGATTCTGTGCTCACAGACTCTTTCTCAGTGTTTCTGTATAAACCTGTTGTTCAATCTATTAATTTCCTGGTGCAGACTGAGACTTGCTTCAGTTAAGAGGATTCAAGGCTACTGTGTGTCTCACACTCTCACACACATCTTGTACTGTATCATCTTAAAAAATTTCATTCTTTTAATGCTGTTTGTGTCAAAAATTGATCTAATCCATCGGTCATCCTCCTTAGTCCTGAGCAGTGTTGGGGAGTAACTAGTTACATGTAACGGCATTATGTAATTTAATTACAAAATAAATGTAACAGTAATTCGTTACAGTTGCTCAGAAAAAATATGTAATTAAATTACAGTTACTTATGAAAATGTTAAAGATTACAAATAGGGTTACATCTGAATATTTTCTTTAAAAAACTAGGATATGTTGAATAATATTAATGTGTTTCTAGAATTTGTTAAAGCATTGCTATTCTGATGCTTTTGATTAGTTCTCTGGTTTGAATTTGCGGCACCAAGTCTGCCAACTACGTTCATCCACATTACCGCTGAAAGCTTTAGGCTACTACAACCTGTCTGCGAGTTGCCACCATGGCGAGTGATAAGAATGCATTTCAGTACTGGAAATTTAAAAATAATTTCATCCTGAAATCTGATAAGGGCGCAAATCTAACAGTTCAGTGCAAAATTAGTTATCCAGCTGTTAAAATGCTTTCGACATCAAAAGCTTCAATGTCGAACCTGAGGAAGCATCTGCAGGTATGTAACCTAGTTTTTATTTTATTTTATAAAAGCATATGGTTTTTGTCATTATTGTGAGTGTACAGAAATCAAAACAGACCCTTTAGTTTGGAATGATATATTACTCGTTTCTGTAGAATAAAAAGTGACGAAGTAGTCAGTCGAGTTACTGTAGCTGCTATGTGGAAAAAATTCACCAAACCGCACCAGCGCGTTCATCGACCCCAAAGTGTATTCAAGACCTGTATTCAAAACATTCAGAACAAATGAGCTAGTCTGCTAGCTACCTTTACCAGGCACACTTCTATTTATCAACCCTTTGACAGAAAATATATAGCTCCCATTTTTCCTCCATGAAAATGTGTTGGTAATGTCAGATCTAATATAGCTTAGTTATTTTAGCATTGTAGCATACATTATGATGACTCACAAAGTCATCGAGTTGTGAAATTCAGAGCACCAACAGACTCCTCTGGACAAAGCAATGTTACAAAGCCATTTTAATTTTCAGTGTCCTTTGTAAATTCAGTGCTTTAGACTGCTGCGTGATTTTCAACTGAAAAGTGACTTATGATCTGAATGATGACAATCTGCTGCAGTTTCATTTCCAAAAATATAACCTATTTTTCTCCAGGGTTGTCCAGTTCGATTTTTGGAGGATAAAGAGTGTACACACACACACACACACACACACACACACACATACACACACACACACACAGATTTAATTAATTTCTTTCCCTAATTGCATTGAAGGCTATGAGACATGGGTGTTTTTCTTTTATTAACTGTTTTAATAACTGTTTTATTGCCTATTGAGTTCATGTATGCTTTATTTTTTCAGATTTTTTTTTCAAGGCATTGTTACTTGCCAGTGTGTCCTGTCATAGCAATGCAAAGATTTGATTCCTAAAGCAGTATTAAACAATTTTTGTTATGAAGTCTGGTGTTGTGGTGGCTGTGCTTAAAATTAAATTAAAATTATCTTAATGCAAGTGATGAAAGCTGTTGAAATTCTAACAGTAAACAGAGTTGAGTACTACTGTAGGGTTAATCCTGCCTGGTATAAATGTTTGGAAATTATTTTGTTGAAAATATCCATTAGAAACTTAAAAGTAATCAAAAAGTAATCAAAAAGTAATCAATTACTTTACTTTTATAAAGTAATTGAAAAGATACACTACTTGTTACATTTACTTTAATTACATTTCCATTTCCAAAGTAACCTTCCCAACACTGGTCCAGAGACCACCTCACTTCCTTTCCTTTTAGACAAGCTTCCAGACCAGCCTCCAGTCCTCCTGCTTTCTCTTCCTCTATTGAACTCCTTTAACATGACCATCAACAGCTTCCCTCTAACACATGTAACACCTGCCTGGCCGTAATGGGTTTACCTTCTTCACCAACTGAAGGCTTGACTAAGTGATACACTACATAAAGAGTACATCTACTACAGTACTGAGTGATTAGTTCTACCCATTGAACCAGGTTGATAGGCCAAATCAGAAGACACAAAGTTTGTCGGAAGCAAAGAACACACAGACTGGAAATTTGTAGAAAAAATATCTATTCATTATTGAACTTTTGGTGGATAATTAATAACTGATGTGGTGGACAATCTACAATACGTGAATGTTGGGAATATGTACATGAAATTTCGATAGAGAGAGAAGAAAACAACAAGAAAAACAATCAACTGAGTACTGTCTTAATATAAAAGGATTGACAAACCCAAATAACAATTGAAATATAATCTTAAATGAAACAAATTTCTTTAGCCGACAATTTCCCTCTTATCTGTACAAAATATTAGCTTTTATGTGTACTCTTGGCTCCCTTCTTCTTCTTTTTCTTTCGGCTTTTCCCTTCAGGGGTTGCCACAGCGAATCATCTCTCTCCACCTGTGCCTATCTTCTGCATCCTCAACACTTGCACCCACTAGCTTCATATCCTCATTAATTCCATCCATATACCTCCTCTTTGGCCTTCCTCTTTGCCTCCTGCCTGGCAGCTCCATGTCCAACATTCTCCTACCAATATACTCACTCTCCCTCCTCTGAACATGTCCAAACCATCTTAATCTGGCCTCCCTAACTTTGTCCCCCAAACGTCCAACATGAGCTGTCCCTCTGATGTACTCATTCCTAATCCTGTCCAATCTTGTCACTCCCAAAGAGAACCTCAACATCTTCATCTCTGCTACCTCTAGCTCTGACTCCTGTCTCTTCCTCAGTGACACTGTCTCTAAACCATATAGCATGGCCGGTCTCACCACTGTCCTGTACACCTTCCCCTTGGTTCTCGCTGATATTTTCCTATCACACAGAACTCCCAACAACTTTCTCCACCCATTCCAACCTGCCTGCACTCGCTTCTTTACCTCTTTCCCACACTCTCCATTACTCTGGACTGTTGAACCCAAGTACTTAAACTCCTGAACCTTCTTCACCTCTTCACCCTGTAACCTTATTGTTCCACTTCCCTCCCTTTCATTCACACACATGTACTCAGTCTTACTACGACTGACTTTCATTCCTCTTCTCTCCAGCGCAAACCTCCACCTCTCCAGGTTTTCCTCCACCTGCTCCCTACTCTCACTACAGATCACAATGTCATCTGCAAACATCATTGTCCAAGGAGACTCCTGTCTGACCTTCTCTGACAACTGGTCCATCACTATAGCAAACAGGAAGGGGCTCAGAGCCGATCCCTGATGCAGTCCCATCTCTACTTTGAACTCTTCTGTCTGGTCCACTGGATGGTCCACTACCATCTGTCCTTCAAGGTTCCTTTCCTTAACTCCAAACTTGCCCATCACCTCCTCATCACCTGCGTTCCCCTCACCAACATGTCCATTAAAATCCGCTCCTCTCACCCGTGGGAATACTCTCCATCACCTCATCTAATTCACTCCAGAATCTCTCTTTCTCCTCTAACTCACAACCTACCTGTGGGGCATAACCACTAACAACATTCAACATCACCCCTTCAATCTCTAACTTCAGACTCATCACCTTGTCTGACACTCTCTTCACCTCCAGAACATTCCTCACAAACTCCTCCTTCAGGACCACACCTACCCCATTTCTCTTACTATCCACACCATAATAAAACAGCTTGAATCCTGCTCCTATACTACGAGCCTTGCTACCCTTCCACCTGGTCTCCTGTACACACAGTATATCCACCTTCCTTCTCTCCATCATATCAGCCAGCTCTCTACCTTTCCCTGTCATAGTACCAACATTAAGAGTTCCTATTCTCAATACTACACTCTTACCTTTCCTCTTCTCTCTCTCTGTCTGTGCACTCTCCTCCCTCCTCTACTTCTTCGACCAACAGTAGCCCAATTTCCACCGGCGCCCTGTAGGTCAACGGCGCCGATGGCGGTCATTGTTAACCCGCGCCTCGACCGATCCGGTATGAAATTCGTACTGATGACTCACATGGTTAAATTTGGCAATGTTTTACGCCGGATGCCCTTCCTGACGCAACCCTCTCTATTTATCTGGGCTTGGGACCGGCATAGAAGTCACTGGACTGTGACCCCCATGGCTAGATTGTACTCTTGGCTCCCTAAACTAATTTATTCGCTCAACTTAATCACGCTTAACTATTGTAGGTTGATAAAGTGGGGTTCGATCTTCACTAAAATATCGACTTTACTGCAAATTTAAACCATATGAGATTAATTAGCATAACACAAAGTCAAATGTTAGATTTCAATCACAATCAAGAAAAGAAAATCAATCAGATCCCAGATTCCTCGAAAACATGCAAAATGTGTATACACCTGATAACCCTTTTTTGTCAGGAAAACAATATGTAATCAACAAAATGTGAA
>JAUCMX010000013.1:20213152-20262772 GCA_033459395.1 Hemibagrus guttatus
GGTGGGCTGGGTGTGTGGGGTCCAGAGTGATTCTACCTGCACGTTTCTTCATTCTGGATGTGTAAAGTTCTTGGAGAGTGGGCAGGTGGGCTCCGCTAATCCTCTCAGCAGTCATGACTATCCGTTGTAGTCTTCTAATACCTGATTTGGTGGCTGAGCCGAACCAGACAGTAATATACGTACATAGGACAGACTCAATGACAGCTGAGTAGAACTGTGTTAACAGCTTTTGTGGCAGGTTGTACTTCCTCAGCTGTTGAAGAAAAAACAGCCTCTGTCAATGTGTCTTTCCCACTTCAGGTCCTGGGAGATTGTAGAGCCCAGGAATCTGAATGACTCCACAGTAGCCACAGTGCTGTCCATGATGGTGACAGGGGTAGGGCTGGAGGGTTCCTCCTGAAGTCCACTACCATCTCTACTGTTTTGACTGTGTTCAGCTCGAAGTTGTTGAGACTGCACCAGACAGCCAACTGTTCAACCTCCTGTCCTGTCTACAGAGGGGTCTGTTGCAGTGCAGTTGTTCGTGTACAGTGAGAAGAGTAGTGGGGATAACACGCATCTCTGAGGAGCACCAGTGCTGATGGTGATGGAACCAGATGTAAGCTTCCCCAACCTCACTTGCTGTTGCCTGTCTGTCAGGAAGTTGGTAATCCACTGACAGATAGGGATGGGCACAGAAATCTCCATCAGTTTGGTCTGGAGAAGATCAGGGATAATGGTGTTGAAGGCTGAGCTGAAGTCTACAAACAGGATACTTCCTGGTCTTTTGAGGTGTTGCAGAATATAGTGCATTCCCATATTGACTGCATCATTCGCAGACCTATTTGCTTGATAAGCAAACTGATGGGGGTCCAACAGGGGTCCAGTGATGTCCTTCAGGTAGGCCAGAACCAATCTCTCAAATGACTTCATGACCACTGACATGAGGGCGACAGGTCTGTAGTCGTTGAGTCCTGAGATTTTGGGTTTTTTGGGAACCGGTATGATAGTGGAGCGTTTGAAGCAGCGGGGGACTTGCTGGGGGACATCTGGTCAGTTCAGACATTCAGACAGGCAGGTGAGACACCCTCTGGGCCTGGAGTTTTCCTTGTCTTCTGTTTCTTGAACACCTGACACACATCCTCGTCACAGAACTTAAGAGTAGGCTGTGTAGCAGGAGGGAGGCAGAGGGGGTTTGCAGGAGGTGTTAATGGATGTGAGGGGTGAAGATCGAGATGGTGAGAAGGTGAGATTTGTTTCTGTGGTCCCCACGTGTGTTGTGCCACGCGCTTCATAATGTTTCACTTCCCGCCTTGTCATCTGTTCCCCATTTACCCTAATATTTTGTCCTATGTATACCAGCCCATTTGTATCTGTCTTTGTCAGTCATTGCTTTTGTTCCTTCGGGACGGTCAGATTCCATTGTGTCTCCAGGTTCCCATGTTGTAGTTATGTTTTTGTTAGTCACGTTGTATTCGTCCAGTGTTCTGTGTAAGTCTTGTTCTAGTTTGATTAATAAAGCAGTGATTTTATTTCATCCTGCATGTGGGTCTGATTCTCTGCGCTCAGGGGATCACGACTACCATGGAGAGCCAAGTTTGATCTCCACTTCAGGTGGTGTCTCCCGACACCACCTGAAGTGCTACATTTTGCACCTCCATGCTATATGTCTCCATTATAAAATGTAGCACCTGCAGTGCTACATTTTATAGAAACTGAATATGGATGTTGTTAATAAAAGTGAAAATGTATAAAGGTACCAAAATATACACAGGTGATTAAAATTAAAAGGTGAATGATTTGAACTAAAATTATACATCAAGACATGTATTGTTTCGATGTTGTCTCATAAAATCTCATAAACAATGGTGGTTTTGGTTAGGATGGAGCAGGCACGTGTTCGTAACTTTTACTTTTATAATACTGGTTCATCAACTGGAGGAATATGAATAAATAAGAATCACACCTCCATGCTATATGTCTCCTGATTCAATATATCAGCAAACAGGAAGGAGACCTGAAGCACAGGACAGCACAGGAAGTATTAATGCACTCTCTGTCTTAAGAATATTTACATTTACAGAATTTGGCAGATGTCCTTATCCAGATTGAAGGAGATGTGCTTTGTAATCTCCAGCAAAACAGATCCTCAGTGTCTAATACAATATTATGAAGTTAAATCACTGTTCATTATGAGTTAGCATTAGTAAGTAAGCAGCACAACAACAGTACACAATGAGGTTTTTTAATAAGTTCTCATTAAAGTGGTTGGTGGTTGAATTCTTTGAAGATAGACAGTGACTCAGCTTTTCAGTCAGCCAGAGGAAGTTCATTCCTCCACCTAGGGGCTAAGTCAGAGAAGAGTCTTAATGCAATGTGAGGAGAGAAGGTCAGATGGTGTAACTCAGAGAGCACAACATCCTGACATGGGGAAGATTCTCCAGGTATCTACAGCAGCTCAGTCTTACTGAGATTTAGTTTCAGCTGATGAACTGCCATGATGAGATGTCTGCCAGACATCATGACATCAGAGGATAAGGAAAGCCACAGAGGAAGAAGAGAAAAAGTGGAGGATTCAGTAAGTCTGGGAGGGGATAAAATAGATAACTGTCGGTAAGGCAGGGATGGATGATAGATGGATGAAGAGGTCCAGAACATGTAAACACTTCTGTGTTATAGGGAAGTTGTTGATGGTCACATTAAAGGCATTCAAGAGAGGAAGAGCAGGCAGAAGGACTGGAGACTTGTCTGCAGGGAGGTTTCAGTCTAAAAGTGAGGAGGTCTGAGGACTAAGGAGGATGGCCGATGGATTACGTAAATTTTTGACAGAAACAGCACTGGAAGAATGAATCTGAGACAGTACAAGAGGTGTGTGAGAGTGTGACACACACTCCACTGCAGGAAACCAGGTCCCAGTCTGCACCAGGAAATAAAGATAATGAACACCAGGTTTATACAGAAACACTGAGAAAGTGGCTGTGGGGACAGGTGACTGAGTCAGAATGCAAAGCAGTATGAGAGTGTGACCTGAAACAAACACAAGATAGACAAATAGACTGAGGCTGAGATCAGATTAATAACAAAGATTGATTCTGGGTCAAAATCAGAGAATGTACTGAAAGTAGGATTAGTGATGGAGACTGAATAAATGGGAAATTATCCACCAAACAGTTTGAGTTATGATAAATAGAACAACAATCTAGAACACTGCAGAATTATTTATCTTAAACTACTGGATGTGAGTGTTTGTGTGCAGTGTGGTGTGATGATTACTGAGAGATCTCTAATGTGAGTTGTGAGTTAGTGTGATGTTGTTCCTCTCCTCCACATAGTGTCATTGTGTCGTATCACATCCTCCAACTCAGCACCTGCAGTCAACAACTGCAGTCAACAACTTTCCAACATGATAATAATAATAATAATAATAATAATAATAATAATAATAAGAAGAAGAAGAAGAAGAAGAAGAAGAAGAAGAAGAAGAAGAAGTAGAGGAGGGAGGACAGTGCACAGACAGAGAGAGAAGAGGAAAGGTAAGAGTGTAGGACTGAGAATAGGAACTCTGAATGTTGGTACTATGACAGGGAAAGGTAGAGAGCTGGCTGATATGATGGAGAGAAGGAAGGTGGATATACTGTGTGTACAGGAGACCAGGTGGAAGGGTAGCAAGGCTCGTAGTATAGGAGCAGGATTCAAGCTGTTTTATTATGGTGTGGATAGTATGAGAAATGGGGTAGGTGTGGTCCTGAAGGAGGAGTTTGTGAGGAATGTCCTGGAGGTGAAGAGAGTGTCAGACAGGGTGATGAGTCTAAAGTTAGAGATTGAAGAGGTGATGTTGAATGTTGTTAGTGGTTATGCCCCACAGGTAGGTTGTGAGTTAGAGGAGCAAAGGAGAGAGGACACTAGAGAAGGAGAGAAGGACTTGTACAGGTTAGCTAGGCAGAGGGATCGAGATGGGAAGGATGTGCAGCAAGTTAGAGTTATTAAGGATAGAGATGGAAGGGTGCTCACAAGTGAGGAGAGTGTACAGAGGAGTTGGAAGGAGTACTTTGAGGAGCTGATGAATGAGGAAAATGAGAGGGAAAAAAGAGTAGAAGGGGTGAACTCTGTGGAACAGAAAGTAGATAAGATTAGAAAGGATGAAGTCAGGAAGGCTTAGAAGAGGATGAAAAGTGGAAAGGCAGTTGGTCCTGACGACATCCCGGTGGAGGTCTGGAAGTGTCTAGGATAGGCAGCAGAATTTTTAACTAGTTTGTTCAACAGGGTTTTAGAGAGTGAGATGATGCCTGAGGAATGGAGAAGTAGTGTGTTAGTGCCGATCTTTAAGAATAAGGGTGACGTGCAGAGTTGCAGCAACTATAGGGGGATAAAGTTGATGAGCCATACAATGAAGCTATGGGAAAGAGTAGTGAAAGCTAGGTTAAGGAAGGTAGTGGAAATTTGTGAGCAGCAGTATTGCTTCATGCCCAGAAAGAGCACAACAGATGCAATTTTTGCTCTGAGAATTTTGATGGAGAAGTATAGGGATGGTCAGAGGGAGTTGCACTGTGTGTTTGTAGACTTGGAGAAAGTGTACGACAGGCTGCCAAGAGAAGAGCTGTGGTAATGTATGAGGAAGTCAGGAGTAGCAGAGAAGTATGTCAGAGTGGTGCAGGACATGTATGAGAGAAGCAGGATAGTGGTGAGATGTGCTGTAGGTCAGACAGAGGAGTTCAAAGTGAGGTGGGACTGCATCAGGGATCGGCTCTGAGCCCCTTCCTGTTTGCTATAGTGATGGACCAGTTGTCAGAGGAGGTCAGACAGGAGTCTCCTTGGACAATGATGTTTGCAGATGACATTGTGATCTGTAGTGAGAGCAGGGAGCAGGTGGAGGAAAACCTGGAGAGTTGGAGGTTTGCGCTGGAGAGAAGAGGAATGAAAGTCAGTCATAGTAAGACTGAGTACATGTCTGTGAATGAAAGGGAGGGAAGTGGAACAGTAAGGTTACAGGGTGAAGAGGTGAAGAAGGTACAGAAGTTTAAGTACTTCGGGTCAACAGTCCAGAGTAATGGAGAGTGTGGGAAAGAGGTAAAGAAGCGAGTGCAGGCAGGTTGGAATAGGTGGAGAAAGGAGTCGGGAGTTCTGTGTGATAGGAAAATATCAGCGAAAATCAAGGGGAAGGTGTACAGGACAGTGGTGAGACCGGCCATGCTGTATGGTTTAGAGACAGTGTCACTGAGGAAGAGACAGGAGTCAGAGCTAGAGGTAGCAGAGCTGAAGATGTTGAGGTTCTCTTTGGGAGTGACAAGATTGGACAGGATTAGGAACGAGTACATCAGAGGGACAGCCCATGTTGGACGTTTCGGGGACAAAGTTAGGGAGGCCAGATTAAGATGGTTTGGACATGTTCAATGGAGGGAAAGTGAGTTTATCGGTAAGAGAATGTTGGACATGGAGCTGCCAGGCAGGAGGCAAAGAGGAAGGCCAAAGAGGAGGTATATGTATGTAATTAATGAGGATATGAAGCTAGTGGGTGCAAGTGTTGAGGATGCAGAAGATAGGGATAGGTGGAGAGAGATGATTCGCTGTGGCGACCCCTGAAGGGAAAAGCCGAAAGAAGAAGAAGAAGAAGAAGAAGAAGAAGAAGAAGAAGAAGAAGAAGAAGAAGAAGAAGAAGAAGAATAGTTTCTCCAGTGCCATTTTATTCCATACTTTCACAGGGAGCTGTGGGTTTATTATTTTTCTATCTGCTGCATTTTGAACAGAGTAAAGTAACAACTATTTAACAGAAATCATCATTGAAAATGTGTTTGAGTGAACATTGAAGATGTAAAGCATTTTCTTTTCAAATAAATTATGCAAAGTCTTATGATATTTTCCAAGCCCTACCTGAAACTCAAATACTGACACAATGCTTTTGAAAATTAAACCTTTTTAACCATGACAATATCTCTGTATATTAGTCATACTGTACTAAAATAACAAATGTATTACAATAATAATTGTATAAATAAAATTACAAGAGTAATTTTTATTTGCTTAGTGGATTTCCCACAACATCAGAATTGTTAGTGGAGTCCTCTGTTGCTGTGAATAAATCTCAATGATTCAGTTGGTCACAGTGTCAGTGAGCAACACCACCCCAAACTCCACACCATGAGGCTGTAGTCATGAGGTGATCAGACTGCAGAGAACAGCAGCACTACACAGAGAGCTGAATGACCAGAGCAGAGTACCGTCCCTCACCATTGACACAAGCCGATAGCTTGAAGGACACTATTTCTGACCAATTGCTAAAAGACATGCACCAGGCCCTGAAACACAAAACACCAGGAAATTACACCACTCAGGAATGGGACTGTTGGATCGCCACTGCAACCAGTCTGTAGTGAACTGATTTATGTAAACTGATGGAGTAAAAATGATAGAAAATTAATGTAAATAGATGAGAGGTGGCATCTCAAACCTCCTCCGCTGAACACTTCAAGAGTAAAACAACTCTCGTACTGAAATAAGACATAAGACATTTTGTTGTCTGATTCTAGAACATGCTTAAAGTAGAATATTTTTGGAAGAACCAAGAACACCACGATCACCAACATTAATTAGAAAAAAGACACAGAATTAGATGAAGACATGCAGCTGAGACTGATGTCCTTCAGTCCAGACATAAGCTGAGAACATCTTCCACAAATTAATGAATCATTTATGTCTGCTTTGTTCATAAATCATGAATTTTATCATATTTTCTGATACTCTGGAATTACGCCTTCCATGATGGAAGAGCTTCCTGCTCTGACATCTTTTGCTTTGTTTTTGTTTTTTAAGTTAATTTCCAGTAACTCTAAACCGCTAAATATACTCACAATTCGACATTTTTAACCCCGGATCCAAGCTGGCCATGTGAGATCCTGAGGGAGAACAAAGGACGCGACCCAAAGTGGCGGCCCCTGGGGAAATGAGGCAGCGTCAGGAACAGGCTGAGAGCCCGTGCACACCGCACACCTCTGCCTAGCATCCTGCTAACCAACGTCCAGTCGCTGGAAAACAAGCTCGAGGACCTCAGGGCCAGGGTAAAGTTTCAGAGACATATGAGACTGCAATCTCCTCTGCTTCACCGAGACATGGCTAAACCCAGCAGTGCCGGAACACACCATCCAGCCGGCCTAGTTCTTCTCGGTTCACCGAATGGACAGAACACTAGAATTGGGGAAGTCAAGGAGAAGCGGCGTGTGTCTAATTGTGAACAGTAGCTGGTGCAACAGCGTGAGCTTTGTTCCTCTCACACGCTCCTGTACACCCAACCTGGAACTACTGACTATCAAATGTCATCCCAAGTTTGTGTCCTATTGAATCAGTGTTAATCTATTCATTGATAGAGAATTAAAGCACTTTTGGATGTCGCTCTGGATAAGAGCGTCTGCCAAATGCCAGAAAATGTAAATGTAAATATGTAAATGTTTTTATCTTCCTCAGAATTTTACATCAGTCATAATCAGCGTCGTTTATATTCCAACACAAGCGGACACGGACACTGCCTTATACTGCATGAGGTGCATGAGGCACTCACCGCACCAGACAAAACACAGAGATCTGGAGATCACAATGGGGCCCACTCTTAGAGCATGTCGACTTTTTGAGGTAGGGGACTTTATCAGCGCCAATCTCAAATGTGCAGCGCCAAACTTTTATCAGCAAATCTCCTGCCCCAACAGGATGCAGTGAATGAATGCGGATGCATCTCTGGCAGATGAGCTGAACATCTATCTTCCATGCTGCAGGCTGCAGCTATCGATGCTAATGCTAAGGCTAACGCTAAGGCTAACCCTAAAGCTATAGCTAATGCTATAGCAAATGCTATAGCTAATGCTAAAGCTAATGCTAGTGGCTGCAGACAAGAAGAGAATGCCAACACTGAAAACGCATTCATCATCTCCGAGCATGATGTGAGGAGAGCCTTCAGGAGAGTGAACACCAGGAAAGCAGCAGAACCAGAGGGAATCTCAGGTTGAGTCCTCAGAGACTGCACTGACTAGCTAGCACCCGAGTTCAATGAAATATTCAACCTCTCCTTAATCCAGTCGGTAATCCCCACATGCTTCAAAGAGTCCATCATTGTTCCTGTCCCGAAGAAAACCCATCCTGCTTCCCTCATTGACTACCGCCCTGTAGCCCTGACCTCAGTAGTGATGAATTGCCTGGAGCGACTCGTCAGAGACTTCATCATCTCTTTATTACCTGACACACTAGATCCGCTACCAGTTACTTCTCCAGGCCTACCTGGAGGAGATTAGGAATCTGGAGAACTGGTGCCGGAGGAAAAACCTCCTCCTTAACATCAGCAAGACAGAAGAGCTCAAGAGCTGAAGAGTGGACTTCAACACGAAGCAGGAGAGGAACTACCAGACCCCTGTGATCAACGAGAGCCCAGTGGACAGAGTAGACAGCTTCAGATATCTCAATGTTCACATCATGCAGGACCTGTCATGGTCCTGTCACATGAACACCGTGGTGAAAAAGGCCCGGCAGCATCTCTACCACCTCAGACGCTTGAGAGACTTTAAACTGCCCTTTAAGGTGCTCAGGAACTTTTACTCCTGCACCATAGAGAGTATCCTGACGGGAAACATAGCAAACTGATTTGGGAACAGCACCATGCAGGACAGACAAGCTCTTCAGAGGGTGGTGCGATCAGCTGAACGCATCATCCATACCAAGCTCACTGACCTGAACTCAATTTACAGCAAGCGGACCAAGGCCAGAAAGATCGTGAAGGACCTCAGCCACCCCAACAATGGACTGTTCTCTCTGTTGCAGTCAGAAAAGCTCTTCCGCTCCCTGAAGGCCAACACAGAGAGACTGAGAAAAGCTTCTTCCCACAGGCTATACGGAATCTCAACCAAAACTCCACATAGAACTCAACTGATTGGACTTTCACGTTCCCTTCACACATGTGTTGAAAAACAATGAGCAAATGTTAAATGTTGAAAAACTTGAACATTTGCACATTGCACAGGACTCAATCACTTTGATCACTTTGAACATTTGCACACTACTACAGCTCCACCTTTTTACAGTTTTACTTTTTTTATATTATTTATATTTTTTCATTTCTAATTTAATTGCAGATTTTTATATTTTTTTCTATTTTTGTTTTATTTCCTTCTTCCTTCTGTTTCTTACTTCCTTTTTACTCTTTACTTCTTATTCCTTTTTCGAGGTCACAACAGTCGTGTAAGCATTTCACTGCATATCGTACTGTGTATGGTTGTGTGTGTGAAAAATTTGAATTTGAATTTGAATTTGAATTTAATGTCAAACAGCACAGTAAGTGAATGTTTGGGAACAGCACCATGCAGGACAGACAAGCTCTTCAGAGGGTGGTGAGATCAGCTGAATGCATCATCCATACCAAGCTGCCTGACCTGCACTCAATTTACAGCAAGCGGTGCTGGACCAAGGCCAGAAAGATCGTGAAGGACCACAGCCACACCAACAATGGACTGTTCTCTCTGTTGCAGTCAGGAAAGTGCTTCCGCTCCCTGAAGGCCAACACAGAGAGACTGAAGAGAAGCTTCTTCCCGAAGGCTATACAGACTCTCAACCAAAACTCCACATAGAACTCAACTGATTGGACTTTTATGTTCCCTTCACACATGTGTTGGAACACACCAACCAACTTGAACATTTACACATTGCACATAACACTGCTACAGCTCCACCTTTTTACATTTTTACATTTTTTTTTATATTTTTCATCTCTAATTTAAATGGAGATTTTTATATTTTATATTTTTGTTTTATATTTATTCTCTTTTGCCTTATTTCCTTCTTCATTCTCTTTCTTACTTCCTTTTTACTCTTTACTTCTTATTCCCTTTTTGAGGTCACAACAGTCGTGTAAGCATTTCACTGCATATCGTACTGTGTATGGTTGTGTATGTGACAAATAAAAATTTGAATTTGAATTTGAATTTAATGTCAAACTCCACAGTGAGTGAATGTGTCCAAACATCAGAACCAAACTAGCATTTATTAGTAAGACAACAGGAAACCTGACCATTATGTAATAATGTTGTGAAAATGTTTGGGTATTCAGAAGGTGGGGCAAAGCCCCAAACATACAGGACAAGATGCACACAAACAGAACTATTTAAAACCAGTCTTTATGAGGAGGATAGTTTAGATGGAGTAGGTGTGTGGGGGATCAGAGAGGGTACATAATTAATATAATAATCAGATACCTATCTTATTTCTAATGCTGTGATGTTTTGAATTGTTTCACTGGTTGAGTCTCTGTAGACAGATTGAGTGGTTCTACAGTTGATGGTGACCATTTCTCCTGGAAGAGCAGATTACACTGCAGCAATCTGAGTTACTGTGGCTTGACCTCTTTATTCTGAAAAATACACAATAACACAACTGAAATATTCTAATAGAAACAATTAGTTTCTAAGTATGGAAACACCTTTACCACATTCCCCCAATCTCACTGTCATTCTCACACTACTACAGAGTTACTGTGTGGATTTTGTTTCTGGAGTCAGATGGATATTTTCAGGAAAATACTTTTAGGTCTGAGAAACATAAATAAGTGAATTGGTAAGAGAAGTTTAAACGGTCATGACAGAATTATTTAAAATTTATAAATGTAGTATAGAAATGAGAGAAATTCAGTTTCTCTCATTAATTCCATCAGGATTCACACTGACTACAGAGGAGATGTAGAAGTGACCAGCATTAAAAAGTCATTCTTAACTATATTTATGTGTAATGTATATTGTGTTTCTGACTGTTGAGAAGAATCTCATCACTAATCCATCATTCAGTGTAATTTCTCCTCCAGTCTTCTGCAGTGTATACAGTACACTGTGCTCGAGACCTTTTTACTGAAACATCACTGAGTTTAAACAGCACAGTGATGAAGAAAACTTAATTATGAAGAAATCTTCAATCAGACAGTTGTGTTCTGTAAATATAACTACAATTACTGAACTTAGTGTGTGTGTGTGTGTGTGTGTGTGTGTGTGTGTGTGTGTGTGTTCACTGTAGTGTGACAGAGGTTTTTGTATGACGGCTTCATAGGAATGTATTCCTTTGGTAGAGGAACTGTTACGGCCGGTGGTGTCCAGCTGGATATAACAGACCCAACGCGAAGCTTAACGTGGAAATGGGGATTTATTAAACATAAAACACGAGACAGAAACATGAAAACAAAAACCGCGACACTACATCGACCTACATACAAACAAGGACTAGCAACTAAAGAAGACAAAGACAGGACTATAAATAGAGAACATAATCAAGGAACAATCATAGAAACATTGGGAACAGGTGAACATGAATCAAGGTACAATAGGACAGGGCGGGGCTTAACTAACACATGGCCGAGGGAAACAAAAACAGACATAACATGACAACCCCTACTGAGAGCCCCCTAGTTGTCCAACCTCAGCCCTGCTACCCGTAACATCTCCCCCCTCTCAAAGGCACGGCTTCTGACGCGCCAAACCCTAGCCCTCCCCAAAAGTCCGGTCCAGCGATGGGTCCTGGGGAGGAGCTAGGAACGTAGAGAGGCCGGTGGGGGGAGCGAGAAGCAGGGCAAGGCACTTGGGGGGGGGGAGCGAGAAGCAAAAGCAAGGTGAGTGGGGGGAAGCGAGGACCAAGGCGAGGCAAGTGGGGGAACGAGGATCAAGGCACAGCACGTGGGGGGAGTGAGAAGCAGGAGCAAGACAAGTGGGAAGAGCAAAGGACCCGACGGCAAGGCCAGAGGGTCCAACGCAATGTCCACAGCCAAGCGGAGGCGCCAAACGACGTCCACAGCCGAGCAGCAGAGCCGAGTGACGACCACAGCCGAGCAGCAGGGCCAAGCGACGTCCACCGCCGAGCAGCAGCTCCGAGCGACGTCCACCGACGAACGACGGCTCCGGGGCGACGATGTCCGTCTCGCTGGGGTCTGGAACTCCCCAAGGGGCGGGAGGGTGGGAGCAAGGTGTTGCCAGAACTCTCCTCCGCTGGCGACGGGCAGGGCAGCGCCCCCCACGGAAGCTACATTGTGGGGCGACTCCCCCCTCAGGAACATGAGCGGAGCGAGATTCGGAACGAGCAAAACTACAAAAAAAATTCGGGTCGAAACTCTCCTTCGCCGGTGAGAATTGGGGCAACGCCTCCCACGGAAGCTACATTGTGTGGCGACGCCCCTCACCGGAGCCTAGGCGGAGCGAGAGCCGGAAAAAAACCCCTGAAAACTCCGGCCCTTGGCCGGAATTCTCCTCCGCGGAATAAAAATGGGGGCACGCCCCTCACGGAAGCTACATCGTGAGGCGACGCCCCCCACGGAAACAGGAACGGAGCGAGAAAAATCAAAAATCCTCCAAAAGGCTAACTTTTCTGCCGGGACCCTTCTCCTTTCCCTAACCACGGGTGGAGAGAGGGGCGGAATAAAAAAAAAAAAAAAACCCAAAAAACACTCCGACCCGGAGCGCAAACTAAAAACAAGCAAAAGATTAAAACCCCGGAAACAAAAAACTAACCTTCTCGCTGAAGCTTCGCGAGAAATCATCCTCTCTCATAATTTCTTTATACACAACATACACAAATCACCAACGCATCTGTCTCAGTATTTGCTGTAGAACCTGATCATTCATTAGAAAGGCAAAAAATAATAATAATAATTTTTAAATTTTTATTATTATTATTATTATTATTATTATTATTATTATTATTATTATTATTATTATTCTCCAATGGCATTTCATTCCATACTTTCACAGGGTGCTGTGAGTTTATTATTTTTCTACATGCTGTATTGTGAACAGAATAAAGTAACAACTATTTAGGAGAAATCATCACTGAAAATGTTGTTGAATGAAGATTGAAGATGTAAAGCATTTTCTTTTCAAATAATTATAAAAAAACATATGAAACTTTCCAAGCGCCATCTGAAAGTCAAATACTGACACAACAATTATGAAAATTGAACCTTTTTAACCATGACAATATCTCTGTAGATTACTCATACTGTATTAAATAACAAATGTATGAAAATATTAAGAGTAAATCTTATTTGCGTAGTGGAATTCCCACAACATGAGAATGGTTAGTGGAGTCCTCTGTTGCTGTGAACAAATTTTAATGCTTCAGTTTGTCACAGTGTCAGTGAGCAACACCACCCCAAACTCCACACCATGAGGCTGTAGTCATGAGGTGATCAGACTGCAGAGAACAGCAGCACTACACAGAGAGCTGAAGGACAAGAGCAGAGTAAAGTTCCTCACCACTGACACAAGCCAACAGACTGAGGGACATTGTTCCTGACCCAGGACTAAAAGACATGCACCAGGCCCTGAAACATCAAAACCAGGAATGTCCATCACTCAGGAACAGGACTGTTGGAGCTCCACTGCAACCAGCATGTAGTGAAATGATTGATGTGAACTGATGGAGTAAACATGATAGAAAAGTAATGTAAATAGATGAGAGGTGGCATCTCAAACCTCCTCCTCTGAACTCGTCTAATATCTTTAAGATTAAAACACTTACTGAAATGAGATAGTTTGTGTCTGTTTTGGCTTATTTGCTTCTAAAAAATTGCCTAAAGTGTTTTATGTTTACTTTTGAAGAACCAAGAACACCACCACCAACATTGATTAGAAAAATGACACTTCTAGAAAAATGGCCCAGACTAGACATAAGCTGAGAACTTTATAATCTTTTATAAACAAATTAACATCATTTATCTCAGATTTGTACATAAATCAAACTTATATATGGTTGTTACAGTTACCCTAACATTAATCCTAGATTATGATAAGAATTAATTTTATCTTTCATATTTTCTAATACTCTTTGTCTTATAACATTTCACTTCGTCTGAATGCCTTGTGAAAGGTTATAAGTATAAAAGATATAACCAAATTTTCTATCATTCATTCATTCATTCATTCATTCATTCATTCATTCATTCATTGTCTTCCACTTATCCGGAGCCGGGTCGTGGGGGCAGCAGTCTAAGTAGGGATGCCCAGCCTCTCTCTCCCTAGCCACTTCCTCCAGCTCCAGGGACCCCGAGGCATTCCCAGGGCAGCCGAAAGACATAGTCTGTCCAGCGTGTCCTGGGTCTTCTCCTGGGCCTCTTCCCGGTGGGGCATGCCCGGAACACCTCTCCAGGAAGACGTCCCAGAGGCATCCGAAACAGATGCCCGAGCCACCTCAACTGCCCCCTTTCGATGTGGAGGAGCAGCGGCTCTACTCCGAGCTCCTCCCGGGTGACAAAGCTCCTTACCCTATCTCTAAGGGAGTGCCCTGCCACCCTACGGAGGAAGCTCATTTTGGCCGCTTGTATCCGGGATCTTACCCTTTCGGTCATGACCCAGAGCTCATGACCATAGGTGAGAGTAGGAACATAGATTGACTGGTAAATCGAGAGCTTCGCCTTCCGGCTCAGCTCCTTCTTCACCACAACAGACCGGTACATAGACCGCATTACTGCTGCAGCTGCACCGATCCGTCTGTCAATCTCACGATCCATCCTTCCCTCACTCGTGAACAAGACCCCGAGATACTTAAACTTCTCCACTTGAGGAAGGACCTCCCCTTCAACCTGAAGGGTGCAAGCCACCTTTTTCCGGTGGAGAACCATGGCTTCAGATTTGGAGGTGCTGACCCTCATCCCAGCCGCTTCACACTCAGCTGCAAAACGCCTCAGTACATGCTGTAAGTCCAGGCCTGAAGAGGCCAACAGGACAACATCATCTGCAAAAATCAGCGATGAAATCCTGTGGTCCCCAAACCGGACTCCCTCCAGCCCCTGGCTGCGCCTAGAAATTCTGTCCATAAAAACAATGAACAGAACCGGTGACAAAGGACAGCCCTGTCAGAGCCCAACATGCACTGGGAACAGATCTGACTTACAGCTGGCAATGCGAACCAAGCTCCTGCTCCAGTGGATTGGTTGGGCAAACTCCCACGAACCCTTGAGCACCCTGTGGAGGGTATAGAGCTGGTCCAGTGTTCCACAACTAGGTCGAAAACCGCATTGCTCCTCCTGTATCCGAGGTTCGACTAAGGGTCGGACTCTCCTCTCCAGTACTCTGGAATAGACTTTCCCTGGGAAGCTGAGGAGTGTGATCCCCCTATAGTTGGAACACACCCTCCGGTCCCCCTTCTTAAAAAGAGGGACCACCACCCCAGTCGTCCAGTCCAGAGGCACTGTCCCTGACCGCCACGCTATGTTGCAGAGATGTGTCAGCCAAGACAGCCCCACAACATCCAGAGACTTAAGGTACTCAGGGTGAATCTCATCCACCCCCGGTGCCTTGCCACCAAGGAGCTGCTGAACTACCTCAGTGACCTCAGCTTGGATGATGAATGAATCTACCTCTGAGTCCTCGGCCTCTGGTTCCTCTACAGAAGGTGTGTCAGTAGGGTTGAGGAGATCCTCGAAGTATTCCTTCCACCATCTGACAATATCCCCAGTCGAGACCAGCAACTCTCCACCTCCACCATAAACAGTGTTGGCAGAGAGCTGCTTACCCCTTCTGAGGCGCCGAACGGTCTGCCAGAATTACCCCAAGGCCGTCCGATAGTCCTTCTCCATGGCCTCACCGAACTCCTTCCAGACCCGAGTTTTTTCTTCCGAGACCACCACGGCTGTAGTTCGCTTGGCCTGCCGGTATGCCTCAGCTGCCTCCGGAGTCCCCTGAGCCAACCAGGCTCGATAGGTCTCCTTCTTCAGCTTGACGGCATCCCTTACTTCCAGTGTCCACCACTGTGTTCGGGGATTGCCACCGCGACCGGCACCAGAGACCTTACGGCCACAGCTCCGGATGGCTGCGTCAACAATGGAGGTGGAGAACATGGTCCACTCAGACTCAATGTCCCCAACCTCCCTCGGGATCTGGTTGAAACTCTCCCGGAGGTGGGAGTTGAAGACCCCCCTAACAGAGGGATCAGCAAGACGTTCCCAACAGACCCTCACAATACGTTTGGGCCTGCCAAGTCTGTCCGGCATCCTCCTCCGCAAGCGGATCCAACTCACCACCAGGTGGTGATCAGTTGACAGCTCCACCCCTCTCTTCACCCGAGTGTCCAAGACATGCGGCCGAAGGACAAATGACACGATCACAAGGTCGATCATTGATCTCTGGCCTAGGGTGTCCTGGTACCACGTGTAACAGGTGCAACAGGACACCACTTGAGTTCAGATCAGGGGGGCCGTTCCTCCCAATCACGCCCCTCCAGGTATCACTGTCGTTGCCCACATGGGCGTTGAAGTCCCCCAGCAAAACTATGGAGTCCCCAGTCGGAGCACCTTCCAGCACCCCTCGCAGGGTCTCCAAGAAGGTTGGGTACTCCACACTGCCATTCGGCCCATAAGCCGAAACAACTCGTTTACCGGGGAAAACTCCAGCACATGGCGGCTGAGCTGGGGGGCTATAAGCAAGCCCAAGAAAAGAGACCAACCTCTCTCAAGGAGTTGGGTTCCAGAGCCCAGGCTGTGTGTGGAGGCAAGCCCGACTATCTCTAGCCGGTACCGCTCAACCTCCCTCACCAGCTCGGGCTCCTTCCCCCCCAGTGAGGTGACATTCCATGTCCCAAAAGCCAGATTCTTTGTCCAGGGTTTGGGTCGCCGGGGCCCCCAAACATGACCGCTACCCAAAACACATTGCACCGGACCCTTATGCTCCTTCCTGCGGGTGGTGGGCCTACGGGAAGGTGGGCCTACGTCGTTTCTTCAGGTTGTGCCCGGCCGAGTCCCGCAGGCAAAGACTCGGTCACCAGGCGCTTGCCTGCGTGCCCCAACCCCAGGCCTGGCTTCAGGGTGGGGCCCCGGTGACGCCAGTCCAGGCGACATAACGGTCCTCGATTTTACTTCCATGAGAGTCTTGAACCGTTCTTAGTCTGACCCATCACCTAGAACCCGTTTGCCTTGGGAGACCCTACCAGGAGCACTAGGCCCCTGACAACAAGGCTCCTAGGTTCATTCGGGTACTCAAACCCCTCCACCACAATAAGGTGGCGGTTCAAGGAGGGAGAACTTTTTTCAAGGAAGGAGAATTTTCTTTCATCTCAAGATATTTCACTTGCTTCCACATTTATCAGTATCTGTCCATTAACTGACAATCTGCTGAGCGGTAATGAGACTCGGTGAGAATGGTCCAATCACATGAGGCCAAATATATTGATTCACTCACAACAAAAGTGGGCAGGTTCAGGTTTACAGACCTACATACACACTTGTTTGTGCAGCATCCTGCACAAACACACACACAAACAAATGAATGAAATACATTTATATTAAATAAATGATAATATGACTAAAAGTAGAATACTATGACTAAATAATTTTAATTGGTTATTAAAATATATAATTATTGTTAACATGTTAAAGTAGCAGTCTTCGCTGGCTAACTTTAAGGGGGCGCCCCAGTGCCCCCTCTTGACCAGCTGCCACTGCTCTGGAGTTAATGTCAAACACTGCAATGAGTAATGATATCCAGACATCAGTATAAAACTAGCACTTATTAGTAAAACAATCAGGAGTATCAGGAAAAAAGGAAACCTGACCATTAGGCAGGAATGTTGTATGTTTTCAAGAGGTAGGGCAATGGGATTTTGCTGCAAGACCCATACATGTTTTTGAGCGGTCTTTATTAGCAGGATAGTTTAGATGGATTAAGTATGTGGGGGAACGGACAGAAGAGAAATTAATTTGATAATCAGATATTTGATTTGGAAAACTGTGATGTTTTAAACTGTGACAGTAAGCACCATGATTGTAGAAAACTAGAAATATAGTAGATGTAAGGGACAGTGTGTAGTGTGGTGTGATGATTACTGAGAGATCTCTAATGTGAGTTGTGAGTTAATGTGGTGTGGTTCCTCTCCTTCACAGAGTGTCATTGTGTCATATCACATCCTCCAACTCAGCACCTGCAGTCACTCCAAGCTGCAGCAGTTCAGTCTCTCTACAATCTGACTGAGGGAGGTTTTTGTACGACTCTATAACACTGTGTGAACAGGGGTGTGCTACTGATGTAATGGTAACTCTGACAGTAGTAATCTCCTGCATCTTCAGTCTGGACTTGTCACCTGTTCCCCATTTACCCTAATATTTTGTCCTATGTATACCAGCCCTTTTGTATCTGTCTTTGTCAATCATTGCTTTTGTTCCTTTGGTACGGTCAGATTCCGTTGTGTCTCCAGGTTCCCATGTTGTAGTTATGTTTTTGTTAGTCATGTTGTATTCGTCCAGTGTTCTGTGTAAGTCTTGTTCTAGTCTGATTAATAAAGCAGTGATTTTATTTCAACCTGCACATGGGACTAATTCTCTGCGCTCAGGGGTTCACGACTACCATGGAGAGCCGAGTTTGATCCCCACTTCAGGTGGTGTCTCCTGAATGTTACAGGGCTACAGTTTAAGAAACTGAATATGGATGTAGCTAGTAAAAGTGAAAATTTATTAAGGTACCAAAACATACACAGGTGATTTAAAATAAAATAAAAGGTGAATGATTTGAACTAAAATTATACATCAGGACATGTATTGTTTCAATGTTTTCTCATAAAATTTCTTAAAAACCTTTTTTTTGGTTTTGGTTAAGATGGAGCAAGCACATGTTTGTAGCTTTTACTTTTATAATACTGGGTCATCAACTGGAAGAATATGAATGAATTAGAAGCACACCTCCATGCTATATGTCTCCTGATTCAATATATCAGCAAACAGGAAGGAGACCTGAAGCACAAGACAGCACAGGAAGTAGTAATGCACTCTCTGTCTTAAGAATATTTACATTTACAGAATTTGGCAGATGCCCTTATCCAAATGACTTACAGAAGTAAAAGTGCTTTGTAATCTCCAAAAAAACATCCTCACTGTCTAATAAAATATTATGAAGCTAAATCCCTATTAGAGGAGATAGCTTTAGTTAGTACAGAAGCATAACAAGAGTAGAAGATGAGTTTTTTAATAAGTTCTCATTTTAGTGCTTGGTGTTTGACGGGAATTGTTTTTTCTTCAAAGATAGACAGTGACTCAGCTTTTCAGTCAGCCAGAGAAAGTTCATTCCTCTACCTGGGGGCCAAGTCAGAGAAGAGTCTTAATGCAATGTGAGGAGAGTCTTACTGAGATTTAGTTTCTGATGAAGAACTGCCATGATGAGATATCTGCCAGACATCATGAGATCTGTGCCGAACCAGAGGATGAGGACAGCCGCAGAAGAGGATGATAAAGAGTGGAGCATTCAGGGAGTCTGGGAGGGGTTAAAATATATAGTGGTAGGTATGGCACAGATGTATGATGGGTAGATGAAGACCATGTAAACCACTGTGTGTTAGAGGGAAGCTGTTTATGGTCATGTTAACGGAGTTCAAGATAGGAAGAGCAGTCAGGAGGACTGGAGGCTTTTCTGAAGGGAGGTTTCAGTCTAAAAGGAGAGGAAGTGAGGAGGTCTCAGGACTAAGGAGGATGACCGATGGATTAAATTTATTTTCATCAGAAATAGCATTACAAAAATAAAACAGTTTAAGATGAGACAGTATAAGAGGTATAAGAAACTACAGACTGCCTCAACCCAGAATCCACTCTATGGTACACATCAGAAAGAGCTCATTCCCAAAAAGGCTTAGATATCATATAGGAATATGTTTCTTTCAATTCAGTTTGTCAGTATAGTATTTTTAGATTGGCTTAAAGCAGCAATACTAAACATTTAGCAGACTTAATCCAATCAATTATAAGTATGGGAGCGGCAGCAGGACATCATGGACCATCACTGAACAAAGGGTATAAAGTTACTGTGATTACCTTTTAAAGACATCCTACTAGACAATAGTATCACCCGGCCATTTGGGTGATACTCAGTTCTTACACTTAATTTACATTTAAAGTGAAACTCATTTGAATTACAAACAGGAAAGAAAGTATAAAATGTTTGAGCAGCATTTGTCCTGTGTTCTTTTTGACTCAGATGAACCCAAAATACTTAATGTATTGTGTCACTGCTATGCTACAATAATCTTCTTCATTAAGATCTTTGACACCCTCATCTTTTTATTTTTCCTACAAGAGTTGTGTGAGAGTATGAGACACAAAGTATCCCTGAATCCTCTGCAGTTAACCAGGTCTCAGTCTGGACCAGGAAATAAAGAGAATGAACACCAGGTTTATACAGAAACACTGATAAGGAGACTGTGAGGACAAGGGGAGTTGCACAAGAGTCAAAATCCAGAGCAGGACGAGAGTGTGACCTGAAACTGACACAAGACAGACACAGAGACTGAGACTGAGACCAGATTAATAACAAGGATTGATTCTGGGTCAGAATTAGAGAATTTACTGAGGGTAGGATTGGTGATGGAGACTGAATAAATGGGAAATGATCCACCAAACAGTTTGAGTTATGATAAATAGAATAACAATCTAGAAAACTGCAGAACTATTTATCTTAAACTACTGGATGTGATGGACAGTGTGCAGTGTGGTGTGATGATTAATGAGAGATCTCTAATGTGTGTTGTGAGTTAGTGTGGTGTGGTTCCTCTCCTTCACAGAGTGTCATTGTCTCGTATCACATCCTCCAACTCAGCACCTGCAGTCACTCCCAGCTGCAGCAGTTCAGTCTCTCTACAATCTGACTGAGGGAGGTTTTTGTACGACTCTATAACACTGTGTGAGTACCAGATACTACTGATGTGATGCCAGCTGTGACAGTAGTAATCTCCTGCATCTTCAGTCTGGACTTCACTGATGGTCAGAGTGAAATCAGATCCTGATCCACTGCCACTGAAACGAGCTGGAATACCTGACAGACGCTGATTTGCGAGCTTAATCAGTAGTTTAGGAGATTCTCCAGGTTTCTGCTGATACCAGCCTAAGCGGCCACCATGTGAGTCTGTATACACTGCTGGACTGGTTCTACAGTTGATGGTGACTGTTTCTCCTGGAAGAGCAGATTTCACGGCAGGAGTCTGAGTTACTGTGGCTTGACCTCTGCATTCTGAAAAATACACAATGACACAGCATGAAACTGAAATATTCTAATAGAAACAATAAGTGTATTAGTATGAACAGATCATTGTAGAGATAAAATATGAAGCAGTGTCTGACCTTGAGTCCAGAGGATCAGTGTCCAGATGAAGACGGGGATCAAAGTCATGGTAGCTGTGGGTGAAGTTGCTGTAGCAGCAGCTCTCAGTCATGAAGTGTTAAAGTCACAGTGCTATAAACACTCCCAGAGCACTGAAGCATGTGCTGCCAATGCAAAGTGTCCTCTAAGTATGGAAACACCTTTACCACATTCCCCCAATCTCACTGTCATTCTCACACTACTACAGAGTTACTGTGTGGATTTTGCTTCTGGATTCAGATGGAGATTTTCTGGAAAATACTTTTAGGTCTGAGAAACATAAATAAGTGAATTGGAAAGAGAAGTTTAAACAGTCATGACAGATTTGTTTAAAGTTTCTAAATGTAGTATAGAAATGACAGAAGTTCAGTTTTGTCTGTAATTCCATCAGGATTCAGACTGACTACAGAGGAGATGTAGAAGTGACCAGCATTAAAAAGTTATTCTTTACTATATTTATGTGTCATTTATATTGTTTTTCTGACTGTAGAGAAGAATCTCATCACTAATCCATCATTCAGTGTAATTTCTCCTCCAGTCTTCTGCAGTGTGTACAGTACACTGTGCTCGAGACCTTTTTACTGAAACATCACTGAGTTTAAACTGCAAAGTGATGAAGAAAACTTAATTATGAAGAAATCTTCAATCAGACAGTTGTGTTCTGTAAATATAACTACAATTACTGAACTTAGTGTGTGTGTGTGTGTGTGTGTGTGTGTGTGTGTGTGTGTGTGTGTGTGTGTGTGTGTGTGTGTGTGTTTGTTCACTGTAGTGTGACAGAGGTTTTTGTACGACGGCTTCATAGGAATGTATCACTGTGCGCGCCTTTTGGTAGAGGAACCAAACTGTCAGTGGGCCGTAAGTAAACTGTTTACTAATTACTGAAAAGGAATGTGATCAGATTCATATAAAAAATATATTCCCTTTAATGAAATGTGATGTCAGGATAAAGTCATTTTATTTCTCAACTTTCTCTTATTTTAGAGATTTCACAAAATGTATCTGACTACAGTACTAATAATTCATTTTAATTTACATTAAATTTATGACCAAAACATATACTATTGTTTGTGCAAATTACTGTAACATGTTTACTTGAATTATTCTAACTACATTTAATATCTCAGAGACTCTGACTGTATAAACAGATGACCTGAAGCCTAGAATGTAAATGAAAATATATTGTAGATATTTAAATGCTGTTTAATCATATTTTATAAATTTTGTAATATTTCTATTTTGTAATTTTGAATGTGCAGTACAATTAAATTTGAACTTTCAATGTTCACAATAATATAAATCATTATAGCTGTAAGATGTAAAAGTATTTGAATTGAATGTGAAAAGTTTGTGATGCTCCACTGATCTCAGTTTTGCTCTGTAAGATATAAAGGGAAGTGAAACACACACAGTGAGCTGAAACAAAGCCTGAGTGACTGACAGCTGTCCATTCCTGTCTCACCTCTGTGTGTGTGTGTAGGTCTCACCCAGCCCAGTGTGACGGTGCTGCCCCCCTCCAGTGTGGAGCTGCAGCAGGAGAAGGTCACACTCATGTGTGTGGCCTACAAGGGCTTCCCCTCGGACTGGAAGTTGAGCTGGAAGGTTGATGGCAGCAGCTGGAGCTCGGGGGAAAGCGGCAGCACCGCCGTTCTGAACGCTGACGGCCTCTACAGCTGGAGCAGCACACTGAGCCTCCACCCGGAGCAGTGGAGGAACAAGGTGGTGACCTGTGAGGCCTCCAAAGACAACCAACCTACTGTGGTGAGCACAGTGAACACAGAGCAGTGCTCAGAGCTGTGAGCTCACACACACTTTACTCAGCTCACCTTCTACTGCTTCACTGTGTGGTACATGTGGCCTTTACTGCTCAAATAATCCTCTCTCATTTCATTTGTGTTATTAACATGTGAGCTCACACACTCCTCAGTGTAACTCAGCTCTTCTTCTTAACTATCACCTAAATATGTGCTAAGTGTGTGGATCACTGCAATGTCCTGCTTTGAATTATTAATAAAAGCTTTTGAATCAGTAAACACGGTTGCTTTATATTGTTGATTATACACATCATACACAAATCACCAACGCATCTGTCTCAGTATCTGCTGTAGAACCTGATCATTCATTAGAAAGGCAAATACTACTACTACTACTACTACTACTACTACTACTACTACTACTACTACTACTACTAATAATAATAATAATAATAATTATTATTATTATTATTATTATTATTATTATTATTATTATTATTATTATTATTATTATTATAATTCTCCAATGGCATTTCATTCCATACTTTCACAGGGAGCTGTGAGTTTATTATTTTTCTACATGCTGTATTGTGAACAGAATAAAGTAACAACTATTTAGGAGAAATCATCACTGAAAATGTTGTTGAATGAAGATTGAAGATGTAAAGTATTTTCTTTTCAAATAATTATAAAAAAAACATATGAATCTTTCCAAGCCCTATCTGAAAGTCAAATACTGACACAACAATTATGAAAATTGAACCTTTTTAACCATGACAATATCTCTGTAGATTACTCATACTGTACTAAAATAACAAATGTATGAAAATATTAAGAGTAAATCTTATTTGCTTACTGGAATTCCCACAGCATCAGAATGATTAGTGGAGTCCTCTGTTGCTGTGAATAAATCTCAATGATTCAGTTGGTCACAGTGTCAGTGAGCAACACCACCCCAAACTCCACACCATGAGGCTGTAGTCATGAGGTGATCAGACTGCAGAGAACAGCAGCACTACACAGAGAGCTGAAGGACCAGAGCAGAGTAAAGTCCCTCACCACTGACACAAGCCAACAGACCAAAGGACATAGTTTCTGAGCCAGGCCTAAAAGACTTGCACCAGGCCCTGAAACATCAAAACCAGGAAAGTCCATCACTCAGGAACAGGACTGTTGGAGCTCCACTGCAACTAGCATGTAGTGAACTGATTAATGTGAACTGATGGAGTAAACATGATAGAAAAGTAATGTAAATAGATGAGAGGTGGCATCTCATACCTCCTCCTCTGAACTCGTCAAATATCTTTAAGAGTAAAACACTTCTCTTACTGAAATGAGATATTTTGTGTGTGTTTTGTCCTATCTGCTTCTAGAAAATGGCTTAAAGTGGATTATGTTTACTTTTGAAGAACCAAGAACACGAGCACCAACATTAATTAGAAAAATGACACAGAATTCTATGAAGACATGCAACTGAGACTGATGTCCTTCTAGCCTAGACTAGACTAGACATAAGCTGAGAACTTTATAATCCTTTATAAACAAATTAACATCATTTATGTCAGATTTGTACATAAATCAAACTTATATATGGTTGTTACAGTTACCCTAACATTAATCCTAGATTATGATAATAATTTTATCTTTCATATTTTCTAATACTCTTCGTCCTATAACATTTCACTTCGTCTGAATGCCTTGTGAAAGGTTACAAGTGTAAAAGATATAACCGAATTTTCTTTCATCTCAAGATATTTCACTTGCTTCCACATTTATCAGTATCTGTCCATTAACTGACAATCTGCTGAGCGGCAATGAGACTCGTTGAGAATGGTCCAATCACATGAGGCCAAATATATTGATTCACTCACAACAAAAGTGGGCAGGTTCAGGTTTACAGACCTACATACACACTTGTTTGTGCAGCATCCTGCACAAACACACACACAAACAAATTAATGAAATACATTTATATTAAATACATGATAATATGACTAAAAGTAGAATACTATGACTAAATAATTTTAATTGGTTATTAAAATATATAATTATTGTTAACATGTTAAAGTAGCAGTCTTCACTGGCTAACTTTAAGGGGCGCCCCAGTGCCCCCTCTTGACCAGCTGCCACTGCTCTGGAGTTAATGTCAAACACTGCAATGAGTCATGATATCCAGACATCAGTATAAAACTAGCACTTATTAGTAAAACATTCAGGAGTATCATGAAAAAAGGAAACCTGACCATTAGGCAGGAATGTTGTAGGTTTTCAAGAGGTAGGGCAATGGGATTTTGCTGCAAGACCCATACATGTTTTTGAGCGGTCTTTATGAGCAGGATAGTTTAGATGGATTAAGTATGTGGGGGAACGGACAGAAGAGAAATTAATTAGATATTTGATTTGGAAAACTGGGGGGCACGGTGGCTTAGTGGTTAGCATGTTTGCCTCACACCTCCAGGGTTGGGGATTTGATTCCCGCCTCCGCCATGTGTGTATGGAGTTTGCATGTTCTCCCCGTGCCTCGGGGGTTTCCTCCGGGTACTCCGGTTTCCTCCCCCGGTCCAAAGACATGCATTGTAGGTTGATTGGCATCTCTAAATTGTCCGTAGTGTGTGATTGCGTGAGTGAATGAGAGTGTGTGTGTGTGTGTGCCCTGCGATGGGTTGGCACTCCGTCCAGGGTGTATCCTGCCTTGATGCCCAATGACGCCTGAGATAGGCACAGGCTCCCCGTGACCCGAGTGTAGATCGGATAAGCGGTAGACAATGAATGAATGAATTTGGAAAACTGTGATGTTTTAAACTGTGAAAGTAAGCACCATGATTGTTACAACCAGTGGTGTCCGGCTGGATATAACAGACCCAACGCGAAGCTTCCGTGAACAAAACAGGGTTTATTAAACATAAAACACGAGACATGACATGAAACCGAAACCGCGACACCACATCGGCCTACATACAAACGAGGACTAGCAACTAATGATGACACAAACAGGACTATAAATAGGAAACATAATCAGGGAACAATCATGATACATTGGGGACAGGTGCGCAAGGGAAGGAACACACATTCGGGCTAGGGCGGGGCTAAAACACGCACATGGCCAAAACATAAACATAAACATAAACAGACATGACAACCCCATGCTGAGAGCCCCCTAGTGGTCCAACCTCAGCCCTGCTACCCGTAACAATGATTGTAGAAAACTAGAAATATAGTAGATGTGTAGTGTGGTGTGATGATTACTGAGAGATCTCTAATGTGAGTTGTGAGTTAGTGTGGTTCCTCTCCTCCACAGAGTGTCATTGTGTCATATCACATCCTCCAACTCAGCACCTGCAGTCACTCCCAGCTGCAGCAGTTCAGTCTCTCTACAATCTGACTGAGGGAGGTTTTTGTACGGCTCTATAACACTGTGTGATCAGGGGTGTGCTACTGATGTAATGGTAACTCTGACAGTAGCAATCTCCTGCATCTTCAGTCTGGACTCCACTGAACCAGTGTAACCAGTGACCATATGAGCTGGAATAATACACTCCTGGACTGGTTCTACAGTTGATGGTGACTGTTTCTCCTGGAAGAGCAGATTTCACTGCAGGAGTCTGAGTTACTGTGGCTTGACCTCTGCATTCTAAAAAATACACAATAACACAGCATGAAACTGAAATATTCTAATAGAAACAATAAGTGTATTAGTATGAACAGATCATTGTAGAGATAAAATATGAAGCAGTGTCTGACCTTGAGTCCAGAGGATCAGTGTCCAGATGAAGACGGGGATCAAAGTCATGGTAGCTGTGGGTGAAGTTGCTGTATCAGCAGTTCTCAGTCATGAAGTGTTAAAGTCACAGTGCTATAAACACTCCCAGAGCACTGCATGGGAAATGCAAAAAAAGGAAAAAATATTTTGACTACAGATATGTTACATACAGACCGGAAACCAGCAGATAAAAAAAAAAGTTCTCAGAATTTGAATTTATGGTGCTTTACTTGTTAAATCAATCATTTTAAATAAAGATACAGTACCATATGCTTTCTACTTCATCAAAGCAATTAACAGTTTGCACAAAATCTATCAACATATCCATTTCTCATTGTGGAATAATTTATTGTCATTTCGACCATATATAGCTGATACACAGTGAAGTGTAACAGTGTTATTCCAGGACCCTGGTGCTACATAAAGACACAGAGCTATATAAGACTACACAGGACTTTGGCTAAACAGTAAAAAGAAAAAAATAACCAATTATAACCAGTGAGGACAGCAGTGGGTATCGTGACGAGCCTCTCAAAGCACTTCATGGCGATAGGTGAGAGTGTGACAGGACAATAGACATTAAGGCATGACACTGAAGATGTCTTCAGCACAGGGAGGATGGTAGTGGTCTTGAAGCATGTTGGTACGACAGCACTGCTCATTGGAATGTTGGAAAAGTCAGTGAAGACATCAGCTAGCTGTTCTGCACATCCCCTGAGCACTCTACCAGGTATGTCATCTGGTCCAGCAGCATTCTCTGGATTAGCTCTGTGTGGTAAGACAAAGCACCTGGTCATTGAGATGAGGGGTTGTCTTCCTTGCTACCACATTGTTCTGTACCTCAAACTGAGCATAGAAGTAGTTCAGCTCATCTGGAATGGAGGCATCACTGTCACAGGTAGTTGACGTTGTCCTGTACTTAGTGTTCACCTGGATGCCCTGCCATATACACCAGGTGTTGCTGCTGTCTTGGAAGTGGCTGTGAAATCTTTGGGCATGTGCACGATTTTCCTTTCTGATGGCCCGGGACAGTTTGACCATTTATGTACTTAAGGCTACCTTATCACCTGCTTTGAAGGCAGAGTCTCTGTTCCTCAGCAGCACACTCACCTTTGCTGTTATTCATGACTTCTGACTGGAGTCTATTGTGATGGTCTTTGGAGACAGTCATGTCGTCATTGCTCTTGCTGATGTAGCAGGTCATTGATGCCCTAACTCTAACCACAACTCATGAATAGAATGAATTTTATCTTTCATGTTTTCTGATAATCTGGAGTTAATGTTAAATACCACAATGAGTCAAATCATCCATACCAAACTAGCATTTATTTGTAAGACAATATAAGGACAACAGGAAAACTGACCATTAGGTAGGAATGTTGTGGATTTTTGGAATTTCAGAATAAAGACAGTTCCATCCATATGTTAAAAACACAGGTAGGAAGAGGGCAAAACAAGAATTTACACAATAATAAGAAACTAGAACTGAAATTAAGAAATATTAGGATGAAATGAGAAAAAAGGGGAAAAAAAGAAACATATAAAGACAGTAATAGAGGAACAGTCTTTTCTTCCTTTTACACACATACAGAGAGAGAAAGAGAGAGACAGAGAGAGACAGAGAGAGAGAGAGATAGAGACAGAGAGAGACATAGACAGAGACAGAGAGAGAGACTTGACTTTCAAACATTTCTTTATTTACCAAAAGTTAAAAAACACACATTGGTGCAAATTCAAATGTAATATACACAAAAAACAAAACACAAAGATAAGACATAGATACATGAATGTTAAAAAGAAAATACAACATACAAAAAAATCTTAAATCTTAAAAAAATAACTTAAAAAAATAAATAAATAAATAAATAAATAGATAAATAAATAAATAAATAAATAAATAAATAAATAAATAAATAAATAAATAATAAATAAAAAAAACATGGTAACAAAATATACATAGATACATAAATTCATTCATTGTTCAACGCTTATCCGAACTATTCTCGGATCACGGGGAGCCTGTGCCTATCTCAGGCGTCATTGGGCATCAAGGCAGGATACACCCTGGACGGAGTGCCAACCCATCACAGGGCACACACACACTCTCATTCACTCAAACAATCACACACTACGGACAATTTAGAGATGCCAATCAATCTACAACGCATGTCTTTGGACTGAGGGAGGAAACCGGAGTACCGGGAAGAAACCCCCAAGGCACGGGGAGAACATGCAAATTCCACACACACATGGAACACATGAAATTAGATAAATATAAAAGGAAAATAAGAAGGTAGAAGAGAAGAGAGGACAAAAGAAAGAAAGAAAGAAAGAAAGAAAGAAAGAAAGAAAGAAAGAAAGAAAGAAAGAAAGAAAGAAATCACACATTAAAGTGATTCAGTATTAATTCAAAGTAAACATCCATGGCCAGCCGTGCTGTACAAGTCATTTCTTACAATCAGACAGAAGAAAAAAAAATCAGGAAAAGAAACAAAGCTATTTCACATGTTTAAAGTGAAGCCCTGCTCGTCAGGTTTACATAGGAGATCATCGTCATATTCTATCATTAACCAGTGTGTAGTAGGCATACTCTACATTTAACCTCTTCTTTATTAACCCTCTCAGCATTAACAGCTTCTGTTTTCTGCTCACCCAGATCGCTAGCTTTGCATTGCCGTATAAAAAGTTCAGTAAAGCCACTTTTCTTTTGTTTTTTGCAGAGTATTTTGGTCCGTTTATAAACAGTGCTTTGTCATAGAGGCCATAGTGAATTGTTGTCCCCAGGTTTCTACTAGGTTTAGTCCCAAAGACAGATGTGGACACTCAATGAAAATATGGAACACATCTTCAGAAGCTCCACAGAAGGGACATCCTTGTTCATCTGAAGACCTCAGTCGTGCAACGTGCTGGTCTGTAGCTAAAATCCCATGTACAATTCTCCACTGTAGATCTCCCATCTTTTTTTCAATGGGTCTTTTGTATAGGGATCTCCAGCTACCTTTTGGAGAAGAGCCCGGATCCAGCACTTCTGTCCATTTGGTGCTTCTGACATCTTTGAGTTGGTGATAGTTTAGTTCTTTGACACATATTCTGTAGAGAGCTTTTTTTCCAACAGTGCTGAATGTTCCTAGTTCTGGAATGGTCATAGTCAGTAGTTTTCCTGTGTTCTCTTGCCATCCTTCCTTCTTCAGAGAGACTCAAATCTCTGGAAAGGTCAGAAACACTCTTATATTTTCAACTGGATTTTCTTTCAAGAATGTTCTTGTTACAGCTGGTAGAGCAGCTTCCAGGTCATCTAAAAAACGTTGAGCCAGGCGTGTTGATTTAAACCTTATTTTGCTGGCTAGTTCCTCAGCCGTTATCCAGTCAGAGCTTTTTCTCAGGTGGCATATTTTGAGGAATCCAGCCTTTTTCAGTGCAGATCTTAAGGTGACTGAGTGCAGCATCTCTGTGGTGATGAGCGGATTAAAAAACAACGGTTCTTCGAACAGCCATTGGTCAGGTGTGTCTCATTCTTTTAGAAAGGAAACATTGTTTCCTATGTTCTGTAAAGCTGCTTTGAGACAATGCTCTTTGTTAAAAGCGCTATACAATTAAAACTGAATTGAATTGAAAGGACAGGGTCTTCCATGTTTGAAGTACACCTTTGTAGGAAGATGTGAGTCCTTCCATGTCTGTTCTCTTCAAAGATAGGGTGAACAGGTGTTTGTCCAGGCTCATTCCTCCAGTCTTCCTCAGCAGGGCGTGTGCCACATCTGTCCACCGGTGGTGTTTGTGGTACAAAAGATGTTGTGCTGCTTGTAAACGAAAGGCTGCCACTCTGGGTGGTAAGTGGATTAATCCCTGTCCTCCTTCCTGAACTGTGAGGTAAAGAGCTGCAGCTCTCAGCCAGTGTTGTCCTGACCAAAAGAAGTCGATAAGAGTTCTCTGAATATCATCAGTTAGGTCTTTTAGTGGATCTAAGACTGTGAACTTATGCCACAACATTGATGCAATGAGGTTGTTGATGATCAGAACTCTTCCTCTGTAAGATAGCTGGGGTAACGTCCATCTCCATTTGGCCAGTTTAGCCTTTAATTTCTCTGTTAGTCCATCCCAGTTTTTCATCTTGAACTCATTTTTTCCAAAGTACACTCCCAAACATTTTATTCGGTTGTTCCCCATTGGATGTTTTCTGGAAGATCAGGTGGGTTCCCTCTAAATCCTGACCACAGTGCTTCGGTTTTTTGCCAGTTTATTCTGGCCGATGAGGCTCTTTCATATGTTTTCAAAGCTCTTTGTGTAGCTTGGATGTCTTCCTGTGTTTTGATTATGACTGTGATGTCATCTGCATACACTGAGAGTTTGATAGTTTCAGGTGCCCTGATTCCCCTGATAAACAGTCCAGTGAGGTTTTTTCTCAACAAACACAGCAGGGGTTCTATCACGAGACTGTACAACTGACCAGACATTGGACAGCCCTGTCTGATCCCTCTCTTCATCATGATTGGTGTGCTCAGTCCTCCTCCAATTTTAATCCACAAGAGAAAATATCCACTGAATCCGTAACGTTCAAGTACTTTGAGTAAATACCGATGGTCTACTCGGTCGAAAGCTTTCTCCTGGTCGAGAGAGAGGAGACCCACATCGACCCCGTATACTTCAGAGTAATCTAGGATGTCTCGTATTAAAAACAGGTTATCAAAAATAGACCTCTTGGGTACACAGTAGGACTGACTTCTGTGCATTAACGTGTCTAGAGAGTTCTTCAGTCTATTGGCGAGACATTTGGAGATGATTTTATAATCAGAGCATAAGAGAGAAACTGGTCTCCAGTTCCTGAGTGAACAAAGGTCTCCCTTTTTTGGAAGCAAGGAAATTGCAGCACGCTAACAACTTTGGGGAAGCTTTTTGACCTCGTGAATTTCCTGAATTGTATCAAAGAGGTCTCTGCCTATAACTGTCCAAAAAGTTTTATAGAAGTCAACGGGTATCCCTGGTCATCTATCCCTGGTGCTCGTCCAGAAGAAAGCTGTTGAACTGCTACCGTCACTTCCTCAAAGGTCAGTTTTGAGTCTATTTCTTTTTTATGTTCATCATTCAATGATGGCGTGTTGTTAAAAAGCTCATCTGAGCACTGTTTATCCGTATGTTCCTCAGAATATAAGGCTGAGTAGAAATATATGGCTAGTTTCCTCATCTCTGCCTGGTCTGAGGTGATCTTTCCATCAGGGCCTCTTAGAAAATGAAGAATGGTGTTTGGTGCAGTCTTTCTTTCCAGGTTGAAAATGTAGGCAGTGGGAGAGTCCATGTCCCGTGCTGAGACAAAGCGAGCTCTAACCATGGCTCCTTTAGACTTTTCCTGCAGGATGTTACTGAGAACCTGTCTCTTCTGAACAAGGTCTCTCTGTACATGTTCAGTGTTTTGATTGATTAAAACATTTTCCAGTCTTAAGATTTCGGTTTCAGTGTTATGCATGGCTCGTTTTTATCTTCCCTGAGGTTTGGGATGTGAACTGTTGACAGAACATCTTTATCTGAACCTTTGCTAATTCCCACCACTGAAGAAGATTTTCATATTCTTTTTTTTGTTTTTTCCAACATTCCCAAAAGAGCTTAAAACACTCATGAAACTGCAGGTCTAGTGTCAGTTTTATGTTGAAACACCAGAAGGCACATTGTGGTCTTGTTTGGGACAGTCTGATGTTGGATGTGATGAGATGATGGTCAGAGATGCTACATGGTGTGATACATGCACTTATTACTCTGTTTCTCATGTTGTTGCTCACATAAAAACGGTCTAAACGTGCAGCGCTTACTCTTCCTGCGGACACTTGAACCCAGATGTACTGTTTTACACTCTCATTTTTCTCCCGCCAAACGTCAACCAGCTGCAACTGAGACATCACTTCCTCTAGAACTTTAGCAGATTGGTAATGAGGTTCTTCACTGTTTCTGTCCATGGTAAAATCAAGTGTGCAGTTAAAATCCCCACCAATGACCAGTAGAGTGTCTTGTGTTGAAGAAATTAATGCATTTTTAACAGTGTTAAAAAAGTTAACTCTCTCATTACCAGTATTTGGAGCATAGACATTAACAAATAAAAATTCAGTATCATGGACTATTGCTCTGATCATAAGTAGACGCCCCCTTTCCACCTTGTCTACTGACAGAAACTTTATATTTAATTTTGGGGAGAAAAGTATTGCTACTCCAGCACTCAGGTTGGTTCCATGGCTAAGAAAACACTCCCCTTCCCAGCGCAGACCCCAGTGTACTTCACTGTTAACATCACTATGAGTTTCTTGTAGAAAAGTAACGCTTAGCTCTTTTAAGGTGATGCATTCTTTTAATACTGTTTATTTATATTTATCTCTGAGCTCATTTATATTTAAAGAGCCAACGTGTAAGATATTGATAGCAAAAGGTGATGAAGAGATGGCAAGCAGCAGTGTTAAAAGACGGACAAGAAAAACAGAGAGACCCATGTGCACTTATTTAGATTTAGCTATAGCAGTCTGGCCTTTAGACCTGGCAGGTTTGATTCCGTGCCTGATTGCTGTAATGTGTTTCTTTAATCTAAAACGTTTCTGTTGTGATAAAACGTCAAAGCTACTTTCTGTGCGTGCTTTTATCACTGACGCAACAAACTTGCTTAAATCTGGGAAAAACTTCTCCAGCTGAACCTTCTTACCCTTAGTTGCATCTAAAAAAAAGCATTGATCTGTTTGACTGAATACAGGTCAGTGTCCTGGCTTTGAAACATGTCAAAATCAGTAACTGACTCATCATCATGAAAGCTCTCTTCTGTAGCCACCGAACAAGTGTCCATATCATCACTCTGTTGCTCACTTGGTATCACTTCCTGTTCTTCATCCCTTAGGACAGAATATCTGTTACTAAGACACACACCTGAGGTGTCATCAGTGCAGCCAGAGTCACTAGTGCCCTTACTCACTCTTTTAAGAGCGACAGAGATTGATTTTACCTCTCCGATTATTTTGCCAAATCTACTCAGTTCCTTCACAATAACCTCGTTTCCAACACATGTGGGCACATTAGATATGGTAACTTTAGTGATCGGGGCAGAGAGTGGAGTGATGTGGACATAAGTCTCTTTGACCCAGATGCCACTTGTAACCCAGAAACATCCACCATTTTGGTATCCATTAAAAACAAAGTTTGGTCTAGCCCCAGTCCTCCGACCTTATGTGAAAGTCCATGGGCTACTGGTACTGCTACCGCGGCTAGGTTGTTGATGACCAGCGTTTGCCCCCTGTAGGACATCCTTGGGACCAGCCGCTTCCACCTGCTCAGTCTGCCTTTCACATGCTCTACAGTGCCTTACCAGTTTTTGTTTAAAAACTCATTATTCCCCAGGTAGACACCCAAGTATTTAAAACCATTTTTTTTCCACACTAGACCCCCTGGTAGTGTAGGTCGCTCTCCTCCCCACTCCCCAACTAAAATTGCTTCACTTTTCGCCCAGTTGACTTTTGCAGAAGATAAAACCTGAAAGTCATTTACAATGTCAGTTAAAACATTCAAGTCTTTCTGTGAGTCTATCATTACTACCAGGTCATCTGCATACGCTGACAGACAGATAGAGGCATTAGTGTGTGAAACTTTAAAACCAGAAAGATGACTTCTGAGTTTATTTAAAAGAGGTTCAATCGCTAATGTGTAGAGCATGCCTGACAAAGCACAGCCCTGCCTGATACTTCTCAACACTTTAAAAGGAGCACATAAACCACCATTAACCTGAGAGAGAGAGAGAGAGAGAGAGAGAGAGAGAGAGAGAGAGAGAGAGAGATTCTGAGGGATTTTATCTCTTTGAGATAATAGACATGTTCTTGGAAAAGTCCTAAATTTGAATGTGCTGAAAGGAGTCTTCAGCTGTAAACTATGATCAGAGCAGGTGATGTTCTATGCACTTCCTAATCCCTTTCTAACACTTGCTGTGTAATGAGAACACAAGGCTGTCTGTCAGCCACCTTTTTAACCTGTTATTCACAGAAATTGAGGAGTTTGTTACACCCAGTGCATGAAGACATGAACTGTGACATCATACAACAGAACAAGATGCAGGTAAGACAAACTGAGCACAGAAACCACTATAAATAAGAGGGGTAATCAGTAGAACATGAGGGACAAGTGAACAGAGGTGGTAACACATTAAGGATCAGGCGGGGGTTAAATGTCATAACAAACACACATGGCACAGATAAACAAAACCCCCTGCCGAAAGCCGCCTAGTGGTCCAACAGGGTATGTCCACGCCGACTATGACAATATTCGAGCCACATCTCCATGCTATGTCTCCTGACTCAATAAAGCAGCAATCAGGAATGAGATCTGAAGCATAGGACCGCGCAGGAAGTACTAAAGTATTCCCTGTCTCACGCATATTTTCATTTACAGCATTTGGCAGATGCCTTTATGCAGACTGACATACAGAGGTAGAAGTGCATTGTAGTCTCCACCAAACACATCCTGAGGGTCGAATTCAGTATTATCAAGACAACTCCCTGTTAGAGAAGTTAGCATTAGATAATATAGCAGCACAACAACAGTAAAAGATGGGATTTTTTAATAAGTTCTCATTTTAATGTTTTGTGTTTGAAGGGAGTTGGTCAGTGAAAATAGACAGTGACTTAGCTTTTCAGTCAGCTAGAGGAAGTTTATTCCTCCACCTGGGGTCCAAGACAAAGAAGAGTCTTGACATAATAAGAGGAGAGAAGGTCAGATGGTGTAACTCAACAGTTTTCCATAGAGAGCACAACATCTTGACAGGGAGAAGCTTCTCCAGAGGCTGCCCATAGGAGTCAGAGACTTTCCTAAGGGCAGGATTACTGACAGAGACTGGAAAAAATGGAAAATGATCCACCAAACAGTTTGGGTTATGATAAATAGCACAACAATAATCGAAAACTGTATAGTGATTAATATTAGAATGGATGGGATGGACTGTGTGCAGTGTGGTGTGATGATTACTGAGAGATCTCTAATGTGAGTTGTGAGTTAGTGTGGTGTGGTTCCTCTCCTCCACAGAGTGTCATTGTGTCGTATCACATCCTCCAACTCAGCACCTGCAGTCACTCCCAGCTGCAGCAGTTCAGTCTCTCTAAAATCTGACTGAGGGAGGTTTTTGTACGACTCTATAGCACTGTGTGAACCAGTAGCCAGTGATGGCATGCCAACTCTGACAGTAGTAATCTCCTGCATCTTCAGTCTGGACTCCACTGATGGTCAGAGTGAAATCAGATCCTGATCCACTGCCACTGAAACGAGCTGGAATACCTGACTCTCGCTGATTTGCGAGCTTAATCAGTAGTTTAGGAGCTTCTCCAGGTTTCTGCTGATACCAGCCCAAGCGGCCACCATGTGAGTCTGTATACACTGCCTGACTGGTTCTACAGTTGATGGTGACTGTTTCTCCTGGAAGAGCAGATTTCACTGCAGGAGTCTGAGTTACTGTGGCTTGACCTCTGCATTCTGAAAAATACACAATAACACAGCATGAAACTGAAATATTCTAATAGAAACAATAAGTGTATTAGTATGAACAGATCATTGTAGAGATAAAATATGAAGCAGTGTCTGACCTTGAGTCCAGAGGATCAGTGTCCAGATGAAGACGGGGATCAAAGTCATGGTAGCTGTGGGTGAAGTTGCTGTAGCAGCAGCTCTCAGTCATGAAGTGTTAAAGTCACAGTGCTATAAACACTCCTAGAGCACTGAAGCATGTGCTGCCAATGCAAAGTGTCCTCTAAGTATGGAAACACCTTTACCACATTCCCCCAATCTCACTGTCATTCTCACACTACTACAGAGTTAGGTGAATTTTGATTTTGGAGTCAGATGGAGATTTTCTGGAAAATACTCCTAAATAAGTATAAGATGCATAAATAAATGAATTAGAGAGAAAAGTTTAAACTTGAAAAATTTGTTTCATTTCTTGGAAATCTTTAAGAGTTAGGACTAACTAATAAAGAAATAATTAATCATACAGTTGTGTTCTGTAAATGTAACCACGACAACTGACCTCTGTGTGTGTGGTGTGTGTGCGTGTGCGTGTGTGTGTGTGTGTGTGTATTCACTGTAGTGTGACAGAGGTTTTTGTACGACATCTTCATAGGAATGTATCACTGTGGTGCACTTTTGGTGGAGGAACCAAACTGTCAGTGGGCCGTAAGTAAACTGTTTAATAATTACTGAAATAGAGTGTGTTCAGATTCTTCATAAAAAGTGTAAAGATTATAGTCCATAGGTTTTTGTCTTCAAATTCACTCGAATGAAATGTGATGTCAGGATAAAGTCATTTTGTTTCTCAAATTTCTCTTACTTTAGAGATTTCACAAAATGTATCTGACTACAGTACTAATAATTCATTTTAATTTACATTAAATTTATGACCAAAACATATACTATTGTTTGTGCAAATTACTGTAACATGTTTACTTGAATTATTCTAACTACATTTAATATCTCAGAGACTCTGACTGTATAAACAGATGACCTGAAGCTTAGAATGAATTTATTTAAATGATAAATATGTTGTAGATATTTAAATGCTGTTTAATCATATTTTATAAATTTTGTAATATTTCTATTTTGTAATATTGAATGTGCAGTACAATTAAATTTGAACTTTCAATGTTCACAATAATATAAATCATTATAGCTGTAAGATGTAAAAGTATTTGAATTGAATGTGAAAAGTTTGTGATGCTCCACTGATCTCAGTTCTGCTCTGTAAGATATAAAGGGAAGTGAAACACACACAGTGAGCTGAAACAAAGCCTGAGTGACTGACAGCTGTCCATTCCTGTCTCACCTCGGTGTGTGTGTGTAGGTCTCACCCAGCCCAGTGTGACGGTGCTGCCCCCCTCCAGTGTGGAGCTGCAGCAGGAGAAGGTCACACTCATGTGTGTGGCCTACAAGGGCTTCCCCTCGGACTGGAAGTTGAGCTGGAAGGTTGATGGCAGCAGCTGGAGCTCGGGGGAAAGCGGCAGCACCGCCGTTCTGAACGCTGACGGCCTCTACAGCTGGAGCAGCACACTGAGCCTCCACCCGGAGCAGTGGAGGAACAAGGTGGTGACCTGTGAGGCATCCAAAGAGAACCAACCAACTGTGGTGAGCACAGTGAACACAGAGCAGTGCTCAGAGCTGTGAGCTCACACACACTTTACTCAGCTCACCTTCTACTGCTTCACTGTGTGGTACATGTGGCCTTTACTGCTCAAATCATCCTCTCTCATCATTTCATTTGTGTTATTAACATGTGAGCTCGCACACTCCTCAGTGTAACTCAGCTCTTCTTCTTAACTATCACCAAAATATGTGTTAAGTGTGTGGATCACTGCAATGTCCTGCTTTGAATTATTAATAAAAGCTTTTGACTCAGTAAACACGGTTGCTTTATATTGTTGATTATACACAACATACACAAATCACCAACGCATCTGTCTCAGTATCTGCTGTAGAACATAATAATTCATGAGAGACAAATAATAATGATATTAAAGTATATGGAATACAGTAACAAATAACTGAGAAAAAAATCACTGAAAAATTGATTGAGTGGAGATCGAAGATTTTTCTTTTCAAATAAATTATACAAATGCTTATGATACTTTTCAAGCCCTATCTGAAAGTCAAATACTGACACAATGGTTATGAAAATTAAACCTTTTTAAACATTTCTATATCTCTCTATATTACTCATACTGTACTAAAATAACAAATGTATGAAAATATTAAGAGTAAATCTTATTTGCTTAGTGGAATTCCCACAGCGTCAGAATGGTTAGTGGAGTCCTCTGTTGCTGTGAATAAATCTCAATGATTCAGTTGGTCACAGTGTCAGTGAGCAACACCACCCCAAACTCCACACCATGAGGCTGTAGTCATGAGGTGATCAGACTGCAGAGAACAGCAGCACTACACAGAGATCTGAAGGACCAGAGCAGAGTAAAGTCCCTCACCATTGACACAAGCCAACATACCGAAGGACATTGATCCTGACCCAGGCCTAAAAGACATGCACCAGGCCCTGAAACATCAAAAAGAGAAAAGTTCATCACTCAGGAACAGGACTGTTGGAGCTCCACTGCAACCAGCATGTAGTGAACTGATTGATGTCAACTGATGGAGTAAACATGATAGAAAAGTAATGTAAATGCTATACGTACCTCTCCCAGTGTTCTGAGTCTCCAGTGTGACTAATCGCTCTACCCCTGGTCAGAGTCTCATCGCTTGGTGGTGCTCACTGATGCTTGGATGGATCTGTGTGGTCAGCCTGTGACCAGGAGACAGCCATGGACAGAGCCACTTGGGGACTATGACACCGTCACCAATCTGCTGTTACATCTGTCAGCTTTTGACAGCAAGGAATTAGTGTCTATAACAAACTCAGAAACTACATTGACCTAATAGTTCCTCATTGGTTGCTGTTGTAGAAAGGACACTATTTACATTTACATCATTTACTGTCCAGTGTCACCTAAATGAGGATGGGTTCCCTTCTGAGTCTGGTTCCTCTCAAGGTTTCTTACTCATATCATCTCAGGGAGTTTTTCCTTGCCACCGTTGTAACAGGCTTGCTCATTAGGGATAAATAGGGATAAATAGGGATAAAATAGTTTACTAATTTATTGCTAAATGCTTGAAGTGGATTATTTTTTTTACATTTGAAGAACCAAGAACACCACCACCAACATTAAATAGAAAAATGACACAGAATTCTATGAAGACATGCAGCTGAGACTGATGTCCTTCTAGCCCAGACTAGAAATAAGTTGAGAACTTTATAATCCTTTATAAATAAATTAACATCATTTATGTCAGCTTTGTTGGGGGCACAGTGGCTTAGGGGTTAGCATGTTTGCCTCACACCTCCAGGCTTGGGGTTCGATTCCTGCCTTGTGTGCGTGCCCTGCGTGCCCTGCGTGCCCTGCGTGCCCTGCGTGCCCTGCGTGCCCTGCGTGCCCTGCGTGCCCTGCGTGCCCTGCGTGCCCTGCGTGCCCTGCGTGCCCTGCGTGCCCTGCGTGCCCTGCGATGGGTTGGCACTCCGTCCAGGGTATATCCTGCCATGACGCCTGAGGCACAGGCTCCCCGTGACCCGAGAATAGTTCGGCTAAGTGGTAGACAATGAATGAATGTCAGATTTGTTCATAAATCAAACTTATCTAGAGTTGTTACAGTTACCCTAATATTAATCCTAGATTATGATAAGAATTAATTTTCTTTCATATTGTCTGATACTCTGGGGGGCATTGGTGGCTCAGTGGTAGGTTGCTTGCCTATCATGCAGAAGGCCCGGGTTCGATTCCCAGCCAATGCCTCAACCCCAGCCACTGGATGCAGTGCCGGTCCCAAGCCCAGAAAAATGGGAAGGTTTCATCAGGAAGGGCATCCGACGTAAAACATTTGCCAAGTTGTTGTGCGGACAAATTGGTCCGCTGTAGCGACCCCGAACAGGGAGCAGCCGAAAGCAACTTCTTTTTCTTCTTCTATTGTCTGATACTCTGGAGATAATGTCACAATGAGCCAGTGTCCAAACATCAGCAAAAACTAGCACTGATTAGTATGACAATATAAGGTCTACAGAAAACTGCATTTTGAAGACTATTGTGTTGGAATTTTGTTGAAATGTTGTGGGTTTTCAGGAGGTAGGGAAATGGGATTTTGCTACAAGACCCATACATTCATGACAAGATGCACACAAACAGAACTGTATGAAAACCAGTCTTTGAGAGCAGAATAGTTTAGATGGAGTAGGTGTGTGGGGATGAGATAGAACAGAAATATATTTGATAATCAGATACTTGATATTTGTAAAGCTGTGATGTTTTTCAATTGTGACAGTAAGCAACATGATTGTAGAAAACTACAAATGTAGTAGACGTGATGGACAGTGTGCAGTGTGGTGTGATGATTACTGAGAGATCTCTAATGTGAGTTGTGAGTTAGTGTGGTGTGGTTCCTCTCCTCCACAGAGTGTCATTGTGTCGTATCACATCCTCCAACTCAGCACCTGCAGTCACTCCCAGCTGCAGCAGTTCAGTCTCTCTACAATCTGACTGAGGGAGGTTTTTGTACGACTCTATAACACTGTGTGAACCAGTAGCCAGTGATTTCATGGTGACTCTGACAGTAGTAATCTCCTGCATCTTCAGTCTGGACTCCACTGATGGTCAGAGTGAAATCAGATCCAGATCCACTGCCACTGAAACGGGCTGGAATACCTGACAGACGCTGATTTACAAATTTAATCAGGAATTTAGGAGCTTCTCCAGGTTTCTGCTGATACCAGTATAAGCGTTCACCGTATGAGCTGTGAGAAGACACTGCCTGACTGGTTTTACAGTTGATGGTGACTGTTTCTCCTGGAAGAGCAGATTTCACTGCAGGATTCTGAGTTACTGTGGCTTGACCTCTGCATTCTGAAAAATACACAAAAACACAGCATGAAACTGAAATATTCTAATAGAAACAATAAGTGTATTAGTATGAACAGATCATTGTAGAGATAAAATATGAAGCAGTGTCTGACCTTGAGTCCAGAGGATCAGTGTCCAGATGAAGACGGGGATCAAAGTCATGGTAGCTGTGGGTGAAGTTGCTGTAGCAGCAGCTCTCAGTCATGAAGTGTTAAAGTCACAGTGCTATAAACACTCCCAGAGCACTGAAGCATGGGATTTGAATGCAAAATAAAGCATTTTCTCTACAGACATGTTACAAACAGAACTGAAACCAGTAGGATGAAAATAAAATTCTCGGAAATTGTATTTAATGTGCTTTCTTTGTTAAATGAAGCATTATAACAGAGATACAGTATCTCTATATGCTTTCTACTTCCTCAATGCAACTATATTAAATGTTTACTGTTTGCACAAAATCTGTGAACATATTTACTTCTCATTGTGGAAGGTGTTCACTGTTGGTTTTTATTTAAATTAGAAAACTATTTAACAAGATCTGACAATTTCCCTTCTGTTGGCAACAGTACAATGTGGGGGTGTAAGGACACATCTTCCACAATTCGCTTCAATATGATTCAACACAAGATTTCAATGAAAGAATTATCATAAAAACTGACTGAAGAGATTCCTTATTTATTTCTGTATAAAAAACAATGCCAAACAATGTGCCTTTTTGTCTACTATTTGTTAAGTTTAATATTGTAAAGAAAATGTATCTTAAAAGTAAATATGTATACATTCTCTCCTAAAATTGAGAGAATAAACAAGACCCAGAGAGAATACATTAAAAATACATGATCCATAATGAGCTCCAAAGCAGCATGTGGGGAGTCAGTTTAATCAGAACTAGAGCTCCAAAGATGGCTAAAATGGCACCTTTTCTGAACTGCCTCTCTCTTGAATGTTTATGTTCCCCTACGGTGTGAGGCTAGTTTTATCCGAAAGCTACTGAGAAGTTTATTTTAACTGTTATATAACCTGGTTTTTTTTGTTGTTTTTTTTTAAAGCATATGCTGTATAACTTGTATCTGACGCTATTGATCACTTCACAAATTCAGATGATTCCCGGTAATAGTGCAGACTCTGATCATGTGACTAGTGCACACTACAGAGTTGAGCTTTTGCACAGATTGTGACCTCTGGTGTTCAAACAGTGAAGTTGCATGAGATGCATTATTAACAGAATGCTGATTTCCACAAAATGAAATCACACTTTTCTACAATGCACATTATCACAATTTTGCATTGCGATGCATCAATACACCCCTACTAGGCAGTTTTCCATTCAAAGGGCTTTTTAGGGGAAAAAATAATTAACAACAAATTATTTTGCATTTCATGAATACTGACTTGTGTTAGTGAGGTAAAAGTTTCAAAACACTGTTAGAACAGAAGAAAGAGAGGCTAAAAAAACCCACAAAAACAATGTTGAATTTTAATGAAGGCTGCAAACAAGTTTTATTCTGGGAGACGCAGTAAAAAACGAAGCAAAAGAAAGCATTTTTTCCTTATGTGCATAATAAATGTGCATAATGTTTTTTTTTCAGGATTTTAGGAGCTTCTCCAGGTTTCTGCTGATACCAGTGTAAGTAGTGACCATATGAGCTATAATAAGAATGAGAGCTGCTGTAGAGTCATGAAGTGTTAAAATCAAAGCACTATAAACACTCCCAGAGCACTGAAGCATGTGCTGCAAATGAAAAGTCTCCTCTAACTATGGAAACACCTTTACCACATTCCCCCAATCTTACTGGAATTCCCACATTATCAGAATCTTTAGTGGAGTCCTCTGTTGCTGTGAATAAATCTCAATGATTCAGTTGGTCACAGTGTCAGTGAGCAACACCACCACAAACTCCAGACCATGAGGCTGTAGTCATGCGGTGATCAGACTGCAGAGAACAGCAGCACTACACAGAGAGCTGAAGGGCTTCCCCTCGGACTGGAAGTTGAGCTGGAAGGTTGATGGCAGCAGCTGGAGCTCGGGGGAAAGCGGCAGCACCGCCGTTCTGAACGCTGACGGCCTCTACAGCTGGAGCAGCACACTGAGCCTCCACCCGGAGCAGTGGAGGAACAAGGTGGTGACCTGTGAGGCCTCCAAAGACGACCAACCTACTGTGGTGAGCACAGTGAACACAGAGCAGTGCTCAGAGCTGTGAGCTCACACACACTTTACTCAGCTCACCTTCTACTGCTTCACTGTGTGGTACATGTGGCCTTTACTGCTCAAATCATCCTCTCTCATCATTTCATTTGTGTTATTAACATGTGAGCTCACACACTCTTCAGTTTAACTCAGCTCTTCTTCTTAACTATCACCGAAATATGTGTTAAGTGTGTGAATCACTGCAATGTCCTGCTTTGAATTATTAATAAAAGCTTTTGAATCAGTAAACATGGTTGCTTTATATTGTTGATTAGACACATCATACAGAAATCACCAATGCATCTGTCTCAGTATCTGCTGTAGAACCTGATCATTCATGAGAAAGACAACAACTTTCCAACATACAACATAATAATAATAATTTTATAATATTATTACAACATAATAATAAGAAGAAGTTGCTTTTGGCTGCTCCCTGTTCGGGGTCGCCACAGCGGACCAACTGGTCCGCACAAGAACTTGGCACAGGTTTTACGCCGGATGCCCTTCCTGACGCAACCCTCCCATTTTTCCGGGCTTGGGACCAGCACTGCATCCAGTGGCTGGGAATCGAACCTGAGCCTTCGGCATAATAGGTGAGAAACCTATCACTGAGCCACCAATGCCCCCACAAACCAATGCCCCCACTATAATAATAATAATAATAATAATAATAATAATAATAATAATAATAATAATAATAATAATAATAATAATAATAATAATAATAATAATAATAATAATAATCCTCCAGTGCCGTTTTATTCCATATTTTCACAGGGAGCTGTGGGTTTATTATTTTTCTATCTGCTGTATTTTGAACAGAATAAAGTAACAACTATTTAACAGAAATCATCAATGAAAATGTGTTTGAGTGAACATTTGTGACGGAGCTCCGCCGGAGGCGGAAGTGTTCGGATCCATTCGCCGAGCTGGCGATAGGGGACGAGCAGAGACGGAGTCGGGGACAGGCACAGAGTTCGGCAACGTGTTATCAGTAATCCCAAGCGTATATTCCAAAATCGACAGGCAGAAACAAAAGTCCATAAACAGTCCGAGGTCAGTAATCCAGAAACAGAAACAACACAGGTAATCCAAGAGGGGAAACGGTAAACAGTCCAGGTCAATAACAGTAGGCAATCCAACAACAAAACGCTCAGTACATTCCATGAACGATACTTCGCGTCCTGCAAAAAGTGCACCCCGCTTTTATGCCCGGGGCGCAACCCGGAAGTAATCTCAAAAAGCGGGCGAGAGCTCCCTCTCGCGGTTAATTCCAGGGCGGGGCGTGACAGACCCCCCCCCCTCTAGGAACGCCTCCCGGGGTTCTACGCCGAGGGCGCCCCCTGGGGCGCGGTGCTGGTCTCCTCGGGTGGTCGCGATGGAAGTCCTCCGTCAGCGAAGGGTCTAGGATGTCGAGAGCGTCCACCCACGACCGCTCCTCGGCGCCGTAACCCTCCCAGTCCACGAGGTACTGAATGCGCGAACGAACCCGCCTGGAATCCAGAAGGGCCCGCACCCGATAAGCTGGAGAACCCTCGACGTCCAGCGGTGGTGGCGGCTCCTCGCCAGCCGGCGCCCTCTCCGTCGTCGGGTGAGCTGGTTTCAGCAGAGACACGTGGAACGTGGGACAAATGCGATATGTCGCCGGGAGTCGCAACCGATACGCCACCGGATTGACCTGGCGTATGATCTCAAACGGCCCGACGAACCTGGGGCTAAGTTTGCGGCACGGCAGCTTGAGGCGGAGGTTCTGCGTGGACAGCCACACCATTTGTCCCACCTGGTAAGAAGGGTGCGGGCGACGACGCCGGTCGGCCTGGATCCCTTGCCTACGCACGGCCCGCTGGAGACGTACATGCGCCCTCTCCCAGACCTCCTGACTCCGCAGATACCAGTCCTCTACCGTAGGGACGTTGGAAGGCTCCCCTGCCCAGGGGAATAGAGGCGGCTGGTACCCCAGTACACACTGGAACGGGGTTATACCCGTAGAGGAGTGGGTGAGGGAGTTCTGGGCGTATTCGGCCCAGGGCAGAAACTCACTCCACCGATGCTGCTCCCTGCTGCAGTAGGACCTGAGGAACCGGCCGATCTCTTGGTTGAGGCGCTCCGCCTGACCATTAGACTGGGGGTGGTAACCGGAACTCAGGCTAACTCCGATGCCTAATCGGGCACATAGCGATCCCCACACCCGGGAAGTGAATTGCGGACCTCGGTCCGACATGATGTCCTCGGGAAGGCCGAAGTTCCGGAACACGTGCAGGAACAGGGCTTCCGCAGTCTGCATGGCAGAGGGCAACCCCTTAAGGGGAATCAGCTTGCACCCCTTAGAGAAGCGATCCACCACCACCAGAACTGCGGTGTGCCCTCCCAAGTCAGGTAAGTCCATTAGAAAATCCACAGACAGGTGGGACCAGGGGCGTTGAGGAATGGGAAGGGGCTCCAGCAGCCCCTCTGGTAGTTGGCGACTGGTGCGAGTCTGAGCGCAGGTAGAACAGGCCCGTACGTGTTCCTCCACGTCAGAGGCCAGGGAGGGCCACCAGAATCGATGGCGGATGAGCTGAGTGGATCGTCGAATCCCTGGATGCCCTGAGCTAGGGGCCTCGTGTACCCACTGCATCACCTGAAGTCGGAACTGTGGCGGCACGAAGAGTCGATTCGGCGGACAACCGGCAGGAGGGGGTTCGTTGGCGTGTGCGTGCTGGATCTCCTCCACGAGGTTCCACTGGACCGGGGCCAGAATAGCAGTAACCGGCAGGATGGGCTCGATTTGTGTAGGCTCGCTGGGGGTCTCGAATCCCCTGGAAAGAGCGTCAGCCTTCCCGTTCTTGGACCCAGGGCGGTATGTCACCGTGAATCGAAAACGTGTGAAGAACAAGGCCCATCTGGCCTGTCGCGGGTTCAGACGCTTAGCTCCACGGAGATATTCCAGGTTACGGTGATCAGTGAGTACCTGAAATGGATGGCGTGCTCCCTCCAGCCAGTGGCGCCACTCCTCCAGTGCTGCCTTGATGGCCAGTAGCTCCCTATTGCCCACGTCGTAGTTGCATTCTGCGGCCGTCAGCTTCCGTGAGTAATACGCACATGGGTGGAGCTTGCCAGGTTCGCCATGACGTTGGGAGAGTACGGCCCCGAGGCCGCTACTGGAGGCATCTACCTCCACCACGAAAGGTAAGTCTGGATCCGGGTGTCGTAGAATGGGGGCTGAAGTGAAACTCTCTTTTAACTGCTGAAAGGCTGCCCGGGCCTGGTCTGTCCAAGCCAGTCTCTTGGGCTTACCTCGTAGTAAGGATGTTAATGGGCCTGCCACAGAGCTGTAGTTCCTTATAAATCTCCTATAAAAGTTGGCGAAACCCAAGAATCGCTGCAACTCCCGCACTGTGGTGGGGGCGGGCCAGTCAGTGACTGCCTGAACCTTGACCATGTCCATCTCCACGCCCCGTTGAGATATCACGTAGCCCAGGAAAGTTACCGTCCTCCGGTGAAACTCACATTTCTCCAGCTTCACGTAAAGGTGATGGCGCTGCAGGCGGGAAAGGACCTCCCGAACGTGTAGCACATGTTCCTCCTGAGACTTGGAGTAGACCAGAATGTCATCAATGTACGCAATGACTCCTTTACCCAGCAGGTCTTGAAATACTCCATTAATCAGTGCCTGGAAGACTGCGGGGGCATTAGTAAGGCCGAATGGCATAACTCGGTACTCGTAGTGCCCGTGAGTGGTGTGGAAAGCGGTCTTCCATTCGTCACCCTCACGAATCCGGACTAGGTTATAGGCGCTCCTGAGATCGAGCTTGGTGAAGATCCTCGCCCCCCTCAGCTGTTCCAGTGCTGCAGGTACCAAGGGCAGAGGATAGGGGTACGGAACGGTGATGGCGTTCAGGCCCCGGTAATCAATGCATGGGCGTAAGCCTCCGTCCTTCTTACCCACGAAGAAGAAGCCAGCTGCTGCGGGGGACGTGGAGGCCTGAATGTGTCCTGCTGCTAAGGCAGTTTCTATATACTCCTCCATGGCCCTTGATTCGGGTAGCGAAAGGGGGTAGATCCGCCCCCTGGGGGGAGATGCGTTGGGTAGCAGGTCAATGGCGCAATCCCAGGGTTGGTGCGCCGGCAGGCGGGACGCCCTCTCCTTGTTGAAGACCTCTCGGAACTCAGCGTAAGCCTGTGGGAGGTGATCTAGAGGGGGAGGGGACATTTCCCTCACACGAGAGGCCCTGCAAGGCCTTGGCACCTGGTTTTGAAGACAGCCGTAGTGACAGGAGGGTGACCAGCGTACCAGTTCCCTTGATTGCCAGGAGATCTGGGGGTCATGACGACGGAGCCACGGAAATCCCAGGATCACGGGGTTGGCCGGTGAAGAGGTGACGTAAAACGCCAGGCGTTCTCGATGAAACAGACCCACTCGGAACTCCAGCAGCTCTGTCTGACGTTTGAGGTAGCCCTCCCCAATGGGCTGACTGTCAATGGCCGTAATCCTTAGGGATGGTACACAGGGGAAGGTGGTGATCCCGAGCCTCTCCACCAACCCTCCGTCAATAAGGTTTACAGCCGCCCCGGAGTCGATTAGCGCTGCGACAGAGATAACGCGATCAGAGACACTCAAGGACACTGGCACCAACAGACTGAAGAACGGAGAGCTGGTACCCACCTTAGCTGGTGTCTCTCTTTCCGGGCAACGAGAGCTCTGATGTCCTGAGGCCCCGCAGTGGTAGCACAGCCTCATCCGGCCTTGCTGTGAGTGCGTGGGATCAGTCAGTCTGGATCTCCCCAGCTGCATAGGTTCGGGCGCCTCCTCCCTGAAGCTTGGGTAATCCGTTTGGCGGCGATGGCGAACGGGGATGGCTCGTGAAGCCTCTGCGCGGTGTTGGCGCCGGAGATTGTCCAGACGAATCGCTGTGGCGACGAACTGAGACAAGGTGGTAGCCTCAGCGCGACACGCTAGCTCCGTCTGGAGCTCTGGATTCAAGCCAGCACGAAACACCGCCCAAAGCGAAGCGTCATTCCACCCCAACTGGGCCGCAAGGGTACGAAACGTGATAGCATAATCCGCGGCGGTGTCCGTTCCCTGCCGTAGCTCCATGAGCTGAACGGAGATGTCCTTGCCACCCGCAGGGTATTCAAACACTTCCCGAATTAAGCCAGCGAAGTGAGAAAATGATGACCTAATTTGGGGATCGGCATCCCAAACCGCCGAAGCCCATTCTAATGCCCTGTCTGTCAGCAGTGACATGATAAATGCACACTGTGTTTCCTCCTTACTATACACGCCTGGTTGGTGAGCAAAAAACACTTCACATTGCCGCAAAAAACCCCGGCAGCGATCGGCAGAGCCATCAAATTTATCAGGCAAGGCTAGACGTGGTGACTCACCGCGAGCTGTGGGCGGATCCCGGGGTGCGGCGATGCTCGCGCCGCGTAGCTGTTCTTGCAGCGCTTCCACCTGATCTTGATAGGAGCGTATAATCGCTCCTTGCCGCACGATGATATCGCGAAGCTCCGCTGGATCCATGATTGGCGAAGTATTCTGTGACGGAGCTCCGCCGGAGGCGGAAGTGTTCGGATCCATTCGCCGAGCTGGCGATAGGGGACGAGCAGAGACGGAGTCGGGGACAGGCACAGAGTTCGGCAACGTGTTATCAGTAATCCCAAGCGTATATTCCAAAATCGACAGGCAGAAACAAAAGTCCATAAACAGTCCGAGGTCAGTAATCCAGAAACAGAAACAACACAGGTAATCCAAGAGGGGAAACGGTAAACAGTCCAGGTCAATAACAGTAGGCAATCCAACAACAAAACGCTCAGTACATTCCATGAACGATACTTCGCGTCCTGCAAAAAGTGCACCCCGCTTTTATGCCCGGGGCGCAACCCGGAAGTAATCTCAAAAAGCGGGCGAGAGCTCCCTCTCGCGGTTAATTCCAGGGCGGGGCGTGACAGCATTGAAGATGTAAAGCTTTTTCTTCTCAAATAAATTATGCAAAGTCTTATGATATTTTCCAAGCCCTACCTGAAAGTCAAATCCTGACACAATTCTTTTGAAAATTAAACATTTTTAACCATGACAATATCTCTGTATATTAGTCATATTAGTCAGACACCTCAATGTTCACATCACACAGGACCTGTCACGGTCCTGTCACATCAACACTGTGGTGAGTATCCTGACGGGAAACATAGCAAACTGGTTCGGGAACAGCACCATGCAGGACAGACTAGCTCTTCAGAGGGTGGTGCGATCAGCTGAACGTATCATGCATACCAAGCTGCCTGACCTGCACTCAATTTACAGCAAGCGGTGCTGGACCAAGGCCAGAAAGATCGTGAAGGACCTCAGCCACCCCAACAATGGACTGTTCTCTCTGTTGCGGTCAGGAAAGCGCTTCCGCTCCCTGAAGGCCAACACAGA
>JAUCMX010000013.1:20263272-20288724 GCA_033459395.1 Hemibagrus guttatus
AAACCTCTGTCACACTGCAGTGAACACACACACACACACGCGCACACACACACACACACACACACACACACAGAGTGTTCATAGTCACTGCGCTGTTTAAACTCAGTGATGTTTCAGTAAAAACGTCTCTAGCACAGTGTACTGTACACACTGCAGAAGACTGGAGGAGAAATTACACTGAATGATGGATTAGTGATGAGATTCTTCTCCACAGTCAGAAACACAATATACATGACACATAAATATAGTAAAGAATAACTTTTTAATGCTGGTCACTTCTACATCTCCTCTGTAGTCAGTCTGAATCCTGATGGAATTAAAGTGAAAACTGAACTTCTGTCATTTCTTTACTACATTTATAAACTTTAAACAAATCTGTCATGACTGTTTAAACTTCTCTTTCCAATTCACTTATTTATGTTTCTCACACCTAAAAGTATTTTCCAGAAAATCTCCATCTGACTCCAAAATCAAAATCCACACAGTAACTCTGTAGTAGTGTGAGAATGACAGTGAGATTGGGGGAATGTGGTAAAGGTGTTTCCATACTTAGAGGACACTTTGCATTGGCAGCACATGCTTCAGTGCTCTGGGAGTGTTTATAGCACTGTGACTTTAACACTTCATGACTGAGAGCTGCTGCTACAGCAACTTCACCCACAGCTACCATGACTTTGATCCCCGTCTTCATCTGGACACTGATCCTCTGGACTCAAGGTCAGACACTGCTTCATATTTTATCTCTACAATGATCTGTTCATACTAATACACTTATTGTTTCTATTAGAATATTTCAGTTTCATGCTGTGTTATTGTGTATTTTTCAGAATGCAGAGGTCAAGCCACAGTAACTCAGACTCCTGCAGTGAAATCTGCTCTTCCAGGAGAAACAGTCACCATCAACTGTAGAACCAGTCAGGCAGTGTATAGTAATGATCGCTTACACTGGTATCAGCAGAAACCTGGAGAATCTCCTAAACTCCTGATTAAATTTGCAAATCAGCGTCTGTCAGGTATTCCAGCTCGTTTCAGTGGCAGTGGATCAGGATCTGATTTCACTCTGACCATCAGTGGAGTCCAGACTGAAGATGCAGGAGATTATTACTGTCAGAGTGGGCATTCCATCACTGGCTACTGGTTCACACAGTGTTATAGAGTCGTACAAAAACCTCCCTCAGTTAGATTGTAGAGAGACTGAACTGCTGCAGCTGGGAGTGACTGCAGGTGCTGAGTTGGAGGATGTGATACGACACAATGACACTCTGTGGAGGAGAGGAACCACACCACACTAACTCACAACTCACATTAGAGATCTCTCAGTAATCATCACACCACACTGCACACAGTCCCTCACATCCAGTAGTTTAAGATAAATAGTTCTGCACTTTTCTATATTGTTGTTCTATTTATCATAACTCAAACTGTTTGGTGGATCATTTCCCATTTATTCAGTCTCCATCACTAATCCTACCCTCAGTACATTCTCTGATTGTGATCCAGAATCAAACCCTGTTACTAATCTGGTCTCAGTCTCAGTGTCTGTCTTGTGTTTGTTTGAGGTCACACTTTGGTCCTGCTCTGGATTCTGTGCTCACAGACTCTTTCTCAGTGTTTCTGTATAAACCTGGTGTTCAATCACTTAATTTCCTGGTGCAGACTGAGACCTGCTTCAGTTAAGAGGATTCAAGGCCACTGTGTGTCTCACACTCTCACACACATCTTGTACTGTATCATCTTAAAAAATGTCATTCTTTTAATGCTGTTTGTGTCTAAAATTAATCTAATCCATCGGTCATCCTCCTTAGTCCTGAGCAGCGTTGGGGAGTAACTAGTTACATGTAACGGCATTATGTAATTTAATTACAAAATAAAAGTAACAGTAATTCGTTACAGTTACTGAGAAAAAATGTGTAATTAAATTACAGTTACTTATGAAAATGTTAAAGATTACAAATAGGGTTACATCTGAATATTTTCTTTAAAAAACTAGAATATGTTGAATAATATTAATGTGTTTCTAGAATTTGTTAAAGCGGTGCTATTCTGATGCTTTTGATTGGTTCTCTGGTTTGAATTTGCGGCACCAAGTCTGCCAATTACATTCATCCACATTACCGCTGAAAGCGTTAGGCTACTACAACCTGTCTGAGAGTCGCCACCATGGCGAGTGATAAAAATGCATTTCAGTACTGGAAATTTAAAAATAATTTCATCCTGAAATCTGATAAGGGCGCAAATCTAAGTTCAGTGCAAAATTAGTTATCCAGCTGTTAAAATGCTTTCGACATCAAAAGCTTCAATGTCGAACCTGAGGAAGCATCTGCAGGTATGTAACCTAGTTTTTATTTTATTTTATAAAAGCATATGGTTTTTGTCATTATTGTGAGTGTACAGAAATAAACACAGACCCTTTAGTTTGGAATGATATATTACTCGTTTCTGTAGAATAAAAAGTGACGAAGTAGTCAGTCGAGTTACTGTAGCTGCTATGTGGAAAAAATCCACCAAAACACGCAAGCGCGTTCATCGACCCCATAGTGTATTCAAGACCTGTATTCAAAACATTCAGAACAAATGAGCTAGTCTGCTAGCTACCTTTACCAGGCACACTTCTATTTATCAACCCTTTGACAGAAAATATGTAGCTCCCATTTTTCCTCCATGAAAATGTGTTGGTAATGTCAGATCTAATATAACTTAGTTATTTTAGCATTGTAGCATACATTATGATGACTCACAAAGTCATCGAGTTGTGAAATTCAGAGCACCAACAGACTCCTCTGGACAAAGCAATGTTACAAAGCCATTTTAATTGATTTCCCATAAATCCCAGGGTTTGGGATCACATCATGCGGACACACGTCACTCACTTCCCCTCATTGTGCTGAGTGTTGTGATATATGATATGTCTATGTTGCAGTGCGTGTGTGTCCTTTGTAAATTCAGTGCTTTAGACTGCTGCGTGATTTTCAACTGAAAAGTGACTTATGATCTGAATGATGACAATCTGCTGCAGTTTCATTTCCAAAAATATAACCTATTTTTCTCGAGGGTTGTCCAGTTTGATTTTTGGAGGATAAAGAGTTTACACACACACACACACACACACACACACACACACACACACACACACACACACACACACACACACATTTAATTAATTTCTTTCCCTAATTGCATTGAAGACTATGAGACACCAGTGTTTTTCTTTTATTAACTGTTTTATTGCCTATTGAGTTCATGTATATGCTTTATTTTTTCAGATTTTCAATTTTTTTTCAAGGCATTGTTACTTGCCAGTGTGTCCTGTCATAGCAATGCAAACATTTGATTCCTAAAGCAGTATTAAACAATTTTTGTTATGAAGTCTGGTGTTGTGGTGGCTGTGCTTAAAATTAAATTAAAGTTATCTTAATGCAAGTGATGAAAGCTGTTGAAATTCTAACAGTAAACAGAGTTGAGTACTACTGTAGGGTTAACCCTGCCTGGTATAAATGTTTGGAAATGATTTTGTTGAAAATATCCATTAGAAACTTAAAAGTAATCAAAAAGTAATCAAATGTAATCAATTACTTTACTTTTATAAAGTAATTTAAAATATACACTACTTGTTACATTTACTTTAATTACATTTCCATTTCCAAAGTAACCTTCCCAACACTGGTCCTGAGACCACCTCACTTCCTCTCCTTTTAGACAAGCCTCCAGACCAGCCTCCAGTCCTCCTGCCTTCTCTTCCTCTATTGAACTCCTTTAACATGACCATCAGCAGCTTCCCTCTAACACACAATGGTTTACATGCTCTGTACCTGGTCTTCATCCACCCATCATCCATCTGTGCCGTACCTACCACTATCTACACTGCATCCGGAAAGTATTCACAGCGCATCATTTTTCCACATTTTGTTATGTTACAGCTATATTCCAAAATGGATTAAATTCATTATTTTCCTTAAAATTCTACAAACAATACCCCATAATAACAATGTGAAAGAAGTATGAAATCTTTGCTTTATCTTCGCTAAATCTTTAATTTATTAAAAACAAAAAACAAAAAAAATCACATGTACATAAGTATTCACAGCCTTTGCTCCTACAAGCTTGGCACACCTATTTTTGGGAAGTTTCTCCCATTCTTCTTTGCAGGACCTCTCAAGCTCTATCAAGTTGGATGGAGAGCATCAGTGCACAGCCATTTCCAGAGATCTTCAATCAGGCTCAAGTCTGGGCTCTGTCTGGGCCACTCAAGGACATTCACAGAGTTGTCCCATAACCACTTCTTTGTTATCTTGGCTGTGTGCTTAGGATCCTGTTGGAAGATGATCATCACCCCAGTCTGAGGTCCAGAGCACTCCGGAGCAGGTTTTCATCAAGGATGTCTCTGTACATTGCTGCATTCATCTTTCCCTCGATCCTGACTAGTCTCCCAGTTCCTGCCACTGAAAAACATCCCCACAGCATGATACTGCCACCACCATGCTTCACTGTAAGGATGGTATTAGCCAGGTGATGAGCGGTGCCTGGTTTCCGCCAGACATGATGCTTGCCATTCAGGCCAAATAGTTAAATCTTTGTTTCATTAGACCAGAGAATTTTGTTTCTCATGGTCTGAGAGTCCTTTGGGTACCTTTTGGCAAACTCCAGACAGGCTGTCATGTGCCATTTACTGAGGAGTGGCTTCCGTCTGGCCAGTCTACCATACAGGCCTGATTGGTGGAGTGCTGCAGAGATGGTTGTTCTTCTGGAAGGTTCTCCTCTATCCACAGAGAAAAGCTGGAACTCTTTCAGTTACACCTGGGTTCTTGGTCACCTCCCTGACTAAGGCCCTTCTCCCCTGATCGCTCAGTTTGACCAGGCGGCCCACTCTAGGAAGAGTCCTGGTGGTTCCAAACTTCTTCCATTTATGGTTGATGGAGGCCACTGTGCTCATTGGGACCTTCAATGCTGCAGAAATGTTTCTGTACCCTTCCCCAGATCTGTGCCTTGATAAAATCCTGTCTTGAAGGTCTACAGAAAATTCCTTGGACTTCATGGCTCGGTTTACTGTTAACTGGGGAACTTCATAAAGACACGTGTATGCCTTTCCAAATCATGCCCAATCAACTGAATTTACCACAGGTGGACTCTAATCAAGTTGTAGAAACATCTCAAGGAGGATCAGTGGAAAAAGGATGCATCTGAGCTCAATTTTGAGTGTCATAGCAAAGGCTGTGATTTTTTACATGTGATTTTTTTTGTTTTTTATTTTTAATAATTTTTCAAAGATTTCAAACAAACTTCTTTCACGTTGTCATTATGGGGTATTGTTTGTAGGATTTTGAGGAAAATAATGAATTGATTCCATTTTGGTATAAGGCTGTAACATAACAAAATATGGAACAAGTGAAATGCTGTGAATACTTTCCGAATGCACTGTATTTTAACCCCTCCCAGACTTCCTGAGAGCTCCACTCTTTCTCTTCTTCTCCCGTGGCTTTCCTCATCCTCTGGTTCTGCACAGATCTCATGATGTCTGGCAGCGATCTCATCATGGCAGTTCATCATCTGAAACTAAATCTCAGCAGGTCTGAGCTGCTGTAGATCCTTGGAAAAATTTCCCCATGTCATTGTTGTGCTCTCTGAGATACACCATGTGACCTTCTCTCCTCAAATTGCATTAAGACTCTTCTCTGACTTGGACCCTAGGTGGAGAAATGAACTTCCTCTGGCTGAATGAAAAGCTAAGTCACTGTCTATCTTCAAAGAGAGACTAATTCCCTTCAAACACCAAGCATTAAAATTAGAACTTATTAAACAACTCATCTTCTACTCTTGTTGTGCTGCTGTACTAACTATAGCTATCTCCTCTAACAGGGATTTAGCTTCATAATATTTTATTAGACACTGAGGATGTTTTTTTGGAGATTACAAAACACTTTTACTTCTGTAAGTCACTCTGGATAAGGGCATCTGCCAAATGCTGTAAATGTAAATATTCTCAAGACAGAGAGTGCATTACTACTTCCTGTGCTGTCCTGAGCTTCAGATCTCCTTCTTGCCTGGTGCAATATTGAATCAGGACACATATAGCATGGAGGTGTGACTATAATATAATCTGATTCATCCAGTTAATGACCAGGCTTTATCCATGATCCCTGACCATTCGATATCTGTTCCTGTTATTACAGAAGTTGTATCCGGTGTCTATGTTAGATGTAGCACATTACACATACTTCCCCTCCAGTAAAATAGTTATTGTTATCCATGAATGAATGTGACGTCACGTGACGTCACCCGGATACACGCCACTCACTTCCCTTCATTGTGCTGAGGGTTTTGATATGTCACATGTGTATGTAGCCCTAATTTTGCGATTTCCCATAAATCCCAGGGTTTGGGATCACATCATGCGGACACACGTCACTCACTTCCCCTCATTGTGCTGAGTGTTGTGATATATGATATGTCTATGTTGCAGTGCGTGTGTGAGTTTTATTGAGGATTGAAAATTCCGCCCATTCATTTCTATAGGAATTTTTGGGGCGTTCCGAGGGGCGTGGCGGGAATACTGAAATTCCGATTGCTTATAAAAGTCATAGCACATCTTTCCTGAACAAACCGCACAATGTGATACCTCAGTTGTGGGTCTACAACAAACAGTGCGGGACTAGTTATCGGACAAAACGTTGTACGGAAGAAGAAGAAGAAGAAGAAGAAGAAGAAGAACAAGAAGAAGAAGAAGAAGAAGAAGAAGAAGAAGAAGAAGAAGAAGAGGAAGAAGAAGAAGAAGTATGAGGAATAGTAATAGTGTACTTTTCAAGCACCAATAATTAGAGCTTTTTCTTTATATTTGATTCTTTCTTTTTTATTCATCTTCATTTCGGTTCTAGTTTCTGGGTTATAATTTGAGGATGGATCTGTCTACATTCTCTGTGTCACTCAGTGTCTTGACCTCTATTATGGATTACGACTACAAATATTAGAAGATCCAAATATGACAAAAGCACTAGACGTGTCATTCTTATCAAGTATTCTCATATTATATCAAATATTTTCTATTGAAACAGAGAAAATAAATGGTTTCTCAAATGCTTTTTAAATGTTTTCTCAAACATCAGTTTATTCTTTAAGTTATTTTGTTTGAATTTGTTAAATATTTTTATAGTTTGATGCAAATTCTGAAAATCAGAGAAATAAGAATTGAAAGTGTTCCTCCTCACCTGGTTGTATATAAAAAGCCAGATTGAAGAGTATAACACACACACACACACACACACACACACACACACACACACACACACACACACACACACACACACACACAGATTTGCATGAACAGCTCTGAGACCCAGAATAGATCACCACTTTTAGCAGATGTTCATGGTTCTTCAGACAAACTCACTCAAGCACAACACACAGCGCTGCACTCGACCTGCTGTTAAAGGTGCTGTTCCAAATCGCTGCCAAAGACACTTCACTAATGAAAAAGGAGACCTGCTTTCCACATTGAAGCTTTATTTCAGCATAGCTACACCACTGACATCACCTCAGACTGCTAAGCATGGTTTAAAGCATACACTTGAGTTCTAGTGGACTTCACAGTGGCTCTTTCGGAACGAGGCGACCTGAGTGGTGTCTTGGTAGGAGACAGTACAGCCGTCTCGGTACATCGGCCTCTTTCCAGTATTCTTTGCTGAGGGTCAGGGTGCTGCTGTGGCTGTAGACGCCGTTATTATGTTCTTCTGTGATGGTCAGAACCCCCTCGTTCACCTCGGCACCGTCCACTGTCCAGCCCAGCAGCGCCCTCTGTGGAGAATAGGCCGAGAGCAGGCAGATCAGTGAGGCTGTTCCTTCAGAGTGCTGCAGAGAGGAGGGAGGGAGCAGAGACATGGAGGGGTTCACCACCGGACCTGCTGCAGAACACACACACCACACACACACACACACACACACACACACACACACACACACACACACACACACACACACACACACACACACACACGCAGTGTTCAAAGTCACTGTGCTGTTTAAACTCAGTGATGTTTCAGGTCAAAATGGTCTCAAGCACAGTGTACTGTACACACTGCAGAAGACTGGAGGAGAAATTACACTGAATGATGGATTAGTGATGAGATTCTTCTCTACAGTCAGAAACACAATATACATGACACATAAATCTAGTAAAGAATAACTTTTTAATGCTGGTCACTTCTACATCTCCTCTGTAGTCAGTCTGAATCCTGATGGAATTAAAGTGAAAACTGAACTTCTGTCATTTCTTTACTACATTTATAAACTTTAAACAATTCTGTCATGACTGTTTAAACTTCTCTTTCCAATTCATTTATTTATGTTTCTCACACCTAAAAGTATTTTCCAGAAAATCTCCATCTGACTCCAAAATCAAAATTCACCTAACTCTGTAGTAGTGTGAGAATGACAGTGAGATTGGGGGAATGTGGTAAAGGTGTTTCCATACTTAGAGGACACTTTGCATTGGCAGCACATGCTTCAGTGCTCTGGGAGTGTTTATAGCACTGTGACTTTAACACTTCATGACTGAGAGCTGCTGCTACAGCAACTTCACCCACAGCTACCATGACTTTGATCCCCGTCTTCATCTGGACACTGATCCTCTGGACTCAAGGTCAGACACTGCTTCATATTTTATCTGTACAATGATCTGTTCATACTAATACACATTGTTTCTATTAGAATATTTCAGTTTCATGCAGTGTTATTGTGTATTTTTCAGAATGCAGAGGTCAAGCCACAGTAACTCAGACTCCTGCAGTGAAATCTGCTCTTCCAGGAGAAACAGTCACCATCAACTGTAGAACTAATCCCCAGGTGTACCAAGGCTGGGGTTATCAACCTTTGTCTTGGTATCAGCAGAAACCTGGAGAATCTCCTAAACTACTGATAAAAAAAGCAAACGAGCTATTGTCAGGTATTCCAGCTCGTTTCAGTGGCAGTGGATCAGGATCTGATTTCACTCTGACCATCAGTGGAGTCCAGACTGAAGATGCAGGAGATTACTACTGTCAAAGTCGGCATGAAATCTCTGGCTACTGGTTCACACAGTGTTATAGAGTCGTACAAAAACCTCCCTTAGTCAGATTGTAGAGAGACTGACTGCTGCAGCTGGGAGTGACTGCAGGTGCTGAGTTGGAGGATGTGATACGACACAATGACACTCTGTGGAGGAGAGGAACAACACCACACTAACTCACAACTCACATTAGAGATCTCTTAGTAATCATCACACCACACTGCACACAATCCATCACATCTACTATATTTGTAGTTGTCTACAATCATGGTGCTTACTGTCACAATTGAAAACATCACAGCTTTACAAATATCAAGTATCTGATTATCAAATACATTTCTGTTCTATCTCATCCCCACACCTACTCCATCTTAACTATTCTGCTCTCAAAGACTGGTTTTCATACAGTTCTGTTTGTGTGCATCTTTTCATGAATGTATGGGTCTTGTAGCAAAATCCCATTACTGTACCTCCTGAAAACCCACAACATTTCAACAACATTCCAACTCAATAGTCTTCAAAATGCAGTTTTCTGTAGATCTTATATTGTCATACTAATAAGTGCTAGTTTTTGCTTATGTTTGTACACACTGACTCACTGTGACATTATCTCCAGAGTATTAGAAAATATGAAAGAAAATTAATTCTTATCATAATCTAGGATTAATGTTAGGGTAACTGTAACAACCCTAGATAAATTTGATTTATGAACAAATCTGACATAAATTATGTTAATTTATTTATAAAGGATTATAAAGTTCTCAGCTTATGTCTAGTCTGATCTAGAAGGACATCAGTCTCAGCGGCATGTCTTCATAGAATTCTGTGTCATTTTTCTAATTAATGTTGGTGGTGGTGTTCTTGGTTCTTCAAATGTAGAAAAAAATAATCCACTTCAAGCATTTTCTGGAAGCAGATAGGCCAAAACAGACACAAAATATCTTATGTCTCATTTCAGAAAGAGAGGTGTTTTACTCTTAAAGATGTTTGACGAGTTCAGAGGAGGAGGTTTGAGATGCCACCTCTCATCTATTTACATTACTTTCCTATCATGTTTACTCCATCAGTTCACATTAATCAGTTCACTACATGATGGTTCAACAGTCCAACAGTCCTGTTCCTGAGTGATGGACTTTCCTGGTTTTGATGTTTCAGGGCCTGGTGCATGTCTTTTGGGTGTGGGTCAGGAACAGTGTCCTTTGGGGTGTTGGCTTGTGTCAATGATGAGGGACTTTACTCTGCTCTGGTCATTCAGCTATCTGTATAGTGCTGCTGTTCTCTGCAGTCTGATCACCTCATGACTACAGCCTCATGGTGTGGAGTTTGGGGTGGTGTTGCTCACTGACACTGTGACCAATTGAATCATTGAGATTTATTCATAGCAACAGAGGACTCCTCTAATCATTCTGATGTTGTGGGAATCCCAGTAAGATTGGGGGAATGTGGTAAAGGTGTTTTCATACTTAGAGGAGACTTTTCATTGGCAGCACATGCTTCAGTGTTCTTGGAGTGTTTATAGTGCTGTGATTTTTTAACAATTCATAACTGAGAGCTGCTGCTACAGCTCTGTCTTTTTATAGTTCATATGGTCACTACATACACTGATATCAGCAGAAACCAGGAGAAGCTCCTAAACTCCTTATTAAGCTAGAGTCAAATATTCCGGCTCATTTCAGTGGCAGTGGATCTGGTGTATTATGCACATAAGGAAAAAATGCTTTCTTTTGGTCCTTTTTTTACCCCGTCTCCCAGAATAAAACTTGTTTGTAGCCTTCATTAAAATTGGTTTTGTAGGGTTTTTTTCTCTCTTTCTTCTGTTCTAACAGAGTTTTGAAACTTTTACCTCACTAACACAAGTCAGTATTCATGAAATGTTACTGATAATTTGAAGTTAATTATTTTCTCTAAAAAAAAAAGCCCTTTTAATGGAAAACTCTGTGGGGTGTATCGATGCATCGCAATGCAAAATTGTGATAATGTGCATTGTAGAAAAGTGTGATTTCATTTTGTGGAAATCAGCATTCTGTTAATAATGCATCTCATCCAACTTCACTGTTTGAACACCAGAGGTCACAATCTGTGCAAAAGCTCAAATTTGTTGCGTGCACTAGTCACATGATCAGAGTCAGCACTATTACTGGGAATCATCTGAATTTGTGAAGTGATAGATAGCTTCAGATACAAGTTATACAGCATATACTTTAAAAAAAAAACAAAAAAAAAAAACAGGTTATATAACAGTTAAAATAAACTTCTCAGTAGCTTTCAGATAAAACCAGCCTCACACCATAGGGGAACATAAACATTGAAGAGAGAGGCAGTTCAGAAAATGTGCCATTTTAGCCATCTTTGGAGCTCTACTTCTGATTAAACTGACTCCCCAGATGCTGCTTTGGAGCTCATTATGGATCATGTATTTTGAATGTATTCTCTCTGGGTCTTGTTTATTCTCTCAATTTTAGGAGAGAATGTATACATATTTACTTTTAAGATACATTTTCTTTACAATATTAAACTTAACAAATAGTAGACAAAAAGGCACATTGTTTGGCATTGTTTTTTATACAGAAATAAATAAGGAATCTCTTCAGTCAGTTTTTATTAAAATTCTTTCATTGAAATCTTGTGTTGAATCATATTGAAGTGAATTGTGGAAGATGTGTCCTTACACCCCCACATTGTACTGTTGCCAACAGAAGGGAAATTGTCAGATCTTGTTAAATAGTTTTCTAATTTAAATAAAAACCAACAGTGAACACCTTCCACAATGAGAAGTAAATATGTTCACAGATTTTGTGCAAACAGTAAACATTTTAATATAGTTGCTTTGAGGAAGTAGAAAGCATATAGAGATACTGTATCTCTGTTATAATGCTTCATTTAACAAGGAAAGCACCTTAAATACAATTTCCGAGAATTTTATTTTCATCCTACTGGTTTCAGTTCTGTTTGTAACATGTCTGTAGTGAAAATGCTTTATTTTGCATTCAAATCCCATGCTTCAGTGCTCTGGGAGTGTTTATAGCACTGTGACTTTAACACTTCATGACTGAGAGCTGCTGCTACAGCAACTTCACCCACAGCTACCATGACTTTGATTTCCGTCTTCATCTGGACACTGATCCTCTGGACTCAAGGTCAGACACTGCTTCATATTTTGTTTCTACAATGATCTGTTCATACTAATACACTTATTGTTTCTATTAGAATATTTCAGTTTCATGCAGTGTTATTGTGTATTTTTCAGAATGCAGAGGTCAAGCCACAGTAACTCAGACTCCTGCAGTGAAATCTGCTCTTCCAGGAGAAACAGTCACCATCAACTGTAGAACCAGTCAAGCAGTGTCTTCTTCCAGTTCATATGGTGAACGCTTATACTGGTATCAGCAGAAACCTGCAGAAGCTCCTAAACTTCTGATTAAATATGTAAATCAGCGTCTGTCAGGTATTCCAGCCCGTTTCAGTGGCAGTGGATCAGGATCTGATTTCACTCTGACCATCAGTGGAGTCCAGACTGAAGATGCAGGAGAATACTACTGTCAGAGTCACCATTCCATCACTGGCTACTGGATCACACAGTGTTACAGAATCGTACAAAAACCTCCCTCAGTCAGATTGTAGAGAGACTGAACTGCTGCAGCTGGGAGTGACTGCAGGTGCTGAGTTGGAGGATGTGATACGACACAATGACACTCTGTGGAGGAGAGGAACCACACCACACTAACTCACAACTCACATTAGAGATCTCTCAGTAATCATCACACCACACTGCACACAATCCATCACATCTATTATATTTCTAGTTGTCTACAATTATGGTGCTTACTGTCACAATTGAAAACATCACAGCTTTACAAATATCAAGTATCTGATTATCAAATACATTTCTGTTCTATCTCATCCCCACACACCTACTCCATCTAAACTATTCTGCTCTCAAAGCCTGGTTTCCATACAGTTCTGTTTGTGTGCATCTTTTCATGAATGTATGGGTCTTGTAGCAAAATCCCATTACCCTACCTCCTGAAAACCCACACCATTTCAACAACATTCTACTTAATATTCAGGTTTTCTGTAGACTTTATAGTGTCATACTATTAAGTGCTAGTTTTGTACTGATGTTTGGACACACTGACTCACTGTGGTGTTTGACATTAACTCCAGAGTATCAGAAAATATGAAAGATAAAATCATAGCCTAGTGTTAATGTTAGGGTAACTGTAACAACCATATATAAGTTTGATTTATGAACAAATCTGACATAAATGATATTAATTTAGGATTATAAAGGATTATAAAGTTCTCAGCTTATGTCTAGTCTGGGCTAGAAGGACATCAGTCTCAGCTCCATGTCTTCATAGAATTCCGTGCCATTTTTCTAATTAATGTTGGTGGTGGTGTTCTTGGTTCTTCAAAAGTAAACATAATCCACTTTAAGCCATTTTTAGAAGCAGATAGGACAAAACAGACACCAAAATGTTTTTTTTCAGTAAGAGAGGTGTTTTACTCTTAAAGATTTTTGATGAGTTCAGAGGAGGAGGTTTGAGATGCCACCTCTCATCTATTTACATTAAATGTCTATCATGTTTATCCATCAGTTCACATTAATCAGTTCACTACATGATGGTTGCAGTGGAGCTCCAACAGTCCTGTTCCTGAGTGATGGACTTTCCTGGTTTTGATGTTTCAGGGCCTGGTGCAAGTCTTTTAGGCCTAGCTCAGGGACTATGTCCTTTGGTCTGTTGGCTTGTGTCAGTGGTGAGGGACTTTACTCTGCTCTGGTCCTTCAGCTCTCATCAGCTCTTCACTCATACTGTGATCAACTGAATCAATGAGATTTGTACACATTAGCAGAGGACTCCACTAACCATTCTGATGTTGTGGGAATTTCAGTAAGCAAATAAGATTTATGGTAACACTTTATTTTGATAGTCCATCTGTTGACACTCTACTAGTTATCAGTAGTCATTTAGTAGCATGTCAACAGTGCATCAGTTGACACTCAACAACATTGTTTCAACAGACAAGTAACATACATTCAACTAACTGCCTGTAGATTATAAGGTGCATTTTAACTTCTAATCTATAGATTTTACAAAAAGTGCATGCTGACTGTCAGTATTTATTTCGCAACAGGTTGTTAACTAGTAGTCAGCTGACTTTCTGTAGATTGTGTTACCATCCTCTAAGTTGTCTCCCAAACTACTCAAAATCAATCTGTCAGCTGAAAGTCTACAGTCATGTCAACATATGGTCAAGAGCATATTATATCATCCTTACATAAGGGTCTCAAATGCATCAAATTAATAATTATTTAACCATTTCATTTTTATCAAGATCACTAGTTTATTATCTGTTGACAGTCAACTAAACATTGGTTGTGCATCTGTTGCTTGTCAACTAGTCTAAAGTTTATGTTCAGAAGATCATTAGTAGACATTCTTAACTAAGAATTTGTAGATATATTTTAGGACTATCCAATTAAAGTGAAAAATAGTTGATAACAGTTGAAAGTCTATAAGCTATCAACAGAAAACCTACAGCCATCCATTAATTATATGCAAGATATTTATAGTTTAAAATGAGAAGTTAATACCAGACTATGAACTACAATAGAACCAACACTACAGACAGGATATTAGAGAAAGTTATTTTATTAACAATATATTTATACAAATCCATCGTTCACTAGGGCATCAGATCTGAACAGTCTAATTATGTTGTATCAAACTTTACTTGAATTAACATTACATAAAACAAAAACAAAACAACAAAATAAAATAAACATGCTGCACTGGCAGCACTACAAATAATCAAACAAGTCTCTACCATGTCATCGTAGGGGCAAAGCAACTTCTACTCAACAATCTACTCAAACTTAGCTAACATCCTGTTTCCTACATTCAGTCTTTCTTTGCAGAAAAGGGGATGAGCTGTTTGTTATTTTTTAATATTTCTCTGACATCAGTGCTAGTATCAGTGCTGGAGTCCAGCATCATGGCCTGTGGCTCCTAATCTCCAGTGGCCATTATCTCCATGTTCCCATCTGTCAAATGATAAAACAAACAAAAATAATGTTTAGAGCGTAACTTCACCCTCAGCTCTGCACTTTTATCCACTGCATAAATTTATAGAATGTTTATTTTTGTTAATTATTAAGGTGGTAAAGATTACATTGTGTCTAAAGAGACATTGCAGAACTAAAAATAATGTGTACAAAATCTCATAGGTTTGATTTCACATACAAAAAGAAGGAAAGGCTTATCATAAGGCAATCAGATCTGAACTGTGATTATGTGTGGCAAAAATGAAATGAAAAAACAAACAAACTAACATGCTGCACTGTACTGCCACCACTACAATTAATTAAAGTCTTTACTAGTGTTATTGGATGAACTGTAGGAAAAAAAAAAAAAAACTTCAATTCAAATTTATTGTCCTAGGCCAACAACACCAAAGCAAAATAAAATTAATAATAAAAATAATAAAATAACAAAAAATCTGAAAAATCTAAAAATAAAAAATAATTAATTCTGCCTTTCATGATAGTAAGGGGGTCTTAAACTGATCTGTGGTTACTTACAATCCTTATGTCCTTGAGAAGTCTTCCAAGTACACCATGTTTATGTCTTCTGGCTAACCAGTAAGTCCACTCAATGAAGCAGAGCTGTTTTTTTAAGGCCTTCTCAGACCTATTCCACCGCATACGCCAAATTTCCCTCTTATATGTCTCCCACGCTCTCTCAATGTTTTGAGTGTGTAGTCCTGTTTGAGGGTCTACATAATTCTGGCTGTGGTTGACTCTCACGTGCTTGTAGCCCTCCTGAGAAAGGCTGGTGTATGCTCTCCACTCATCACTCACTACAACACTTTCTCTTTTTACGTGTTTTTTGATTATTGGAACAAGGGTTTCCTTGTTTCTTTTTTTCACAATGCGAAGAATTGGACGTCTGCTTGCAGCTTTGATTTCAAGTATACCAAAAACCCATGTTCGCTTTCTCTTCCAGGTGTTACCAAAGCGTCCTCTTGCATACTACAAAAAAAAGTATGAACAGTGTTAGAAAATAATCAAAATAATCTCTTGCCCATGTAAAAGTAGCCTATATTACTAGTTAGGAGTAATTACATGATAATACTTTTTCTATCCTAAACTTTTTTTAAATTCCATATAATACAATAAATATGCTTACAATATAAGAAAATAAGAAAAAGTAAACCAAATTTGTATTAACTGATTGACAGCTTTGGGGAAAGTGATGTCTACCCTCACTACTTATATCTATCCTAAACTATGATGCACATATTGATATCAGCTTTTTCTGGTTCTACAATATGTAACACATTTCATCAAGTGCATTGCATTTAGATTACATTACCTTGCGTTTATGGCAGAACTTGCTCTCATCAATGTGAACTATGACATTAACTCCACCAACTTTTTGCCTCTTTTTCTTTCTGTGCTTTTCCAGGCTTTTTACACAAATTCTTCTGAGTTTCTTTGACATCATAGAAAGTGTTGCTGTGCTCTTTGCAATGCCATCTTGAAGCATGTCTACTTGCCGTAGATGTAAACCCTGTGAGAATCTACAAAGGATCAACATTAACAAAAATGATGACCATTAAATAAGAATATATATTTTCACATAAAGAAATCATAATAGCAAAGCATATTAATAATAAACAAAGCATAATTTGTATATTTTATTTTGGACATTAGTTTTTTGACTCTTGACATTACTGCTGAAATTCAACCATAGCTAACTAAAAAGTACAGTATAGTACAGTAACTAGAATTGATGCTCATTGCAACACAGTGCCACATTAAAGTCACCATCATAATCATCTGTGAGAAGCCAAAATCTTTGAAAAAGAAATTGACATACTTAAAATTATGGTCAAAATATATTTATATGTTTATTATAACAAGCAAAATATCAAAACATGGTGATATATTACAGGACATGCTTTTGAAATAGAATATGCTACGCTATTGACCACAATATATATTTTTAATCCATGCCAACATAAACTATGATAACGTGTGCTGTAGTGCAATTGTGTTCTATGCACTCAAGCACTACACACATAGTGTAAAATACAAAATATTATACTTATGTAATAAACTTGCATTGCTTACCTATGTATGTACTTCATCCATGTGAATAGACTGCAGTGTGATTGTGAGAAGAGTGACTTTGACCTAACACTTCTTTTCAACCGTCCACATCTTTTACGTCGACACTCCCTGGGATTTTTTAAAACATGAAATTGTATGATAAACACAGAAATGTTTTAACATGTTTTTTAACACACACACACACACACACACACACACACAACACACACACACACACACTGTTGTGATGGGCAGCCCAGAGAGAAATTTTAAGAACCGGATTACTCCGAATTAAATACCACATATTTGATACACTTTAATGCAAAATAGAAATGGTAATCATAGAAAAATAGCAACATAGCAATGGTTATTAGGGAAAAAAATGTGTATATATATATATATATATATATATATATATATATATATATATATATATATATATATATATATATATATATATATATATATTTTGTTAGGGTAGCAGGGTTGAGGATGGACCACTAGGGGGCTCTCAGCATGGGGTTGTCATGTCACGTCTGTTTATGTTTATGTTTTGGCCATGTGCGTGTTTTAGCCCCGCCCTAGCCTAATGTGTGTTCCTTCCCCTGTGCACCTGTCCCCAATGTATCATGATTGTTCCCTGATTGTAGGGATGTGGTGGCTCAGTGGTCAAGGGACCGGGTCACTGATCGGAAGGTCGGGGTTCGAGCCTCCCAACTGCCAAGCTATCAACGTTGGGCCCCTGAGCAAGGCCCTTAACCCTACCTGCTCCAGGGGCGCCGTACCATGGCTTGACCCTGCGCTCTGACCTCAGCTTGATAATAAGCTGGGATATGCGAAAACTGGGGGGAAGTGGTGGGTCAAGTGGTTAAGGCTCTGGGTTGTTGATCGGAGGATCGGGGTTCAAGCCCCAGCACCACCAAGCTCCACTGTTGGGCAATTGAGCAAGGCCCTTAACCCTCTCTGCTCCAGGGGCGCTGTATCATAGCTGCCCCTGCGCTCTGACCCCAACTTCCTCAGCTGGGATATGCGAAGAAAAGAATTCCACTATGCTGTAATGTATGTGTGGCGATAATAAAGGCTTCATGCCCCACTTCTAAGTTCTAAGTTATTATGTTTCCTATTTATAGTCCTGTCTTTGTCTGCTTTAGTTGCTAGTCCTCGTTTGTATGTAGGCCAGTGTGGTGTCGCGGTTTCTGTTATGTTCATGTCTCGTGTTTCATGTTTAATAAATCCCCTTTTTGTTCACGGAAGCTTCGCGTTGGGTCTGTTATATCCAGCCGGACACCGCCGGCCGTAACTATATATATATATATATATATATATATACACTTAAAGGTGCTATAGTGGATGTTTTGTTTTATACATTTTTGCAATATTACTTGAAACTGTCTTTACTAACTGATAAATGACTATTTATTAGGTGCACTGAAAGGAATAATATCAATATACATCATCTGTGCCCGAGGTAGGGCCTTAAAAACATCAGCCAATTATTTGTGTGATCATTGTGTGCCATTACATTCCTTGTGAGAGACGTGCGCGGATTGGCCCTCTTGGCCAATCATGGCAGTGATTGACAAGCCAGAGGGCCAATCGTTTATGCGATGATCACACAAAGGATTGGCTGATGTTTTTAAGGCCCTATCTCGTGCACAGATGATGTATATTAATATTATTCCTTTCAGTGCACCTAATAAATAGTCATTTATCAGTTAGAAAAGAGAGTGTCAAGTAATATTGCAAAAATGTATATATATATATAAATATAAATCCTCTATAGCACCTTTAATGTTGGGCTTCTAATTATAAACAAACACAAAATACACACACACTATTTTGAAATATCTGTTTTTACTACTTCCAACCGCTCCTTCAAACGATTGGATCAAAATGCATTAATAAGGAGAAAATCATATCTACAATAGTTTACAAGAATTTATTCTTACCAGATGACATAATCCTTGGTCTGGGAGGCAACCATGTTCATTTTATGCCCGCAGTTCTTGCATTTCATTTTGCGTTTCAGCAAGCCAATCATTTGCAACCATTTTATTAATTTTAAACATGATTTTTTAGTTCCTCTAGCATAAACCTTTGTCAAAAGTTTTCTTTCCAGTGAATTCATAAAGCCGCCAGATCGAGCTAGTAGGCTAACTGGTTTGTCAATTTAACCATCTATGAATTTAACAACCAAGACAACCCAAAAATTAAAAACTGACGCACTTTCATTTCATTGGCTAAATATGTTATCAGATACACCTACCACGGTTGAGTGTTGGCAGAGTTGTCACGTGATCGAGTACTTCAACAATCGGATTGGCTAAATCGCACTCCCTGAAAATTTGGTTGTCCAGATGGTAAGAGTTAAGTTAACTCCATTTAGAAACATTGTTCTTATTTCTTTTTGAAATTGGTTGTTATTACTTGCATGTAAACCAAAATCGTTATCAATTTTCTTTTCAGCATCAACATAACATGTTTGATCCAGAGCATTCAGTACAGCGCCCCACATCTGGCAATGGGAGCAGTGCGCTGAGTACCATGCATTTTACCCGGGCAAAGGCAAGGAGGGGAAATACCGAGGGGGAAGGTGAAGATTCCACAAACAAGAGTGGTAAGTTGTGTTTATAAATGTAAAAGTAGTTTACATGAGGCTGATATTTCGCGTGACGCAATAATATATACAAAGTCAATTAAAAGACGCGAATAAACACAAATTCGCGCCAGACGATGCGTCTCGATTAATGTATTCCTTACTTTTTTTCTCAAATTTGTTGGTCTAAACACGCTAGACTAATGATATAATGTTAGCTGTGCTTGAGGGTCTTCTGATGTATTACAAATTTTTCATGTCATGTTTTACAGCTGCTAAGATGGACAGTCTCAAGCCTGTTAAACAACATATTCTCTGGAAGAAGAAGGCTGAGATGCTCCAGTCTTGGGTGGATGAGCTGGAGGAGGAAAATGGCTTACTCAAGAAGAAACTTGAAGAGAAGTCTACACAAGAACAAGGTATGTATAAAAAATAAACACGTTTATGTGAAAATAATTCAATGTAAAACTACATCCCAGCTAGAAATGTGATTGTTATAAGAATGTTTTTAGAACATTATGCTATGTTCTGGCAATGTTTTCAGTGGCTAGTTTTATTTTTGTTCCCAGAATATTCTCCTAAAAAGGTAGGATAACATTATTTAAAAACATTGTAAAAATGTTTAGTGATAACATTGTTAGAACATTATCCCCTAACGTTCTTATAAAGTTTTTAGAGGGAAGTTTCCCAATGTCATTAAACATCTCCAAAAACAGCTTTACCAGCTTCACATTACAAACCAGATTGACTTTATTTCTGACATTCATCTACAAAAGTTGTTATTGAGAATTACCAGAGGTTTAGATGTTGATGATTTGTTGAAAATACGTTTGGTTTGATGTCACCGTGATCGAGGTCAGCGCTTACTTCAGTTAGGCAGTTTGACTCTTGACTGTTTTAGTGTTTCTCTGGCTGCTCTTGCTGTTTGCAAACAAAAAAAACACAAGAACTAATGTGGTCAGTTGTAATCATCATTTAGTAGCTTAATTCACTGATCTAATGACTGAGCTTTTTATGAGCAAAACATGATAAACTTTGTGCTGGATCTCTTCAAAAACACAATTGTTCACTAAAAACTTGAAACCTCCTGTAAGAGTTACTTACACACAGACATCAAGAACCAGCATATGAATCTCAACAATGGTGACATGCTTCATGCCGCAATGCATTCTGGGAGCCACGGATGAGTTTTGTATGAAGCACCCAGAATGCATTGCGGCATGAAGCATGTCACCATTGTTGAGATTCATACGCTGATTCTTGATGTCTGTGTGTGAATAAATCTTGCAGGAGGTTTGAAGTGTTTAGTATACATTGTATTTTCAGATTTATTGTTTTGATCTGATTTATTCATTTTTTTTTTTTTTTTTTTTGAAAAGATCCAGCTCAAAGTTAACATTTTTTCATATAAAGTTCAGGCAGTAGATCAGTAAAAAAAGCCCCTGCATGATGACAATTAGATTCTTATCACCAATCAGCTGACAACAGCTAAACACATTTTCTCTTGTCTTTCTTGCCATATCAAACAGCAAGAGCAGCCCTAAAACAGTCAAGAGTCAAACTGCCTAACTGAAGTAAGCTCTGACCTCGATCACGGTGACATGATAATGTTCTAACAATGTTATTACTAAAAATTTTTACAATGTTTTTAAATAATGCTATCCTACTTTTTTAGGAGAATATTCTGGGAACAAAAATAAAACTAGCCACTGAAAACATTGCCAGAACATAGCATAATGTTCTCAAAACATTCTTATAACAATCACATTTCTAGCTGGGATGGCGCTGATTTTTGTCCATAATATTTAATTGAAACAAAAAAGGGTTACCTTCAATATTAGAATAGTTATAGTAAAGTTCTACATAATGCAGCTTGAAAATAGAACACTACTGTATTTTTTCTTTTTGTATATATTAAACCTAAGAGACTTTGTACACATTATTTGTAATTCTGCAATGTCTCTTTAGACACAATGTAATCTCCACCACATTAATAATCAATAAAAATAAAAATTCTATAATGTTATGCAGTGGGTATAAGTGCAGAGCTGATGGTGTTTAGTGTTGGGTATTATTGAATATCAGCCAGCTACATAAAAACTGGACTCATTTAAGAAGTGTTTGTGTGCAAAATAGAGCTGCACACCCAGGAATAGATTGTGGAATTGAACTTGAATTTTCAACTACCTGATTCCTGACCTTAAGTATCCGATTCTGGAATTTGACTTGATTTTCAATTCCCAGTTCTAGTGAAGGTAAGCTCTAAACATTATTTGTGTTTGTTTTATCATTTGACAGATGGGAACATGGAGATAATGGCCCCTGGAGATGAGGAGCCACAGGCCATGATGCTGGACTCCAGCACTGATACTAGCACTGATTCAAGCTCTGACGACTCCAGCTCCAGCTCTACCTCTGACTCTTCGGTTGAGGAAAAGAAGAAAAAGAAGTATAAAAAGAAAAATGACAAGAAAAGAAGTAAAAAAAAAAAGAAGGAAAACAAAAAGATGAAGAGGTCAGGCGGAAAAGGAGAGCGAGGTATGGGAGCCTCTTAAGACATGCTGTACTTATTTAGGTATTAGTGTAGGTGTTTAGGTTATCATTTGTATCTTACCTGATAGCACACATACATGTAGACAGCAGATGCTTTCCAGATCAAGAGATCATTAACAGACATCTTACAGACTTACGTGTGCTATCTGGGTTAGTGGCTTATTAACTGGATTTGAGGCATTGTGCACACTATCCCACATATGTTTTGAATGAAGTAAATAAAGACACACTATGTATGTACTTACTTATTATGGCTGGATGAGGTGAACCTGTAATTAATCATTAAATATAAAGAATATGCTGGCTAGTCTTTACCTCATTTTTTAAAACCCAAAAATAAGCAAATAGTTTTGCCTTAATTAGCAGACTGCCCTCACACTATAAAATACAGAGACACACACCTTAATCTAAGTTGTAACTTTCCTTTTGAAGAGAACATTTTTGGGAAACACTGTGGCTCACTCTGCAACTAAGACACCACACAAGACACAACATAGAACTCATCGGTGACTTATTCAAATTGTTTTTTTTCAGTTGCCTCAATTTCAGATGTGGTGAAAAGATATCTGCGTGTCCTCAAACTTCTGCAAAAAGGCTTCAGGATGACCGCAGCCTTCAAGAAAGCTCACGTTTCAAGAAATGCTGTGAAAGACACGGCAGCAATTGCAGAGATTTACATAGCAGACAAAAGTGTCCTAAACCAATTCAAGGGTAAATACACACTTTTGAAACTAGCACAACTTTGTCAAAAAAAAATAGCTGGTGAACTGGCAGAAAAGATCACTGAAATGAAAAATAACAAACAGCTCATCCCCTTTTCTGCAAAGAAAGACTGAATGTAGGAAACAGGATGTTAGCTAAGTTTGAGTAGATTGTTGAGTAGAAGTTGCTTTGCCCCAACGATGACATGGTAGAGACTTGTTTGATTATTTGTAGTGCTGCCAGTGCAGCATGTTTATTTTATTTTGTTGTTTTGTTTTTGTTTTATGTAATGTTAATTCAAGTAAAGTTTGATACAACATAATTAGACTGTTCAGATCTGATGCCCTAGTGAACGATGGGTTTGTATAAATATATTGTTAATAAAACAACTTTCTCTAATATCCTGTCTGTAGTGTTGGTTCTATTGTAGTTCATAGTCTGGTATTAACTTCTCATTTTAAACTATAAATATCTTGCATATAATTAATGGATGGCTGTAGGTTTTCTGTTGATACCTTATAGACTTTCAACTGTTATCAACTATTTTTCACTTTAATTGGATAGTCCTAAAATATATCTACAAATTCTTAGTTAAGAATGTCTACTAATGATCTTCTGAACATAAACTTTAGACTAGTTGACAAGCAACAGATGCACAACCAATGTTTAGTTGACTGTCAACAGATAATAAACTAGTGATCTTGATAAAAAATGAAATGGTTAAATAATTATTAATTTGATGCATTTGAGACCCTTATGTAAGGATGATATAATATGCTCTTGACCATATGTTGACATGACTGTAGACTTTCGGCTGACAGATTGATTTTGAGTAGTTGGTAGACAACTTAGAGGATGGTAACACAATCTACAGAAAGTCAGCTGACTACTAGTTAACAACCTGTTGCGAAATAAATACTGACAGTGTAACGGCGCGCCGCCCGGGGCCGGAAGAAGCCGGATCCATTCGCGGAACCGGCAAAAGAGAGAGAGTGAAAGAGGAAACAGTCAGAGAGTCGGCAACGGGGAAGCAGTAAATCCAATCGTCAACACAGAAAGGGTAATCCAAAAGAGTAATCCAGTACGCAAGCAAAGTCCAATAACCAATCCACACAAAATCAGAGAAAGTCCCAAAGAAGAAATGAAAGCCAGTCCAGGTCATACACAAAAATCCAGCCGAAGTATCACGAAGATAACGCTCAATATGTTCCATAAGAAAACAATATCTCGCGACGAGCAGGAAGTGCGCACCCGTATTTGAGCACTCCGAAACCGGGAGTGGCTCAAAACGCGGGCGACAGCTCCCTCTCACGGTCGGATCTCGGGCGAGCTGTGACAGAGCCCCCCCCTCTAGGAACACCTCCGGGGGTTCTGCGCTGCGGCCGCCCCCTGCGCCGTGGGGCGGGCCTGGTGGGGTGGTCGCGGTGGAAGTCCTCACACAGCGAAGGATCCAAGATGTCCGAGGCGTCCACCCACGATCGCTCCTCGGGGCCGTATCCCTCCCAGTCCACGAGGTATTGGAGGCGTGACCGCAGCCGTCTGGAGTCCAGCAGGGACCGCACCTGGTAAGCCGGCGACCCCTTGATGTCCAGGGGCGGCGGTGGGTCCCCACCTACCACCGACTCCCCCCCGGAAGCGTGCGCAGGCTTGAGAAGGGACGCGTGGAAGGTGGGGCAGATGCGATATGACGCCGGGAGTCGGAGTCGATACGCCACCGGATTCACCTGACGGATGATCTCGAACGGGCCGATGACCTTGGGGCTGAGCTTCCGGCAGGGCAGCCTGAGGCGGAGGTTCCGGGTGGACAACCACACCATCTGCCCGACCTGGTAGGCTGGGTGTGGGCGACGATGTCGGTCGGCCTGGATCCTCTGCCTCCTCACCGCCCTCTGCAGCCGCACATGGGCTCGCTCCCAGACCTCCTGACTGCGTCGGTACCACTCCTCCACAGCCGGGATGCTGGAAGGTTCCCCTGACCACGGGAACAGTGGGGGCTGGTACCCCAGCACACACTGAAAAGGCGTTAGGCCTGTGGAGGAGTGCGTGAGGGAGTTCTGGGCGTACTCGGCCCAGGGCAGGAACTCGCTCCATCTTTGTTGCTCCCTGCTGCAGTAACTCCGCAGGAAGCGGCCTATCTCCTGGTTAAGGCGTTCTGCCTGCCCATTAGATTGGGGATGGTGGCTCGAGCTTAAGCTCACCCCAATGTCCAGTCGCGCGCACAGCGCTCTCCACACCCGAGAGGTGAATTGCGGACCTCGGTCTGACACAATGTCCTCTGGGAGCCCAAAGTTCCTAAACACATGGGCGAACATGGCGTCCGCCGTCTGCATGGCCGTGGGCAAACCTTTGAGGGGAACCAGCTTGCACCCCTTGGAGAAGCGGTCCACCACCACCATGATAGCCGTAAATCCCTCCGAGTCTGGCAGGTCTGTGAGGAAATCCACTGAGAGG
>JAUCMX010000013.1:20289224-20305211 GCA_033459395.1 Hemibagrus guttatus
TCAGTTTCATGCAGTGTTATTGTGTATTTTTCAGAATGCAGAGGTCAAGCCACAGTAACTCAGACTCCTGCAGTGAAATCTGCTCTTCCAGGAGAAACAGTCACCATCAACTGTAGAACTAATCCCCAGGTGTACCAAGGCTGGGATTATCAACCTTTGTCTTGGTATCAGCAGAAACCTGGAGAAGCTCCTAAACTACTGATAAAAAAAGCAAACGAGCTATTGTCAGGTATTCCAGCTCGTTTCAGTGGCAGTGGATCAGGATCTGATTTCACTCTGACCATCAGTGGAGTCCAGACTGAAGATGCAGGAGATTACTACTGTCAGAGCTATCACAGTGGTGGTGTATTCACACAGTGGTATAGAGTCGTACAAAAACCTCCCCCAGATTGTCGAGAGAAGCTGCAGCTGGGAGATACTGCAGGTGCTGAGTTGGAGGATGTGATACGATACAATGACACTTTGTGGAGGATCTATATCTAATCTATTCTCGGGTCACGGGGAGCCTGTGTCTTTCTCAGGCGTCATCGGGCATCAAGGCAGGATCCACCCTGAACAGAGTGTCAACCCATCACAGGACACACACACACACACACACACACACCCCTATGGACAATTCAGAGATGCCAATCAACCTGTTCATGATCTGTTCATACTAATACACTTATTGTTTCTATTAGAATATTTCAGTTTCATGCAGTGTTATTGTGTATTTTTCAGAATGCAGAGGTCAAGCCACAGTAACTTAGACTCCTGCAGTGAAATCTGCTCTTCCAGGAGAAACAGTCACCATCAACTGTAGAACCAGTCAGGCAGTGTATTATTATAGCTCAGATGGTCACTACTTACACTGGTATTAACAGAAACCTGGAGAAGCTCCTAAACTCCTGATTAAGCTCGCAAATCAGCGTCTGTCAGGTATTCCAGCTCGTTTCAGTGGCAGTGGATCAGGATCTGATTTCACTCTGACTATCAGTGGAGTCCAGACTGAAGATGCAGGAGATTACTACTGTCAGAGCTACCATGAAATCTCTGGCTACTGGTTCACACAGTGTTATAGAGTCGTACAAAAACCTCCTTCAGTCAGATTGTAGAGAGACTGAACTGCTGCAGCTGGGAGTGACTGCAGGTTCTGAGTTGGAGATGTCTCAATAATCATCACACCCCACTGCACACAGTGCATCACATCTACTACTTTTGTAGTTTTCTACAGTCATGGTGCTTACTTTCACAATTAAAAACATCACAGTGTTATAAATATCATGTATCTAAGTATCAAATACATTTCTGTTCTAACTCATCCCCACACACACCAAATCCATCTAAACTATTCTGCTATCAAAGACTGTTCAAAAACATGTATGGGTCTTGCAGCAAAATCACATTGCTCTAACTCCTGATCACCTCATGACTACAGCCTCATGGTGTGGAGTTTGGGGTGGTGTTGCTCACTGACACTGTGACCAACTGAATCATTGAGATTTGTTCACAGAAACAGAGGACTCCACTAATCATTCTGATGCTGTGGGAATTCCACTAAGCAAATAAAAATTACTCTTAATATTTTCATACACTTGTTATTTTAGTACAGTATGAGTAATCTACAGAGATATTGTCATGGTTAAAAAGGTTTAATTTTCATAAATTTGCATAATTTATTTTAAAAGAAAATGCTTTACATCTTCAATCTTCACTCGACAACATTTTCAGTGATTATTTCTATTAAATAGTTGTTAAATAGTTGTCTTTATTCTGTTCAGAATAAAGTATTGAATTAAATGTCACAGGATAACTATTTATTATTATTATTATTATTATTATTATTATTATTATTATTATTATTATTATTATTATTATTATTTGCCTTTCTAATGAATGATCAGGTTCTACAGCAGATTCTGAGACAGATGCGTTGGTGATTTGTGTATGTTGTATATAATCAACAATGTAAAGCAACCGTGTTTACTGATTCAAAAGCTTTTATTAATAATTCAAAGCAGGACATTGCAGTAATCCACACACTTAACACATATTTTGGTGATAGTTAAGAAGAAGAGCTGAGTTAAACTGAGGAGTGTGTGAGCTCACATGTTAATAACACAAATGAAATGATGAGAGAGGATGATTTGAGCAGTAAAGGCCACATGTACCACACAGTGAAGCAGTAGAAGGTGAGCTGAGTAAAGTGTGTTTAGCTCTGAGCACTGCTCTGTGTTCACTGTGCTCACCACAGTAGGTTGGTTGTCTTTGGAGGCCTCACAGGTCACCACCTTGTTCCTCCACTGCTCCGGGTGGAGGCTCAGTGTGCTGCTCCAGCTGTAGAGGCCGTCAGCGTTCAGAACCTCCGTGCTGCCGCTTTCCCCCGAGCTCCAGCTGCTGCCATCAACCTTCCAGCTCAACTTCCAGTCCGAGGGGAAGCCCTTGTAGGCCACACACGAGTATGACCTTCTCCTGCTGCAGCTCCACACTGGAGGGGGGCAGCACCGTCACACTGGGCTGGGTGAGACCTACACACACACACAGAGGTGAGACAGGAATGGACAGCTGTCAGTCACTCAGGTTTTGTTTCAGCTCACTGTGTGTGTTTCACTTCCCTTTATATCTTACAGAGCAGAACTGAGATCAGTGGAGCATCACAAACTTTTCACATTCAATTCAAACACTTTTACATCTTACAGCTATAATGATTTATATTATTGTGACCATTGAAAGTTCAAATTTAATTGTACTGCACATTCAATATTAAGAAATATTACAAAATTTACAAAATATGATTAAACAGCATTTAAATATCTACAAAATATTTATAATTTAAATAAATTCATTCTAGGCTTCAGGTCATCTGTTTATATAGTCAGAGTCTCTGAGATCCCCTCCTTGAACCGCCACCTTATTGTGGTGGAGGGGTTTGAGTACCCGAATGAACCTAGGAGCCATGTTGTCAGGAGCCTAGTGCTCCTGGTAGGGTCTCCCAAGGCAAACGGGTTCTAGGTGACAGGTCAGACTAAGAGCGGTTCATGACTCTTATGGAAGAAAAATCAAGGACCGTTACGTCGCCCGGACTGGCGTCACCGGGGCCCCACCCTAGAGCCAGGCCTGGGGTTGGGGCACGCAGGCGAGTGCCTGGTGGCCGAGTCTTTACCTGTGGGACTCGGCCCGGCACAGCCCGAAGAAACGACGTAGGCCCACCTTCCCGTAGGCCCACCACCCGCAGGAAGGAGCATAATGGTCCGGTGCAATGTGTTTTGGGTAGCGGTCATGGGCGGGGGCCCCGGCGACCCAAACCCTGGACAAAGAATCTGGCTTTTGGGACATGGAATGTCACCTCACTGGGGGGGAAGGAGCCCGAGCTGGTGAGGGAGGTTGAGCGGTACCGGCTAGAGATAGTCGGGCTTGCCTCCACACACAGCCTGGGCTCTGGAACCCAACTCCTTGAGAGAGGTTGGACTCTCTTCTTCTCTGGAGTGCCCCATGGTGAGAGGCGTCGGGCTGGGGTGGGCTTGCTTATAGCCCCCCAGCTCAGCCGCCATGTGCTGGAGTTTTCCCCGGTAAACGAGAGGGTTGTTTCCCTGCGCCTTCGGGTCGGGGATAGGTGTCTCACTGTTGTTTCGGCTTATGGGCCAAATGGCAGTGTGGAGTACCCAACCTTCTTGGAGACCCTGAGAGGGGTGCTGGAAGGTGCTCCGACTGGGGACTCCATAGTTTTGCTGGGGGACTTCAACGCCCATGTGGGCAATTACAGTGATACCTGGAGGGGCGTGATTGGGAGGAACGGGCCCCCTGATCTGAACTCAAGTGGTGTCCTGTTGCTGGACTTCTGTGCTAGTCACAGCCTGTCCATAACGAACACCATGTTCAAGCATAAACGTGTCCATCAGTACACGTGGTACCAGGACACCCTAGGCCGGAGATCAATGATCAACCTTGTAATCGTGTCATCTGACCTTCGGCCGCATGTCTTGGACACTCGGGTAAAGAGAGGGGCGGAGCTGTCAACTGATCACCACCTGGTGGTGAGTTGGATCCGCTTGCGGAGGAGGATGCCGGACAGACTTGGCAGGCCCAAACGTATCGTGAGGGTCTGTCGGGAACATCTTGCTGATCCCTCTGTTAGGGGCGTCTTCAACTCCCACCTCCGGGAGAGTTTCAACCAGATCCCGAGGGAGGTTGGGGACATTGAGTCTGAGTGGACCATGTTCTCCACCTCCATTGTTGACGCAGCCATCCAGAGCTGTGGCCGTAAGGTCTCTGGTGCCGGTCGCGGCGGCAATCCCCGAACACAGTGGTGGACACTGGAAGTAAGGGATGCCGTCAAGCTGAAGAAGGAGTCCTATCGAGCCTGGTTGGCTCGGGGGACTCCCGAGGCAGCTGAGGCATACCGGCAGGACAAGCGAACTACAGCCGTGGTGATCTCGAAGCAAAAACTCGGGTCTGGGAGGAGTTCGGAGAGGCCATGGAGGAGGACTATCGGACGGCCTTGGGGAAATTCTGGCAGACCGTCCGCCTCAGAAGGGGTAAGCAGCTCTCTGCCAACACTGTTTATGGTGGAGGTGGAGAGTTGCTGGTCTCGACTGGGGATATTGTCAGACGGTGGAAGGAATACTTCGAGGATCTCCTCAACCCTACTGACACGCCTTCTGTAGAGGAACCAGAGGCCGAGGACTCAGAGGTTGATTCATTCATCACCCAAGCTGAGGTCACTGAGGTAGTTCAGCAGTTCCTTGGTGGCAAGGCACCGGGGGTGGATGAAATTCGCCCTGAGTACCTTAAGTCTCTGGATGTTGTGGGGCTGTCTTGGCTGACACGTCTCTGCAACATAGTGTGGCGGTCAGGGACAGTGCCTCTGGACTGGGCGATCGGGGTGGTGGTCCCTCTTTTTAAGAAGGGGGACCGGAGGGTGTGTTCCAACTATAGGGCGATCACACTCCTCAGCCTCCCAGGGAAAGTCTATTCCAGAGTACTGGAGAGGAGAGTCCGACAGTTAGTCGAACCTTGGATACAGGCGGAGCAATGCGGTTTTCGACTTAGTCGTGGAACACTGGACCAGCTCTATACCCTCCACAGGGTGCTCGAGGGTTCGTGGGAGTTTGCCCAACCAGTCCACATGTGTTTTGTGGACTTGGAGAAGGCTTTCGACCGTGTCCCTCGTGGCATTCTGTGGGAGGTGCTCTGGGAGTACGGGGCCCGTGGCCCTCTGTTAAGGGCTGTTCGGTCTCTATATAACCGGAGCAGGAGCTTGGTTCGCATTGCCAGCTGTAAGTCAGATCTGTTCCCGGTGCATGTTGGGCTCCGACAGGGCTGTCCTTTGTCACCGGTTCTGTTCATTGTTTTTATGGACAGAATTTCTAGGCGCAGCCAGGGGCTGGAGGGAGTCCGGTTTGGGGACCACAGGATTTCATCGCTGATTTTTGCAGATGATGTTGTCCTGTTGGCCTCTTCAGGCCTGGACTTACAGCATGCACTGGGGCATTTTGCAGCTGAGTGTGAAGCGGCTGGGATGAGGGTCAGCACCTCCAAATCTGAGGCCATGGTTCTCGACTGGAAAAAGGTGGCTTGCACCCTTCAGGTTGGAGGGGAGGTCCTTCCTCAAGTGGAGGAGTTTAAGTATCTCGGGGTCTTGTTCACGAGTGAGGGAAAGATGGATCGAGAGATTGACAGACGAATCGGTGCAGCGGCAGCAGTAATGCGATCTATGTACCGGTCTGTTGTGGTGAAGAAGGAGCTGAGCCGTAAGTCAATCTACGTTCCTACTCTCACCTATGGTCATGAGCTCTGGGTCATGACCGAAAGGGTAAGAATCCGGATACAAGCGGCCGAAATGAGCTTCCTCCGTAGGGTGGCAGGGCGCTCCCTTAGAGATAGGTTGAGGAGCTCTGTCACCCGGGAGGAGCTCGGAGTAGAGCCGCTGCTCCTCCACATCGAAAGGGGGCAATTGAGGTGGCTTGGGCATCTGTTTCAGATGCCTCCGGGACGTCTCCCTGGAGAGGTGTTCCAGGCATGCCCCACCAGGAAGAGGCCCCGGGGAACACCCAGGACAGGCTGGAGAGACTATGTCTTTTGGCTGGCCTGGGTACGCCTCAGGGTCCCTCCGGAAGAGCTGGAGGAAGTGGCTAGGGAGAGGGAGGTCTGGGCATCCCTACTTAGACTGCTGCCCCCGCGACCCGGCTCCGGATAAGTGGAAGACAATGAATGAATGAATGAATGAATGAGTTTCTGAGATATTAAATGTAGTTGGAATAATTCAAGTAAACATGTTACAGTAATTTGCACAAACAATAGTATATGTTTTGGTCATAAATTTAATGTAAATTAAAATGAATTATTAGTACTGTAGTCAGATACATTTTGTGAAATCTCTAAAATAAGAGAAATTTGAGAAACAAAATGACTTTATCCTGACATCACATTTCATTCAAGTGAATTTGAAGACAAAAACCTATGGACTATAATCTTTACACTTTTTATGAAGAATCTGAACACACTCTATTTCAGTAATTATTAAACAGTTTACTTACGGCCCACTGACAGTTTGGTTCCTCCACCAAAAGTGTACCACAGTGATACATTCCTATGAGGCCATCGTACAAAAACCTCTGTCACATTACAGTGAACACACACACACACACACACACACACACACACACAGACAGAGGTCAGTAGTCGTGGTTACATTTACAGAACACAACTGTATGATTAATTATTTCTTCATTAGTTAGTCCTAACCCCAAAAGATTTCCAAGAAATGAAACAAATTTTTCAAGTTTAAACTTTTCTCTCTAATTCATTTATTTATGTATCTTAGACCTAAAAGTATTTTCCAGAAAATCTCCATCTGACTCCAAAATCAAAATTCACCTAACTCTGTAGTAGTGTGAGAATGACAGTGAGATTGGGGGAATGTGGTAAAGGTGTTTCCATACTTAGAGGACACTTTGCATTGACAGCACATGCTTCAGTGCTCTGGGAATGTTTATAGCACTGTAACTTTAACACTTCATGACTGAGAGCTGCTGCTACAGCAACTTCACCCACAGCTACCATGACTTTGATCCCCATCTTCATCTGGACACTGATTCTCTGGACTCAAGGTCAGACACTGCTTCATATTTTATCTGTACAATGATCTGTTCATACTAATACACTTATTGTTTCTATTAGAATATTTCAGTTCCAATCTAGCCATGGGGGTCACAGTCCAGTGACTTCTGTGCCGGTCCCAAGCCCGGATAAATAGAGAGGGTTGCGTCAGGAAGGGCATCCGGCGTAAAACATTGCCAAATTTAACCATGCGAATCGTCAGTACGAATTTCATACCGGATCGGTCGAGGCCCGGGTTAACAACGACCGCCATCGGCGCCGTTGACCTACAGGGCGCCGGTGGAAATTGGGCTACTGTTGGTCGAAGAAGTAGATGAGGGAGGAGAGTGCGCAGACAGAGAGAGGAGGAAAGGTAAGAGTGTAGGACTGAGAATAGGAACTCTGAATGTTGGTACTATGACAGGGAAAGGTAGAGAGCTGGCTGATATGATGGATAGAAGGAAGGTGGATATACTGTGTGTACAGGAGACCAGGTGGAAGGGTAGCAAGGCTCGTAGTATAGGAGCAGGATTCAAGCTGTTTTATTATGGTGTGGATAGCAAGAGAAATGGGGTAGGTGTGGTCCTGTAAGAGGAGTTTGTGAGGAATGTCCTGGAGGTGAAGAGAGTGTCAGACAGGGTGATGAGTCTGAAGTTATAGATTGAAGGGGTGATGTTGAATGTTGTTAGTGGTTATGCCCCACAGGTAGGTTGTGAGTTAGAGGAGAAAGAGAGATTCTGGAGTGAATTAGATGAGGTGATGGAGAGTATTCCCACGGGTGAGAGAGTGGTGATAGGAGCGGATTTTAATGGACATGTTGGTGAGGGGAACGCAGGTGATGAGGAGGTGATGGGCAAGTTTGGAGTTAAGGAAAGGAACCTTGAAGGACAGATGGTAGTGGACTTTGCTAAGAGGATGGACATGGCTGTGGTTAACACTTATTTTCAGAAGAAGGAGGAGCATAGAGTGACCTACAAGAGTGGAGGTAGGAGAACACAGGTAGACTACATGTAGAAGAGGCAATCTGAAAGAGATTAGTGACTGTAAAGTGGTAGTGGGAGAGAGTGTAGCCAGACAGCATAGGATGGTGGTGTGTAGGATGACTTTGATGGTCTGTAAGACGAAGAGGTCAAAGAGAGAGATAGAGAAGAAAACCAAGTGGTGGAAGCTGAAAAAGGAGGAATGTTGTGAGGAATTTAGACAGAAGTTGAGGCAGGCTCTGGGTGGTCAGGTAGTGCTTCCAGATGACTGGGAAACTACAGCAGAAGTGATCAGGGAGACAGGGAGAAAGGTGCTGGGTGTGTCATCTGGAAGGAGGAAAGAAGATAAGGAGACTTGGTGGTGGAATGAGGAAGTTCAGGATAGTATCCAGAGGAAGAGGTTAGCCAAGAAGAAGTAGGACATGGACAGGACTGAAGAGAATAGACAGGAATACAAGGAGTTACAGCGCAGAGTGAAGAGGGAGGTGTCTAAGGCCAAGCAGAAGGCATATGACGAGCTGTACACTAGGTTAGACACTAGAGAAGGAGAGAAGGACTTGTACAGGTTAGCTAGGCAGAGGGATCGAGATGGGAAGGATGTGCAGCAAGTTAGAGTTATTAAGGATAGAGATGGAAGGGTGCTCACAAGTGAGGAGAGTGTACAGAGGAGATGGAAGGAATACTTTGAGGAGCTGATGAATGAGGAAAATGAGAGGGAAAAAAGAGTAGAAGGGGTGAACTCTGTGGAACAGAAAGTAGATAAGATTAGAAAGGATGAAGTCAGGAAGGCTTTGAAGAGGATGAAAAGTGGGAAGGCAGTTGGTCCTGATGACATCCCGGTGGAGGTCTGGAAGTGTCTGGTAGAGGCAGCAGTGGAATTTTTAGCTAGTTTGTTCAACAGGGTTTTAAAGAGTGAGAGGATGCCTGAGGAATGGAGAAGAAGTGTGATAGTGCCGATCTTTAAGAATAAGGGTGACGTGCAGAGTTGCAGCAACTATAGGGGGATAAAGTTGATGAGCCATACAATGAAGCTATGGGAAAGAGTAGTGGAAGCTAGGTTAAGGAAGGTAGTGGAAATTTGTGAGCAGCAATATGGCTTCATGCCCAGAAAGAGCACAACAGATGCAATTTTTGCTCTGAGAATTTTGATAGAGAAGTATAGGGATGGTCAGAGGGAGTTGCACTGTGTGTTTGTAGACTTGGAGGAAGTGTATAACAGGGTACCAAGAGAAGAGCTGTGGTACTGTATGAGGAAGTCAGGAGTAGCAGAGAAGTATGTCAGAGTGGTGCAGGACATGTATGAGAGGAGCAGGACAGTGGTGAGGTGTGCTGTAGGTCAGACAGAGGAGTTCAAAGTGGAGGTGGGACTGCATCAGGGATCGGCTCTGAGCCCCTTCCTGTTTGCTATAGTGATGGACCAGTTGTCAGAGGAGGTCAGACAGGAGTCTCCTTGGACGATGATGTTTGCAGATGACATTGTGATCTGTAGTGAGAGCAGGGAGCAGGTGGAGGAAAACCTGGAGAGGTGGAGGTTTGCGCTGGAGAGAAGAGGAATGAAAGTCAGTCGTAGTAAGACTGAGTACATGTGTGTGAATGAAAGGGAGGGAAGTGGAACAGTAAGGTTACAAGGTGAAGAGGTGAAGAAGGTACAGGAGTTTAAGTACTTGGGGTCAACAGTCCAGAGTAATGGAGAGTGTGGGAAAGAGGTAAAGAAGCGAGTGCAGGCAGGTTGGAATGGGTGGAGAAAGGTGTCGGGAGTTCTGTGTGATCAGAAAATATCAGCGAGAATCAAGAGGAAGGTGTACAGGACAGTGGTGAGACCGGCCATGCTGTATGGTTTAGAGACAGTGTCACTGAGGAAGAGACAGGAGTCAGAGCTAGAGGTAGCAGAGCTGAAGATGTTGAGGTTCTCTTTGGGAGTGACAAGATTGGACAGGATTAGGAACGAGTACATCAGAGGGACAGCTCATGTTGGACGTTTGGGGGACAAAGTTAGGGAGGCCAGATTAAGATGGTTTGGACATGTTCAGAGGAGGGAGAGTGAGTATATTGGTAGGAGAATGTTGGACATGGAGCTGCCAGGCAGGAGGCAAAGAGGAAGGCCAAAGAGGAGGTATATGGATGGAATTAATGAGGATATGAAGCTAGTGGGTGCAAGTGTTGAGGATGCAGAAGATAGGGATAGGTGGAGAGAGATGATTCGCTGTGGCGACCCCTGAAGGGAAAAGCCGAAAGAAGAAGAAGAAGAGAATATTTCAGTTCCATGCTGTGTTATTGTGTATTTTTCAGAATGCAGAGGTCAAGCCACAGTAACTCAGACTCCTGCAGTGAAATCTGCTCTTCCAGAAGAAACAGTCACCATCAACTGTAGAACCAGTCCAGCAGTGTATAATAATAACTACTTACACTGGTATCAGCAGAAACCTGGAGAAGCTCCTAAACTCCTGATTAAATATGTAAATCAGCGTCTGTCAGGTATTCCAGCTCGTTTCAGTGGCAGTGGATCTGGATCTGATTTCACTCTGACCATCAGTGGAGTCCAGACTGAAGATGCAGGAGATTACTACTGTCAGAGTTACCATTCCATCACTGGTTACTGCTTCACACAGTGTTATAGAGTCGTACAAAAACCTCCCTCAGGCAGATTTTAGAGAGACTGAACTGCTGCAGCTGGGAGTGACTGCAGGTGCTGAGTTGGCGGATGTGATATGACACAATGACACTCTGTGGAGGAGAGGAATCACACCACACTAACTCACAACTCACATTAGAGATCAGTCAATAATCATTAATATATGAATGCTAAGTATTTACTATGCTATATTTCATCAAATACATTCAAAAAAAGAAAAATTTAGGATTACACCCCAAGGCCTTCATCAGTCTTTTCACACAATAGGTTCATTTAATATACACATGAATTTATCACATGTCTCTTTTGTTTGTATCATTTATTTTTCGGGCTACTTGCAGATAGAGAACCAGTATAGTTTTTTCACTCAGCTCCTGCAGTTGCTCCCAGCTGCAGCAGTTCAGTCTCTCTACAATCTGACTGAGGTAAGTTTTTGTACAGCTCTATAACACTGTGTACCAGTAGCCAGAGATTTCATGGTAGCTTTGACAGTAGTAATCTCCTGCATCTTCAGTCTGGACTCCACTGATGGTCAAAATTATTTATGAATCAAAAACATTTTAAATGTTGTGATTGTATAAATATTCACCCTTGCTGCTGAGAAACCCTTACATTAGTAATAGCACAACCAATGCCTATCAAAAGTCCTATGATTAGTTAAATGGAGTCCACCAGTTCCTGAAAGACCCCAGAGTATGTTAGAGAACATATTTAAACAAAAAGCATCATGAAGACCAACAAGTTAATTATGGAAGGCATATTAAATCCTATTTGAATTTGCTTTTACATCCTGACTAATGCGCTTTGTGGTAGGTTCGAAATGTGGGATACGTATTTATTAAACAAAACAGAGAATGATTTTTTTCCATGTAGATCTTTAATAGCAATTAAGTGTTATTTTGTGTAGAATCATGACATTTGATCACTATAAAGAGCATTTCATCTCTTGGTTGTAACACTGTGAAATAGAAACTCAAGGTCAGTGAATACTTACAGTATGCAAGACAGTGTATAAGCACACATTAACTCTGGCAGATGTCATTTAACTTGCTACATATAATTGTAGACATTATACACTTTTCTGTATATGTGGCTTATACAGAAGGAGCACTAGGAGCACTTCTGAACAAAATTTCAATTTCTGGTATATCTGTTTTAGACCAAACACATTCAGTAGAAATAAAAAGCCTACACACCCCTGTTAAAATGGTAGGATTTTTTAATATAAAAATATTAAACCTGTTACGGGACAGATGGCACGGAGACAGAGAATCACTGTTCGTTAGTTTATTGACACAAGCAGCAGTGTGAAAATGTCGGAGCAGAATGAAGCGGAGATGAATGGATATGGAGGAGAGAAGAGAGTATTACTGCCCTTGGATGCGTGCCACGGAGGAACGGGAGGCGATGGCAGGAACGGGAACTGAGCTGGAGGCAGAGGATGAACACACACACACACAGGGAGACACGGGGCTATGGAGAAACACTAAACACAGGAGAGGATAATACAGCTAGCTTTCTGGGTGAGTCCTTCAGTCTTAAACAAGACCGGACGGTGAGTGGTGTGTGTGAGAGTTTTTTATGTGGCATATGTTTGAGGTGGTGATTGTGTGCAGGTTAGAATTCGGGCGAGTGAGTGCACTGTGATTGGTTTATGTTGGAGCCTGGCGTGTCTGTGACAGTAACCCCCTCCCCACGGCCCGCTCCTGAGGGCCGCGGACCCCGACGTCATGGCAGACTACCTCTTCCACGAGGGGCAGGTCTGTGGGGATGCATCGCGTGGAAGGTCTCCGGAAGGTTGGGATCGAGGATGTCATCGCGAGGTATCCACGAGCGTTCCTCCGGGCCATAGCCCTCCCAGTCTACTAGATACTCAAGTTGACCTCCATGGCACCGGGAGTCCAGAATCTCTTTCACCCCGTAGGCAGCTCCGTCGTCCAGTAGGAGTGGGAGGGGGGGTTCGGCTGCTTTGTCGCCAGGCTCTGTGGAAGGAAAAACAGAGGGATGGTGAGGCAGGGAGGGATACATGAAATGCGGGGTGAATGCGGTACCCTGGTGGTAGCTGGAGCTTGTAGGTGACTGGGTTGATCTGCTTCAGGATGGTGAACGGACCAATGAACCTGGAGCTCAGCTTACGGCATGGTAGACGTAGACGGATATCCCTGGTAGACAGCCAGACCTTCTGCCCAGGGTGATAGGCAGGTGCTTTGGAACGCCGAAGGTCGGCTGTCCGTCTATGCCGATGCAGGGCACGTTGCAGCTGGTGGTGCGCTGAGTCCCAGACTCTCTCGCTCTCGCAGAACCAGTGGTCGACCGCCGGTACGTCCGACGGCTCTCCTGACCAGGGAAATAGTGGTGGTTGGTAGCCGAGTACGCACTGGAAGGGAGTCAGGCCAGTGGATGGTTGACGTAGAGAATTCTGTGCGTACTCGTCCCAACCTAGGTACTGGCTCCACGAGTCCTGGTGGCCGTGACAGAAGGTACGGAGGTAGCGGCTGATCTCCTGGATCTTCCTTTCCATCTGCCCGTTAGTTTGAGGGTGGTATCCAAACGACAGACTGACAGCCACACCCAGGCATGTGAAGAATGCTTTCCAGACTCTGGAGATGAACTGAGGACCTCTATCGGAGACGATGTCCTCAGGGATGCCGAAGTAGCGGAAGATGTGATTAAACAGTAGTTCTGCTGCCTCCATAGCCGTGGGTGGCCCCTTCAAAGGCAGAGGCTTGGCTCCTTGAAATGACTTAGAGAACCTGTCGACTACCACGAATATGCAGGTGTAACTCTTGGAAACCGGAAGATCTGTGATGAAGTCGACCCCCAGGTGTGACCATGGGCAGCTGGGAACAGGCAGAGGAAGGAGCATTCCCCTGATGGTAGGTGGCGTGGGTTCTTAGACATGGCACACTCTTTACACCCCTGCACATACCTTCTGACATCCGCTGCCATGTTGGGCCACCAGAAGCGATCTTTCAGCAACGAGAGAGTTTCGTTGATCCCTGGGTGACCAGTGCCAAGTGAGGTGTGGGCGGAGTGAATGAGTGAGTTGCGTCGTGCTCTGGTGATGTACTGCGATCCAGGTGGGAAACCCCCATTGGGGGGGCAGGGGGGGAAGGGCTTCCTCAGACCAGGTGATGGGGCTGACAATCATTCTCTCTGGGAGGATAGGTTCGGGTGCCTCTGGGTTCTCTTCCGGAACAAAAAGTAGGGAAAGGGCGTCCGCCCTGGTGTTCTTGGATCCGGGCCGGTAGGAGATGGTGAAGTCAAAGCGGGTAAAAAAGAGGGCCCAGCGAGCTTGTCGGGGGTTGAGCCTCTTGGCGGTTCAAAGGTATTCTAAGTTCTTATGATCGGTGAGTACCAGGAATGGATGTTTTGCTCCCTCCAGCCAGTGCCTCCACTCCTCGAGGGCTAGCTTAACCGCCAACAGTTCCCGATTACTGATGTCATAGTTTCTCTCTGCCGGGTTGAGCTTACGGGAGAAGAAGGCGCATGGATGGAGGCGGCTCGGATTCCCCTGCTGCTGAGATAGGACCACTCCTACTCCTGTCGTGGATGCATCCACCTCCACGATGAAGGGTTTCTCGGGGTCAGGGTGGACCAGGAGAGGAGCGGTGGTGAAAGCCTTCTTGAGGGTGGTGAACGCTTCTTCTGCAGACGGAGACCAGGATAGTAATTTGGGTTTATTTCGGAGCAAGCTGGTTAGAGGGTTGGCGATGCTGCTGTAGTTCTGGATAAATCGCCTGTAGAAATTCGCGAAACCGAGAAACCATTGGAGCTCCTTTACAGTAGTGGGTGTAGGCCAGTTCCTGATGGCTGTTACCTTCCCCTCGTCCATCTGGATGCCACTACTGTCGATCTTGTAACCAAGGAACTGCACTGAAGGTTGATGGAAGGAACACTTCTCCGCCTTGAGAAACAGCTGGAATGCCCTCAGGCATTTCAGGACCTCCGCCACGTGGTGGCGATGTTCGGCCAAGTTCTGGGAGTAGATTAGGATGTCGTCGATGTAGACCAGGACGAACCTGTGGAGAAACTCCCGGAGAACCTCATGAATAAAGTCCTGGAACATGGAGGGGGCATTGGCGAGGCCATAGGGCATAACCAGGTACTTGTAGTGGCCTGTGGGTGTGACGAAGGCGGTCTTCCACTCGTCCCCCTCGCGTATCCGGATGAGTTTGTACGCGCTGCGGAGGTCCAACTTGGTGAAGATAGTGGCACCACGGAGGTGTTCCAGGGCCGCTGGGACGAGAGGAAGTGGGTATCGGAATTTAACGGTTATCCGATTGAGAGTTCGGTAGTCTATGCATGGCCGTAGGCCTCCGTCTTTCTTGGCCACAAAGAAGAAGCTAGAAGCAGCAGGGGAAGTGGACGGACAGATGTAGCCTTGAGCCAGGGCCTCCTTGATGTACTCCTCCATGGCCTTCTCCTCCGGGATGGACAGGGGATAGATCCTTCCCCTGGGCACTGGTTCACCCAGAAGCAGATCAATGGCACAGTCCCATGGCCGGTGTGGAGGCAGCTTTGACACCCTCTTGAGGCAGAAGACGTCGCTGAAGGGGGCGTAACAGGTTGGGATCTCCAGGGCTTGGTTCACAAACGGGCTTTCAATGGAGGTGGCCTGGACATGGAGATGAGTTGGGCTCAGGGAGTGAGGAATGGGCAGGTCAGGAAAACAACCAGGAAAACAGGTGTCGCCCCACTTCAGGACTTCGCCGGTCTACGAAGAGAGGATAGGGTTGTGCTGCTCCAGCCACAGGCGCCCTAGAATGACGTCAGCCGTGGATTCCTCCAGAACCAGTAAGGCGATCTCCTCCACGTGAAGCACGCCGACCTGAAGCGGTATGGGGCCGGTGCTTCGGCTTCGGCACTTCTTAGGCAAGAGTCAATAAATTTGGTGCTTAATCTTAATTTAGTGATATTTTGCTATTCTTCTATAGGAATGAGTTCTAACTCTGTCGAATAGGCTTGACACTTCCATTGTGCAGCCCTCTTCAGCTAAACACACACATTTTCATATACAGGTGCATCTCAATAAATTAGAATGTCGTGGAAAAGTTCATTTATTTCAGTAAGTCAACTCAAATTGTGAAATTTGTGTATTAAATAAATTCAATGCACACAGACTGAAGTAGTTTAAGTCTTTGGTTCTTTTAATTGTGATGATTTTGGCTCACATTTAACAAAAACCCACCAATTCACTATCTCAACAAATTAAAATACTTCATAAAACCAATAAAAAAAAAAAATTTTTAGTGAATTGTTGGCCTTCTGGAAAGTATGTTCATTTACTGTACATGT
>JAUCMX010000013.1:20305711-20362801 GCA_033459395.1 Hemibagrus guttatus
CCTCCCTCTTCTGAAAATAAGTGTTAACCACAGCCATGTCCATCCTCTTAGCAAAGTCCACTACCATCTGTCCTTCAAGGTTCCTTTCCTTAACTCCAAACTTGCCCATCACCTCATCACCTGTGTTCCCCTCACCAACATGTCCATTAAAATCTGCTCCTATCACCACTCTCTCACCCGTGGTAATACTCTCCATCACCTCATCTAATTCACTCCAGAATCTCTCTTTCTCCTCTAACTCACAACCTACCTGTGGGGCATAACCACTAACAACATTCAACATCACCCCTTCAATCTCTAACTTCAGAGTCATCACCCTGTCTGACACTCTCTTCACCTCCGGAACATTCCTCACAAACTCCTCCTTCAGGACTACACCTACCCCATTTCTCTTACTATCCACACCATAATAAAACAGCTTGAATCCTGCTCCTATACTACGAGCCTTGCTACCCTTCCACCTGGTCTCCTGTACACACAGTATACCCACCTTCCTTCTCTCCATCATATCAGCCAGCTCTCTACCTTTCCCTGCCATAGTACCAACATTCAGAGTTCCTATTCTCAGTCCTACACTCTTACCTTTCCTCTTCTCTCTCTGTCTGTGCACTCTCCTCCCTCCTCTACTTCTTCGACCAACAGTAGCCCAATTTCCACCGGCGCCCTGTAGGTCAACGGCGCCGATGGCGGTCGTTGTTAACCCGCGCCTCAACCGATCCGGCATGAAATTCGTACTGACGACTCGCATGGTTAAATTAGGCAATGTTTTACGCCGGATGCCCTTCCTGACGCAACCCTCTCTATTTATCTGGGCTTGGGACCGGCATAGAAGTCACTGAACTGTGACCCCCATGGCTAGATTGTACTCTTGGCTCCCTAAACTAATTAATTCGCTCAACTTAATCACGCTTAACTATTGTAGGTTGATAAAGTGGGGTTTGATCTTCACTAAAATATTGACTTTACTGCAAATTTAAACCATATGAGATTAATTAGTATAACACAAAGTCAAATGTTAGATTTCAATCACAATCAAGAAAAGAAAATCAATCACATCCCAGATTCCTCGAAAACATGCAAAATGTGTATACATCTGATAACCCTTTTTTGTAAGGAAAACAATATGTAATCAACAAAATGTGAACTAAGTCACACAATAGCAAAAATAAAGGTTATTTACGTCAGTCCATTCAATGAATTGGATTCAAGTTCAGTAAATCACTTCAGTCCATTAAATGAAAGAATCGGTGGGAAAATGTATATATACCTCTGCCCCTCAGAGGTCGGAAATAAGAGTATCCGTCAGCAGAACAGACGATGAATTGATGGAAAAGGAAAATAAAATAAAGTTTCCAAGGTTTAACTCCGTCTATGGGTGGCTCGATTCACCTGAATTGACTGTGTAACAGTCTTTTACACCACACTGCAGTGATATCTCCGTAGACTTTAGCTCACCGCCTCAGAGCGATGCTCCCGATGAACCAGGCCATAATCGGGAAATCTTCTTTCAACTCCAGTTTAGCATGCAGCAATCAGTGTTTAGCTTTAAATAGCTAATCTATTTTGTGTAATCCTTACAGAAAAAAACTCTTCAGTTATTTTTCCCTAAAATAACTTTGTTCTGTTCTCAAAAACTCTCAAGTTTCTCACGCGCACTATCTGTTTCTTTTCTCTCTCTCCATCTATTTCCGGTACCTTCTGGTGGGCGGAGTCAGCGTCGCTGCTAAGCTCACTCAATTGGGCAATTTACATCTGCAGCACTGATTCAACTGTCATAGGGTGAATTTTACCGCAGTAATATTCATATATTTTTAATATGATTAATGAACAATTTTATTTCCTATCAAATTTTTCCTGTATCTTTCTATATATACATTTATAGATTTTTCCTACATAAGGAAATACAGTAAAATGTTTTTTTTTTCCATTGGACTCGAATTAACTAATTTGAGTGTGGGTTACACCCTCCCCTCTTACAATTATGCAAGTCCCTTTGCATATCACTAACAGGTTCATAACCCTGAAAAACTGGCTGTCCCCTTCAAGAGAAATCCTGCAGGGAATCTGAGAGAGCTACATTCAGACCCTGCAGGAGTGATTGGACAATGGTCACTAAGGGATTCCCTAATTCATGATAGGTTAGGGTTTTGGGCTTCTCTCTATGTCAGACAGACCTTCTCAACTCAGTTTCTCCCTTGTCTGCCTCACACTCTTCTTCTGCACCACTTAACCCCCTCCCAACTGAACTGAATTCTGAGGTAGGTGGGAGATTCATCCCAGCATTCTCTTCCCTTTCAGGCTGGACCACTGGATGCTCAGGCAATTCAGCTCCAGGATTCACGGGCGGGTTGGTTTCAGAATCTACAAGCAATTCATCAATGACCTGTAATTCTCTCTCGGGTGAGTTACTCTGAACTCCTTGGTTGCCCATTGAATCAGTTTCGGGTAACAGAATGACAGCACTTTTTCGGATTGGCTGAGGCACTTCAGGTGTGTGAACCGCAAAAGATACATCCACCAGATCGAATTGAGGCATCAAACAATACCCATCCTCTTCCTCAGAATCAGGAATTTCGTCCGTTCCCTCAGAACGTCTGCAAGCTGTCTCACTGCGAGTTTTGCGCTTGGGAACTGGGCTCTGGGACTCACATTCTATGGTTTCTGATGAAAGGGCTCCACAAGGAAGTAACAGATCATGATGTAAAGTCCTTATGGGTCCTGTTTTAGTTTCAGGGCATACTTTATACACTGGCAAATCACCATGTTGGTCTATGACCACATAGACTACACCTTCCCATTTGTCAGCGAGTTTGTTTTTTCCTCTGAGTCGAACGCTCCTAACTAGAACTCTGTCTCCCTTGTGCAATGTCGATGCTGTCACTCTTCGGTCATACCGGGCTTTGTTTCTTTCTGCCATCTTTTTGGAACTTTCACTTGCAATATGAAAACTTTCTTCAAGATGCGACTTTAATTTCTTTACGTACTGGGAGTGTTTTATTTCCCATTCATCCTTCAGTGGTAACCCAAAAGCCAGATCTATGGGAAGCCGTGATTGCCGCCCAAACATAAGCTCGTAAGGGCTGATGCCCGTGGTCTCATTTCGGGTGCAATTGTAAGCATGTATGAGAGGCTTTACATACTCTTTCCAACAGCCTTTCTTTTTGTTCTCCAGAGTTCCAAGCATGCTTAACAATGTCCTGTTGAACCTTTCAACAGGATTTCCCCTTGGATGGTAGGATGTCGTCCTGACCTTCCTCACTCCAGCTTCATCACACAGCTCTTTGATTAGATGGGATTCAAAATCACGGCCTTGATTGCTGTGAAGGCGCTCGGGGTAACCATAATGACAAATGAACTGCTCCCAAAGGCACTTTGCAACTGTCTTGGCCTTCTGGTTAGGAGTTGGGATAGCAAGTGCATATTTAGTAAAATGGTCAGTAATCACTAAAACATCAGTGGTGTTGCTACGATCAGGCTCTAGAGTCAGAAAATCCATACATACAAGCTGCAAGGGATGGGTGGTCGAGACATTCACGAGAGGTGCGGCTCTTTCAGGTAGGACCTTCCTTCATATGCACCGGCCACACACCCTAACCTTCTGCTCAACATCCGATGCCATCTTGGGCCAATAAAACCTGTTTCGAACTAGGTCTAGAGTACGATCAACACCCGTATGTCCGAGATAATCATGCAAGGATTTGAGAACATCCTGATGGAACTTTTCGGGTAATACAAGTTGCTATGTTGCTTTTCCTGCAAAATTACTTCTTCTGTACAGGACACCATCATGAAACTCCAGGCGGTCTTTCTCTCTAAGGAAATATGGCAATCTAGGAAGAGCATTCCTTACGACACTCGAAAGAGTTTCTCCAGTCTGAAGTTGAGCAATAACCTCTCGGATACAAGGATCGGCTAGCTGGGCACTTTGAATTTCAGCAGGAGAAAGGTGAGAAATGGTTGGTAGCCCGCCGTACTGATCCTCTCGTGCGAAAGTGTTGGGTATTGCAGTTTCCCACATTGCCAAGGAACTGACAAACGCAGTGGGCAAGTCCTTCGAACACCCAGACCACTGGATGAGGCGACTATCACAGATGGCTTCCACCACATCCTCACTTATTTCATGTTCACTAGAACCCATGGTAAGCTGTTCAGTAAAATCAAGAATGCGGGTCTGCTCCTTCAAGGAAACATCATCAGTTGGAAGTTGTGCATGTGGTCGACGAGATAATCCATCCGCATCAGAATTTTGCCTCCCTGACCTGTATTGCAATTTGAAATTGTAGGTTGAGAGTGCAGCCAACCACCTGTACCCAGCTGCATCAAGTTTGGCAGTGGACAGGACATAGGTCAGGGGGTTACTGTCTGTTACTACTGTGAAAGTGCTTCCATAAAGAAAATCATGAAATTTGTCAACCACTGCCCATTTTAATGCCAAGAACTCTAATTTGTGGGCAGGGTACTCACTACTCGAAAGCCCCCGGCTCGCATAGGCAATAATTCTGACCTTTCCATCCTGTTCCTGATACAGAGCAGCACCCAGACCCAACATGCTTGCATCAGTATGCAGGATGTATGGCAATCTGGGGATAGCAAAAGCCAGGACTGGCGCAGATGTGAGCTCATTAATGATTAAGTCAAAAGCACCTTGACAAGTGGTTGTCCACCTGCCATTGAAGAGATCTTTGGGGTTTCGGTACTCAGCCTTACCTTTTGACCTTAAGTTCCAACGGGTGGGGGGGTACCCCGAGGTTAACTCGTTTAGAGGCTTCACCTTTTTGGAAAAATCTTTAATGAAACGTCGGTAATATCCAACGAACCCAAGAAAAGAGCGGAGCTCTTTCAAATTTTTAGGAACCGGCCAGGTTTTGACAGCTGCCACTTTATCGGGGTCAGTTTGCACCCCTTGGTCTGACACTATATGGCCAAGGTACTTAACTGAGGTTTGTGCAAAAACGCATTTCTCTGGTGCAAGCTTAAGTCCGTACTCTTTAAGCCTATGTAAGACTCTAACTAGCCTTTCCTCATGCTCTTCCAAATCCTTGGACAAGACTATAATGTTGTCTATGAACACAAGGACCTCACGAAGGTTTATGTCTACCATACACTTTTCCATTATTCGCTGGAATGTGCTTGGGGCGTTAGTGACCCCTAACCCCTGACCCCTTATTAAATTCATAAAATCCCAGCGGGCACACAAAAGCGGTTTTAGCTTTGTCTGTTTCTTTGACCTCAATTTGGTAATAACCAGATTTTAGGTCAAGCACCGAGAACCACTTGGACCCAGTTAAGGCCATGAAAGTGTCTTCAAGCTTCGGGAGTGCATACGCATCCTTGATTGTCTTTTGATTTAATTTCCGGTAGTCAATGCATAAACAGATGTCGCCACTCTTCTTTCTGACCACCAAAATGGGTGAAGAGTAAGGAGACTGAGATTCTCGTATGACTCCTGCATCCAGTAACTCCTGAAGATGTCTCTTCACAGCCTCCAGATCTTCCGGATGTATGGGTCTTGCCCGATGTTTGAAAGGCGTTTCATCCACAAGATTGATCTGATGCTGAACCTTATTGGTGCACCCAAAGTCCAGGGGATGTAAAGAAAATACTTCCGGCAATCCCTGAAGCCGTTCAGTAAGTCTACTCCTCCATTCTGGTGAGATGGGTGAATCACCAAAATTGAACTCAGGAATAGATTTTGGAATGGTCTCTGTTTTACTCCCATGGTCAGAACACTCCTCTGAATACACAGATTGAACTGCCTTTAAATCAGCCACAACACATTTTGGGGGAATTGTGATATCGTGTGCTGTAGGATTTGCAACTACGACAGGCAAATAACAATGTCTCTTATCCCCAAGCATGGCCATGCATGTCTTAACAATGAGACCACAAGGCAAGGGGGAAAAAGATGGATGTTTGACAACTACCCACTTATCCAAATGGGATTCAACAACAGAGGCTGTTCCACAAAGAACTGCACTATGGCCCGCTGAAACCACCTGTGAATGGGTTTCAGGTAAACGCACTAGCCCCACATTTCCTTCCACATTCTGTTTCTGACGTACCTCCAGGGCCTTAAGAACTTGCTTATATCTATAAGAAGAAGAAAAAATTACCGGGTTTCTTGTCGTGCAAAGTCTTTGTACAAGCTATCCAAAGTGTTTGTGCCAATCAATACTGCAGGTTGAGAAGTGGAGGGAAAATCAGGAACAACCAAGGCTAGAGTTACTACATTGGTGTCTGCTCCCACAAAGTCTTTGGGAAAAGTAATGGTCAATTCAACATAACCAAGATAAGGAACTTTTTGACCATTCGCTCCCTCTACCTCCAAAAGATTTTCCAGAGAATGAATCTGATGACCACATAAATTGTTGGTGTAAAAGGATTTAGTGATGGTAGTGACCTGTGAACCAGTGTCAAGCAAGCAGTCACACATTACCCCCTCAACACTGACTTCTGCAGTGCACTTTGCTCCAACTAATCCCTTAGGAAATGCAGATCTTTGTGGCCTCATTTGTGCTTGGGCTGTCATTACCTTAAGGAATTTGGGACACTTTGCTGTAACTTCAGTTCCCATTTGTCCCGCAACAGGAACTGCAGTCAGTTTAACTGCTCATTAGGACTGTCATTTCTCATATCCCACTCACTCTGCCTCCTTGCAAACTCATCTCTTTTCTCAGACACCAGTGCAGGATTCGGGTCATTAGAACAAGAACTGGCAATGTGCCCATCTTCCCCGCACCTGAAACAATAAACTGGCTTTAGCCTAATAGGGTGACGTTTGTCTGGTACTCTGGGTTTTCCTTTAGAACCAACAGCACCTTGATTGCTTGATTTAAAAGGATTCAACTTGGGGTTTGGCTTATCTCTAGACTGCTTTGATGTTAACAATGCAAGCTGGCTTTGGAGTTCTGCAATCTGATTTGCCAAATGAGCAGTAATGGGGTTAAGGCGAGTTACATCATCCACAGCAGCCGATTGAGACTGCATCACAGCATGTTGCTTAACACCTCCCAGATGCTGTTTCATGCGAGCATTTTTGGAAACATGTTTGCTCTCTTCAGTGCGCAATAAAGTCATTAACTCTGCAAAAGTTGGAGGGGACAGTTTCTTTCGCTCTAGCTGCAGCTCGGTGATCAAAGAACTTTCCCAGCATCCTCTGCAGAATTGTTTAAGCAAATGCTTATCTATATCAGAACCAAGTACTCCACCTTGCCTCATGGCGGACTGCAATGCTACATGCAACCGTTGCAAATAAGCAGATGGTTTCTGTCCAGGGTTCTGGAAGACATTCAAGAACTTTGCAAATAATTCATCGCCATCCTCTATAGTGGCAAAAGCATAATCAAGCAGTTGCAGGTAGGTAGAAGGAGACACTGTCAGACCAACAGACTTAATGATGTCAGCCGCTGGGGAAAGTAGGCTCTCACAGATCCTACGCACTCTGTGGAAATCAGAAACTGTCGGGTCTTGTAACAGTAACTCAACACCAGTGCGCCAAGTCTCATAGTCGACGTCGGTTGGTGGACGAGGAATACATCCAGAGAACACTCGAAGACAGTGCGGGACTAGTTATCGGACAAAACGTCGTACGGAAGAAGAAGAAGAAGAAGAAGAAGAAGAAAAAGTATGAGGAATAGTAATAGTGTACTTTTCGAGCACCAATAATTAGAGCTTTTTCTTTATATTTGATTCTTTCTTTTTTATTCATCTTCATTTCGGTTCTAGTTTCTGGGTTATAATTTGAGGATGGATCTGTCTACATTCTCTATGTCAGTCAGTGTCTTGACCTCTATTATGGATTACGACTACAAGTATTAGAAGATCCAAATATGAAAAAAGCACTAGATGTGTCATTCTTATCAAGTATTCTCATATTATGTCAAATAATTTCTATTGAAACAGAGAAAATAAATGGTTTCTCAAATGCTTTTTAAATGTTTTCTCAAACATCAGTTTATTCTTTAAGTTATTTTGTCTGAATTTGTTAAATATTTTTATAGTTTTATGCAAATTCTGAAAAATCAGAGAAATAAGAATTGAAAGTGTTCCTCCTCACCTGGTTGTATATAAAGAGCCAGATTGAAGAGTATAACACACACACACACACACACACACACACACACACACACACACACACACACACAGATTTGCATGAACAGCTCTGAGACCCAGAATAGATCACCACTTTCAGCAGATGTTCATGGTTCTTCAGCCAAACTCACTCAAGCACAACACACAGCGCTGCACTCGACCTGCTGTTAAAGGTGCTGTTCCAAATCATTGCCAAAGACACTTCACTAATGAAAAAGGAGACCTGCTTTCCACATTGAAGCTTTATTTCAGCATAGCTATACCACTGACATCACCTCAGACTGCTAAGCATGGTTTAAAGTGTACACTTGAATTCTAGTTGTCACAGCGGCTCTTTCGGAACGAGGCGACCTGAGTGGTGTCGTGGTGGGAGACGGTACAGCCGAACACCTCTGCCTCTTCCCAGCGTTCTTTGCTGAGGATCAAGGTGCTGCTGCGGCTGTAGACGCCGTTCTTCTGTTCTTCTGTGCTGGTCAGAACCCCCTCGTTCACCTCGGCACCGTCCACGGTCCAGCTCGGCAGCGCCCCCTGTGGAGAATAGGCCGAGAGCAGGCAGAGCAGTGAGGCTGTTCCCTCAGAGTGCTGCAGAGAGGAGGGAGGAAGCAGAGACACGGAGGGCTTCACCACCGGACCAGCTGCAGAACACACACACACACAAACACACACACACACACACACACACACACACACACAATTAGATTAAGGTTAATGTGAACTCTATCATACTGAACATGGTGATATTTGGTCCTTCAGTTTAACGGCTGTAGAGCAGATGCAGTAGTTTATCTGCAGATCGTACAACAGAGCACAATTCTGATAACATCATCCAACGAAACTGCTGCTGAACAAAATCTCTATCTTCTAAATAAAACCCATCATTATTAATTAACCATCACACCATGGTAAAGTCATCTTTGTTCAATATTTTAGATTATCTTAATAATTATTTATGGGTTATAATTTAATGGGAAATCAACAATAAAACATTATTGTTCATGCTTCACTGTTACAAAAATTTCCATTCTGATAATTAGAGTAACGCAAAGCAAAAATTAAATCAAATAAAATCTAACATTTCACATTAACCTTAAAAATAGATGAAGTAACTTAATCAGAATCTTTAAAAACTGACAGAAAATCCTTTATAGAAACAGCTCTCTCCTCTTCACACCACATTTCACTTTCCTCTCTTTTATAGAAAAGACCCATTTCTTTATCTAAATGTCACAGTATTAATCTGCAGTAAATCTATCAGTTTCATTGATTTTTGAAAATAAAGTAATGAATCTTTGAGCATTTAAATAAATAAGGTACTTACTCTTCACAATGAGTTTGGTTCCTCCACCAAAAGTGTACCACAGTGATACATTACAATGAAACCGTCGTACAAAAACCTCTGTCACACTGCAGTGAACACACACACACACACACACACACACACACACACACACACACACACACACACACACACACACACACACACACACACACGCACACACACACACAAACACACACACACACACGCACACACACACACGCACACACACACACGCACACACACACACACACACACACAGTGTTCATAGTGGAGGGCTTCACCACTGGACCAGCTGCAGAACACACACACACACACACACACACACACACACACACACACACACACACACACACACACACACACACACACACAGAGTGTTCATAGTCACTGCGCTGTTTAAACTCAGTGATATTCCAGTAAAAACGTCTCTAGCACAGTGTACTGTACACACTGCAGAAGACTGGAGGAGAAATTACACTGAATGATGGATTAGTGATGAGATTCTTCTCTACAGTCAGAAACACAATATACATGACACATAAATATAGTAAAGAATAACTTTTTAATGCTGGTCACTTCTACATCTCCTCTGTAGTCAGTCTGAATCCTGATGGAATTAAAGAGAAAACTGAACTTCTGTCATTTCTTTACTACATTTATAAACTTTAAACAATTCTGTCATGACTGTTTAAACTTCTCTTTCCAATTCCCTTATTTATGTTTCTCAGACCTAAAAGTATTTTCCAGAAAATCTCCATCTGTCTCCAGAAGCAAAATCCACACAATAACTCTGTAGTAGTGTGAGAATGACAGTGAGATTGGGGGAATGTGGTAAAGGTGTTTCCATACGTAGAGGACACTTTGCATTGGCAGCACATGCTTCAGTGCTCTGGGAGTGTTTATAGCACTGTGACTTTAACACTTTATGACTGAGAGCTGCTGCTACAGCAACTTCACCCACAGCTACCATGACTTTGATCCCCGTCTTCATCTGGACACTGATCCTCTGGACTCAAGGTCAGACACTGCTTCATATTTTATCTCTACAATGATCTGTTCATACTAATACACTTATTGTTTCTATTAGAATATTTCAGTTTCATGCTGTGTTATTGTGTATTTTTCAGAATGCAGAGGTCAAGCCACAGTAACTCAGACTCCTGCAGTGAAATCTGCTCTTCCAGGAGAAACAGTCACCATCAACTGTAGAACTAATCCCCAGGTGTACCAAAGCTGGAGTTATCAACCTTTGTCTTGGTATCAGCAGAAACCTGGAGAAGCTCCTAAACTACTGATAAAAAAAGCAAACGAGCTATTGTCAGGTATTCCAGCTCGTTTCAGTGGCAGTGGATCTGGATCTGATTTCACTCTGACCATCAGTGGAGTCCAGACTGAAGATGCAGGAGATTACTACTGTCAGAGTTTCCATTACATCAGTAGCACCAACCTGTTCACACAGTGTTATAGAGTCGTACAAAAACCTCCCTCAGTCAGATTGTAGAGAGACTGAACTGCTGCAGCTGGGAGTGACTGCAGGTGCTGAGTTGGAGGATGTGATACGACACAATGACACTCTGTGGAGGAGAGGAACCACACCACACTAACTCTAACTCACATTAACACTAACTCACATTAGAGATCAGTCAATAATCATTAATATATGAATGCAAAGTATTTACTATGCTATATTTCATCAAATACATTCAAAAAAAGAAAAATTTAGGATTACACCCCAAGGCCTTCATCAGTCTTTTCACACAATAGGTTCATTTAATATACAAAGGAATTTATCACATGTCTCTATTGTTTGTATTATTTATTTTTCTGGCTGCTTGCAGATAGAGAACCAGTATAGTTTTTTCACTCAGCACCTGCACTCGCTCCCAGCTGCAGCAGTTCAGTCTCTCTACAATCTGACTGAGGTAGGTTTTTGTACAGCTCTATAACACTGTGTACCAGTAGCCAGAGATTTCATGGTAGCTTTAACAGTAGTAATCTCCCGCATCTTCAGTCTGGACTCCACTGATGGTCAAAATTATTTATGAATCAAAAACCTTTTAAATGTTGTGATTGTATAAATATTCACCCTTGCTGATGAGAAACCCTTACATTAGTAATAGCACAACCAATGCCTATCAAAAGTCCTATGATTAGTTAAATGGAGTCCACCAGTTCCTGAAAGACCCCAGAGTATGTTAGAGAATATACTTAAACAAAAAGCATCATGAAGACCAACAAGTTCATTATGGAAGGCATATTAAATCCTATTTGAATTTGCTTTTATATCCTGCACTTTGTGGTAGGTTCGAAATGTGGGATATGTATTTATTAAACAAAACAGAGAATGATTCTTTTCCATGTAGAACTTTAATAGCAATTAAGTGCTATTTTGTGTAGAATCATGACATTTGATCACTATAAAGAACATTTCAGCTCTTGGTTGTAACACTGTGAAATGGAAACTCTCAAGGTCAGTGAATACTTACAGTATGCAAGACAGTGTATAAGCACACATTAACTCTGGTAGATGTCATTTATCTTGCTACATCTAATTGTAGACATTATACACTTTTCTGTATATGTGGCTTATACAGAAGGAGCACTTATGAAAAAAAGTCTCGATTTCTGGTATATCTGTTTCAGACCAAAAACATTCAGTAGAAATTCCTCTTCATCTGGAATGTTGAGCTATTCATGATTCCCTCCCCCCAAGATTAAATCCCTGGTTCCAGCTGACGGAAATCAGCCACAAAGTATGGTGCTTCCACCAACATGCTTCACTGTGGGAATGTCCTTCTTTTGGTGATGTGCTGTGGGTTTGTTTTTTTCACAAAACATATCTATATCTTTTGGTCTTTGGTCTCATCAGACCACAACACGTTGCTTTGGGATATTGGAAATATTTTTATATATATATATATATATATATATATATATATATATATATATATATATATATATATATATGTATATATATATACATATATATATATATTATATATATATATATATATATATATATATATATATATATAGATATATATATATATAAATTTTTCTGGTCAAAATTGGTGTCTGACTGGTGACCCTGCCTTGTAGCTCAGGTATATGAAGAATTCAGGAGCTTGATGTCACATGTAGGGCGCAAGCAGAAATGACTGCGGTGATTTTAATCCTGTTGCAGGTTTATTGGCTGAAATTAATCTTGATTGATATTTTTCAACAGTGTAATCACATGATTTTTATAATCTTTGGCTTTGGCACATGGGAGTGACTGCAGATGTGACATGACACAATGACACGCTGTGGATGAACTCACATTAGAGATCTCTCAATAATCATCACACCACACTGCACAGAGTCCATCACCTTCACTTCTTTTGTAGTTTTCTACAGTCCTGGTGCTTAGAGTCACTTCTGTTATATCTGATCCCCACACATCTACTCCTTAACTGTCCTGGTAACAATGACTGGTTTTCATAGTTATCTGTTTGTGCATCTTTTCCTGAATTTCTGAGTATTGTAGCAGAATCCCAATGCCCCAGCTCCTGAAAGCCCACAACATTTCCACAACATTTGTCGGAACTCAGAGTCCCCTCTGAGTGGACACTCTTCTGGGTGGTTCTGAAGTCTTCTGCAATTACCTATATTTACCAAATACTTTGCTAAATTGTAAGAAAGAAAATAATGAAACTTCTTTAGGCTTGAATGAGAAGAAGCAAACCAGCTTTATTGGTACACAAAAAACACAGCTTCGGGCCCGATGCGGTCAAGTGCACCCCCCCCCCCCCCCACACAAATCTCCCCTATATATATATATATAGGCCTTTCTACCCCTCATTACACTTGTTTGTCAGCTCTTGTTTTGATGATAGATTATTATTCTGCTGAATATGATATTCTGATGAATATCAACCCCTCCTTCGTTTGTCCATAACTGGTGGCCTTAAGATTACCATCCGGTGGCCTCAATGATACCAACTGCTGGGCCTTTAAGTCAGGCCTAGGCCTGTCTATTATGGTTAACAGGTCACAGTATTTGCAGTAATTAGGTATTTATTAATTTATACTTTAGGAACCTATTTATCATATCCCCTATATCAGAGTACTTGAGGGCTTGCTTTGTAGGGTTATCTAGCATGTATTTAGAGTATTAAGATGTTTCCCCTCCCAACATTTAACTAGTCTTTTTATAGTCCTTTGGTCTCACCTCTGTGCTTGACTGCCATTCGGTGATTTCTTATTTTCTTCCATGTTATGGGTACTACCAGCCACTAGAAAAGGTTCATTCACTGTTTTGATTTAACTTGGGCTCGGGCCCTGCCCCGCCTAACCTATAAACACAGCCACCTGCCATTTGCTTCCGCATCATCTCGCCTCTCACACTCCACTTCCATCTCTGACATCTCTGGTTTTACTCACGGGACCTTACAGCACCCCTCCACCTTACCTAGGTAAGTCAATTTCCCTATTTACCTACTTCTTATGCTCTCTCTCTCTGTGGTATACTTTGATTTTAGTACAATGTGTATGTTACGGGTGTAGGCCCTGTGTTGGGCCACTAGGGGGAGTTTCAGGCAGGGGTTGTGTTTTGTTATTGTTTTTGTTCATGTCATGTGCTTTGTTTTAGCCCCGCCTGTTCCCATTGTTTTTCTGATTGTTGTTCACCTGTTCCTGTCCCTAATGTTATCCTGATTATGTTAAGTATTTATAGCGGCCTTTTGCCAGGGTTCGGGGCTGGTCGTCATCGTTGTATCGTCTTTGTGTAGCGTCTTTGTGTGGTGTCAGTTCTCGTGTGTTTATGTTTGTTTAAGTTAATAAAACCCCTGTCTTTGTCTATCTGAGCGCTGGGTCTGTTACTTTCATGCCATGGACACCGGCCAACGTGACAGAACAACCAGCCTGCACCGAACAGACCCAGCGTGATGGTGAGCGAGGAGATTTTTTCCGGTCATAATGTTTTGCCAGGTTGCAGATCATGCTCCGGCCCGGATTTTGAGAGTTTTTTGGGATTTTTTGTTGATTCCGGCCCATGCCCCATTTATGTTCCCATGGGGAATGCCGTCCCACGATGTAATGTTCCGTGGGAAACGCTTCCCCGATCTGGGAGAACGGAGGAGGGTTCCGGCCAGGATTTTTAGGACTTTTGGGGGAATTCTGTTGCTTCAGCCCCGGCTCCGCCCATGTTCCGGTGGGGGGCGTGGTCCCACGATGTGGATTTCCGTGAGAAGCGTTTCCCCACTCCTAGTTAACGGAAGGGGCTTTTTAATCAGGATTTTGGTTTTTGCTGGGAATTTTTTGGGTTGGGTTTTTCTTTTTTGGTCTACAGCTCTGTGAGGGATTTGGATATCTTCCGGGTTGGCGGAGGAGACCGTGCGGATGCAGCTGCCTCCCTCCCGCCCACCCCTTGGGGAGTTTCTGGCTTGGGCGGGACAGAGTTTGTCACTCGGCGCCGTCGTTCGGCGTAGGACGTCACTCAGCGTCGTGGCTCGGCGGTGGACGTCTCTCAGTGCTGCGACTCGACAGTGGACGTCGCTCGGCCCTGCGGCTCTGCAGTGGACATCGCTCGGCCCTGCGGCTCTGCAGTGGACATCGCTCGGCTCTGCGGCTCGGCTGTGGTCGTCGCTCGGTGCCTCCGCTCGATGGTGGACGTCGCGTGGTGCCCTTTGGCCTTGCAGTCAGGCCCCGTGCTCCCCCCACCTGTCTCACTCTTGCTTCTTGCTCTCCCCACTTGTTCATGTTTTGGCGCGTCGGGAGCCGCGCCTTTGAGAGGGGGGAGATGTTACGGGTGTAGGCCCTGTGTTGGGCCACTAGGGGGAGTTTCCGGCAGGGGTTGTGTTTTGTTATTGTTTTTGTTCATGTCATGTGCTTTGTTTTAGCCCCGCCTGTTCCCATTGTTTTCCTGATTGTTGTTCACCTGTCCCTAATGTTATCCTGATTGGGGCTAGTCGTCGTCGTTGAATCGTCTTTGTGTAGCGTCTTCGTGTGGTGTCAGTTCTCGTGTGTTTATGTTTAAGTTAATAAAACCCCTGTCTTTGTCTATCTGCGCGCTGGGTCTGTTACTTTCATGCCATGGACACTGGGAAACGTGACAGTGTACTTCTATTAATATTATATTAATTTCTCATTTGGTTGTTCTGTTCCATCAGTCAATTTCATATCTTGTTATTGTCCTATCTGAGGGTTGTTATGATGTTCCCCTCTCCTGTTTCCAGGGTTGCCGTATACTTGGTTTTTAAGAACGTTGGCCTTGCTGATTCTCACTATACTATGTCGTTACAGACGAGCAAATGGCTTTGGCTTCGCAGGCCAAAGGCCTCTCCGCCAAAGCCTGAGACGCTGCTTTGAGAATGCTCGCCTCTTAAGATTCTTCATTCTCCCCTTTTTTATCCTACTATGTCTAATAAACTACTCACTACTTGATTATGAGTCTCTATTTATTTTATTTTTCTTATTATACTTTTTTTATCCATATGCTATTGTTCGTAAATTCTAACTGTCATCTAAAGGTTATACTGCTTTGATATTGATTTAAGATGAGGATAGTAAAGTGAGATTAATGGATTATGGATTAAAATAATCAGTGCTTAATCTGAGTAATTTGTTAAAGATTAAATGATTATTAGATAATTAATGATTAACGTAGATATCAGTCTAATTATTATTAAATGCTAAAATGATTTAAGTAAATAGTAAATTAGATTACATCTATTTAAAGCCTACTAATTTAAATGACTAAAGTAAATTAGAGTAATAAAGGATTTAATGATTAATTTTTGTAGTTATAATAGACTAGAAGTAGAATTATGACTTGATTAGAATTTGATCTATGCAATGCATGATCCTTCACGGAAATTTTCAACACATTCCTAGCTAATGGTCAGGTTTCCTGTTTTCCTGATAATGTCTTACTAATAAATGATAGTTTAGTACTAGCTCGTTTATGTTTGGACACACTGAATCACTGCGGTACAGGGCCGGCGCCAGCCAAACACTCAAGAGAAGTCTGAAACACCGGGAGGGGGCGACCACGTGAATGCATATAATACACAGGTAGAAAATACATATAGCTATAGTACGTTCCTTAGGTGTTAATGTGTTATAAACAAACATCTCGGTGCTACAACCAGAAAAACTGCAGCTAGTGAGCAACGTACAGAGCTCTGAACAATCTTACTATATACAAAAAAAAAAAACCTAGACATATTAGAAAACTAATCATGAAGGGCTTATACATAGGTCTTAGATCATCAGATGTGTATATACACCATTTCAGAAGTTTTTCAGAGAATGCGGACACGTTACCACAACACCACCACCGAAAGCAATTTATGCCTGTTTAAACCGAAATGTTATATTAAAACAACCTGACAACACTGACAACTGCGACTAATCATCAAACCTTTTTACCATGAGCAAAATATTTGATCATACCTTTAGCCTCAGTAGAGCTGCAGTCGTCTCTTTGATGAGTGAAACCTTCTCAGCAGTAACTCTTTCCATTTTTCTCTGAATTTTCTACTAAGGTCATTTTCAAATGCCAGCTTGAGCAGATGTGCTTTTTGTCTGTGTAACATGCTGAGGCTGTGCTCAGTTCTCGCACATAGCAGTTGAGGCCCCAAATGTTAGTGCATGTTTTAGGGCAGTCAGCACCACTGGCGTGGTTTGGAAAACGCTGGAGTAATTTGAAATAAGTTTGACCAAAGTCATTTTCTCGTCCTGGGCTGTGCAAAATCTTTTCCAAAACTGACGAGCAATGGTGAACTGAGACTCTACCACGTCAGTGTTTGTTAAATCCAGTAGTGGTTTCACTTTTCCCACATCCAAAAAATTCTCACTTCCAGGGTCAAGTGCATCCAAAGCTGTCATGTACTTGCTATTATGTTTGCTGAAGTGCACAGACATTTCTCAGAGAATGGAGTCAATAATTAAAAAACAGTTGCTTGCACTCCTGTTCAATGTTCACTTCATGCTGGCCAACACTTTCATTCACAACATATTCTTGCAAAGACTTGTTGGCCTGGCGCTGCCATTTCGTAGGTAACTGTAACAACCCTAGATAAGTTTGATTTATGAACAAATCTAACAAATTATGTTAATTTGTGTATATAGTTGTCAGTTTACATCTAGTCTGGGTTAAAAGTACATTAGTCTCAGCTGTATGTTTTCATAGAATTCTGTGTCATTTATCTAATTAATGTTGGTGGTGGTGTTCCAGGTTCCTTAATGTTAAAAAAAATCAATTTTAAGCCATTTTCTAGAAGCAGACAGGCCAAAACAGACACCACATTTTATGTCTCATTTCAATAAGAGAGGTGTTTTACTCTTACTGAAATGAAATGTTTGTAATATGTTTGACGAGTTCAGAGGAGGAGGTTTGAGATGCCACCTCTCATCTATTTACATTACTTTTCTATTGTGTTCACTCCATCAGTTCACATTAATCAGTTCATTACATGCTGGTTGCAGTGGAGCTCCAACAGTCCTGCTCCTGAGTGATGGACTTTCCTGGTTTTGATGTTTCAGGGCCTGGTGCAAGTCTTTTAGGCCTGGGTCAGGAACAATGTCCTTCGGTCTGTTGGCTTGTGTCAGTGGTGAGGGACTTTACTCTGCTCTGGTACTTCAGCTCTCTGTGTAGTGCTGCTGTTCTCTGCAGTCTGATCACCTCATGACTACAGCCTCATGGTGTGGAGTTTGGGGTGGTGTTGCTCACTGACACTGACCAACTGAAGCATTGAGATTTATTCACAGCAACAGAGGACTCCTCTAATCATTCTGATGTTGTGGGAATCCCAGTCAGATTGGGGGAATGTGGTAAAGGTGTTTTCATACTTAGAGGAGACTTTTCATTGGCAGCACATGCTTCAGTGTTCTTGGAGTGTTTATAGTGCTGTGAATTTTTAACAATTCATAACTGATAGCTGCTGCTACAGCATCTGTCTTATTATAGTTCATATGGTCACTACTTACACTGATACCAGCAGAAACCAGGAGAAGCTCCTAAACTCCTTATTAAGCTAGAGTCATCATTTCAGTGGCAGTGGATCTGGTTTATTATGCACATAAGGAAAAAATGCTTTCTTTTGGTCCTTTTTTTACCCCGTCTCCCAGAATAAAACTTGTTTGTAGCCTTCATTAAAATTGGTTTTGTAGTTTTTTTTTTCTCTCTTTCTTCTGTTCTAGCAGAGTTTTGAAACTTTTACCTCACTAACACAAGTCAGTATTCATAAAATGTTACCGATAATTTGCCGATAATTATTTTCTCTAAAAAAAAAAAAGCCCTTTGAATGGAAAACTGCCTAGTAGGGGTCTATCGATGCATCACAATGCAAAATTGCGATAATGTGCATTGTAGAAAAGTGTGATTGCATTTTGTGGAAATCAGCATTCTGTTAATAATGCATCCCATCCAACTTCACTGTTTGAACACCAGAGGTCACAATCTGTGCGAAAAGCTCAACTCTGTAGTGTGCACTAGTCACATGATCAGAGTCTGCACTATTACCGGGAATCATCTGAATTTGTGAAGTGATAGATAGCTTCAGATACAAGTTATACAGCATATGCTTTTTTTAAAAAAAAACAAACAAAAAAAAACAGGTTATATAACAGTTAAAATGAACTTCTCAGTAGCTTTCAGATAAAACAAGCCTCACACCATAGGGGAACATAAGCATTCAAGAGAGAGGCAGTTCAGAAAAGGCGCCATTTTAGCCATCTTTGGAGCTCTACTTCTGATTAAACTGACTCCCCAGATGCTGCTTTGGAGCTCATTATGGATCATGTATTTTGAATGTATTCTCTCTGGGTCTTGTTTATTCTCTCAATTTTAGGAGAGAATGTATACGTATTTACTTTTAAGATACATTTTCTTTACACTTTCTTTAACAACTTCCAAATAGTAGACAAAAAGGCACATTGTTTGGCATTGTTTTTTATACAGAAATAAATAAGGAATCTATTCAGTCAGTTTTTATGAAAATTCTTTCATTGAAATCTTGTGTTGAATCGAATTGTGGAAGATGTGTCCTTACACCCCCACATTGCATTGTTGACAACAATATATTTGTAGTTTTCTACAATCATGGTGCTTACTAACGTCACAGCTTTACAAATATCAAGGATCTGATTATCAAATACATTTCTGTTCTATCTCATCCACACACCTACTCCATGTAAACTATTCTGCTCTCAAAGACTGGTTTTCATACAGTTCTGTCTATGTGCATCTTTTCTTGAATGCATGGGTCTTGTAGCAAAATCCCATTACCCTACCTCCTGAAAGCCCCCAACATTTCAACAACATTCCAACTTAATATTCAGGTTTTCTGTAGACTTCATAGTGTCATACTAATAAGTGCTAGTTTTGTACTGATGTTTGGACACACTGACTCACTGTGGTGTTTGACATTAACGCCTGAGTATCAGAAAATATGAGAGATAAAATCATAGTCTAGGGTTAATGTTAGGGTAACTGTAACAACCATATATAAGTTTGATTTATGAACAAATCTGACATAAATTATGTTAATTTGTTTATAAAGGATTATAAAGCTCTCAGCTTATGTCTAGTCTGGGCTAGAAGGACATTAGTCTCAGCTCCATGTCTTCATAGAATTCTGTGTCATTTTTCTTATTAATGTTGGTGGTGGTGTTCTTGGTTCTTCAAAAGTAAACATAATCCACTTTAGGCCATTTTCTAGAAGCAGATAGGACAAAACAGACACCAAAATGTCTTATTTCAGTAAGAGAGGTGTTTTACTCTTAAAGATGTTTGACGAGTTCAGAGGAGGAGGTTTGAGATGCCACCTCTCATCTATTTACATTACTTTTCTATCATGTTTACTCCATCAGTTCACAGCAATCAGTTCACTACATGCTGGTTGCAGAGGAGCTCCAACTGTCCTATTCCTGAGTGATGGACTTTCCTGGTTTTGATGTTTCAGGGCCTGGTGCAAGTCTTTTAGGCCTGGCTCAGGAACTATGTCCTTCGGTCTGTTGGCTTGTGTCAGTGGTGAGGGACTTTACTCTGCTCTGGTCCTTCAGCTTTCTGTGTAGTGCTCTGCTCACTTATACTGTGATCAACTCAATCACTGAGATTTCTACACATCAACAGAGGACTCCACTAACCATTCTGATGCTGTGAGAACAGGTGTACTCTTGTTGATAACTTTGGAAAGTTTTTTTTGGTCAAAATTGCTGTCCGACTGCCTACCCTGCCTCGTAGGAGATGATGTCTGTTTTAAAATAATAATAATAATAATAATAATAATAATAATAATAATAATAGTAATAATAATAATAATAATAATAATAATAATAATAATAATAATAATAATAATAATACAATTTAAAGTGAGGCTCTCCTGAAGCTTATCTATCAACAAACTACAAACTACAAATTACAAAGTGCTCACACAGAACATCCCATCAACCCCATAAATTTTCATTTCAAAGCTCAGTCTATATCCATGTTTCTTATCACACATGATGACATGAGCCTAACTCCTCAAGTCGAAACACTCCAACTATTTTTCTTTTGTAGAAAGTTTGAGCCTTTCCTAGACACAATTCTATTTTACTTTTATATTTTAAATTTCCCATTTAGCTTTAATATAAAAATAAATGCCTTATCCCTATCATTATGTTTTAGGTTTGTTTTTTTTGTTTTTTTAACATTTTGCAGTTTGAAACATTTACATTTTATGTTGAGAAGACATCATGGGTATGTCAGAGTCAATATCCCATTTCCATGTTAATTATTCTAAGCTAATAGCTAATTTATGCATCTTAAATTATATGTTTTATCTTAGACCTGGTGTAAACTAGATTTTCTCCATCAGTGTGCTTTTACAATGCACAGATTCTCCTAGACTTCAACTACAGGTTCTCCCAAACTAACAATGCTCTGAGCAGTCCACCTGACCTTGACTCTAACTTCAACTTTAGAGGAGATATATACATTGAGTTGAGATGGCGCCACGGACGGCAGCCACGATATTTCGGTGCGCCCAACTTTTCTTTGTTTTGTGTTGTTATTCAGCTTTCTGCCACAGTTCTGGTGGCTCCTATTCCAGGGAAGAGCTCATTAACTGCAAGCCCTTTTACTTGCCCCGAGAGTTTTCTTCATTCATTCACATCGGTGTTTACATCCCGCCGCAAGGTAATGTGCACAAAGCGCAGTGTCCGCTGGCTGATGAGATACAGTGTGTGGACCGGACAAACACGGATGACTAGGAGAATAAAGGTAATCTCTCCCACAAACTGCCCAAATACAAATAGTTTATTGAGTGCCCGACCAGAGAGGGGAACGTACTGGACCATTGCTACACCACCATCAGCGGTGCTTATCGTGCTAACCCTCGTGCCACACTGGGCCAGTCTGACCACATCATGGTGCATTTGATTCCTGCATACAGGCAGAAATTAAAACTCTGCAAACCTGTTGTAAGGACATCAAGGAAGTGGACCAGTGAGGCTGTGGGGGAACTTCAGGGGTGTTTGGACTATACTGACTGGGATGTTTTTACTTCTACCACCAACAGATTGGATGAGTACACAGACTCTGTGAAATCCTACATTAACTTCTGTGAGGACACCGTCATTCCATCAAGCACCAGGGTGAGTTAGAATAATGACAAACCCTGGTTCACAGCCAAACTCACAAATTACAAATTGCATGAAGTCTTTTGAGTGCCTCGTGTTGTCCTACCTCAAGGACATTAAAGACCCTCTCCTGGATCCACTACAGTTCAACTACAGAGCCAAAAGATCTGTAGATGATGCTGTGAACATGGCCCTCCACTTCATCCTTGAACATCTAGACTACCCAGGATCCTATGCCAGAATGCTACGCAAATCCTTTGTGGAATTCAGTTCACCTTTAATGCGATCATCCCAGCTCTGCTCAGAGAAAGCTCTTCCAGCTGAATGTGCCTGATTCCATGTGCAGTAGAATCTGATTCGGAGCTGTGCCTGATTCCTCTGTCAGTTGAAGACAGAGGCTGGGAACGCATGCCTCTGACTTCCAGCATATCAGCACTGGATCCCTCCCAGGCTGTGTCCTTTCTCCTCTGCTATTCTCCCTGTATACCAACAGCTGCACATCTGGTCACCAATCTGTCAAACTCCTGAAGTTTGCTGTAGACACCACCCTAATTGGCCTTATCTCTGATGGGGACGAGTCAGCCTACAGGAGTGAGATGGACCATCTGGTGTCATGGTGCAGTATGAACAACCTTGAGCTCAACTCTCTAAAGACAGTGGAGATGATAGTGTATTTCAGGAAGGACCCAGCCACCCTCTGCCCCTGTCATCCTCTGTGACTCTCCGGTGACTTCTGTCAAGTCCTTCCACTTCATGAGCACCACCATCACCCAGGAGCTCAAGTGGGAGCAGAACATCAGCTCCTTCACCAAGAAGGCTCAGCAGAGGATATATTTCCTGCAGCAGCTGAAGAAGTTTCTCCTCCCTGTAAAGATGTTGGTTTGGTGGTTAGTACATTTGCCTCACACCTCCAGGTTTGGAGGGTTGATTCCCACCTCTGCCGTGTGTGTGGAGTTTGCCTGTTCTCCCCATCTCTAAATGGTCTGTAGTATGAGAGTGTGTGTGTGTGTGCCCTGTGATCGGTTGGCACTCCTTCTATATCCTGCCTTGATGCCCAATGACACCTGAGATAGGCGCAGGCTGACCCGAGAATAGATCAGATAAGTGGTAGACAATGAATGAATGAATGAATGATAGTTTTCAACAATATCACATCTCTGCATTCCTAGTTCTTTTGAGGGAACTCGACATTGCGTCTGTCTAGACTAGGGAAAAATTATATATATATATATATAAATATCTTCTCTCAAGGAAGCCAGCCTAATATGCTGCATATGCTGGTAGCTCGAGTCCCGCATGTGTTGAGGCAGTGCGCCAGATTTGGTCATTGATTCACGGCTTCGTGAATTCCTTTCCTCCTCTCAGCTGACTTTAATACCTCCGCCTCGGCTCTGGGAGCTCACTTTGCAATTTCTCCTGACCTAGATTAGAATATAATGCTATCTGCATTGGACTCTGAGGAGCTTGACGTGGGCAATAAGGAGCAAACAGCATTCCAATTGACACTGCATTCTGTGGTGTTTGTAAAGCTCCTGGAGGTGATCACACATGCTGTTACTAAGCTTAGCTTAGTTTGGCATGATGAAAGTTTAGTGTTGTCTGTAATGAGCTTGACAATCTCTAACTCACTTCATGTCGCCTCCCACCTTCATGCAGGCATCCACTCATGTGGAGTAATCCTTATTCTGCCTGACTCTTCTCCTCAGCCAGTGCTGACTATTCAGCCATTGTGGACTTTAATGAACAGGTGTATGTGGTGATGTCTAGGGTTGAGGAGATGCTTACAGGCTATCTCTCCCATTCATTGGCTGCATGGAGAAAGTCTGCATTCCCATTGAGGCCCTGTCGGGCCACATCAGCCTTGTAGAGAAGGCCTACAATCCTGCAGATTAAGCCATTGTGGTGCTGCACACAATGGCAGTTTTGCAGTCATACCGAGCTAACCTGCTAAAGGAGCTTATCTGCGGGAAGGGACTCATCAATGAGGTCTGAACTCCACCAGGCCACAAAATTAGGCCTCAATGCCAAAAAGCAGACGACACATCCCATCGGCCATTTCATGACTTCATTTAGTTGCCACAGAGAGGCAATCTGACAGAGATAAAAGAAAGGGACAAAACTTTTCTTTTAGATGTCCTGATGTCTCCTAAGTGCCTGTTCATCCTTCACCGAGGAATCATAATGCCTGAGCGCTAGGTTCTCAGGGATGCCCCTTTAGGGCCATTATCACTGCTGCCTACACTGCCACCTCCTGTGCTTTGGGGTTCAGCCATGGCTAGCCATGCTCCTGTTCTTTATGTGTTGCCACCTCCTGGGTTAGCCCCTGCCAGCTTGCTGTTTCAGCGCACTATGCAAGGTGAGAACAGTGAGAGGCTAACACCTCTCTCAGACCACCTGACAGCATGAAAGCTTCTGCCGAGTACATCACAATGGGTTCTGTGGTAAAGGCTACAGAATCCAGTTTGCCTCCAGTTGTCCATCTTTCATGGGGTTCTGCCTACTGTCATTGGCACAGACTGAGCCTCATTCCTCCATGGGGAACCTTGCTCTGAGAAAGGGAATGTAAAGTGCATTCCCCTTGCAGGTGGAGCCAGCATTTATTGGTTCCCAAGAAGGACAGGAGCTACAATTTTAGACCTGTGTGCTCTGAATTGTATGCTGAAAAATCTGGGATGTGAACACTCAAGTTCATTGTGTTGCAGATCAGGTCCGAGGACTGATTTGCGATGATGATCCTGAAGGGTGTATATCTTCACATATGCATCTCGCCAGAGCACAGGAGACTCCCCCTGGTTTGCTTTGGGGCAAAGCATACCAGTGCCAGGTTCTCCTTTTAGGTCTAGTCTTGTTGCTCACCCTTACAAAGTGCATGGAGGCTGCTCTGGCATCATTGCACCCTGGGGCATCCATGTACTCAATTATCCAGATGACTGGCTCACCTTGGCTCATTCGAGGGAAGTGGCAGCCAGGCACTGAGATCATGTGCTTGCCCACATAAGGTCCCTATGCCTCAACCCAGTGAAGTGTGTGCTTTCTCCCTTTCTGAGAACCACCTTCTGGAGGACAGTTTGGAATTCAGCCATGATGCGGCTACGTCTGTCTCCCTGGGACTGACTTTAAAATCTGACTAGGCCAGAGCCTCTCTGCCTCTCAGGCTTAGAGGGTGCTTGGCTCATGACTGTAGTGGCCAAAGCTATTCCTTTGGGTCCGCTACACATGAGTTTCAACTCTGGCTCAGGACCAGGGATTTTCACCCCCCCATACACCCTTTTCAGTGTCACATGGGTTACGTGTCACAAGCTTTGTACTTTTCTTTTGTGGACAGACAGTTTTCTGGAGATCACAATGGGGCCCACTCTTAGGGAATGTCCTTTTCGCAGGTTTCTTTTGACAGACATCCCCCTATCGGGCTGGGTGCTGCCCTGCCCATAGCATTTAGGATGGCACACAGATTGCCTGACTATGTTTCTAGTGCTGAAACACTTTCTCCTGAAACTCAGGGGCTACCTTTGAAGGTCCCCTTCATCAATTGTTAGGCTGGTCTGTGTTTTGCACCATCTTTTTAAGTTGGTCCACCAGATCTGGCCCTAGGTAGAGACCAGATTTCTCTCACTGAGAGCTTTCTACACTTCAGAGCACATGATTGGTAATCAGGCTTCCTGCTGAGGCAGGGGCTGAGGCCCGGGGAATGGCTTTTCCACCCATAAGTGGTGGAATGCATATGGCAATTTTTTGCTAGGCAGAAGTGGCTATTTTTGCTTCTGAGGAGTTGACCGATTGTGCCCTGTGCCTTCCTCTTTTCCCTTCTTGATGTTGCTCTTTGGGTGATTTCAATCAGGAGGTGCATGGGTGATTTTACACCCCTACTCTGAAATTTAGAACCTCTGGTCTAGCCCCTGAGGGAAACCAGCTCCTAGATTCTGTTCTTCCAATTGAGGTTGTGGAGACTATTTTGAACTTTCGCCTCTGGTGTAATCAGTATTGTTAGGATCTGGAGGCCTTCTGGCCTCCACCCCACAAGTTGGTGGAGCAGGAGAGACTGCACCTGCTGTGCCCAGTTTGGGTTCTTGGGACTTACACCTATTGCTTGACAAGGCATAAGTCCTCTCTATTTTCTTCTGCTTTGGTGGCCATAACAAAAGCAATCTGGTCTCCAAGCAGCACCTTGTGATGGGTAGTCGTTGCTATCTCCTAGGTTTATAAGGTGTGCTGTGTTGCTTCACCTCTAGGGATTAAAGCTTGCTCCAACAGGTTTATCACCTTGTTAGCTATCATGACTTTGATCCCCATCATCATCTGGACACTGATCCTCTGGACTCACGGTCAGACACTGCTTCATATTTTATCTCTACAATGATCTCTTCATACTAATTGTTTCTATCAGAATATTTCAGTTGCGTTATTGTATATTTTTCAGAATGCAGAGGGCAAGCCACAGTAACTCCAATTGCTGCAGTGAAATCTGCTCTTCCAGGAGAAACGGTCACCATCATCTGTAGAACCACTCAGGCTGTCTACAGAGACTCAACCGATGAAACAATTCGAAACATCACAGCATTAGAAACAAGTTAGGTATCTGATTATCATATTAATTATGTGCCCTCTCTGATCCCCCACACACCTACTCCATCTAAATTATCCTCCTCATAAAGACTATAATAGTTTGTGTGCATCTTGTCCTGCATGTTTGGCGCTTTTCCCCACCTTCTGAATACCCAGAACATTTTCACAACATTATTACTTAATGGTCAGGATTCCTGTTGTCTTACTAATAAATGCTAGTTTTGTTCTGATGTTTGGACACATTCACTCACTGTGGTGTTTGACATTAAATTCAAATTCAAATTCAAATTTTTATTTGTCACATACACAACCATACATAGTGTGATATGCAGTGAAATGCCTACACGACTGTTGTGACCTCGAAAAGGGAATAAGAAGTAAAGAGTAAAAAGGACGTAAGAAATAGAAGGAAGAAGGAAATAAAGCAAAAAGAGAATAAATATAAAATAAAAATATAAACAAATATAAAAAATCTGCAATTAAATTAGAGATGAAAAAATATAAAAGATATAGAAAAAAGTAAAAATGTAAAAAGGTGGAGCTGTAGCAGTGTGCAAATGTTCAAAGTGATCAAAGTGATTGAGTCCTGTGCAATGTGCAAATGTTCAAGTTTGAACATTGGACAAACTTGGACAAAAATAACCTGCAGGAACCATTTCAATCTGGTTTTCGCCCCCTCCACAGTACAGAGACTGCTCTTCTCAAAGTGGTGAATGACCTCCTCCTCGCCTCTGATTCTGGTGCCCTCAGCCTTCTGGTCCTTTTGGACCTGAGTTCAGCATTTGATACCGTCTGCCACTCTGTACTTTTGTCACGTTTGTCTGCAATCGGCATTTCTGACACGGCTTTACAATGGCTAAACTCATATCTCACAGACAGGCAACAGTTCATTAGCATTGACAAATTCAATTCTCATTCTGTCGCCTTCTCCCGTGGAGTGCCTCAAGGATCTGTCCTTGGTCCACTTTTATTCTTAATCTACACACTTCCCCTAGGTCAGATCATCCGGCGCCATGGCTTCAATTTTCATAGTTATGCTGACGACACACAAATTTATTTTACTGTACAACCTAACTCTGTTTTTCCTCCCCCTTCCTTAACATCTTGCTTATATGATCTCAAAATATGGATGGCTCAAAACTACTTAATGTTGAATATGGAAAAAACTGAAATCCTGCTAGTAGCCCCTAAATCCTTTGATCTCACCGAACATGACTTTTCTATTAACATTGACGGTGTTCTGGTTCAACCCTCTTCCACTATACGAAACCTTGGTGTGTTGTTCGACTCTAGGCTATGTTTTGAACCCCACATCAATCAGCTTGTCAAGTCCTGTTTTTTCCACCTTCGCAACATTGTCCGTTTAAGACCCTCACTAAATCTCAAAGATGCAGAAACTTTTGTTCACGCTTTCATAACTTCACGTCTTGATTATTGTAACTCCTTGCTTTATGGTCTACCCAAAAAAGTCATAAATCGCTTGCAGTTCATTCAGAATTCAGCTGCTCGGGCCCTCACTCTTACCAAAAAATCAGCTCACATCACTCCTGTCTTACAGCAACTACACTGTCTCCCTATTAGTTACCGCATCCAGTTTAAGATTCTTACTCTAGTTTTCAAGGCTCGTCATGGTTTAGCACCTTCCTATCTCTGCGAAATGATTACCCCCTATGTCCCTGTCCGTACTCTGAGATCGAGCTCTGAAAACTTGCTTGCAGTACCCAAGTTCCGTCTATCTAGTGTGGGTGGTAGGGCTTTCAGTATATCAGCTTCTAAGCTCTGGAACAAACTACCACAAGACCTTTGTGATGTCACTTATCATCAGACCTTTAAAACTGCTCTCAAAACTCATTTATTCACTTTATGTTTTGTTAATTTATTGTCTGCCTCAATTTTCCAAAACTATGTTTGCTTTTGTAAGTTTACTGTAGATTAACCTTTTTTGTCTATTCCATCTGGTTGATTACATGTTGTATACTGACTATATACTTATATGTATTCATTCTATATAGCAATTTGGTGTAAAGCATCCTTGGGTTCCTGAAAGGTGCTAAATAAATAAAACATTATTATTATTATTATTATTGTTATTATTATTATTATTATTATTATTATTATTATTATTATTATTATTATTATTATTATTATTATTATTATTATTATATCAAAGCTCAGTCTATATCCATGTTTCTTATCACACATGATGACATGAGCCTAACTCCTCAAGTCGAAAAACGTCACCTATTTTTCTTTTGTAGAAAGTTTGAGCCTTTCCTAGACACAATTTTATTTTACTTTTACACTTTACATTTCCCTCTTCTTCTTCTTCTTTCGGCTTCTCCCTTCAGGGGTCGCCACAGCGAATCATCTCTCTCCACCTGTCCCTATCTTCTGCATCCTCAACCCTTGCACCCATTAGCTTCATATCCTCATTAATTACATCCATATACCTCCTCTTTGGCCTTCCTCTTTGCCTCCTGCCTGGCAGCTTCATGTCCAACATTCTCCTACCAATATACTCACTCTCCCTCCTCTGAACATGTCCAAACCATCTTAATCTGGCCTCCCTAACTTTGTCCCCCAAACGTCCAACATGAGCTGTCCCTCTGATGTACTCATTCCTAATCCTGTCCAACCTTGTCACTCCCAAAGAGAACCTCAACATCTTCAGCTCTGCTACCTCTAGCTCTGACTCCTGTCTCTTCCTCAGTGACACTGTCTCTAAACCATACAGCATGGCCGCTCTCACCACTGTCCTGTACACCTTCCCCTTGATTCTCGCTGATATTTTCTGATCACACAGAACTCCCGACACCTTTCTCCACCCATTCCAACCTGCCTGCACTCGCTTCTTTACCTCTTTCCCACACTCTCCATTACTCTGGACTGTTGACCCCAAGTACTTAAACTCCTGTACCTTCTTCACCTCTTCACCCTGTAACCTTACTGTTCCACTTCCCTCCCTTTCATTCACACACATGTACTCAGTCTTACTACGACTGACTTTCATTCCTCTTCTCTCCAGCGCAAACCTCCACCTCTCCAGGTTTTCCTCCACCTGCTCCCTGCTCTCACTACAGATCACAATGTCATCTGCAAACATCATTGTCCAAGGAGACTCCTGTCTGACCTCCTCTGACAACTGGTCCATCACTATAGCAAACAGGAAGGGGCTCAGAGCCGATCCCTGATGCAGTCCCACCTCCACATTGAACTCCTCTGTCTGACCTACAGCACACCTCACCACTGTCCTGCTCCTCTCATACATGTCCTGCACCACTCTGACATACTTCTCTGCTACTCCTGACTTCCTCATACAGTACCACAGCTCTTCTCTTGGCACCCTGTCATACGCTTTCTCCAAGTCTAACATTTTACATTTCCCATTTAGCTTTAATATAAAACATATATAAAAATAAATGCCTTATCCCTATCATTATGTTTTAGGTTTTTTTTGTTTTTTTTTAACATTTTGCAGTTTGAAACATTTTCATTTTATGGTGATAACATTATGGGTATGTCAGAGTCACCATCCCATTTCCATGTTAATTATTCTAAGCTAATAGCTAACTTATGCATCTTAAATTATATGTTTTATCTTAGACCTGGTGTAAACTTGATTTTCTCCATCAGTTTGCTTTTACAATGCACAGATTCTCTTAGACTTCAACTACAGGTTCTCCCAAACTAACAATGCTCTGAGCACTCCACCTGACCTTGACTCTAACTTCAACTTTAGAGGAGTTACAGTGGACGATGCTGATATATACATTGAGTTGAGATGGCGCTGCGGACGACAGCCACGATGTTTCGGTGCGCCCAACTTTTCTTTGTTTTGTGTTGTTATCCAGTTTTCTGCCACAGTTCTGGTGGCTCCTACTCCAGGGAAGAGCTCATGAACATCAGAAATACTACCCCAGTGGACTTATTTCCGAGTTTTCTGGCTTCTACCGTGGATTTACTGGCTATTTTTGTCAAGGAGACACGTAACAAAGTGAAGCCCGGCAGAAAAGGGAAAAGCTCAGGTGTGCTCATGCGGCTCCACTGGCTCCCCGGGATATTCCTCTCTAATATGAGCTCACTTTGCAACAAAATGTATGAGCTGACCCTGCAGATGAACAAAAACAAAGACTTTCCTACATCTTGTGTTTTGTGCATTTCGGAAACGTGGCTGTGTGATCTTATACCGGACTCTGCGCTACAGCTGGGTGGATTTAATCTTTATAGAGTGGACAGACACACAGCTCTCTAATTTAGAACCTCTGGTCTAGCCCCTGAAGGGGACCAGCTCCTAGACTCTGTTCTTCCAATTGAGGTTGTGGAGACTATTTTGAACTTTCGCCTCTGGTGTAATCAGTATTGTTAGGATCTAGTTCACTGCCCTGTTAGTACAGTGCTAGAGTTCCTGCAGACATTCCTCTTTGAGGGTCTATCACCCTCTACATTGAGATATATGTGTCAGCCATAGCTGTGAGTCACATGCCTATTCTCTGGTCTCTCACCTCCAGCGTGGTACCAGGCAGCTGAGGCTTTCCTGTAGACCACATCTCCCCACCTGGGACCTCTAAATGGTCCTGGTGCTTCTCCAAGCCCCCATTGAGCCAATGGAGTCAGCCTCTGATGAGTTTCTGACCCTCAAAATGGCTCTGCTATAAGCCAGTCATCCGGCCTTTCAGCAGGCCTTCTGGCCTCCACCCCACGAGTTGGTTGAGCAGGAGAGACTGCAGCTGCTGTGCCCAGTTTGGGTTCTTGGGACTTACGCCTATTGCTCGAGTGCAAGGCATAAGTCCTCTCCATTTTCTTCTGCTTTGGTGGCCATAACAAAAGCAATCTGGTCTCCAATCAGCAGCTTGTGATGGGTAGTCGTTGCTATCTCCTAGGTCTATAAGGTGTGCTGTGTGGCTTCACCTCTAGGGATTAAAGCTTGCTCCAGCAGGTTTATCACCTTGTCCAGCACCTTGGCTATGGGCATTACCCCCCAGTATGTTTGTACTGCAGCAGGTTGGTCCTCTCTGCACGCCTTTATCAGGTTCTATAACCTGGACCTGGACCCCACTCCTGTGTCCTGGGTCTTACAGGGCTAATGATGCTCTGCTCCTGGCTTGTTTGTGCTTTTTCACAACCTCTGGGACAGACCCACTCAGCGTGTGGCGGCATTGGTATTGGTATTTCCATAGCATCAGCCAAGTTCAATGTCAAGTTCCTTCAAAAGGGAACTACACCAGGTTACGTATGTAACCCGGTTCCTTGAGAAGAGAACGAGACTCTGCATTGCTAGCCACAACATGGGCATCCACTTGTACTTTCTTCAGACAAAGAGAAGCTGGAGTAAAGTAATGTAGATGCCCTTTTATGGTCTTGCTGGTGCGCTCCGCTTTGTCACATGACCTACATGAGCCGATAAATCGGCGTGATTTCATACACAGCTTAAGACACAACTTCCACATAGAAGAGTTCCCATAGCATCAGCCATGACGCTGTAACATCTTGTTCACTTCTCAGGGTAGTTTGGTGTTACCAAAAGGAACAGCCATTATTTGGGTTTACTCAGACATTTTAACTGATGGAAGGTGTATACTAACTAGTATTTAACATGAGCTTGAATGAGACTGGTTGATTATGAGCATTGCCGAATTCTGAGTTACAGAAGGTTGTGCACACGTGTAACCTGGGTATTGGATCTTTTGTTTGTCATTTATTTTGCCCTAAAATAGTTCAGGTTGCCTGTCAATTGGTTTTTACATGAAGCAAATTCACAAAAAAGGTGAAAAGGGTTCTGACATAGTTTAATCATTATAGACCTTTTATATGCACAGTAGTTTTCATGCTGACATACTCAGCTTCATATTTGCAGCATTTGGCAGATGAGTTTTCATACTTAGAGGTCATTTGGCATTGGCAGCACATGCTTCAGTGCTCTGGGAGTGTTTATAGTGTTGTGACTTTAACACTTCATGAATGAAAGCTACTGCTACAGCAACATCAACGACAGCTACCATGACTTTGATCCTCATCATCATCTGGACACATCCTCTGGACTCAAGGTCAGACACTGCTTCATATTTTATCTCTACAATGATCTCTTCATACTAATTGTTTCTATTAGAATATTTCAGTTGCATTATTATGTATTTTTCAGAATGCAATGGTCAAGCCACACTAACTCAGATTGCTACAGTGAAATCTGCTCTTCCAGGAGACACGGTCACCATCAACTGTAGAACCACTCAAGCTGTCTACAGAGACTCAACCGGTGACCGTTTACACTGGTATCAGCAGAAACTTGGAGAATTTATGATTAAATATGAAACCAGCATCTGTCAGGTATTCCAGCTTGTTTTAGTGGCAGTATATCTGGATTTGATTTTACTCTGACTATCAGTCAAGTCCAGACGGAGGATGCAGGAGATTACTACTGTCAGAGTTACCATTACATCATTAGCTACTGGTTCACACAGTGTTATAGAGTCGTACAAAACCTCCCTCAGTCAGATTGTAAAGAGACTGAACTGCTGCAGCTGGGAGTGACTGCAGGTGCTGAGTTGGAGGATGTGATATGACACAATGACACTCTGTGGAGTAGAGGAACCACACCACACTAACTCACAACTCACATTAGAGATCTCTCAGTAATCATCACACCACACTGCACACAGTCCATCACATCTACTATATTTGTAGTTGTCTACAATCATGGTGCTTACTGTCACAATTGAAAACATCACAGATTTACAAATATCAAGTATCTGATTACCAAATACATTTCTGTTCTATCTCATCCCCACACACCTACTCCATCTAAACTATTCTGCTCTCAAAGACTGGTTTTCATACAGTTCTGTTTGTGTGCATCTTTTCATGAATGTATGGGTCTTGTAGCAAAATCCCATTACTGTACCTCCTGAAAACCCACAACATTTCAACAACATTCCAACTTAATATTTCAGGTTTTCTGTAGACTTTATAGTGTCATACTATTAAGTGCTAGTTTTGTACTGATGTTTGGACACACTGACTCACTGTGGTGTTTGACATTAACCAGAGTATCAGAAAATATGAAAGATAAAATCATAGTCTAGTGTTTATGTTAGGGTAACTGTAACAACCATATATAAGTTTGATTTATGAAGTCTCAGCTCTTGGTTCTTCAAATGTAAACATAATCCACTTTAAGCATTTTCTAGAAGCAGATAGGACAAAACAGACACCAAAATGTCTTATTTCAGTAAGAGAGGTGTTTTACTCTTAAAGATGTTTGACGAGTTCAGAGGAGAAGGTTTGAGATGCCACCTCTCATCTATTTACATTAAATGCCTATCATGTTTATCCATCAGTTCACATCAATCAGTTCACTTCATGCTGGTTGCAGTGGAGCTCCAACAGTCCTGTTCCTGAGTGATGAACTTTCCTGGTTCTGATGTTTCAGGGCCTGGTGCAAGTCTTTTGGGCCTGGCTCAGGAACTATGTCCTTCGGTCTGTTGGCTTGTGTCAGTGGTGAGGGACTTTACTCTGCTCTGGTCCTTCACCTTTCTGAGTAGTGCTCTGCTCACTCATACTGTGATCAACTGAATCACTGAGATTTCTACACATCAACAGAGGACTCCACTAACCATTCTGATGCTGTGGGAATTCCAGTAAGCAAATAAGATTTACTCTTAATATTGTTAGTGTTATATACAGAACAGGGACAGAGACGCGGATGAACTTGAGGTGGTTTATTTGAGTAAACGAGGCAGCGATAGGCAAACAGAAACTGAAAGCGTGAATACTGTGGCTTGAGCTGCGGCAGCGTGAATGGCGATACTGGCAGGAATCTGAGGCAGGAAGCTGGATGGCGTGAGCGAGGAGATCGGCAGGCTTGGCGTGGCGGAAACCCCGGGGTAGAGACTGCGAGCTGCGTGGAAAATAAACGGGCAGAGATCTCTGAGAGAAACGAAGGCAAAGGTTAGTGCCAGTGTCCAGAACGTGAAGCATAACGTGGAGGTATGTGCTAACGATACCGGACAAACGTGACTGAGTAGTGGTGCTCTATATATAGTGTGGTGGTGCAGGTGATCATGATTATCAGGTGTGTCTAATTAGAACTCAGGAGAAGGAGTGCGCTGTGACTGGGTGTGTGCAGAGCCTGGCATGTCTGTAACAGTTAGATTTTTTATTTTTATTTTCGTGCAGTATGAATCTAGCCATGGGGGTCACAGTCCAGTGACTTCTGTGCCGGTCCCAAGCCCGGATAAATAGAGAGGGTTGCGTCAGGAAGGGCAGCCGGCGTAAAACATTGCCAAATTTAACCATGCGAATCGTCAGTACGAATTTCATACCGGATCGGTCGAGGCCCGGGTTAACAACGACCGCCATCGCCGCTGTTGACCTACAGGGCGCCGGTGGAAATTGGGCTACTGTTGGTCGAAGAAGTAGAGGAGGGAGGAGAGTGCGCAGACAGAGAGAGAAGAGGAAAGGTAACAGTGTAGAACTGAGAATAGGAACTCTGAATGTTGGTACTATGACAGGGAAAGGTAGAGAGCTGGCTGATGTGATGGAGAGAAGGAAGGTGGATATACTGTGTGTACAGGAGACCAGGTGGAAGGGTAGCAAGGCTCGTAGTATAGGAGCAGGATTCAAGTTGTTTTATTATGGTGTGGATAGTAAGAGAAATGGGGTAGGTGTGGTCCTGAAGGAGGAGTTGTGAGGAATGTCCTGGAGGTGAAGAGAGTGTCAGACAGGGTGATGAGTCTGAAGTTAGAGATCGAAGTGGTGATGTTGAATGTTGTTAGTGGTTATGCCCCACAGGTAGGTTGTGAGTTAGAGGAGAAAGAGAGATTCTGGAGTGAATTAGATGAGGTGATGGAGAGTATTCCCAAGGGTGAGAGAGTGCTGATAGGCGCGGATTTTAATGGACATGTTGGTGAGGGGAACACAGGTGATGAGGAGGTGATGGGCAAGTTTGGAGTTAAGGAAAGGAACCTTGAAGGACAGATGGTAGTGGACTTTGCTAAGAGGATGGACATGGGTGTGGTTAACACTTATTTTCAGAAGAGGGAGGAGCATAGAGTGACTTACAAGAGTGGAGGTAGGAGAACACAGGTAGACTACATCCTATGTCGAAGAGGCAATCTGAAAGAGATTAGTGACTGTAAAGTGGTAGTGGGAGAGAGTGTAGCCAGACAGCATAGGATGGTGGTGTGTAGGATGACTTTGATGGTCTGTAAGAAGAAGAGGTCAAAGATAGAGATAGAGAAGAAAACCAAGTGGTGGAAGCTGAAAAAGGAGGAATGTTGTGAGGAATTTAGACAGAAGTTGAGACAGGCTCTGGGTGGTCAGGTATTGCTGCCAGATGACTGGGAAACTACAGCAGAAGTGAGCAGGGAGACAGGGAGAAATGTGCTGGGTGTGTCATCTGGAAGGAGGAAAGAAGATAAGGAGACTTGGTGGTGGAATGAGGAAGTTCAGGATAGTATTCAGAGGAAGAGGTTAGCCAAGAAGAAGTGGGACACGGACAGGACTGAAGAGAATAGACAGGAATACAAGGATTTACAGCGCAGAGTGAAGAGGGAGGTGTCTAAGGCCAAGCAGAAGGCATATAACGAGTTGTACACTAGGTTAGACACTAGAGAAGGAGAGAAGGACTTGTACAGGTTAGCTAGGCAGAGGGATCGAGATGGGAAGGATGTGCAGCAAGTTAGAGTTATTAAGGATAGAGATGGAAGGGTGCTCACAAGTGAGGAGAGTGTACAGAGGAGATGGAAGGAGTACTTTGAGGAGCTGATGAATGAGGAAAATGAGAGGGAAAAAGAGTAGAAGGGGTGAACTCTGTGGAACAGAAAGTAGATAAGATTAGAAAGGATGAAGTCAGGAAGGCTTTGAAGAGGATGAAAAGTGGGAAGGCAGTTGGTCCTGACGACATCCCGGTGGAGGTCTGGAAGTGTCTGGGAGAGGCAGCAGTGGAATTTTTAGCTAGTTTGTTCAACAGGGTTTTAGAGAGTGAGAAGATGCCTGAGGAATGGAGAAGAAGTGTGTTAGTGCCGATCTTTAAGAATAAGGGTGACGTGCAGAGTTGCAGTAACTATAGGGGGATAAAGTTGATGAGCCATACAATGAAGGTATGGGAAAGAGTAGTGGAAGCTAGGTTAAGGAAGGTAGTGGAAATTTGTGAGCAGCAGTATGGCTTCATGCCCAGAAAGAGCACAACAGATGCAATTTTTGCTCTGAGAATTTTGATGGAGAAGTATAAGGATGGTCAGAGGGAGTTGCACTGTGTGTTTGTAGACTTGGAGAAAGCGTATGACAGGGTGCCAAGAGAAGAGCTGTGGTACTGTATGAGGAAGTCAGGAGTAGCAGAGAAGTATGTCAGAGTGGTGCAGGACATGTATGAGAGGAGCAGGACAGTGGTGAGGTGTGCTGTAGGTCAGACAGAGGAGTTCAATGTGGAGGTGGGACTGCATCAGGGATCGGCTCTGAGCCCCTTCCTGTTTGCTATAGTGATGGACCAGTTGTCAGAGGAGGTCAGACAGGAGTCTCCTTGGACAATGATGTTTGCAGATGACATTGTGATCTGTAGTGAGAGCAGGGAGCAGGTGGAGGAAAACCTGGAGAGGTGGAGGTTTGCGCTGGAGAGAAGAGGAATGAAGGTCAGTTGTAGTAAGACTGAGTACATGTGTGTGAATGAAAGGGAGGGAAGTGGAACAGTAAGGTTACAGGGTGAAGAGGTGAAGAAGGTACAGGAGTTTAAGTACTTGGGTTCAACAGTCCAGAGTAATGGAGAGTGTGGGAAAGAGGTAAAGAAGCGAGTGCAGGCAGGTTGGAATGGGTGGAGAAAGGTGTCGGGAGTTCTGTGTGATAGGAAAATATCAGCGAGTATCAAGGGGAAGGTGTACAGGACAGTGGTTAGACCGGCCATACTGTATGGTTTAGAGACAGTGTCACTGAGGAAGAGACAGGAGTCAGAGCTAGAGGTAGCAGAGCTGAAGATGTTGAGGTTCTTTTTGGGAGTGACAAGATTGGACAGGATTAGGAATGAGTACATCAGAGGGACAGCCCATGTTGGACGTTTGGGGGACAAAGTTAGGGAGGCCAGATTAAGATGGTTTGGATATGTTCAGAGGAGGGAGAGTGAGTATATTGGTAGGAGAATGTTGGACATGGAGCTGCCAGGCAGGAGGCAAAGAGGAAGGCCAAAGAGGAGGTATATGGATGGAATTAATGAGGATATGAAGCTAGTGGGTGCAAGGGTTGAGGATGCAGAAGATAGGGATAGGTGGAGAGAGATGATTCGCTGTGGCAACCCCTGAAGGGAAAAGCCGAAAGAAGAAGAAGAAGAAGAAAATTTTCGTGCAGTATGAGTAATCTACAGAGATATAGTCATGGTCAAAAATGTTTAATTTTCATAAGCATTGTGTCAGTATTTGACATTTAGATGGAGATTGGAAAGTATCATAAGAATTTGTATAATTTATTTGAAAATAAAATACTTTACATCTTCTATCTTCATTCAACCACATGCTCAATGATGATTTCTCTCAATTATTTGTTACTTCAAAATACAGCACATATAAATATTTTATTTTAATTATAAACCGAAAGCTCCTTGTGAAAGTATGGGACAAAATGGCACTGGAGAAGTATTATTATTATTATTATTATTATTATTATTATTATTATTATTATTATTATTATTATTATTATTATTATTATTATTACGCTTTCTCTTGAATGATCAGGTTCTACAGCATATACTGAGACAGGTGCATTGGTGATTTGTGTATGATGTGTATAATCAGCAATATAAAGAAAGCAAGCAAATGTCACAATATATATTTTTTTGGTCTGTGGTCTCATCAGATGGCAACACATTTTTCCACATGGATTAGGACAACAGGTGTATTCTTGTTGATAACTTTGGAAAGTTTTTTTTGGTCAAAATTGGTGTCAGACTGCCCACCCTGCCTCGTAGGAGATGATGTCTGTTTAATAATAATAATAATAATAATAATAATAATAATAATAATAATAATAATAATAATAATAATAATAATAATAATAATAATAATAAGGGGGGCACAGTGGCTTAGTGGTTAGCATGTTTACATCACACCTCCAGGGTTGGAGGTTTGATTCCCGCCTCCGCCGTGTGTGTGGAGGGCAACTCTGTTCCCCGGACCTGGAGGCCTTTACCATTAACTGCAAGCCCTTTTACTCGCCCCGAGAGTTCTCTTCATTCATTCTCATCGGTATTTACATCCTGCTGCAAGGTAATGTGCGCAAAGCGCAGTGTGCACTGCAGCAGCTGAAGAGGTTTCTCCTCCCTGCAAAGATGTTGGTTTGGTGGTTAGCACATTTGCCTCACATTTCCAGGGTTGGAGGGTCGATTCCCCCTTCTGCCGTGTGTGTGGAGTTTGCATGTTCTCCCCATCTCTAAATTGTCCGTAGTATGAGAGTGTGTGTGTGTGTGTGCCCTGTGATCGGTTGGCACTCCTTCTATATCCTGCCTTGATGCCCAGTGACGCCCAACAGGCTGACCCGAGAATAGACTGGATAAGTGGTAGACAATGAATGAATGAATGAATGATAGTTTTCAACAATATCACATCTCTGCTTTTCTAGTTTTTTTGAGGGAACTCGACATTGCGTCTGTCTAGACTAGCGAAAAATTATATATATATATATATATAATTTTTCGCTAGTGAAAAATTCCTGGAGGTGATCACACATGCTGTTGCTAAGCTTAGCTTAGTTTGGCATGATGAAAGTTTAGTGTTGTCTGTAATGAGCTTGACAGTCTCTAACACTTCATGTTGCGTCCCACCTCCATGCAGGCATCTCCCATTTTTTTTCCATACCTCCACACTGAGGTGTCGAGGTTGTGGAATAATCCTTATTCTGCCTGACTCTTCTCCTCAGCCAGTGCTGACTATTCAGCCATTGTGGACTTTAATGTACAGGTGTATGTGGTGATGTCTAGGGTTGAGGAGATGCTTACAGGCTATCTCTCCCATTCATTGGCTGCATGGAGAAAGTCTGCATTCCCTGTCGGGCCACATCAGCCTTGTAGAGAAGGCCTACAATCCCGCAGATTAAGCCATTGTGGTGCTGCACACAATGGGAGTTTTGCAGTCATACCGAGATAACCTGCTAAAGGAGCTCATCTGCGGGAAGGGACTCATCAATGAGGTCTGAACTCCACCAGGCCACATATTTAGGCCTTTATGCCAAAAAACAGACGACACATCCCATCGGCCATTTCATGACTTCATTTAGTTGCCACAGAGAGGCAATCTGACAGAGATAAAAGAAAGGGACAAAGCCTTTCTTTTAGATGTCCCCTAAGGGCCTGTTCATCCTTCGCCGAGGAATCATAATGCCCGAGAGCTAGGTTCTCAAGGATGCCCCTTTAGGGACATTATCACTGCTGCCTACACCACCACCTCCTGTGATTTAGGGTTCAGCCATGACTAGCCATGCTGCTGCTCTTTATGTGTTGCCACCTCCTGGGTTAGCCTCTGCCAGCTTGCTGTTTCAGCGCACTATGTGAGGTGAGAACAGTGAGAGGTTAACACCTCTCTCAGACCACCTGACAGCGTGAAAGCTTCTGCCGGGTACATCACAATGGGTTCTGTGGTAAAGGCTACAGAATCCAGATTGCTTCCAGTTCTCCTTCTTTCATGGGGTTCTGCCCACTGTCGTTGGCACAGACTGAGCCTCATTCCTCCATGGGGAACCTTGCTCGCATCTGAGAAAGGGGCTGTAAAGTGCATTCCCCTCCCAGGTGGAGCCAGCATGTATTGGTTCCAAAGAAGGACCGGAGCTACACCCAAATTTAGACCTGTGTGCTCTGAATTGTATGCTGAAACTTACAAATCCTGAATGTGAACACTCAAGGTCATTGTGTTGCAGATCAGATCCGAGGACTGATTTGCGATCCTGAAGGGTGCATATCTTCACATATGCATCTCTCCAGAGCACAGGAGACTCCCCCTGGTTCACTTTTGGGGCGAAGCATACTGGTGCTGGGTTCTCCTTTTAGGTCTAGTCTTGTTGCTTACCCTCACAAAGTGCATGGAGGCTGCTCTGGCATCATTGCACCCTGGGGCATCCATGTACTCAATTATCCAGCTGGCTGGCTCACCTTGGCTCAGTCAAGGGAGGTTGCAGCCAGGCACTGAGATCTTGTGCTTGCCCACATAAGGTCCCTATGCCTCAACCCAGTGAAGTGTGTGATTTCTCACTTTCTGAGAACCACCTTCTGGGGAATAGTTTGGAATTCAGCCATGATGCGGGCACGTATGTCACCCTGGAGAATTCCATCTTTTCTGCCATAAAGGTTTGACTTTAAAATCTGACTAGACCAGAGCCTCTCTGCCTCTCAGGCTTAGAGGGTGCTTGGCTCATGACAGTAGTGGCCAAAGCTATTCCTCTGGGTCTGCTACACATGAGTTTCAACTCTGGCTCAGAAGCAGCAGTTTTCAGCCCCCCATACACCCTTTTCAGGGTCACAAGGGTTACGTGTCACAAGCTTTGTACCTTTCTTATGTGGACAGACAGTTTTCTGGAGATCACCTCGGGTCCCACTCTTAGGGCATGTCCTTTTCGCAGGACTCTTTTGACAGACACCCCCCTCTCAGGCTGGGTGCTGCCCTGCCCATAGCATTTAGGATGGCACACAGGTTGCCTGACTATGTTTCTAGTGCTGAAACACTTTCTCCTGAAACTCAGGGGCTACCTTTGGAGGTCCCCTTCATCAATTGTTAGGCTGGTCTGTGTTTTGCGGCCTCTTTTCAAGTTGGTGAGCCAGATCTGGGTGATTTTCCACCCCCACTCTGAAATTTAGAACCTCTGGTCTAGCCCCTGAGGGGGACCAGCTCCTAGACTCTGTTCTTCCAATTGAGGTTGTGGAGACTATTTTGAACTTTTGCCTCTGGTGTAATCAGTATTGTTAGGATCTAGTTCACTGCCCTGTTAGTACAGTGCTAGAGTTCCTGCAGACATTCCTCTTTGAGGGTCTATCACCCTCTACATTGAGATATATGTGTCAGCCATAGCTGTGAGTCACATGCCTATTCTCTGGTCTCTCACCTCCAGCGTGGTACCAGGCAGCTGAGGCTTTCCTGTAGACCTCGTCTCCCCACCTGAGACCTCTAAGTACTCCTGGAGGGGCTTCTCCAAGCCCCCATTGAGCCAATGGAGTCAGCCTCTGATGAGTTTCTGACCCTCAAAACGGCTCTGCTATAAGCCAGTCATCCGGCCTTTCAGCAGGCCTTCTGGCCTCCACCCCACGAGTTGGTTGAGCAGGAGAGACCGCACCTGCTGTACCCAATTTGGGTTCTTGGGACTTACACCTATTGCTCGAGTGCAATGCATAAGTCCTCTCCATTTTCTTCTGCTTTGGTGGCCATAACAAAAGCAATCTGGTCTCCAAGCAGCACCTTGTGATGGGTAGTCGTTGCTATCTCCTAGGTCTATAAGGTGTGCTGTGTGGCTTCACTTCTAGGGATTAAAGCTTGCTCCAGCAGGTTTATCACCTTGTCCAGCACCTTGGCTACGGGCATTCCCCCACAGTATGTTTGTGCTGCAGCAGGTTGGTCCTCTCTGCACACCTTTATCAGGTTCTATAACCTGGACCTGGATCCCACTCCTGTGTCCTGGGTCTTACAGGGCTAATGATGCTCTGCTCCTGGCTTGTTTGTGCTTTTTCACAACCTCTGGGACAGACCCACTCAGCGTGTGGCGGCATTGGTATTGGTGTTTCCATAGCATCAGCCAAGTTCAATGTCAAGTTCCTTCAAAAGGGAACTACACCAGGTTACGTATGTAATCCTGTTCCTTGAGAAGGGAACGAGACACTGCATTGCGAGACGCTGCATTGCACCCTGGACATCCACTTGTACTTTCTTCAGACAAGGAGAAGCTGGAGTAAAGTGACGTAGATGCCCTTTTATGGTCTTGCTGGTGCGCTCCGCTTTGTCACATGACCTACATGAGTTGATAAATCGGCATGATTTCACACACAGCTTAAGACACAACTTCCACATAGAAGCGTCCCATAGAATCAGCCATGACGCTGTAACGTCTTGTTCCCTTCTCAGGGAACCGGGTTACATACATAACCTGGTGTAGTTTGTTGTTATCAAGAAATCCTAAAGGAACAGCCATTATTTGGGTTTACTCAGACATTTTAACTGATGGAAGGTGTATACTAACAAGTATTTAACATGAGCTTGAATGTGACTGGTTGATTCTGAGCATTGCCGAATTCTGAGTTACAGAAGGTTGTGCACACGTGTAACCTGGGTATTGGATGTTTTGTTTGTCATTTATTTTGGCCTAAAATAGTTCAGGTTGCCTGTCAATTGGTTTCTACATAAAGCAAATTCACAAAAAATGGTGAAAAGGGTTCTGATATAGTTTAATCATTATAGACCTTTTATATGCACAGTAGTTTTCATGCTGACATACTCAGCTTCATATTTGCAGCATTTGGCAGATGAGTTTCCATACTTAGAGGTCATTTGGCATTGGCAGCACATGCTTCAGTGCTCTGGGAGTGTTTATAGTGCTGTGACTTTAACACTTCATGAATGAAAGCTACTGCTACAGCAACTTCAACCACAGCTACCATGTCTTTGATCCCCATTATCATCTGGACACTGATCCTCTGGACTCAAGGTCAGACACTGCTTCAGATTTTATCTCTACAATGATCCCTTCATACTAATTGTTTCTATTAGAATATTTCAGTTGCTTTATTGTGTATTTTTCAAAATGCAGAGGTCAAGCCACACTAACTCAGATTGCTGCAGTGAAATCTGCTCTTCCAGGAGACATGGTCACCATCAACTGTAGAACCACTCAGGCTGTCTACAGAGACTCAACCGGTGACCGTTTACACTGGTATCAGCAGAAGCTTGGAGAATTTATGATTAAATATGAAACCAGCATCTGTCAGGTATTCCAGCTTGTTTTAGTGGCAGTATATCTGGATCTGATTTCACTCTATCAGTCGAGTCCAGACTGAGAATGCAGGAGATTACTACTGTCAGAATTACCATTACATCAGTAGCACCTACCTGTTTGCACAATGTCATAGAGTCATGCAGAAATCTCCGTCCATCAGATTGTAGAGAGACTGAACTGCTGCAACTGGGAGCGACTGCAGGTGCTGAGTTGGAGGATGTGATATGACACAATGACACTGGAGGAGAGGAACAACACCACACTAACTCACAACTCACATTAGAAATCACCCAATAATCATCACACCACACTGAACACAGTCCTGCATGCTCACAACTTTGGTAGTTTTTCTCAGTCATGGTGCTTACTTTCACAATTCAAAACATCACAGCATTAGAAATAAGATGATTATCATATTAATTATGTGTCCTCTCTGATCCCCCACACACCTACTCTAAAGACTGGTTTTAAATAGTTCTGTTTGTGTGCATCTTGTCCTGAATGCTTGGGGCTTTGCCCCACCTTTTGAATACCCAGAACATTTTCACAACATTATTACTTAATGGGTAGGTTTCCTATTGTCTTACTAATAAATGCTAGTTTGGTTCTGATGTTTGGACACATTCACTCACTGTGGTGTTTGACATTAAATTCAAATTCAAATTTCTATTTGTTACATACACAACCATACACAGTACGATATGAAGTGAAATGCTTACACGACTGTTGTGACCTCGAAAAGGGAATAAGAAGTAAAGAGTAAAAAGGAAGTAAGAAAGAGAATGAAGAAGGAAATAAGGCAAAAGGATCATAAATATAAAACAAAAATATAAAATATAAAAATCTGCAATTAAATTAGAGATGAAAAAATATAAAAAAATGTAAAAATGTAAAAAGGTGGAACTGTAGCAGTGTGCAAATGTTCAAAGTGTTATGTGCAATGTGTAAATGTTCAAGTTGGTTGGTGTGTTCCAACACGTGTGAAGGTTACATAAATGTCCAATCAGCTGAGTTCTATGTGGAGTTTTGCTTGAGAGTCTGTATAGCCTGCAGGAAGAAGCTTCTCCTCAGTCTCTCTGTGTTGGCCTTCAGGGAGCGGAAGCGCTTTCCTGACCGCAACAGGGAGAACAGTCTATTGTTGGGGTGGCTGAGGTCCTTCACGATCTTTCTGGCCTTGGTCCAGCACCGCTTGCTGTAAATTGAGTGCAGGTCAGGCAGCTTGGTATGGATGATGCATTCAGCTGATCTCACCACCCTCTGAAGAGCTTGTCTGTCCTGCATGGTGCTGTTCCCGAAGCAGTTTGCTATGTTTCCTGTCAGGATACTCTCTATGGTGCAGGAGTAAAAGTTCCTGAGCACCTTAAAGGGCAGTCTAAAGTCTCTCAAGTGTCTGAGGTGGTTGAGATGCTGCCGGGCCTTTTTCACCACGGTGTTGATGTGACAGGACCATGACGTTGATGTGACAGGTCCTGCGTGATGTGAACACCGAGGTATCTGAAGCTGTCCAGTGGGCTCTCATTGATCCCAGGGGTCTGGTAGTTACTCTCCTGCTTCGTGTTAAAGTCCACTATGAGCTTCTTGTTCCTCTGGCACCAGTTCTCCAGATTCCTAATCTCCTCCAGGTAGGCGGGGAGGAGTAACTGTAGCAGATCTAGTGTGTCAGGTAGTGAAGAGATGACTCTTTGAAGCATGTGGGGATTACCGACTGGATTAAGGAGAGGTTGAATATTTCAGTGAACACGGGTGCTAGCTGGTCAGCGCAGGCTCTGAGGACTCGACCTGAGATTCCGTGCCAATGGTGAGGGACTTTACTCTGCTCTGGTCATTCAGCGCTCTGTGTAGTGCTGCTGTTCTCTGCAGTCTGATCACCTCATGACTACAGGCTCATGGTGTGGAGTTTGGGGTGGTGTTGCTCACTGACACTGTGACCAACTGAATCATTGAGATTTATTCACAGCAACAGAGGACTCCACTAACCATTCTGAGGTGGTGGGAATTCCACTAAGCAAATAAAAATTACTTTTATTATTGCAATACATTTGTTATTTTAGTACAGTATGACTAATATACAGAGATATTGTCATGGTTAAAAATGTTTAATTTTCAAAAGCATTGTGTCAGGATTTGACTTTCAGGTAGGACTTGGAAAATATCAAAATAACAAAAAATATATAACAAAATAAGATTTTGTATAATTTATTTGAAAAGAAAATGCTTTACATCTTCAATGTTCACTCAAACACATTTTCAATGATGATTTCTGTTAAATAGTTGTTACTTTATTCTGTTCAGAATACAGCAGATAGAAAAATAATAAACCCACAGCTCCCTGTGAAAGTATGGAATAAAACGGCACTGGAGAACTATTATTATTATTATTATTATTATTATTATTATTATTATTATTATTATTATTATTATTATTAATATTTTTAAATTTATTATTAATAATATTATTATTATTATTTATATTTTTTTATGTTGTAATAATATTATAAAATTATTAGTATTATGTTGTAATAATATTATAAAATTATTATTATTATGTTGTATGTTGGAAAGTTGTTGTCTTTCTCATGAATGATCAGGTTCTACAGCAGATTCTGAGACAGATACATTGGTGATTTGTGTATGTTGTATATATCAACAATGAAAAGCAACCGTGTTTACTGATTCAAAAGCTTTTATTAATAATTCAAAGAAGGACATTGCAGTGATCCACACACAACACATATTTAGGTGATAGTTAAGAAGAAGAGCTGAGTTAAACTGAGGAGTGTGTGAGCTCACATGTTAATAACACAAATGAAATGATGAGAGTGGATGATTTGAGCAGTAAAGGCCACATGTACCACACAGTGAAGCAGTAGAAGGTGAGCTGAGTAAAGTGTGTGTGAGCTCACAGCTCTGAGCACTGCTCTGTGTTCACTGTGCTCACCACAGTAGGTTGGTTGTCTTTGGATGCCTCACAGGTCACCACCTTGTTCCTCCACTGCTCCGGGTGGAGGCTCAGTGTGCTGCTCCAGCTGTAGAGGCCGTCAGCGTTCAGAACGGCGGTGCTGCCGCTTTCCCCCGAGCTCCAGCTACTGCCATCAACCTTCCAGCTCAACTTCCAGTCCGAGGGGAAGCCCTTGTAGGCCACACACATGAGTGTGACCTTCTCCTGCTGCAGCTCCACACTGGAGGGGGGCAGCACCGTCACACTGGGCTGGGTGAGACCTACACACACACACAGAGGTGAGACAGGAATGGACAGCTGTCAGTTACTCAGGCTTTGTTTCAGCTCACTGTGTGTGTTTCACTTCTCTTTATATCTTACAGAGCAGAACTGAGATCAGTGGAGCATCACAAACTTTTCACATTCAATTCGAATACTTTTACATCTTACAGCTATAATGATTTATATTATTGTGACCATTGAAAGTTCATATTTAATTGTACTGCACATTCAATATTAAGAAATATTGAACATATTTTATAATGTGATTAAACATTCAAATTTTAATAAAGCATTTTTATAATTTATAAATTAATTCTAAGCTTCAGGTCATGTGTTTATACAGTCAGAGTCTCTGAGATATTAAATGTAGTTAGAATAATTCAAGTAAACATGTTACAGTAATTTGCACAAACAATGATAAATGTTTTAATTGTAAATTTTGTGTAAATTAAAATTAACTATTAGTACTAAAATCAGATACATTTTGTGAAAACTATAAAATGAGAGAAAGTTGAGAAATAAAATGACTTTATCCTGACATCACATTTCATTAAAGGGAATATATTTTTTTACTATGAATCTGATCACATTCCTTTTCAGTAATTAGTAAATAGTTTACTTACGGCCCACTGACAGTTTGGTTCCTCCACCAAAAGTCGCGCACAGTGATACATTCCTATGAAGCCGTCATACAAAAACCTCTGTCACACTACAGTGAACACACATACACACACACACACACACACACACACACACACACACACACACACACACACACACACACACACACACACATACACACACAAACACACACACACACACACACACACACATACACTAAGTTCAGTAATTGTAGTTATATTTACAGAACACAACTGTCTGATTGAAGATTACTTCATAATTAAGTTTTCTTCATCACTTTGCTGTTTAAACTCAGTGATGTTTCAGTAAAAAGGTCTTGAGCACAGTGTACTGTACACACTGCATAAATATAGTAAAGAATAACTTTTTAATGCTGGTCACTTCTACATCTCCTCTGTAGTCAGTCTGAATCCTGATGGAATTAAAGTGAAAACTGAACTTCTGTCATTTCTTTACTACATTTATAAACTTTAAACAAATCTGTCATGACTGTTTAAACTTCTCTTTCCAATTCACTTATTTATGTTTCTCAGACCTAAAAGTATTTTCCAGAAAATCTCCATCTGACTCCAGAAGCAAAATCCACACAATAACTCTGTAGTAGTGTGAGAATGACAGTGAGATTGGGGGAATGTGGTAAAGGTGTTTCCATACTTAGAGGACACTTTGCATTGGCAGCACATGCTTCAGTGCTCTGGGAGTGTTTATAGCACTGTGACTTTAACACTTCATGACTGAGAGCTGCTGTTACAGCAACTTCACGCACAGCTACCATGACTTTGATCCCCGTCTTCATCTGGACACTGATCCTCTGGACTCAAGGTCAGACACTGCTTTATATTTTATCTGTACAATGATCTGTTCATACTAATACACTTATTGTTTCTATTAGAATATTTCAGTTTCATGCTGTGTTATTGTGTATTTTTCAGAATGCAGAGGTCAAGCCACAGTAACTCAGACTCCTGCAGTGAAATCTGCTCTTCCAGGAGAAACAGTCACCATCAACTGTAGAACCAGTCCGGCCGTGTATACAGACTCACATGGTGACCGTTTACACTGGTATCAGCAGAAACCTGGAGAAGCTCCTAAACTACTGATTAAGCTCGCAAATCAGCGAGAGTCAGGTATTCCACCTCGTTTCAGTGGCAGTGGATCTGGATCTGATTTCACTCTGACCATCAGTGGAGTCCAGACTGAAGATGCAGGAGATTACTACTGTCACAGCTGGCATCACATCAGTAGTATCTGGTACTCACACAGTGTTATAGAGTCGTACAAAAACCTCCCTCAGTCAGATTGTAGAGAGACTGAACTGCTGCAGCTGGGAGTGACTGCAGGTGCTGAGTTGGAGGATGTGATACGACACAATGACACTCTGTGGAGGAGAGGAACCACACCACACTATCTCACAACTCACATTAGAGATCTCTCAGTAATCATCACACCACACTGCACACAGTCCCTCACATCCAGTAGTTTAAGATAAATAGTTCTGCAGTTTTCTAGATTGTTGTTCTATTTATCATATCTCAAACTGTTTGGTGGATCATTTTCCATTTATTCAGTCTCCATCGCTAATCCTACTCTCAGTACATTCTCTGATTTTGACCCAGAATCAATCCCTATTATTAATCTGATCTCAGCCTCAGTCTATTTGTCTGTCTTGTGTTTGTTTCAGGTCACACTCTCGTACTGCTCTGGATTCTGACTTAGTGACTGGTGTAACTCCTCCTGTCCCCACAGCCACTTTCTCAGTGTTTCTGTATAAACCTGGTATTCATTATCTTTATTTCCTGGTGCAGACTGGGACCTGGTTTCCTGCAGTGGATTCAGAGACACTGTGTGTGTCACACTCTCACACACCTCTTGTACTGTCTCAGATTAAACAATTTCCAGTGCTATTTCTGTCAAAAATTTACCTAATCCATCGGCCATCCTCCTTAGTCCTCAGACCTCCTCACTTTACTTTTAGACTGAAACCTCTCTGCAGACAAGTCTCCAGTCCTCCTGCCTGCTCTTCCTCTCTTGAACGCCTTTAATGTGACCATCAACAGCTTCCCTATAACACAGAAGGGTTTACATGCTCTGGACCTCTTCATCCATCTAACATCCATCCCTGCCTTACCGACCATTATCTATTTTATCCCCTTCCAGACTAACTGAATCCTCCACTTTTTCTCTTCTTCCTCTGTGACTTTCCTCATCCTCTGGTTCTGCACAGATCTCATGATGTCTGGCAGACATCTCATCATGGCAGTTCATCAGCTGAAACTAAATCTCAGTAAGACTGAGCTGCTTTAGATCCCTAGAGAATCTTCCCCATATCAGGATGCTGTGCTCTCTGAGTTACACCATCTAACCTTCTCTCCTCACATTGCATTAAGACTCTTCTCTGACTTGGCCCCTAGGTGGAGGAATGAACTTCCTCTGGCTGACTGAAAAGCTGAGTCACTGTCTATCTTCAAAGTATTCAACCACCAACCACTTTAATGAGAGCTTATTAAAAAACTTCATTGTGTACTGTTGTTGTGCTACTTACTTACTAATGCTAACTCATAATGAATAGTGATTTAACTTCATAATATTGTATTAGACACTGAGGATGTGTTTTGCTGGAGATTACAAAGCACATCTCCTTCAATCTGGATAAGGACATCTGCCAAATTCTGTAAATGTAAATATTCTTAAGACAGAGAGTGCATTACTACTTCCTGTGCTGTCCTGTGCTTCAGGTCTCCTTCCTGTTTGCTGATATATTGAATCAGGAGACATATAGCATGGAGGTGTGATTCTAATTTATTCATATTCCTCCAGTTGATGACCCAGTATTATAAAAGTAAAAGCTACAAACACGTGCCTGCTCCATCCTAACCAAAACCACACGTTTTTAAGAAATTTTACTAGACAACATCGAAACAATACATGTCCTGACGTATAATTTTAGCTCAAATCATTCACCTTTTATTTTGAATCATCTGTGTATATTTTGGTACCTTTATAAATTTTCACTTTTATTAACCACATCCATATTCAGTTTTATAAAATGTAGCACTGCAGGTGCTACATTTTATAATGGAGACATATAGCATGGAGGTGCAAAATGTAGCACTTCAGGTGGTGTCAGGAGACCTTATCAAGCAAACAGGTCTGCGGATGATGCAGTCAATATGGGAATGCACTATATTCTGCAACACCTCGACAGACCAGGAAATTATGCAAGTATCCTGTTTGTAGACATCAGCTCAGCCTTCAACAGCATTATCCCTGATCTTCTCCAGACCAAACTGATGGAGATTTCTGTGCCCACCCCTATCTGTCAGTTCATTACCAACTTCCTGACAGACAGGCAACAGCAAGTGAGGTTGGGGAAGCTTACATCTGGTTCCCTCACTATCAGCACTGGCGCTCCTCAGGGATGCATGTTATCCTCACTACTCTTCTCACTGTACACGAGACCCCTCTGTAGACAGGACAGGAGGTTGAACAGTTGGCTGTCTGGTGCTGTCTCAACAACCTCGAGCTGAACACGGTCAAAACAGTAGAGATGGTAGTGGACTTCAGGAGGCACCCTCCAGCCCTACCCCTGTCACCATCATGGACAGCACTGTGGCTACTGTGGAGTCATTCAGATTCCTGGGCTCTACAATCTCCCAGGACCTGAAGTGGGAAAGACACATTGACTCCATTGTCAAAAAAGCTCAGCAGAGGCTGTTTTTTCTTCAACAGCTGAGGAAGTACAACCTGCCACAGGAGCTGTTAACACAGTTCTACTCAGCTGTCATTGAGTCTGTCCTATGTACGTCTATTACTGTCTGGTTCGGCTCAGCCACCAAATCAGGTATTAGAAGACTACAACGGATAGTCATGACTGCTGAGAGGATTAGCGGAGCCCACCTGCCCACTCTCCAAGAACTTTACACATCCAGAATGAAGAAACGTGCAGGTAGAATCACTCTGGACCCCACACACCCAGCCCACCCCCTCTTTGAAATTTTACGCCAGGACATCCAGACACAAGAACAGCTTCTTCCCTCAAGCCATTCATCTCCTGAACAATTAATCTGTCTGCCATCTCCCCAGTGCAATACAACAATATATATATATATACATGTATGTATAAGTGCAATACTGTTACACCTCATTTCATTGAACCACACATCATACCTTGCTCCTGAGCTGCACATTTTGCACATGTATATGCCTCCTGTACATGAGTACCCTATTTATATTTCCACCTTGCTATATCTCATACTTCTATATTTTCTATATTTTTCTATATTATAATTTATGTCTGTGTATTCTCCAGCACCAAAAAAATTCCTTGTATGTGTGAGCAAACTTGGCAATAAAGCACATTCTGATTCAGATTCTGAACAAAAAGTAGGCTATGGTGAAATGCCTGCCAGCACTCCCTCTGATGGTCTTGAAGGGAACTGTCCCGGCAGCTCCTGACAAGCACAATACACATATTTACTCTAAAATTCAACATTTTTCATCCTTTAATTTTCATTTTGTCATTTATTGCTTTTATTCAAAATGATTCATGCATATCTAACTCTCCTTGAAATTTGCATCTTCAGGTTCTTCATAACTTCCTGAAAGTTGTACACAAATTCCTGTAAAAATTTGTACAAAAAATGTGCTTACTAGTTAAGTCACGATAAACTCGAAGCAGTCTGTTGTCTTTGGGCCATGATAATGCTGACAGGTTCATCACTACATGAGTACAATGGTTCACAGTGGTGAACCAGTGACAGGGTCATGGGTGGCCAAGACTCAATGATGCACTTGTGGAGCAAAGGCTGGCCTATGTGGTCCGATCCCAACAGATGAGCTACTGTTGCTCAAATAGCTGAAGAAGTTAATGCTGGTTCTGACAGAAAGGTGTCAGAATACACAGTGCATCACAGTTTGTTGCATATGGGGCTTCATGTGAGCATGAGAACTGGACCACGGAGCAATTGAAGAAGGTGGCCTGGTGATGAATCACATTTTCTTTTACATCACGTGAATGGCTGGGTGCGTGTGCAATGCTTACCTGGGAACACATGGCACCAGGATGCACTAATAGAAGAAGGCGAGCCGGCGGAGGCACTGTCATGATTTGGGTAATGTTCTGCTGGGAAACCTTGGGTCCTGCCATCCATGTGGATGTTACTTTGACACATACCACCTACCTAAGCATTGTTACAGACCATGTAAGCCCTTTCATAGAAACGATATTCCCTGATGGCTGTGGACTCTTTCAGCAAGATAATGCATCATGGCACAAAGCAAAAATGTTTAAGCAATGGTTTGATGAGAACAACAATGAGTTTGTAATGCGCACATCAGGGATCTAGTGGAGTCCATGCCTCAGTGGGTCAGGGCTGTTTTGGCAGCAAAAGGCGGACTAATATTGCCATACTTTTTTTTTTTTTGAAAAACAACCAATTTGTCAGTGATTTTTTTCTTTCAATTATTTGTTACTCTATTCCATATACTTTATGATCATCATTATTATTAGTTGTCTTTATTATGAATGATCAGGTTCTACAGCAGATAACAAGACAGATGCATTGGTGATTTGTGTATGATGTGTATAATCAACAATGTAAAGCAACCGTGTTTACTGATTCAAAAGCTTTTATTAATAATTCAAAGCAGGACATTGCAGTGATCCACACACTTAACACATATTTAGGTGATAGTTAAGAAGAAGAGCTGAGTTACACTGAGGAGTGTGTGAGCTCACATGTTAATAACACAAATGAAATGATGAGAGAGGATGATTTGAGCAGTAAAGGCCAGATGTACCACACAGTGAAGCAGTAGAAGGTGAGCTGAGTAAAGTGTGTGTGAGCTCACAGCTCTGAGCACTGCTCTGTGTTCACTGTGCTCACCACAGTAGGTTGGTTGTCTTTGGAGGCCTCACAGGTCACCACCTTGTTCCTCCACTGCTCCGGGTGGAGGCTCAGTGTGCTGCTCCAGCTGTAGAGGCCGTCAGCGTTCAGAACGGCGGTGCTGCCGCTTTCCCCCGAGCTCCAGCTGCTGCCATCAACCTTCCAGCTCAACTTCCAGTCCGAGGGGAAGCCCTTGTAGGCCACACACATGAGTGTGACCTTCTCCTGCTGCAGCTCCACACTGGAGGGGGGCAGCACCGTCACACTGGGCTGGGTGAGACCTACACACACACACAGAGGTGAGACAGGAATGGACAGCTGTCAGTCACTCAGGCTTTGTTTCAGCTCACTGTGTGTGTTTCACTTCCCTTTATATCTTACAGAGCAGAACTGAGATCAGTGGAGCATCACAAACTTTTCACATTCAATTCAAATACTTTTACATCTTACATCTATAATGATTTATATTATTTTGAACATTGAAAGTTCAAATTTAATTGTACTGTACATTCAATATTAAGAAATATTGAACATATTTTATAATGTGATTAAACATTCAAATTTTAATAAAGCATTTTTATAATTTATAAATTAATTCTAAGCTTCAGGTCATGTGTTTATACAGTCAGAGTCTCTGAGATATTAAATGTAGTTAGAATAATTCAAGTAAACATGTTACAGTAATTTGCACAAACAATGATAAATGTTTTAATTGTAAATTTTGTGTAAATTAAAATGAACTATTAGTACTAAAATCAGATACATTTTGTGAAAACTGTAAAATGAGAGAAAGTTGAGAAATAAAATGACTTTATCCTGACATCACATTTCATTAAAGGGAATATATTTTTTACTATGAATCTGATCACATTCCTTTTCAGTAATTAGTAAATAGTTTACTTACGGCCCACTGACAGTTTGGTTCCTCTACCAAAAGGCGCGCACAGTGATACATTCCTATGAAGCCGTCGTACAAAAACCTCTGTCACACTACAGTGAACACACACACACACACACACACACACACACACACACACACACACACACACACACACACACACACACACACACACACACAGTTCAGTAATTGTAGTTATATTTACAGAACACAACTGTCTGATTGAAGATTTCTTCATAATTAAGTTTTCTTCTTCACTTTGCTGTTTAATCTCAGTGATGTTTCAGTAAAAAGGTCTCGAGCACAGTGTACTGTACACACTGCAGAAGACTGGAGGAGAAATTACACTGAATGATGGATTAGTGATGAGATTCTTCTCTACAGTCAGAAAAACAATATACATGACACATAAATATAGTAAAGAATAACTTTTTAATGCTGGTCACTTCTACATCTCCTCTGTAGTCAGTCTGAATCCTGATGGAATTAAAGTGAAAACTGAACTTCTGTCATTTCTTTACTACATTTATAAACTTTAAACAATTCTGTCATGACTGTTTAAACTTCTCTTTCCAATTCACTTATTTATGTTTCTCACACCTAAAAGTATTTTCCTGAAAATCTCCATCTGACTCCAGAAGCAAAATCCACACAATAACTCTGTAGTAGTGTGAGAATGAAAGTGAGATTGGGGGAATGTGGTAAAGGTGTTTCCATACTTAGAGGACACTTTGCATTGGCAGCACATGCTTCAGTGCTCTGGGAGTGTTTATAGCACTGTGACTTTAACACTTCATGACTGAGAGCTGCTGCTACAGCAACTTCACCCACAGCTACCATGACTTTGATCCCCGTCTTCATCTGGACACTGGTCCTCTGGACTCAAGGTCAGACACTGCTTCATATTTTATCTCTACAATGATCTGTTCATACTAATACACTTATTGTTTCTATTAGAATATTTCAGTTTCATGCTGTGTTATTGTGTATTTTTCAGAATGCAGAGGTCAAGCCACAGTAACTCAGACTCCTGCAGTGAAATCTGCTCTTCCAGGAGAAACAGTCACCATCAACTGTAGAACCAGTCCAGCAGTGTACACAACCTCATATGGTGACCGTTTACACTGGTATCAGCAGAAACCTGGAGAATCCCCTAAACTCCTGATTAAATATGCAAATCAGCGTCTGTCAGGTATTCCAGCTCGTTTCAGTGGCAGTGGATCTGTATCTGATTTCACTCTGACCATCAGTGGAGTCCAGACTGGAGATGCAGGAGATTACTATTGTCAGATTTGGCATGATAGCTCCGGCTTCTGGTACTCACACAGTGTTACAGAGTCGTACAAAAACCTCCCTCAGTCAGACTGTAGAGAGACTGAACTGCTGCAGCTGGGAGTGACTGCAGGTGCTGAGTTGGAGGATGTGATACGACACAATGACACTCACACACTAACGCCACACTAACCCTCAACTCACATTAGAGATCTCTCAGTAATCATCACACCACACTGCACACAATCCATCACATCTACTATATTTGTAGTTGTCTACAATCATGGTGCTTACTGTCACAATTGAAAACATCACAGCTTTACAAATATCAAGTATCTGATTATCAAATACATTTCTGTTCTATCTCATCCCCACACACCTACTCCATCTAAACTATTCTGCTCTCAAAGACTGGTTTTCATACAGTTCTGTTTGTGTGCACCTTTTCATGAATGTATGGGTCTTGTAGCAAAATCCCATTACTGTACCTCCTGAAAACCCACAACATTTCAACAACATTCCAACTTAATATTTCAGGTTTTCTGTAGACTTTATAGTGTCATACTATTAAGTGCTAGTTTTGTACTGATGTTTGGACACACTGACTCACTGTGGTGTTTGACATTAACCAGAGTATCAGAAAATATGAAAGATAAAATCATAGTCTAGTGTTTATGTTAGGGTAACTGTAACAACCATATATAAGTTTGATTTATGAAGTCTCAGCTCTTGGTTCTTCAAATGTAAACATAATCCACTTTAAGCATTTTCTAGAAGCAGATAGGACAAAACAGACACCCAAATGTAAGTAAGAGAGGTGTTTTACTCTTAATTGTTTGACGAAGATGTTTGACAAAAGATGTTTGACGAGTTCAGAGGAGGAGGTTTGAGATGCCACCTCTCATCTATTTACATTAAATGCCTATCATGTTTATCCATCAGTTCACATCAATCAGTTCACTTCATGCTGGTTGCAGTGGAGCTCCAACAGTCCTGTTCCTGAGTGATGGACTTTCCTGGTTTTGATGTTTCAGGGCCTGGTGCATGTCTTTTAGGCCTGGCTCAGGAACTATGTCCTTCGGTCTGTTGGCTTGTGTCAGTGGTGAGGGACTTTACTCTGCTCTGGTCCTTCACCTTTCTGAGTAGTGCTCTGCTCACTCATACTGTGATCAACTGAATCACTGAGATTTGTACACATCAACAGAGGACTCCACTAACCATTCTGATGTTGTGGGAATTCCAGTAAGCAAATAAGATTTAATCTTAATATTGTTAGATTTTTTATTTTTATTTTAGTACAGTATGAGTAATCTACAGATATATAGTCATGGTCAAAAATGTTTAATTTTCATAAGCATTGTGGCAGTATTTGACTTTTAGATGGGGATTGGAAAGTATCATAAGAATTTGTATAATTTATTTGAAAAGAAAATGCTTTACATCTTCTATCTTCATTCAACCACATGCTCAGTGATGATTTCTCTCAATTATTTGTTACTTCAAAATACATTCATTGTCTGCCGCTTATCCGAACTACACTCGGGTCAAGGGGAGCCTGTGCCTATCTCAGGCGTCATAGGGCATCAAGGCAGGATACACCCTGGACAGAGTGCCAACCCATCGCAGGGCACACACACACTACGGACAATTT
>JAUCMX010000013.1:20363301-20390801 GCA_033459395.1 Hemibagrus guttatus
GCGCCCAACTTTTCTTTGTTTTGTGTTGTTATTCAGTTTTTTGCCACAGTTCTGGTGGCTCCTATTCCAGGGAAGAGCTCATGAACATCAGAACTACTACCCCAGTGGACTTATTTCCTGTTTTCTGGCTTCTACCGTGGATTTACTGGCTATTTTTGTCAAGGAGACACATAACAAAGTGAAGCCCGGAAGAAGAGGGAAACGTTCATGTGTGCTCATGTGGCTCCACCGGCTCCCCGGGATATTCCTCTCCAATGTGTGCTCACTTTGCAACAAAATGGATGCGCTGACCTTGCAGATGAACAAAACCAAAGACTTTCCTACATCTTGTGTTTTGTGCATTACGGAAACGTGGCTGTGTGATCTTATACCGGACTCTGCGCTACAGCTGGGTGGATTTAATCTTTATAGAGCGGACAGACACACAGCTCTCTGGCAAAAAAAAGGTGATGGAATCTGTTTCTATATTAACAACAGTTGGTGTAATGATGTGAAAGCACTGTCCCAACTCTGTTCCCCGAACCTGGAGGCCTTTACCATTAACTGCAAGCCCTTTTACTCACCCCAAGAGTTCTCTTCATTCATTCTCATCAGTGTTTACATCCTGCCGCAAGGTAATGTGCGCAAAGCGCAGTGTGCGCTGGCTGATGAGATACAGCGTGTGGAACGGACAAACCCGGATGACTAGGAGAATAAAGGTAATCTCTCCCACGAACTGCCCAAATACAAATAGTTTATTGAGTGCCCGACCAGAGAGGGGAACGTACTGGACCATTGCTACACCACCATTAGCGGTGCTTATCGTGCTATCCCTCGTGCCGCACTGGGCCAGTCCGACCACATCATGTTGCATTTGATTCCTGCATACAGGCAGAAATTAAAACTCTGCATACCTGTTGTGAGGACATCAAGGAAGTGGACCAGTGAGGCTGTGGGGGAACTTCAGGGGTGTTTGGACTATACAGACTGGGATGTTTTTATTTCTACCACTAACAGTTTGGACGAGTACACAGACTCTGTGACGACCTACAGTAACTTCTGTGAGGACACCATCATTCCATCACGCACCAGGGTGAGTTAGAATAATGACAAACCCTGGTTCACAGCCAAACTCACAAATTACAAATTACATGAAGTCTTTTGAGTGCCTCGTGTTGTCCTACCTCAAGGACATTACAGACCCTCTCCTGGAACCACTACAGTTCAACAACAGAGCCAACAGATCTGTAGACGATGCTGTGAACATGGCCCTCCACTTCATCCTTCAACATCTAGACTACCCAGGATCCTACGCCAGGACGCTACGCAAGTCCTTTGTGGACTTCAGTTCCACCTTTAATGCGATCGTCCCAGCTCTGCTCAGAGACAAGCTCTTCCAGCTGAATGTGCCTGATTCCATGTGCAGTTGAATCATGGACTTCCTGACAGACAGAGGCTGGGAACGCATGTCTCTGACTTCCAGCATATCAGCAGTGGATCCCTCCCAGGCTGTGTCCTTTCTCCTCTGCTATTCTCCCTGTATACCAACAGCTGCACATCTGGTCACCAATCTGTCAAACTCCTGAAGTTTGCTGCAGACACCACTCTAATCGGCCTTATCTCTGATGGGGACAAGTCAGCCTACAGGAGTGAGATGGACCGTCTGGTGTCATGGTGCAGTATGAACAACCTTGAGCTCAACTCTCTAAAGACAGTGGGGATGATAGTGTATTTCAGGAAGGACCCAGCCACCCTCCGCCCCTGTCATCCTCTGTGATTCTCCGGTGACTTCTGTCAAGTCCTTCCACTTCCTGAGTACCACCATCTCCCAGAAGCTCAAGTGGGAGCAGAACATCAGCTCCCTCAACAAGAAGGCTCAGCAGAGGATATATTTCCTGCAGCAGCTGAAGAAGTTTCTCCTCCCTGCGAAGATGTTGGTTTGGTGGTTTGCACATTTGACTCACACCTCCAGGGTTGGAGGGTCGATTCCCACCTCTGCCATGTGTGTGGAGTTTGCATGTTCTCCCCATCTCTAAATTGTCCGTAGTATGAGAGTGTGTGCCCTGTGATCGGTTAGCACTCCTTCTATATCCTGCCTTGATGCCCAATGACTCCTGAGATAGGCACAGGCTGACCCGAGAATAGATCGGGTAAGTGGTAGACAATGAATGAATGAATGATAGTTTTCAACAATATCACATCTCTGCTTTTCTGGTTCTTTTGAGGGAACTTGACATTGTGTCATAAATGACGCTATGGGAACGCTTCTATGTGGAAGTTGTGTCTGAAGCTCTGTGTGAAATCATGCCGATTTATCAGCTCGGGTAGGCCATGTGACGAAGCAGAGCATGCCAGCAAGACCATAAAAGGACATGTAAGTCACATTACTCCATCTTCTCTCAAGGAAGCCAGCTGCATATGTTGCATATGCTGGTAGCTCGAGACCCGCATGTGTTGAGGCAGCGTGCCAGATTTGGTCAATGATTCACGGCTTCATGAATTCCTTTCGTCCTCTCAGCTGACTTTAATACCTCCGCCTCGGCTCTGGGAGCTCACATTGCGATTTCTCCCGACCTAGATTAGAATATAATGCTATCTGCATTGGACACTGAGGAGCTTGATGTGGGCAACAAGGAGCAAACAGCATTCCAATTGCCACTGCATTCTGTGGTGTTCCATTCCATCACATCAATAGCATGCACCTGTTCACACAGTGTAATAGAGCCGTACAAAAACCTCCCTCAGTCAAATTGTAAAGAGACTGAACTGCTGCAGATGGGAGCGACTGCAGGTGCTGAGTTGGAGGATGTGATACGACATAATGACACTATGAGACACACTCCTGACACATACATACCTAATAATCAATTTTACATAGGTTATGGAGGTACAGAGGACTAATAATTAATGTATACTCTGAGAGTAAGAGTAAAAACAAAGGGTGACATGTCAGCATTGAGGCTACTAGGTTTACACTATTTCTTCATATATTTAGATACATTTCCTAAACTGCATTTTATGCATTTAAAACTATTTTAATATAATTCCAGTGCATATACCGTACATATTGAAAGTTTTCAGACCCTTTTACACATCGCATACTCATCAGGCTATATAAAATACTCTATAATTGTTGTTGTTCTTTCGGCTGCTCCCAGGTTGGTGTCACCACAGTGGATTATTTGGTCCGCATGTTTTGATTTGGTACAGGTTTTACACCGGATGCCCTTCCTGAAGTAACCCTCCCATGTTATCTGGGCTGGGGGACCGGCACTGAGAATTAACTCTTCAGTTGCTGGATTAGCTCCCTGCCCAGGGAATCGAACCCGGACTGCGGCAAAGAGAGCTTGGGAGCCTGCCCACTGGACCACCAGAAGGCTATAAAATACTCCACAATTATGAAGCATAAAACAGGTTTATGAAATATCTTTAGGTTTTTGAGTACCCAGAGAAAACCCCCGAGGCACAGGGAGAACATGCAAACTCCACACACACACACAGCAGAGGCGGGAACCGAACCCCCAACCCTGGAGGTGTGAGGCAAACGTGCTAACCACTAAGCCACCATGCCCCCCTATAGTGATACTGATACTGATACTGATACTGATACTTGCAAACTAATATTTATTTTTCATCCCACTACAATATATCGGCTTACTTTATGTATAATTATTAAGTCCATTTCAGGCTTTAACACTACAAAATATGGAAAAGATCAAGGCAGGGAAAAATTTTAACAATCCACTGCACTGTATCATGATTCAAGCACTAAAAAAGACTCCGACCCTATAATGAAAGAGCAATGAAATAAAAAACACAAGCTACACAGCAAGCAATGGTAAACAAAGCAGAAGTTCTGAGAACATTTATGGAAATATAGACAATGCAGATGAACTGTAAATATTACATGTAGCCTTATCTGATGTTTTAACAAGTTTACTTTTGGATGTCCACAAGTTACAAAAGTCCTGCTCTGTCTCATGAACACTTTCTGATATTAGAACACTATTTGCATTAATACTCTAATTAAATTCATATTTTAATTAATTCCTTGCTGTAGCAATTAGCTGAACATAATATATATTTGTTATGTGAGTAATAATTTTTATTTATTTATTTATTCCACTGTGTTTTTGTGATATTGTAATATAACACCATGAATTTGTATTTCCTTACTAGGTTTACTGCACTTTTCTGAATAAGCTTCTATATTTATTCATGAATAAATACACCATCATCTGTACTCGGTGAGTAAAACGTGGCCTTCCTCACAGCTTCTCAGTGGTTTTAGCATATTAACCAGGTTAGCAATTGCTAACAATAATTAGTTGTATATAAATTAAATGCTAGCAAACTTGACAACACTGCCAATAACAGTGCTAGGCAACTTTGATTGTACAAATTTAAAATGGCACTTCTTAGCTAAAGGCACATAACTAGCTTAGATTATCTAGGTCGATATGTCTTAACCTTTGGGGCAATGATAGCTCAGTGGTTAAGCTGATGGATTACTTCTAAGAAGGTTGTGAGCTCAAAACCCAGCACTTCCAAGCTGCTATTGTTGGGCCCTTGAGCTGCCCAACTGTATAGATATAAGGGCATTTGCTAAATGTAGATTTTTTTTTAATGCAGCTCACAAAAAATAGATTTAACCAACAGGAGTGGCATTTTAACATTTAGATATTTTTCTGCATTTGTTTACTTTGTCCCTTGGATCCTGGTGGCTATCCAGTTTACATACAACAGGTTTATACTCATAACCTTTCGTTCTATTTCATCCTCCAAACCAACAGTGGCAGTGTTTCAACACCTGGTTAACCCATATACCACAGTTTCATAAGGAACTGACATCAGATAGACTGGAAGGGTGCATCAATATGGCACTTTCACTCAGCACTGGAAGTTTTTAGAACCATGAAAAGTGGTGACTATACATGAGTGATAGTTTGTGTAGATGAGCCTAGAGACATGGATTACAGTGATGAAGACAATACACTGAAGTTAACAAGGGTGTAAGTGGAATTGAGGTAGTACTTTCCACAGTGCTAAGGTCAGTCCATTTGCAGAAGAAGGGATGTGTGTGTAAACTGTGCAGTTATGTAAGCTGATTTAAGTGCAGAAGTGGTGTAGGGTGTTATAGGGGAGGATATATGGGATTAAGGGCGTTGAGAGGAGTTCGGTATGTTGAATGCTGAGTGGAAGAAGCTGTTCCCTAGCCTGCTGGTAGAGACTCTTTTAGTGTTTCTTGGATAGGAGAAGTGTGAGCAGTCTATTACAGGAGTAAGAAATGTCCTTAAATATGCCTTTTTTAATCTCTGTTAACAATGTCTGTGATACACACATCAAGGCATGCAGAAGCTTCTTTTTATCTGCATTTTATACTTGTATTTGGCTTTCACAATTCCTCTTCTCAGATTTGCTCAATGATAGGCTTCCTCACCAGACCTGAAAGCAGCATCTTGTGCCTTCAGTAGGAGTCAGCTTTCCTTGTTCATCCATGGCTTCTGATTGAGGAAAGTTAACAGCAGGCCGAGTGTAGCGCTGTGTGTTGTGCTTGATTGAGTTTGGCTGAAGGAGCATGAACATCTGCTGAAAGTGTTGATCTATTCTGGGACTCATGCAAGTCAGATTTTCATGCCATTGCACATTGAGTGAGAGAGAGAGAGAGAGAGAGAGAGAGAGAGAGAGAGAGAGTATGTGTATGTGTGTGTGTGTGTGTGTTTCACAGGGTGTAACTGTTTCTTTATATAACTGTGTGAGCAGGTTTGCTTTCACATCGTATTTCTGTGTTATAATTTGCATAACAGACTAAAATAATTAAATTAATTAAAGTTAATAAATTATTCATAGGGGCTCTTCCATTAGTTCAGAATATGTAATAAGGGTAAAGGCAATGGTAGACACTGATAATGAAAGCTGATCAATAATAAAGCACCTGTAAAAACCTAGCTGGATTATCTACACTACATCTAATTCATTACTGGAAAATGAAAACTAGAGCAAGAAAGAATAATGAAACAGAAACATGGATCTGAATTAGAAACTGTGACAAAGATTTGACAAAATGATAAATTCTTTATGATGGATTAAAATTGCAACCGCAAAGGACTAATCCAAAGTAAATTTGTATTTCGACAGAACCAGACATGGCTGAGACAAAATGGACATAAAACTACTCACACACTGTCCCAAACACCAGGTGGCAGTGGAACATCTATCCTCAAGTAAGGAGTCAAACACAATCTCCATGCTGCATCATCCATTATGAATCAGTACGGATCTAGCCACTTAAAAGAACTCAGAAGGATCCCTGTGTAGGGTTCGAAATTATCAGCTATTTGGAATGAATTTACGGCATTTTATAAAACCAAATCCAAGTGGTTTGTTGGTGTTGTTGTTACTGCATAATTATTGACACATATGTAAACATAAACAAGTAGTGCAATGCATTAATTAACAGATAAGAACCAAAACCTCCCCACCTTACCTCCAGTTTTATTTTAGAGCTGCTTTTCACATATTCTGATTTACATATGAAAACATGCTTATTTGTTGCAACATGTTCAGCTGCTTTATTCATTTTAGCAAGTTTAATATTACCGGAAAGCAAAGGATTTCATTACAAAGTTCTAGACTCGTCACATATCTGCTGTCCAAAATACACAGCTGAAAACAAACCCTTCATCTAACAGATGTTAAGCCCCAAATATGGCTCCATGTTGGCCTTTCTGGAATTTACCAGATTTACTGTGGGCATAACCCCCAGACCCGGTTCTATGGATGTGTCCCAGCAACCCTAATCTGGTGAGAGTACACAGGGTATGGGATGTCAGTTTTGCAGTGTTCATGGGTCTCTTTGTCTGTCCACACCCCTCAAATCTGTTAATCAAGAGCAGCTCTACTGAAGAAGAAGAAGAAGAAGAAGAAGAAGAAGAAGAAGAAGAAGAAGAAGAAGAAGAAAGAAGCCTTTTATTTGTCACGTTTATTTTACAGCACAGTGAAAAGATTTTCTTTGCATATCCCAGATAGTTAGGAATTTGGGGGACAGAATGCATGATACAGCACTCCTGGAGCAGAAGGTGTTTAAGGGTCCAAAAGTGGTGGGGCTTGAACCCTGACCTTCCAATCAACAACCCAGAGCCTGACTGAGGCTTAATACTGGGAACATTAAGCCCTGAAGTTCACAGAATTTTTTTTACTATGACAAGGCCTTGATTCTTAAATAGACTTGCTCTACAATTAAGAGCAAATTTTTCCATTCAGCCAAAAATTGAAGAAGCATCCACTCTTTCTTCCCTTAAAAGTTAAGTAATTTTCTCTATATCTCTATTTTAAGCTTTTTGAGAATTTAGTCTTATCATATCTACTTCTGACAAAAGTCTAAAGAGTGATTGATTTGACATTAAAATGAAAAATGGAGTTTTTAACCACTTCTCTCTCATTTATCTTACAAACAATGGGCCTCATTTATGAAGCTGGATATGAAATTTGGTATTCATGAAAATCTGTAAAGTTTGAATTCTACTCCTACTCCTGGATGTGTATAAATTATCGGATAGGAAGAATAACCAATGTTAAGTTTGACTCAATCAACTTATCATATAAGATCATATTATTTGCATGAATATATACAATAAATTATACAATATACAGCTAAATGTAAGGTAGATTTCTTATTTGTTATTACATTTACAAGATTGAACAGATGCTCTTATCCACAGCAACTTACAGAAGAGCTTAAAAACACATCCTCATGCTAGTTCATTAGGTCAGGGATAAGGGGTAAGATAAAAAATATTTTATTAATTTATTCTTTTATTTTTGCCATAAATGAAAGAATAACCGAGTAGTTAACTATTAATGCTGGTTGCAAGCCTGAATACGTATGGGAAGCTTGCAGCAGGAAGGGCATACCACATAAAACCTGAGCCAAAAATATGAGGATAGGATGATGTACTGTAGCAACCCTGAAGAGGGAGCAGCCGAAGGACAACATGAATTAAAGAAAAAAAAAATCAGAAGAGTGTGTCAACACAAACCCATAACTTAAGACAAGTAAAACAAATCAATCCGTTATGATTAAAGTGGTGAAAGATGGTGGTGTATAAAAGGAGGATGGTCTGGTCTGTCTGTTCATAACCTCAAACCACAAATAAATGACTCAGATGACGGGGCATTTATTTAGCACAATATATTAATTATAGATTTTATCTGATTATATATTGATAATTATTATATTCAGTGGCATACAAGTGAGTCAAAATAACTTCCACTTCTGCCTTTCAACCATCAATGGCAGCACTACATACAAATGAGTTGTGTCTGTAACGGCTTCTTTATGGGGGTTCAACATGAACAGAAAAATGAGTCAGAAAAAAACGTGCTGAAAGTTTTGTAAAACCAGTAGAATATTTTAGTTCAGATAGGAAGCCCAACTCTTGCTGCAGAAAAAATCCTCCAAACCATGATTCTTCCTCCTCAACCTTTCACTGACTTCTTTACCCACTTTGAGTTCAAACATAATGTTTCCCATCAGACCCAAATAAATTAAACTTGCTCTCATCACTAAAGTGAACTTTACATGCTGAAAGTCCCATGGATTGGGGAATGTTTTTTGCAGCAGGAGTTGAGCCTCTTATTGTTACGGGTGGTAGGCCCTGTGTTGGGCCACTAGGGGGGGTTTCCAGCAGGGGTTATGTTATGTCATTGTTTATGTCATGTCATGTGCTTTGTTTTAGCCCCGCCTTTTCCCATTGTTTCCTAAAGGTGAATGCAAATGATTATCAGAACCTCCGTTGGCAACATGTGGTTCTTTTCTGCAAGCATCTCCTAATCAGCCTGCAATTTTCATGCAAGACAATGTTCCCTGCCACAGTTAAAGCAGTTCCTTGAAGATAAAAACATTAAAATAATGAAATGGCCAGCCCAGAGTCCTGGCCTAAACCCAATTGAAAACCTGGAATGGACTGGAATAAGATCAAGATCACATCAGAGTAGTGTGAGAAACTAGTGATATCCTGCGGCCACAGACATGCTGAAGTCATTCAGAGCAAGGGTCTCTACACTTCCTACTAATTTTTGACAGCTGTAACCCTCAAACATTTTAATCATAATCTTCTTTTGTGCTACAATGGTTACTGTTCTCTAATTTTGATCCTTGTGTTTTCCACAACATAAAGGTTTTTAGTCCCTTGGATATTTTGTAAAAAAAAAAACATGCTACTAGAACAGTGGCATAACCCACAGCTAATATTCTTTCCAATTTTGAGTGATGAAGATTAATAATAGTTCAGAAACCAAGTGTTTATAAATCGTTCTAATTTTGATCTCCATTTTGTATAATAGAGTGTACTTGACTTTCTAGTGCCTGGATGTTTATTATCCAGTAAAGCTATTCATTAGGGAAACAAAGCTACAATACAAGCTGCATGGCTAAAGTAGCTTTAATTTAATTAAATCTGAAGTCTAGATTGATTAACGTCTTTGATTGATAAATGTTCGTAGTATTCCTGAAATTAAAGGCTGAGAAAGTTTTGGATTTTTTTAGGGCAAGGCCCTAAAGTTTGTAATAGGATTAGCATCAGCATTAGGATTAGGATAAGATTCACACAATTTAGTGTTTGTCAGGTGTTGGTCATTTTATGTCATTTCCAAAATAAAAACTACAGCTAAGAATGCAACAGCAGCAGATATGAAAGAAGAAAAGTACAATGTGAAAAGTTTTCATCTAAATGTTGCAGTCAAACAAATTTGGTCCCTTTGCTATTAAAAGAAAATTAGCATGTAAACAAGCTATGGCTAAGCAACATGCAGATGTTGTGGCACTCGCATATTTTAAGTTAATACTTTTGGTAATATTTTTTCGCTCAATTTTTTAAATTTTTTTTTATCCCTAACTTGCAATAATGTCTAATTGATTTAGAACATTAGCCATTTAGCCATTTGTGCTAGTTGTGCCTTAAAATCAAGGCTAAAGCAGTGCTTGAAGTCCTAAAGAGTTTTATTTCAGCCTCGATTTCGATTGTGTATTAAAACCAAATGACAGAATAGTCATAGCCAAAATCATAATAGGTAACAGACCACATTCCTCCTAGACCAGTGCAGAGTGGGCCAAACCAAAAACAATCAGTGTCTGAAACTGTTTGATGAACTCTTGTTCTACCTTCCAGTAGTGTAGTGCAGGGTATATGCAGGTATACGGAGGGTATACCCACTCTGATGCGCATCATTCAGTTGTGTCCTGCATTAGCAAAAATCATGAAAGATCAGCACATGAGTAGCTAACCCAATTAAATTGTGAATACATGCAAATATTCCCTAAAAACACCCAGTAAAGACAGTGATGCATTCAGGACCGAGGTACCGGCTTCCCTTGAAATATGATAGCAAGTGCCCCACCCCCGACAATCTGACAATGCCCAATAGTGAGCCCAATGACCTAAAACCACTCATTATCTGTATGAAAACATTCCCTGTCAGCACAGCAGACTGTGAGAGGAACTTTAGCCTTATGAACAACATAAGCACAGACAAAAGGGCTTTCTTACTAATCTCAAACATATCAAGCGTAATGATGCTAAACATCAATAGACCTCCTACTTCCAAGTTTGATCCTAGAAAGTATACAAGAACCTGGTTGAAGAGGAGAGGAATATACTGTAGTACAGGGGAAGACAGGCTGTTGACAGGTTTAAAAACCTGCATTGACAATAAATCTTGTCTTCTGCCCACCTGAATTTAAGTCCCTTGAGCCAAAAATATGAACACTTATTTAGAAATTGTGGTTTTCATGAATATGTTGTAAAATTGATATATTTTTTGTTCATTATATTTAACTAAATATTGTTATATTTTACATATTGTTTTAAATATATTATTGAATTCATTGAATGATGATGATATTCTAAAGCTTGTTAAAATAAACTAATCTCTGCCTGAAAGACCATGTTTGCCTTATCTTTAATATATCCTATATTTATGCATTAGGCCTGTGTAAGACCAGTAATATTTGCAAAATGCCCCTTGCAAATAGTCTACTGGTGCAGACAGTGCTCTGAGAAAATAGCTGTTCAATTTTCATGTGTGGATGGAATAAGGAATAGTTCACTCAGAATTCATCATTATGTAGTTGTCTCTTCCTATAGTGTATTGACTGCAAAAGCTGCACCTTTTCAGTGGCTAATAATAATTTTATAATGATCTTTATGCTGTGAAGTCAGGCAATAGAAGTTAAGTGTAAATGTGCAAATACTATTCATTTTGGGGTGAACTAAATATTCAAGACTAGTCTTACATGTCACTGTCACTTTTGTTTGCTGGACCGCTTTCAAAAAAAATTGGGGGCATAAATTCAGAGTATTCCCACTTCTCCAGGGACCACTACACCACTGCTACCTTCTAATTAACAAAATATGACTTTGCATTGTATTTCATAAATAATGTCAGTGAATTAATTAATTAATTAATTAAATTAGCAATGCACCACAAATATATAAATACAGGAAGTATCCCTGCATTAATTTTCCATTTTTCCTCATAGCAAGCAGCAGCGTAGAAAATCTCCCGTCTTTCTACGTCGTTCTTACAACTGACGCGTGTCACCACTAGACGTCGCTGTTCTGTACATTCACAACACTACAGTGCATTGCCTCAAACTCTTCCAGGACTTCCAGGACTTTTTCTGCCCATATTTGTTGCCACACACAAGCTAACGCTTCTTATAGACTTATATAGGCATCTTTAAACAAAAAAATATTTTTATTTTACTTTATCTGTTTCTATCTATATCTTGTACCAATTCTTTATTCTTTGCTACCATTGTTTTGTGGGGTTTTTTTTTAAACACTGGCAGGACAGGAAAAAAATAGAGAGAATATGATATTAGTGTGATGTAATAGTAGTGTGTACTTATTAGTAGTATGACTATTATGTTCCATTCCATTGTCTGTACCGCTTATCCGATCTATCTTGGGTCACGGGGTGTCTCAGGCATCATCGGGCATCAAGGCAGGATACACCCTGGACAGAGTGCCAACCCATCATTGGGCACACACACACTCTCATTCACTCACGCAATCACACACTACGGGCAATTTAGAGATGCCAATCAACCTACAATGCTTGTCTTTGGACCGGGGGAGGAAACCGGAGCACCCGAAGGAAACCCCCGAGGGGGGAGAACATGCAAACTCCACACACACATATGGTAGAGGCGGACATCGAATCCCCGACCCTGGAGGTGTGAGGCGAACAGACTAACCACCAAGCCACCATGCCCCATAGCTATTACGTATATAACAGTATTATTATTATAAAATTACGTATATAACAGTATTAATATTTTATTATTACTGTTGTGAATGAAGTACAGATTTGTAAAGTTGTATGCAATTGTAGTGCAATATATGTGATATTTTCAGTGCAAACATCTGGCTGAGGTCGAAAAGTCCAAGCTGTATGTGGTGTCCTGGTTCAGAAGACGGAATAAGCTCCTCCTTATTCTCTCTGTGTCTCTACCACAGTAAAGTTTATGTTTTCTCACCACACATATTCTAGCAATTTCAACAATATTCCTGAAATTAAAATGTATGTTTAGATTTTTCACACTCACTAACATGGGAATAGGTGGGGTTTAAAAATAGAGTGAGAATAACAGAAAGGATCAGAGACACTCTGGCTTCAATTTATATATAGTCACTGGTTACAAAACTCAGCTCTGTTAGATAGCAATCTAGAAGATGACTTGCATGTGCTGCTGCACTTTCCTACTGATGCTATTATACTGTATCATACTGTATTATATATACTGATGCTACTATCACCGGGAAGCCAAATGGACTTTGTAATGTAGCTAAACTGAAAAAGTTAACCCTTAATCTTTATCAGTAAATAAATCTTCGGCATCAATGGAGATCACAAAATAATCGCCACCACCACAGGCACAACCCACTGTATGTAGCATGCACTACACTTTATCATACAGTCACTGTACTGTCCTGATATCAGTCTCTGACTCTGAATATCATTGTACTGTATGTCCATTAACTTCTATATTATATTACTAATTTACAATATTGCATATGTGCAATATCTGGGTAAGGGTGTACAACTCCAGCATAAACATTTCACTGTATATAGACCCCCTTAAAGCACTCTTTGTGTGCACATGACTTGATATAATCTTGAATCTGAGGTTTACCCTGAAGTTCAGGGTGGATTGTGACCCAGATCTTGGTTCTCTGCTGTTATATCATGTCTAGAACAAAATTCAAGATTCAAGCGTTTTATTGTCATGTACCAGTACAATGAAATTCTTACTTTGTTTACTCCTCCCGAGAATGGCAGGGTAGAAGGGGGGAACAAGCATAATTTACACGGAATTTTAAGGAAGTTCTCCATACATCACAATGCTGGAGCAGAGTGAAGGAAAGGTGAAGATGAATTTGCAACCATGTTTATATTATTCATTAGTTTCATTGGGACATTATAATATAGGCAGTTATTTTGTTGTTGTTTGTTTCTTTGTTTTTTGCTTCTCTGCTCAAATCCAGAGAAGATATCTATCTATCTTATACAGTAACTCAAATAAATGATATTATTTTTACATACTGTGTGTATAATTAGTTGTCCGTTTGATAAGATCAGAATCTCACTGACATTAACCCTGTAGGTATGAAATGTGTATTATAAAGGGCTTATATATTGCTCGGACCACTAGGAGGAGACATTGTCCTAACTTTTATTTCAAAGCTGCTCAGCAACAGGAAAATCAGGGTGGCATTTATTTATTATTATATCACATTTACTTCACACTTCCAGTGCCTTATACGTGGTGTGATTAGTTTCGCACTTACTTTTCTATTATATTTTCATAAATCTTACATTTTAATTGCTATAAATCACACTGAGCTGCAGTCATGGTGTGGTCTTTAAATATCTAAATGCATAGCACTGAGCAAGACACACACACACACACACATACACACAAGGAAAATAAAATACATACATGCACACACACATACAACAACAGGTTAAGTCAAAACACAAGGTTCTTCAGTTGTCCATGTGGAGGAACCCGTAAAGGTTCTTTATACCCCACGGTAGCAGGTTTACCCTTAACTATTGAGAAAATGCTTCAAGAACATTTAGAAATCAAAATTCTTGATTTTTGGTAAAAGTCTATAAACATATGCTCTTTTTTATTGCAATAAAGGTTCTTCATCTGTCCCTTCACTTTGTAAAGATTTCATATTAATAATCCAGGTAGATGCATTCATCATTTTTATGTTTTTATTTATTTTATTTTTTGATTTTTTCATTTTCGTAATGCTGCCATCTTTCCCACCAAATCTGGGTAAACAACAAGGTTGTACCTCTTAGATTTAAACCAAAAAACCACTAATCATACCTCATTTTCTATCATTTCTGCTTTGATTGGACAATGTGTGCTAAGTCTATCTGCTTGTATTTTCTCCTCCAAATGCATTTTGAGAGGGAAAAAAAACAATGTTGGAGTAAATAATCCACCTCTTTCACGCTCATTACACCCAAGACTGTATTTCACATGCAGCGTCTCAGTACCTGCTGCTGATGTGTTACGGATGTGTCAGTGACGCTGGATGAAAAATATCCCAAATGGACATCAAATCTGTTTCACATTGTGTGAATCACCTGATACGACAATCACTGCATCGATCTACAGTCTGGGCTAAAATGAAATCAGCTCCACTGAACTCTTAAAGAACCCTTCATTGTAGCAGTGTAGCTGGAGCAGCATTCATAAACATTCTCATTAAGGAAATCAATAAATAAATAATATACACTATGTATAGTTAACGGGTCCATCTTTCTGAAGAGGAACATTTTCAGAAAGAATAACCCTCTGTTGTAGAGTTCTACATAAAAGCTTTAAGGATTCCCCTAAAGAGATAAACCAAATAAGCCTTGGGGGCATTAGATGAAACTGTTTTTTCTAAGAGTGCAGTTATTATTATATTATAAGCATAAATTAAGACCATATGTAAACTAGAGCTAATATGCTCAGTCCGTTTAATTCTAATAAGAAGTCTAATGACTCTTGAATTTTGCACAAGGGAGAAAAAACACACACACACACACACACACAGAGAGAGAGAGAGAGAGAGAGAGAGAGAGAGAGAGAGAGAGAGAGAGAGAGAGAGAGAGAGAGGAGAGAGAGAGAGAGAGGACACTCTGTATCTTCTGTACAAATTCTCCTGAGTGAAATAAACACTTTCCTGGTGCTCGTTTTAGACTGAACTCAGTCCTAGCATAAATCACACCACCAGTGATGACTCTCCAGTGGAAATTCCTTTAAATCCCAAATACAGTCTGTGTGTGAGTGTGTGTGTGTGTGTGTGTGAGAGAGAGAGAGAGAGAGAGAGAGAGAGCGAAATAGAAGGGTGTGTGACTGCAGTTATGTCTTTATGAAGACATATGGCAGTATATTGCTTTTAACACATTGGAGTATTGAACATAAAATGAAATCACACATCACACATTTATATTATTTCATAAATTTTTAGACAATGGTGCATGCAGGAGTTGTGTGTGTGTGTGTGTGTGTGTGTGTGGTGGAGAGAGAGAGAGAGAGAGAGAGAGAGAGAGAGAGAGAGAGAGAGAGAGAGAGAGAGAAAATACTGAGTTAATATGCAAAGTCATTAACGCAAATTAACGTACCATGCTTGAATAAATAGGAACGTTCTTGAGTACTCTGTGTTTTCGGTTATTAGCCACGACTGGCCTGAAAAGATGAAGAGTGATATAGTTTATTATATTGTCACAAAATGATAATGGGAGTGGTGTTTTTATTTGTTCTTTAATTTTAGCAGGGACAGTAAAGCCAAAAATAACAATAACAGCCTCATTGTTCTCTTTGAGGTGGCCATGACGTGTGTCTCTTAACAGATTCCAGTCACACTTTCTGACATGTTTATGAGGAGGATCAGACGTCCTGCAGCTTTTTATTTGTTTTCTATTAGAAAAGCAAACACTGATATGTTTTGATTTATTCATTTATTCAGCATGTATATATCCAGCAGTGTCTCTCTGTCAGACCTGAAATAAAATCTCACACAGTATCTTCCGGTCACTTAACTCAGATCTGGTCACTTGACCCAGCCAAAAGTGCCTTCAGACTGCAAAATTAATGAGTGCGATTCATTTTAATTAGTAATTCATGATCTGTTTTTTGCTGAGCTTTATAGACCTGTCTGGAACGGTATGAATATGGGGTATAATGTATGTCAAAACGTTTGAGAGAGGAATATTAAAGTGGAGAGAAGAAGATTCAGTGTTCAGATTCTTGACATCATTGTTGCTCTTAAATTCACAGACCTTTTTCAGAACTGCAAGTTTCACTGATTTCAAATTCTTCATCATTTCTGTCCATCCAGTGAGAGAATCTGAGGATATGGCTTTAAATAAAATTCTAAGCTATGGCATTTATAGGCTGTTATTTCAGTATATCGGTGCCATGAGTTCTCCCTTAGTGCTGCTTCTGTGTTTTGTTTATACAACCATGTGTATTTTGTCTTGTCATTGGTTTATCTTCCTATTGTGTGTTGATTGTGTTCACCTGCTTTGTGTTTAGTTCCTAATTAATCTGTCTATTTGTACCCTCTTGCATCTGTGTCTCTGGGTTCCTTGTCGATGAATCCGAGACCTGTTCTCATCTCATGTCTGGTGTTGCCGGTTTTCCTAATTAGGGATTATTTGTTATTAGGTGCCTACCTGTTTGCTGGTAATTATTGGATTGCTGTTAACAACACATACACTTCATCATTGCATCATGTCTCATATTATCCAAACCAGTAATCAACATTTTGGCCTCATCCTCTGAGAGTTTGATCTCACATTCATGTTGGCTGTTTTGCAGTTTTTTCTTACCTGCTATCTACCATCCATAAACATGTTGGAAAAAAATCAGGTTTCTGAACCAGATTTATTTTGTGTTCACACTCGGAGGTCGGTAATGTCGTTTGGGACTGCTTTGCTTGCTGCATGTGGGTGTGGCCTGTGCCCCAGACACAGTAAACTCAGATGGGGACTGGTGTTATTAAAGTATCAGGGAATTAAACCTATGCAAATGATTTGAATTTGTTGCTTTCAAGAGTGTCATATATAATTAGCATGAAACGCGTCACAGCTTCGGTTTACTGTCCGTGCGAAGATTCTGCACGTTCTCTCCGTGTGTCCGTGTGCACTTCCTACTGGTTCTTCCAGGTTTCATTTCAAACATAGCTGTGTGTGGATTGGTTGTGTTAAATTGTTATTAAGTGTGTGTGTGTGTGTGTGTGTGTGTGTGTGTGTGTGTGTGTGTGTGTGTGTGTGTGTGTGTGTGTGTGTGAGAGTTGCTCAGAGCAGGCTTTGCATGTAGTGCTTGACAGAGACTTGAGACTGGGCTCTGTCTTCAGCTCAGACACTTGAGATTGGACTCTGACTTCGGCTCAGACACTTGAGACTGGGCTCTGACTTCAGCTCAGACACTTGAGACTGGGCTCTGACTTCAGCTCAGACACTTGAGACTGGGCTCTGACTTCAGCTCAGACACTTGAGACTGGGCTCTGCCTTCAGCTCAGACACTTGAGACTGGGCTCTGCCTTCAGCTCAGACACTTAAAGACTGGGCTCTGCCTTCAGCTCAGACACTTGAGACTGGGATCTGCCTTCAGCTCAGACACTTGAGACTGGGCTCTGCCTTCAGCTCAGACACTTGAGACTGGGCTCTGTCTTCAGCTCAGACACTTGAGACTGGGCTCTGTCTTCAGCTCAGAGACTTGAGACTGGGCTCTGTCTTCAGCTCAGACACTTGAGACTGGGCTCTGTCTTCGGCTCAGAGACTTGAGACTGGGCTCTGCCTTCAGCTCAGACACTTGAAACTGGGCTCTGCCTTCAGCTCAGACACTTGAGACTGGGCTCTTTCTTCAGCTCAGACACTTGAGACTGGGCTCTGCCTTCAGCTCAGACACTTGAGACTGGGCTCTGTCTTCAGCTCAGACACTTGAGACTGGGCTCTGTCTTCAGCTCAGAGACTTGAGACTGGGCTCTGTCTTCAGCTCAGAGACTTGAGACTGGGCTCTGCCTTCAGCTCAGACACTTGAGACTGGGCTCTGTCTTCAGCTCAGACACTTGAGACTGGACTCTTGCCTTCAGCTCAGACACTTGAGACTGGGCTCTGTCTTCAGCTCAGACACTTGAGACTGGGCTCTGTCTTCAGCTCAGACACTTGAGACTGGGCTCTTTCTTCAGCTCAGACACTTGAGACTGGACTCTGAATTCAGCTCAGACACTTGAGACTGGGCTCTGCCTTCAGCTCAGACACTTGAGACTGGGCTCTGTCTTCAGCTCAGACACTTGAGACTGGACTCTGAATTCAGCTCAGAGACTTGAGACGGGGATCTGCCTTCAGCTCAGACACTTGAGACTGGGCTCTGTCTTCAGCTCAGAGACTTGAGACTTGGCTTTGTCTTCAGCTCAGATATTTGAGGACTCGTGCTCTGACTTGTGCCTTGTGGGACCTTCTTCATGACAAGGGATTAAACCCAGATATTTAAAGAGGGATTTGCCTTCATAAAAACTGGGCTCTGTCTTCAGCTCAGACACTTGAGACTGGGCTCTGTCTTCAGCTCAGACACTTGAGACTGGGCTCTGACTTCAGCTCAGACACTTGAGACTGGACTCTGTCTTCAGCTCAGAGACTTCAGACTGGGATCTGCCTTCAGCTCAGACACTTGATACTGGACTCTGCCTTCAGCTCAGAGACTTGAGACTTGATTTATACTTGCAGCTCAGATATTTCAGATGTGACTCGTGCATCTGACTTGTGCCTTGTGGGACCTGCTCCATGACAAGGATAAAGCAGATACTGAAGATGAGTGAATAATAAAAAGTCAATTCAAATAGCATTTGTCTGCAGGCTCCTTGATGCACACCTAGACAGAAACCGAATGCTCTATCGCTTGCTAGTATAAATGCACGAGCAATCAAGGTTGGCACGTGCTTTGATGAGGGGATTACTGATCCAAAATAATATTGCTTGTGATCAGGGCTTCATTGCAGCTGTGTCCTGTTAAAGTATAATAAGGTCTAAAATGTCAATGTTACCACTATGCTGGTGTGTGTGTGTGTGTTTGTCTGTGCCTTTGTGCTATAGATTAGGTTTGTATTGACATGAATTTGACTACATTTAAAAAGTACAGTGTGTTTTTAAAGCCTGTGATCAGTTCTGAGTGGACTGCTGGAGAACATGGCGGCATGTTACTTGGAGAAGAATCTGCGTTATTCCAACACAGACGCAGCCAGTATTGACGCCAGGCATTGTGTGTGTGTGTGTGTGTGTGTGTGTGTGTGTGTGTGTGTGTGTGTGTGTGTGTGTGTGTGTGTGTGTGTGTGTGTGTACTGAGAGAAAGACTTGGCCTGTATGCCTGTCTGCTGCTCATTGGGTCACTCAGGGGACGTCCAATCCCTCCCTCACTCTCTTCTTCGTACATCAGTCCCTCCTTTAGTTTTATTACCACTCCCTCCTTCTCTTGTCTCTACCTCCTCTGTTTTCTTCCTTCCTCAGCACCATACTGCAGACTGAAGGTGTGTTACGTCTTAGTCTCTCGCTCCTCACACTCTCTCTTTTCACTTCTTCTCCATGCCAACTCATGTGCTCTCTCTCTCTCTCTCTCTCTCTCTCTCTCTCTCTCTCTCTCTCTCTCTCTCTCTCTCTCTCTCTCTCTCTCTCTCTCTCTCTCTCTCTCTCTCTCTCTCTCTCTCTCTCTCTCTCTCTCTCTCTCTCTTCTGTATGCGAATGATCTCCAATCTTAATATAACAGAATATCTCCAATCAAGATAAAAAACTTCTTGGACCCAGAGAGCAAAGCTGAAAAAGGTGCACACGCAAGCTGAAAAGGAAAACTGTATCTTGCTCTCAGGTCTCATTTTATCTACGACACAATCGATTTCCTCAGATGAGAGAGAACACTGTGAACTCTGCAGCACTTCTGCTATACACAGCCCTGAACGCACAATATTAGCTTACAGGTCTTCTCAATACACACTCTTACGAAAGGTTCTATTACATCATTGTAATTGCCTAACCTTTTCATCACGGATTGCAATATTATCATGTTATACTTCAGCTTTACACACACAGATAAGCCATAACATTAAAACCACTGACAGGTGAAGTGAAAAACATTAATTATCTTGTTACAGTGGCACTTGTTAAGGAGTGGGACATATTAGGCAACAAGTGAATAGTCAGTTCTCAAAGCCGATGTGTTGGATGCAGGAAAAACGAGCAAGTTTAAAGATCTAATCGACTTTGACCAAGGCCGAATTGTGATGGCTAGACGACTGGTTCAGAGCATTTTCAAAACAGCAGGTCTTATGTTGTTTTGACCAGTATGCAGTGATTCGTGCTCCAAAGAAGGACAACTTACTGACTAGTCTTGGACGACTAAAGGTCACTAAATGCACATGGGGAGTGAAAAGTGGTCAGTATGGTCCGATCTCACAGAAGAGTTACTGTAGCACAAATTGCTTGAAAAGCTAATGCTGGCTCGGGGGTTCAAGCCCCAGCACCGCCAAGCTGCCACCGTTGGGCAAGACCCCCAAACCCCCCTGGTCCAGGGGCGCTGCATCATGGCTGACCCTGCACTCTGACTGCAACCCTCCATCCAAGGATGGGATACGTGAGGAAAGAATTTCACTAAGCAGTAATGTATATGTGACAAATAAAGGCTGATAGAAAGTTGTCAGAAGACACAGAGCATCATAGCTTGCTGTGTATGGGGCTGTGCATCCACAGAGCAGTCAGAGTGCCCATGCTGGTCTGAGGAATGTGATGTCTGGGTGCATGTGGGAAGAAGTCAGGAACTATGGTTAAGAAGGCAGGCTGATAGAGGTAGTGTGATGCTCTGGGAAATGCTCTTCTGGGAAAACGTGGGTCCTGGCATTTATATGGATGTTACTTTGACATGTGCCACCTATCTAAACATTGGTGCAGACCATGTACATCTCTTCATCGATATAGTATTCCCTAATGTCCTCTTTCAGAGGATAATGTGCCTTGCTACACTGCAAAAATAGTCCAGGAATGGTTTGAGAAACATGATAAAGAGTTCAAGCTGTTGACTTAGCCTCCAAATTCCCCAGATCTTAATCATATTGAGCATCTGTGGGACATGCTGGACAAACAAGACAGATTGGTTTGAGGTGCCAAGAAAACTAAAGCAACTCAAATAATCAATCTTTACAACAGGATGCACAGCACATCAAAGCTTGAGGTGGAACTACAGCAGCAAAAGACCACCTCAGTTTCTTCTCTTTTCAGCCCAGAACAGGAAGCTGAGGTTATCATGGGCACAGATTCACTCACTGGACAGTTGAAGATTAGAAAAAGATAAACATTTGGTCTTTCTCCAGTCTTCAGCAGTCCAGATTCAGTGAATTCTTGATTCGGATTGGTTAGAAACTGTTTGTTAATTTTCTATAACAGTAGTTCTGGTAGAAAGCATAAAATCATTCAGATACAGGGTCAAGATCTTCATTTAATGTTTACACCAAACATCAGAATGAAGAAAAAAAGTGATCTCTAGTATGGTTGTTGGTACCAGATGGGCTGGTTTGTGTATTTCACAAACTGCTGATCTCCTGCGGTTTTCACACACAACACTCTCTAGAGTTTATACAGAATGGCACACACACACAAAAAAAAAATCACATCCGAAAGAACATCCACTTCTACAGGCTGAAAAACCTTGTTAATTAGAGAGGCCAGAGGAGAAGGGCCAGACTGCTTCAACCTGACAGGAAGTCTATAGTAACTCAAATAAAAGTGGAAATAATCAGGCACTGCTTTTCTGATCTTCGTCTTTCCAGTCTCACTGATATTTATTTTTCAGAAATTTTCTTTTACCATCACAAGTAGCATCCAATCATTCAGGAAGAGATATCAGTAGTTCTAAAATGTTCCTGATATAAACATTCTCTTACAAACTGTATTCCAAATATTTCTTTCAGTCTTTCTTTCTAATTATTTTTCTGTTTAATTATTTCTGCCTTATTTTCTGGATGGATGCCTTAGTCTTGGATGCAGCCGTATCTCATTTATAATTTTTAGAATTCTGTTTTTTTCATTTTTTTTTTATTAGATAAACAGTAAAACAGCAATGAGTTTTAATTTTGCACGCAGACACCATGGGGCAGGTCTATTCAATTTGTAAAGGTCAAATTTGTAATTTTTTGCTTTTACAAAGATCAGAATAAGCAACATTCACTCCTGAATTGTCACAAGATTTACTTTTTAGTGATTGCTGTTTGTGTTTTGGACAATGAGACATAAGAGTCAGCGACTCAACAGATGAGATCCATCTCTGTCGGCTTAAAACATTATGTTTTTAATAATTTATATTATCAGTTCATTAATCAGATTAAAGAAAGAATCTGCGAAAATGTTTCTTTTTAACGTCTCTAGCCCTATAACTAGAGTCTGTAACATTTGTCTCTGGTCCAATACGCTACCTTCAGCTAAATAATTTACACTGAAGTGCAATTGACTGGATAAACTGCAAGAGATCATCTGCAATAGAAGTTGTGAGTTTAATGCTTAGAAAGCTACAGCTTTTTTTTTCCACATTTATTGAATCTGCTACTTGTTTTCAATTCAATTCCATTCAATGTATTTGTATAGGGCCTTTTGCAATGGACATTGTCTCAAAGCAGCCTTACAAAAATAGAGAAATAGAAAGTAGAGGGAAAAAAAAGAATCATTAAATTATTAAACTATTTTATCCCTATTTATCCCTAATGAGCAAGCCTGTTGCGACGGTGGCAAGGAAAAACTCCCTGAGATGATATGAATAAGAAACCTTGAGAGGAACCAGACTCAGAAGGGAACCCATCCTCATTTGGGTGACACTGGACAGTAAATGATGTAAATGTAAATAGTGTCCTTTCTACAACAGCAACCAAAAGACCCATGAGGAACTATTAGGTCAATGTAGTTTCTGAGTTCGTTATAGACACTAATTCCTTGCTGTCAAAAGTTTTGTGATGTTGAAACACTTTGCCAAGCTCAGATCCAGACTACTATCTGTTGGTTATCGGCCTCTGCGAAAAATGAGGAAAACTTTGTTACTAAACTGTACCTTCAAAGGATATGGATACTAGATTATAGAATTTCCACAAACACCATATCTTTATCTGCAAACCTTATACATTATAAATTTGTTGTAGAAACTCGCTTATTACTCAGTCGACGAGAACGTTCAAGATAGTTTTCAAACTTTCACACTGTGCTGTAAGCTCTCAGCTTCCTTTCTGCTGGGGTGTGTGTGCGTGTGTGTGTGTGTGTATGTGTGTGTACTATGATCAGAGAGTGTCTCGGGGCTCTACCTCTGAAAACACTGCAACTGTCTACCATAGGTCTCAGCAGAGCTGCTCCACTAACACACACACACACACACACACACACACACAGACACACACACACACACACACACACACACACACGCACGCACGCACCCCACACACACACACACACACACACACACACACACACACACACACACTCTCAAAGTGTCTGGAGAGCACAAAAGGCCACATTGACACAGTGTGCAGTGTGCTACTTTCTTTATTCAGTGTGAAGTCACACTCGGCAAGACTGGGCCAAGGGCTTTTGTCCTTCAGAGCTTCCCACCTGAACAAGGCAGACCGTCTTAGCATCTCATCTCACACACACACACACACACACACACACACACACAGACACACACACACTGAATTCCTCTATTAGTAGACAAAGTAGACTGTTGCTTTCTAAAATAGTGGAAGCGATTCTGAATATGTTCTGTTTTCATTTGGTTCATCTGTTTCTCTTGCTTCCTGTTTTATTCTCTTACTCTCTTCTCAGAAGTTAAAGCACCTAAAAACATTTCCAAAAACAGGTCACCAAAATTAGTAGTGTCTGCCATGTACAAACTAGCTAAGCACATTTCATTACATTTACCAGATGCTCTTATCCAGAGAAACTTACATTTTATCTCATTTTATACATTTGAGCAATCGAGGGTTAAGCACCTCTCTGGGACTCTCAATGGCAGCTTGGTGGACATGGGACTTGAACTCACACCCTTCTACTCAGTAGTCCAACACCTTCACCACTAAACTACCACATTTCCTTGAAGACGGTAGTGACAGTGAGCTATGCCTGGACCGCATTTAAGTTCATATATATTTCTAATGAGCAAGACTGAGGCAAAACTCCCTGAGACAATATGAGGAGGAACCAGACTCAGAAGGAACCTCATCCTCATCTGGATGACACCGGAGAGTGAGATTATAAATAATGTCCTTTCTACAACTGTATATATTCAAGTGGAGTTGTGTAACCAGGAGCATTTGAGCAATTTATGAATCAGTGTAATTTCTGAATTCATTACAGATTTAACAATAATTTCTTAGCCTTCAATTGGTAACTGACGAAGACCGGAGCACAAAACTGACCACAACAACAGTTCAAAGTCACTGCCAAAGTCTCCAAGTGGTAAGAAAGGAAAAAGAAAGAAATCGAATTTTGAACCGAACACAAATAATAATAACATAAATTGAAACATACAGTTTATTCACAGTGTTTAGCCAATGTAAAGACAAGCTATACTAGTAGTGCCATGAATTCTGTCATGTTACTTGATCACTTCTTGTAGCTCTGAGCACTTTCTCTGGTTGATGCTGAGATCTTTTTGTCATTACAGTTTCAATAACTGGCAGTTGGTTATAATATTGTATGTTGCCCAAGTGGAACAAGAAGAACACACTGTCCATTAAACCCACCTGTTTTTATCGAAGCTGTGTTTTATTTTTACACATGCACACACACACATTTCTGTACATTTCTAATCCCATATGAAGCTATCATTTCAGATATACTTTATAAAAACTGCAGGTCACACTATTGCTATGGAATCTTCTTCTTCTTCTTCTTCTTCTTCTTCTTCTTCTTCTTCTTCTTCTTTTTCTTTTTCTTTTGGCTTTTCCCTTCAGGGGTCGCCACAGCGAATCATCTCTCTCCACCTATCCCTATCTTCTGCATCCTCAACCCTTGCACCCACTAGCTTCATATCCTCATTAATTCCATCCATATACCTCCTCTTTGGCCTTCCTCTTTGCCTCCTGCCTGGCAGCTCCATGTCCAACATTCTCCTACCAATATACTCCCTCTCCCTCCTCTGAACATGTCCAAACCATCTTAATCTGGCCTCCCTAACTTTGTCCCTCAATCGTCCAACATGAGCTGTCCCTCTGATGTACTCGTTCCTAATCCTGTCCAATCTTGTCACTCCCAAAGAGAACCTCAACATCTTCAGCTCTGCTACCTCTAGCTCTGACTCCTGTCTCTTCCTCAGTGACACTGTCTCTAAACCATACAGCATGGCCGGTCTCACCACTGTCCTGTACACCTTCCCCTTGATTCTCGCTGATATTTTCCTATCACACAGAACTCCCGACACCTTTCTCCACCCATTCCAACCTGCCTGCACTCACTTCTTTACCTCTTTCCCACACTCTCCATTGCTCTGGACTGTTGACCCCAAGTACTTAAACTCCTGTACCTTCTTCACCTCTTCACCCTGTAACCTTACTGTTCCACTTCCCTCCCTTTCATTCACACACATGTACTCAGTCTTACTACGACTGACTTTCATTCCTCTTCTCTCCAGCGCAAACCTCCACCTCTCCAGGTTTTCCTCCACCTGCTCCCTGCTCTCACTACAGATCACAATGTCATCTGCAAACATCATTGTCCAAGGAGACTCCTGTCTGACCTCCTCTGACAACTGGTCCATCACCATAGCAAACAGGAAGGGGCTCAGAGCCGATCCCTGATGCAGTCCCACCTCCACTTTGAACTCCTCTGTCTGACCTACAGCACACCTCACCACTGTCCTGCTCCTCTCATACATGTCCTGCACCACTCTGACATACTTCTCTGCTACTCCTGACTTCCTCATACAGTACCACAGCTCTTCTCTTGGCACCCTGTCATACGCTTTCTCCAAGTCTACAAACACACAGTGCAACTCCCTCTGACCATCCCTATACTTCTCCATCAAAATTCTCAGAGCAAAAATTGCATCTGTTGTGCTCTTTCTGGGCATGAAGCCATACTGCTGCTCACAAATTTCCACTACCTTCCTTAACCTAGCTTCCACTACTCTTAGTAGTTCCATAGCTTTATTGTATGGCTCATCAACTTTATCCCCCTATAGTTACTGCAACTCTGCACGTCACCCTTATTCTTAAAGATCGGCACTAACACACTTCTTCTCCATTCCTCAGGCATCCTCTCACTCTCTAAAACCCTGTTGAACAAACTAGTTAAAAATTCCACTGCTGCCTATCCCAGACACTTCCAGACCTCCACCGGGATATCGTCAGGACCAACTGCCTTTCCACTTTTCATCCTCTTCAAAGCCTTCCTGATTTCCTTTCTAATCTTATCTACTTTCTGTTCAACAGAGTTCACCCCTTCTACTCTTTTTTCCCTCTCATTTTCCTCATTCATCAGCTCCTCAAAGTACTCCTTCCATCTCCTCTGTACACTCTCCTCACTTGTGAGCACCCTTCCATCTCTATCCTTAATAACTCTAACTTGCTGCACATCCTTCCCATCTCGATCCCTCTGCCTAGCTAACCTGTACAAGTCCTCTCCTTCTGTAGTGTCTAACCTAGTATACAACTCGTCATATGCCTTCTGCTTGGCCTTAGACACCTCCCTCTTCACTCTGCGCTGTAAATCCTTGTATTCCTGTCTATTCTCTTCAGTCCTGTCCATGTCCCACTTCTTGGCTAACCTCTTCCTCTGGACACTATCCTGAACTTCCTCATTCCACCACTAAGTCTCCTTATCTTCTTTCCTCCTTCCAGATGACACACCCAGCACCTTTCTCCCTGATCACTTCTGCTGTAGTTTCCCAGTCATCTGGCAGCACTACCTGACCACCCAGAGCCTGCCTCAACTTCTGTCTAAATTCCTCACAACATTCCTCCTTTTTCAGCTTCCACCACTTGGTTTTCTTCTCTATCTCTGACCTCTTCTTCTTACAGACCATCAAAGTCATCATACACACCACCATCCTATGCTGTCTGGCTACACTCTCTCCCACTACCACTTTACAGTCACTAATCTCTTTCAGATTGCCTCTTCTACATAGGATGTAGTCTACCTGTGTTCTCCTACCTCCACTCTTGTAAGTCACTCTATGCTCCTCCCTCTTCTGAAAATAAGTGTTAACCACAGCCATGTCCATCCTCTTAGCAAAGTCCACTACCATCTGTCCTTCTAGGTTCCTTTCCTTAACTCCAAACTTGCCCATCACCTCCTCATCACCTGTGTTCCCCTCACCAACATGTCCATTAAAATCCGCTCCTATCACCACTCTCTCACCCGTGGGAATACTCTCCATCACCTCATCTAATTCACTCCAGAATCTCTCTTTCTCCTCTAACTCACAA
>JAUCMX010000013.1:20395801-20458301 GCA_033459395.1 Hemibagrus guttatus
ATGAAGCTCCTGGCAGATGCTTTATTAAAATTGTACAACAGTGATTTGCTTAGGAAAAGCGATTAATTTAATAAGGTTAGTTGCAGCTGCTTTCCATATATATTGTCAACAATAACTGGTAGGTCAGCCTTTGTGCACCGTTTTTGAAAGATGTTTTTTTTTTTTTTTAATATTTAAATAAATATATGTAATTAAACATATATATTTTAAATTCTGATATATGTATATATATATATATATATATATATATATATATATATATATATATATATATATATATATATATATATATATACATATATTGTAAAAAAAAAACAAAATTTTAAATTTCTTTTCAACCCCTCCAGGACATTGATGCAACTTCAGCAGAATATGAGATCCTTTTTCCATTTTGTGCATTATTATTATTAACATGAAAAGGAATCTGCATTAAGAGCAAGATCCACTCTTAAATTCTGTAATCAAACAACTTTTTGACTGAAAGTTCCTCAACTTAAAACATAAAAACTTCAAAAGGGATAATATTTTGTTTGCTAATAAATTATAGTTAATAATGAATGCCAATTTTACCATTATTATTATTATACCATATTATATATATTAATCATTATGTATACTAGGAGTTCTCAATTAAGCGGTCACTATGTCAGGTTAAATAAACAAATGAACAAATGCTTGAGGTCACAGAAATGCCAATTTAGGGTAATTTTTTAAGTTAATACTTCTGCATTTACCTTTACATTTACATTTATGGCAGTTGGCAGATGGTTCTATCCACAGCGACTTACAGAAGTGCTTAAATAAATAAATAAATAAATAAATAAATAAATAAATAAATAAATAAATAACAGCATAGACAAAAATGGTGAAACCTGCTTGCCACTTAATGTAAGTTGCTTCCATATCAGAAATATAAAAGGAGTAAATGTATGGCAATTGAAACAAAATATTGTAAATGCAGACATTCATGCTGCCTCTAAGGATTCTCTTGATCAAAATTTTGCTGTTGTTGTTTCTCTTCAGCTCTACACTCTTTGACTGGGTTGGTGTACGCTTTTCCTATGTTAAAGATTTTTTTGCCAATGTTGGTAATACTAAACTCCTAACCTCATCTCCGGCTGTGGGAATAAGCCAATCTGTTCTGTTCCAGGTTGTGTCATAGCTGAAACTTTAAACAGCAAAAAAGTTCAAAAGTTTGTGCCTGTTTGAATGTTTCATGGTTTAATTAAAGACTAGAAGATATTTCAGGCAGAGGCAATGATACCAGTGAATCAATTCGTTTCTAATTTGTGAGTCTTACTGCATAAATATTAATCTCTTCCTGGGCTTGTGTGAGGTGAACATTTCAAGAACGTCACTTAATGTTGCACTGTTTAAAAGAACACATTATATTATTCTGTATGTTTTCATAAATTATGCCACATTATTGCTTTGATAACTTACAGTTAATGTAGCTATTAATCGGAAGTTGCATAATTTACCTTTACTTGAATAACAGCAAGTCAAATTCATTTCCTTCTCACAGTCCCTGTTTTCTCAAATATCACCTCCAGATTTACTGGCCCCACAGTGGTAAGGTTTGATGGGGCATACAGGAAGTGAGGTCACAACCTCCACGGGCATCTTGTTAACCTAGAGCCATGAGCTGTCCAGAGTGTCTCATTCTCATTCATGCTGTTTATCACAGGCAGATTTGTCTTTGTGGTTATCAGACTGGTGTAGTGTGTTTCTCTTTGCTTAAGCAATTCATCTCCTGGACCTTGATCACCTCGGCTTCCCATATGTACTAGAACTGTGATCATTACTAAGGAGTCAGTTGTCGATGCTCCAGTTTAAGTCAGACCATTGAATTGAGTTTCACTCCTTTAAATTTTTTGTGTGGACTTTTAGGAACTTCCACTTACAAATCCTTGGTATGTCTTTTTGTTTTCGTTTAGCTTATGTCTGTGCACTACATATAAATCAAATAACATCCAATAAACTTCAGTGTAGAAAAAACGATCACTAATCATGCTAACACACCATCTTCTGTGAACTTCTCATGCCACACACTGTGTTCAATTCTATATCTATCTCTGTTAATGTAAACATGGTGAATCCACTGGATAGCAGAGTTGAACTTGAGAATGAGTGCCCTAGGCCCTACCTCAGAAAAATGTATGAATTTAATTTAGTAAATAAAAAAACAAAATGACATGCCTACTTTTGCTTCGCTAGAAATCATGAACTCTAATAAGTCTAATAACTCATAAGTCTAATTTAAAAAAAACATGTTGAGGTAAATTTTGAGGTAAGTAAGCATGTTGAGGTAGGTTTTCAGGTAAGTGAGCATGTTGAGGTAGGTTTTGAGGTATGTACAAATGTTGAGGTAAGCATATTGAGGTAGGTTTTGAGGAAAGTAAGCATTTTGAGGTAGGTTTTGAGGTAAGTGAGGATGTTGAGGTAGGTTTTGAGGTAATTAAGCATGTTGAGGTAGGTTTTGAGGTAAGTAAGAATGTTGAGGTAAACATATTGAGGTAGGTTTTGAGGTAAGTAAAAATGTTGAGGTAAGCATGTTGAGGTAGGTTTGAAGGTAAGTAAGAATGTTGAGGTAAGCATGTTGAGGTAGGTTTTGAGGTAAGTGAGCATGTTGAGGTAGGTTTTGAGGTAAGTGAGCGTGTTGAGGTAGGTTTTGAGGTAAGTGAGTGTGTTGAGGTAGGTTTTGAGGTAAGTAAGAATGTTGAGGCAACCACAGATTGTTCATTTAAGAATGTCCTGCAAATTAATGAGTCTATACAAGAACTTGAAATCATTTGGAAAATCTAGCATTTAGTTGATCCTCATAAGAGCTCATTGTCACAGCTGATTTCCTTTTACACAGAAAGAAGATTTGATGAAAAAATTTTATGAAACTCCATCGTTTCATATTAATGAATTGAAACAAAGGAATTCAAATCTAATCCATACATTAACACAAAAACAATAAAAAAAAAGACATCTAATTAGGGAAAATGATAAAGGAAGAAGAGTTATTATGTGTCTATGGTGGCTGATGATCTGCAGTGGCTGAGGTGCATTACTGGAGGATTTGCCACTTCCTAATTCCAAGCTTAGGAAGTGTTGTTTCACTGTTCAGTCGTTATTTTGTCGTTTTTTTATGTAGGCTTTGCCTATTATGGAGTGAAATATGTAAGTTAGCTGGACGTACTGGGTAATTTATGGCTGATTGGCAATTTGTGAACTTAGCACCATAAGATCCTGAGTTAAGAATGAACGGAAGAATCTGATAATAATGAGAGCATGATTTATCAACGTATGAGTTTGAGTATCAAGACAATCAACACTCTGGAAACATTTGTAAAAGTGGTGCATATTTTTAGAAAATATAAAGCAAAGCACAGTGTAAGAGGTTTAACATCCTTAAACTCTACACTGTTATATAGTATGTTGTTGATTTTGTTTTTTAGCTTATGTGGTCAGAGTTAACTAAGACAAAGTGTCTATAGACGAAAAAAAAAACAAACTTCTTTCACATATAACGTACATGATTTATTTATTTATATGTGATTTTTACATGATTATATTCTAATGATTTTATCTCAACATGATTCATTATTTCTGTGTTTTGTGACTAAAAAATCTGATTCAGTTATTTCCAGGTGATTTAATTGACATATAATTCACTTATTTTTAATGATTTGATTCACATGATTATTTGGTTTTGAATGTGATTTTTAAATAAGTAAGTGATTTTTTACACAATCTGTTTGATGTTTTTTTTTTTTTTACGTTTAAATGATAACTTCTGTGTGTGTATGTGTGTTTTTTAAATTATTTATGTATTTATTTTTAATACATATTTCATCTTTTTTCATGTTTATTTTCCACATGTTGGACATAGGGTTTTACTTTATCTTTTTTTTTTTTCTATATCCACTTTACCCACTTTATCTAATATCCATTTTATCTTAGTTCATTGCAATTTTCAACACTGTATATTATATTATATTCAACTAAATGATGCTACCCAACAGTTAATGCTACTGCTCATGCATTGAACTTAACACAAAATGAAATCCATCCATCCTGGCTTATCCTACTACTGGGCCACAGGGAACCTGGAGCCTATCCCAGGAGACTACAGACACAGTACATCCTGTACAGGATGCCATTCTATCGCAGGGCCCAATCACACACACATCATACACTACAGACAATTTAGAGATGCCAATCAACCTACAATGCATGTCTTTGGATTGGGGGAAGAAACCAGAGTACCTGGAGGAAACTCCCAAGGCAAAGGGAGAACATGCAAACTCCACACACACACATCGTGGAAGAGGGAATCGAACCCCCAACCCTGGAGGTGTGAGGCAAACATGCTAGCCACCAAGCCACCGTGCCTCCCTATGAAATGAAATGTTATTTACAAAATCACCAAATAAGATACACAAGAGAGAAAGTCTAACGCTTACATCACTGTTGATTAAGCAAATTTATTATCACCCAGCAAAAAGCCTAGGTTTATAGGGTATAAACCCTAGAGCATGAAACCAGTAGGACATTACACTCTTGGAATGCTAGAAATCATGAATTCAGCTGTCTGCCTTTAACTGTGTGTGTTTGTGTGTGAGGTTGCGTGTAATAGTTTGCTCCACATTGTTCTTATTAAGGCATTCATGAGACCATAGATTTTTGCCCTTCCATCTATATGTGACATAGCAACTCATTTCCGGTATGAGAGTTGATACAAACAAAAAAATATTGAGTGTCTAATGTCTTGAGGCATTCTAGCCTAAAGATAGTCACCTTTTATTACAGTGGAATTGGCATGTCATGAATAAGGCCCTCAGCTTTGCTCTCCGTCTGCCTCTGATCCCTATGTACAACCCCTGAAGCATCCACAAACATCTGCTATTCAGTAGCCTTGACTTCCAGATGCAAATGTTTCCTAGATCTGCTCCACCATCAAATTGTAATCAGAACCATTCGGATGAGGGCAGCGGGAGGGTCTGCTGTCCTCACATTTACTTTGTCCAATTAGGCCACTTTCCTGGAATTTGTGAAACCGGAACCCTGAGTGCACAGGTTGCACAAAAATAGTTGAATGTATTGCTTTTCTTTTGTGTGCATCCAAGTTTATATGACTGTTTTTTTCTTAACAGGTGAAGCGTGCTTAGTGCATCACGCAAGACTGCGCTGGATCCAAACAGGCTTGCTGAGCTCAAGATGGCAGGAATCAAAGCCAGTTGTGTACCACAGGAAAAAGGCACTGAATTGTAGATACCTGAAATTCACAAGCATAAAGAGGAAAATAAATCGCAGAAGAGGCGCAGCAATTCCAGCATTAAGAATGTGACATTTGAAAATGTCTCACAGGCTTAGCATTAATGAGACTGTATGTGTTTTTGGCTATGTCTCTATTAAGAGGGAATGTAGAACTGTTGTCAAATGTAAAAGTATATACATCAGGTGTAACATTAAAACCATTAAAAGGTCATTTGAATAATATTGATTATCTTGTTACAAATGGGTGAGAGCAAGTGAACAGTCAGTTCTTAAAGTTGAAGTTGTTAGAAGCAGGAAATACAGGCAAGTTTAAGGACTTTTATAAGGGCCAAAATGTGATGGCTAGACGACTGAGTCAGAGCTTCTCCAAAACAACAGGTCTTGTGGGTTGTTCCTGGTATGCAGTGGTTAGTACCTACCTAAAGAGCTCCAAGTAGGAACGACCAATAAATGTGCAACAGGGTCACGACCACCCGAGGCTCAGTGATGAGGTGTAGGGAGCGAAGTCTAGCCCGTGTGAATAGGCTAATTCTGGCACTGATAGAAAAGGTGTCAGTACACACAGTGTATCACAGCTTGCTGATCAGAGTGCCCATGCTGACCCCATGCACCACCGAAAGTGCTTATAATGTGGGAATGAGATATGAACTGTACCATGGAGCTATGATGAATCATGTTTTCAGCTGGGACACCTTGAGTCCTGGCATTTATGGTATTTAGTTACTTTGACTACCACCTACCTAAACATGGTTGCAATTTCAAAAATTGTTTAGGAATGGTTTAGGTAAAAGACAGAGAGCTCAAGGTATTGCCTCCTGAGCATCTGTGGGCTGTGCTGGACAAAATATTCTGATCCGTGGCAGCTCCACATCACTTACACAACTTACAGGACTTAAAAGATCTGCTGTTAATGTCTTGGTGCCAGATACAACAGCACACCTTCAGAGGTCTTGTGACATCCATGCCACAAAGCATCACAGCTGTTTTGGTAGCCCAACTGGGACACAAAAACCACCTGGGTGGTTTTTAATGTTATGGCTACTTAGTGGAAATGTGTTTGTTTTTGTTTTTTTTTACAAAATCATGTGAATTTTAAAAATATTTGCCAAATTATTCAACGCAAATATTATGTTTTATACCACAATGGCTCCAGCTGTAATTCAAACCACAGGTTTATATTAATGCTTGTTCAACGCTTTATTGTTTCTATAGTAACTGCTTATTCACAGGGACTTCTATGGTAGATGTTCTGTGTAATCTTATGCTGACAGGCCTCTTTGTTATTTAACAAAGGAATAGTGTTAATATGGCGAAGCTTTCTGTAAGGCAATGTTTATTTAATATTCAGGAAAGGAGTCTCCAATGTCAGTATTTTGTAACAGCCAGTACATTCTCAACCACACAAAAGCCTTTTATATTTTAAATTTATTAATTAATTTTATTATTATTATTAATATATATATATATATATATATATATTTTTTTTTTACATTTTTTTGTGTGTTCCTGTTTCTCTGTAACACAACTATGTTGGTTTTTTTTCTCTCTTATTAACTTCAATAGACCAAAATGAAGGGACAGCATTAAAAGCATTTCATAAGTGGAAACAGGAAGCTATTTCACCAACATTAAATGTAACTATAAACAGTTAAAAAGTGAATCATATATTTTTTATAATTCATAGGAACTGTAATCAACGTAATCATCGGCAAATGATTCAAGGATGAAAGGAACAGAAAGCTTTGGGACGTGACATTATAGGAAAACAATCTGCTTGTGATGGTAACAGTAAATTCCCTTTGCATTGTGCTTCATCCTCTGTGTTGTTGATTATTTCCCTATAACACACACCCATAAATTAATGAGAAACACCTGCTGTGATGGAAGTAACTCAGTCACTCAGATAGAAAAGCTCACACGTTGTGTATTGACCGTTACATGTACAACTAGTACAACCGAGTTAAATATAAACTCTATTTATGTGAAGCTTTTATGTGAAGTTTTTATGACATTTGACAGCCTTTGCATTTGCTTTTTTTTCTTTTTCTTTTTTTAAAGTTCTAACTGGGTGAAATCAAAATCAAGAAGTAGGAGTGTGTCCACAAACAAAATGCTCTGGTTGTTGGTGAAGTGAGTCACTGCTGAAAGTCAAACCTTTCTCTGATATGTTTCTCCCACACATTTTATAAATTAACCCACAGAAAATGGGATGTCAAGTTTGCACGATTGGTTAATACAGAACAGTTGCCGTGACCTGGCTTTGGTTCAGTGTTATTAACAAGGTGTATAACAGGATTTACACCAGCTGTTGCTGAACCTATAGGGCAGAGAGTCTCAAACCATATATATGACATCATTTAAAGGCGTACAATAATATTTATCATCAGCTACGGCGATTTATTAAAATTTTCTACTCACATAACACTTTTTTATTATATTCAGACTGACATTATTTATAGACTTACTGTTTTAATTTATTATACAGTGACTGGTCAAAGAAGCTATAATAAATCTAAAAAAAACTTTTAGAATGGTAGAATGGCTCCAATTCCACAACCGTAACAAAATGAAAGAAATGATGGCCCCTTCAGGGTCCCCAGCCTCCACTTTAAGACGCATGGCTCTAACAGGACATGGTCTGTGATTTCTATTACCTCAGGGAGCTCTTGAGGTTAATCAAAATATCACACAGTATAACAGACTCCATGAGATTGGAAGCCACACCCACTTAATTGTCCCTTGATGATCCAATTTCCAAAGCGAGAGGTAATTGAAATTCGGTGATACAGTATTCCTATGATAAGCCGATAAGAAAAGGAAAATAATTTGATGTGACTTCCAAACATGTTCTCTTAAGGCTGGCCTTCATTGCCTAGTAACAGGCTCAGTGCCAAAATGGGCTGGTTATAAAACTTTATCCTTTATTCAGATGCTCTTTTAAAAGCAGTACTACAGACCATTCTTTAAGACATTAGGTAAAACAGCAGATAAGTTTAATTAGGATTAGATTTACAGAAAAGAGGTGGATACTGATGTCTTTTGGGCGTGCTTTAAGTAAGAAACTGCAGTGGATTCATCAGCTCTTCATGAATTGAATCATCAATTCTTTCTCTTGCTCTCTTTTGCGTGTACACACACACACACATACACACACACCCCAAAGCAGATGGAGTACACTGAGCTATTGTTTCATTGAGTTCTCTGATCATTCTGATAAAGAAGATTGTGGAGTGCTTCCCAAAAAAACCCCTTCCAGCATGCAGAGTGTGAGCAGTGCGAAACAGGGACTGGCTCTTCCATAAAGTATTAAGCAATGCACTCTGGATTAGCTGGGATTCTGGCACTGGCTGCAGTGTTACTCTCTGTACCACACTGTAAATCTGCAAAAATTTTTCCTCCCACTGTTTGATTTCTGTATTCTGCCCCAATAACCCCACTCTAGTACCACTCGGATATTCCAGGTCTGTTTTTTTTGGTCCAATTTAAAAACTCTATGGGAATTTGACATTCAAAATCAATTTTTAGTCTTGTGCCAAACGTAATGTCTGGCAGGCGCTCTAGTCCTCTATTTTTTTTTTAAGTTTCCAGTGAAATTCTCAGGAGGCATGACACAACCATAGTTATACACACGCTTTCTCATGACGTCAACAAACTGCTGACAAAATCAAGAGATGACTTGAGATGCTGTGCCTTGATTTAACACACACCAAAAGCAATCAAATGTCAGGCATATGTCAGATGTATCGAATAATACTTTTAAATGTATGTGAACAGAATTAAAACGGCTGATCTGTAATATATATGTGATAGTTGAAGGCTCAGAGTAAATTAGAAAAAGCTCATCCAGTGCCAACAATCCACACAGTCATCCATGCAGACTACAAGCAAGCCAGAGAGAAGAGCAGAACTTTTCATTACTATGCAGTAAAGGTCATTCTCGGCTAATTTAAAGACATCAAAACCAAAGCTTATCAGCAGGTGAATCTAAAACTTATAAAGGCCCAGCTACATAAAATTCCTCGCATACAAAAAGGTCTGGCTAAACAACTAACCTGACTGAATGCACACAAAAGGTTAATGCTTATGGCTATAAATAAGATCATTTAAAGTAGTTGCTTTTTTTTTCTTCCCTAGCATGTTTAACCAGTGCTATGAGAGACTTCCATTTTAAATTTCACATGGAGGAAAAACACATACATTCTTTTTACAGTCATTTTAAACATTCTGTTTTCATTGTCAACTTCTTTCAGACCACGAAAGATGAATAAAATAGAAAAAAATCCACAAGTGTATCAAATGAACTCATGTCAATTGCCCTGTAGCTAGTCTCTGGTCCGATGAGCTATCTTAGGCCAAAAAATTCACAGCAATGTATTTGATTGAGTAAACCAGAATAGAGGATTTACTATAGAAACTGTTGATGATTTATGATTAGACAACCAGAATCACCAAACTGCAGTTTTTTAAATGTTTATCGTTCACTTGCAGTAATTGATTCAGGTCCACTAAAATACTTTTCTGGGTTTATGTCCAGACTGCAGTCCCCAGTTGATGAACCCTGGTCAAAATGATGCAAAGCACAAATAATGAGCAACATTACTTCAGAGTTTCTCAATCCTTCTCCAGTCTTGGGAACCCACATCTCTGTACAGTTCCATGGTTTCCTAACTCCCAGTACACCTCGCCATGTCTTTAATAACAAACTGAGATCAGATCAGGTGTATCTGGAGTTAGGAAACTGTGCTTAAACACCATAAGTTGTTGCTTCAACTTCTCCCTGATCGAGGTCACCAAGGTGGACCAACCGACCAGCACATTTGATTTGGCACAGGTTTTACGCCTGATTCCCTTCCTGACGCAACACTCCCATTTTATCCAGGCTTGGGACCAGCACTGAGAGATAACCCCTCAGTGACTGGGTTGAGAAATGGACCTGAGCAGCAGAGGTAAAAGTCTGGGATCCTTGGCTGCCACGGAACTGTGCTTACGAAGTATCTTGTTTTATTCACAGCATTCGGTTCAAAGAGATAGAACTTCCACATTTTTTTAGGTAGGCTGTGTTTTATTGGATTACAGCAGACAACATCTGTCTTTTGGAGAGTAGTAAGCAGGACCTTGGTATAAGTACAATATTTCTAATATATGTGACGCTGACATTACAGAAGCAGTAAATATGAAACGTGTATCTGGTACCGGGTTAATTGTTTCTACAGTTGGAGTTGAACTATCACATATAAATGCTGGCGATTGAGTGTTTTATTCCTGTATAGGACAAAACACATTTGCAGATTTGTCCACCGGTGTGTTTAACAGCAATGCGATTTTTTTCCTTTTTTTTAAACTGTTGTTGCAAAATATCACGCTGTAAGAACTGTAAATATAGCAAAAGCGACGGCATGTAATATCCAGAAAGTTTAACAGCACCTTGAAACAGTCAGTAAATGCACTGATTTGAAGAAGTCCCTCCAAAGACAAACTGTAATGAACGTCCGTTTGATATATTGCCAATGCCTGTAGTGGTGTATGGTGTTGTTACAAAAAATGTAGGACATGTCCACTGAAAAGACCAGCTAGAGCAAAATCTGGAGGCCACTTGCTCCCATTATAAAATGTAACAAAAGTTCCCGGGCAAAATTGTACAAATCTGTAGCAGTGCAGAAAAAAAAATATTTACAAGAACCTTTTCTTAAAGTGTAGTTATGCAGCAAATCCAGCTTTGGCACTCGATGGTCTTGATCTCCTCCATGCATTCACCCGTCCATCACTGCTTCAAACCACATGAATCACCAAGTAGTGTTTCAGAATCACCGCTGCAGATCAGGACTCCACGCTGTGACCAGGCTCCTTCTGCTTCTTTCTGGTGCCATGCGCTAGCTGTTGCAGTGGAAAAGGGCTAGAGCAAAATCACTGGTTCCAAAAATACATCTCAGAGTAGACCTCTCTTGTTGTTCTTCTTTTTTTTTTCATCCATTTCTGTGCAAAATGACAGCGGCAGCAGTTCCTACCTGTGGAGAATTGGAACAAAGCCATCATTAGCACTCTGACAGTCTGAGTTACTGACTACACCAGACTGCTGATGAACCCCAAAAGGAATTTCATGCTGACTCTTGCGCTACCTGTATGAACGAACTCAAGCTGCTTGGGAGACTTTAGTTACTCTGCCACATTAACAAGTAATTGGATCATCAAAAGAGTTTGAAATTACACTGCCACCACTTATTCTGCAGAGTTTGACATCTTAGCTCTGGTCTTTTTTTCTCTTAAATCTATATTTATGTTCATAATTTAAAAAGGAAAATAGCTTTTTTACAGAAAAGTCAATAACATCAAAATAACAAGAGCTGTGCCTTTGAGCATATCTACTACTTGGCCAAGTTTAACAATTCGGGCTTCCAATTACTTTTGCTCACCTGCAAAGAGTTTATTTACTTATTTAAATATAAAGCAACTTAGCTTCTTACCATCAACCTTTTACCGAACCTAGACAGTGTAACGTGAGCATTGTGTTTAAAGTTACAGTAGAAAATCATGTGATATTAAATTTAGAAATATAATAGAAAAGGTATAAAGTAACAGGGTTCAAATATAGCTTGAAAAAAATTCTGTGACAAACCACCCTACTACCGCATGCAAACTTCGTAATGACTATACTTTCAAAAAACAAAGAAACTAGTTCATGCTACAAAAAGATAGTTGATTCTTCATTACTGTGATAGCTCCTCTATCTCTCTGATAGTATACTGTAGTTAACTGTCACGTCTGTATTATTTGCATAGCAACATCTCAGTATGTCTCAATTCCCTGCTGCACAGCTTTGTTTTTCTTAACGGAACAACATCAAAGAGCCCAACCTGGGTTCCAGTCCTCTATTCCAAATCTCCATGGCAACAGCCAAATCCTTTGATGAGGAGCGGTCTATTGTGTCCCCTCGGTCTGTATAATCACCAGACCAGAAAAGCATAAGAAAATTTGATCAAACTTACCCTCTTTTCCTGCCCATTTTGTTCTTGTGCCCTAATCCGTGTCTGAGACCAGCTCTCGCGACGCCATCTTAGTCCCCACTGCTTCTTCCACCCAGCCTCCACACTTCTCCCCGCTACCTCCATTCTGACCTCCGTTCCTCCCCACTTCAGGCCCACACTGGCCCAGTGAGTTGTTGAACCACTCTTTGATCTCTTGGCTGCTTAGTTTGGCGCACTCTGCTGTAGGCGTCTTCCGTTCCTGACTTGGCAGAGTGACATTGCACAGCTGATCTGAGATCAGCCGGCCATTCGACTCACTGCCACTTAGCTTGTGGAACAGCTCCTTCCACTCTACAGTTCCACTGCGCAGAGCCAGACGGCTGTCTTTAAACCATCTGACAATGTCAGTACGAGCCAAACCTGTCTGTGCCTCCAGATAACTATATTCTTCAGGTGAAGGCCACCGTGTTTGAACAAAGACATCTTTAAGGAGGTTGAGGGACTTCCTATCCATAGGCACAGATGACGAGGTGGGGGCAATGATAGGAGGCAGAGGGCATATGGGTAGCCCACCTTGTTTGTAAACTCCATTAAGCAAAGCATGCTGGTGCTGTGAAAGTGATCTTCTCTCTGCAATGTCAGTCCTCTTGGACCCCATGGAATTTAGAAGGGCTTTTTCCAAGTTGTCTCGAAGGGCTCTTCTTTCTGAGAACCAGCTGTCAATCTCCTCTCTGGAGAGTCTTGTGGTGATTGCAATGTGGTCAACCTCATTGTGTGATGGGAAACTATTCCTCTGAAAACTCTCTTCTAAAACCTTTAGCTGCTCAGCAGTTTTCCCCTTCAGTCTTTCCAGGAGAGGGAACTGGGTTGGGACTGTTTTTGGACGCTCCTTTGGAGCAAAATTATTATTTAAGTGCCGTAAACCATTATGGGCCAGTGCACTCTGATCAGAAAACCATTTTTTACCATCCCCACAGGGGACTCTATTATTGCCATTCTGACTCTCTGTGGGTCGACTCTCTGAGCTTGTGGGCTTTTGCTCCAATGACGGCTCTAGTGGTTTACTCTCCAGAGAGAAAGTGGGGATCAAGTTTGGGGCAACAGGTGGGGCCCGTGCAGTCTGAATGATTGGTGGTCTCTTCACTTGAGAAGTCACCAATGGGGGCACCATGGGTAAGCTCACGTCAGTAGGTAAAAATGACAGTTTGTCTTTAGAAATGACAGAAAAGGCAGGTGCTTGATTTCTCATTTGCTGGGGAACTGTAGACCTCTTAATATCAGTTGAGACTAGGGGAACCATAGATAGTCTATCTCTGGGTAACAATGGAGGGGGGGCCATGGGTATCTTATCTTTAGGCGGTGCCAGTGGAAATACCATTGGCATTTTCCCCTTGGGAAAAGCGTATGGGGCAACAACCAGTCTTTTTATGTCTGTTGCCATCAAGGGTGGGAGCATGGATCTCTTACTGTCTGGGGGTACAGGAGGAGGAGCCATGGACAGTCTCTCTAGGGGTGGGACTGGTGGAGGTGCCATACGTAGCTTTTCTTTGTGTTCATCTGTGGAAATCATGGGGCGCTTTACATCCTGTGCCACCAATGATGCTCCCAAAGGGCGCTTAAGATTATGCATATTAGTAACTGTTGTCACAGTGACAGTCGCACAGGCACTGGAAGTTCCATTTGCAGTGGTAGCAGGTAACAGGGTGGACTTTCCAGTAACATGGCAGGACACTGCTGGTGCAACAGACTGGCTGGTGGCAACTGGTTCGCTCACAGGCGTAGGCAAAACGGTGAATGTGTGGTGAACAGGAGGCATGCAGCCATTAAACATCTTCTTGCGGGCTTCTTCCACTTCTTCTGGTGACCAGGTGATCCCCTGTTTGAGCCGCTGGGTGGTGAACCACACCTTGATCTGCTCTTCAGGGTGCTTGGAAGCAGCAGTGAGCCAGGAGAGCTCTGCATGAGTTGGATAAGGGAATTTGTTGAAGGATGTAATGAGTGTAGTGTTAGTGTCCAATAAGGGATTGTACTTGCTAGTGTTCAGAGGAACAGCAATTGTTGGAATGGAGCTCAAGTTTGGGGGGCGCTGCAAAAGGGGCATGACATGGGAGAGCCCCTCTAGCATCATGGGCTCAGGGATGATGATTGTTCCATTTACATTCACTGCCGTGATCTGATCCTTTAACAACAGGTGATCTAAATTACTCTCTGCCTCATTTCCATTATTAAAGATTGCATCTTCAACATTCTGCATCGTTGATGGGCATGAGGGTAAAAATTCAAAGGCATCATCATTATCTTGCATAAGCTTAGATTCTGGAGAGTTTGAGTCATCCTCATTCTCAATGGTTTGCTCTAGGACGGTCTGATTGTCAAGTTTGATCCGCTTGAACTTGAAATTAATCTCACCTGGATGCTCAGTTTCATTGTGTTCTGTGAGGGAGTCAAACTTCTTGGTGCTGAAGTTGCAGACAGCACACAGGTACAGGGGGTTCAGAATGACGTTGGGGTGTGTGGAATACACATGCTCTTTAAAGTCGCTGAGATTCTGGGTAGAGAAGGAGCAGTACTTACACTGGTATCTCCTACTCTGTTGTTTCTGTGTGGTGGAGGACTTCTCTTCCATCTTATCTCCTGTCCCTTCCACATGAACCTCCTCATCCTCCTCAGCCACACACTGCCTAGATTCTTGATGCATATCTAACAAAGACTGCCAAGAGGATGATCTGTCCTCCACCAATTCTTCTTCCAAGGTATCCTTTTCCATAGGGCCGCCCATTTCCGCATCACTAACAGAGACCATGCAGGGAGTGAAGGACTTTCTTCGGCTGGACATGGTAACTGCACTGATATGGTTCAGGGGCAAGCCTGACAGAGGAGATTGCAGGGGTTGTAAAGGGAAGGAGGAAGGGATCGAGGTGATCAGAGTGGATTCCCGGTGCAGGAGCGGGTCTCTGCAGTTCCTCAGTCCGCTCCGGAGTCGCCCAGCCTTGGCTCCGGAGTCCTCCGCTGATCGGGAACATCAGCTCCAGTGCAGAGCTTCATAGGACGTCATCACCGACAACTCACCTGCACATAGACAATGAAAGAACATTTAGAAAATTTTAATAAACTATTAAAAGACTAAAATATGTACTTTCTATCAAGTATTTGTAAGACTGCCACTTTGGGCAACAATCCAAATGCCTGTAATATAAACACTATTATATTAAAGAATTATTGAATAAGTTAGTCACACTGATGAAGATTAATTCACAACCAGAAGCACAATGTACAGGTTTATGGCTTATAGTTAGTATTTTAGTCTCTGTTAGGTGAAAAAAGCAGTAAACAGGAATGGTAGACCAGAGCAGGGGAGGTCTATGGGTTTGCTGGAGGGGTCCATAAGTTCAAGCATTCCACAGAGCAAGCCAACACATCTCCCAGAATACAAGATTTATTAACAAAATCAGATAGACAGTAAAAGAGAAAGAAAGAAAGAAAGAAAGAAAGAAAGAAAGAAAGAAAGAAAGAAAGAAAGAAAGAAAGAAAGAGAACCAGCAAAAGGAAAAAAAATAATCTATATAACTGATTAAGACACAAACAAATCAAAACCTGCAACTTTTCCATTACTTCAAGGTCTGAGGCTGATGAACACAAGGAATTTTCACATTCTAAACCTTGCCTTAAATGCCACATCACAAATCACCTCATCATTCTGTCTTTACAGTGACACAGCTTTTTTGTGCTGCCCTGATAAAGCCAGAGAAACTGAAGAAGCATGGTATTTACACTCTACACTGGACAACGAATGAAGCCTGGTGTTTTCTGCTTTACATTGGCAAATCTTATGTAAAACTGGACATTATAAAATATGTCATTTTTGAATAGCACAGTCCAAAACAAACAGAAGTTGCGTACCAGGTATTTTCCAACACCCATTCTGATGGGCGTTGTTCAAGAATTACATTTTAAACAAAGGGATCTCGCCCAATCCACAATCACCACACATTTGTTTAAAAACTAGGCAATACATTAGGTTACATGGAGCATTAGGATAGACTTTCATTAGGAACTAGGCTCTTAATTCAAATGTATGGTCAAACAGTAGTTTGGACAACATAAAAATGTACAACAGGGCAAAAATCCAAAGTCAGACGATCTAATTCAGTAAATCTTTCTCCATCTTCACCCTTCAGAAACCCTTAAAGCCTTTTTCCCTTAACAACTGCACGTTTCAATTCTTTCTGACTACCACATGAACATTGATTTTCTGGCCTCCAGCTATTCAAGCCTCATTGAGCAATCCTCCAAAGTACCAGATGTGTCTTAAGATGGTGTTAATGTAAATGCATGTTACTCTTCAGGGCATCTATGCATCTACACTGCCCCAAAATCAAAAATCCATCAACCATTTAAAAAAAAAAAAAAAAATTATTGTGCCACAACTTGATTGATGGACCGCTGTGTTGTTTCTATCTATCTATCTATCTATCTATCTATCTATCTATCTATCTATGCAACACAGCATGTCAAAATCAAAACCTCAGACTCTTTACTCAGTGTGCTGCTGTCACGGTGGCAAAAGTCAGGGTGAATTTTACCGTCCTGATCCTGATCGGGTTCATGTACATGCTCTTCTCTAAATTAAATAAACTGCTGCTCTCTTTCAGAGTATTAATATGTTAAAATATGAAGCCTGACTTCATATCCATGCTGTCGTTATGGCAACGGCAGAGCAGTGTGACCTCTGCGCTGCATATTAATGACTCCGCCTCTCTCTCAGGTGCTAATTAGAAACACACTCACAGCCGCCCAGCGGAGCGCAGACGGGTCTGTACGTGTGAGCGAGCGTGTGTGTGTGTGTGTTTGTGTGCGTGTGTGTCAGAGAGAGAGAGAGAAAGGAAGCAGGAGAGAGAGAGTAATGATCCGTTCCGGTTAGTGAGTGACGGGGGTACGGGTTGGCATCACCGAGGTGATGAGCCCATCGTAATGAAACATGCATGAGTCGTCTTCTGTCCCCAACTCACACTATGCAATCCTTAAAGACTCAACCACGAAAAACGTGTTTGCATATTCATTAAAAAAAAAGAAAAGATAATTAATTGAATCAGACACACATACATAAACACACACACACACACACACACACACACCAAGTAATGGCCCTGAACATGCTTACTGGTTACAATCAATCAGTGTTCTTCGTTTTTGTTTTTTTTCTTCTTCTTGTGTATAAATAAATCTAAATTTTACAACAGACATCTCTGCTGCCATGTATTTTAAATTGACTAAAAGACACCTGATTGTGTCAGATCTTTAGTGTATGAATTATAGGGGTTCAAACGTCCATTTGGCCCAAACACTTTACTGTGGCTGTCAGAACCATGCCATTGCCATGGCAACTCATCCAGCCCATAAGTGAGGCAGTCTATGCAAAACTGACCGCTGCTGTCACTGATGAACTGTTACACACCAGTTTGTTTGAACAAGCTTATATCACTAATTACAAAGATCACAGTAAGACCAAAGAAGCTGGGGAAAAAAAAAATTACAGGGTGATTTAGAAATGTGGAATCAGTGCTAAATGTTGGAACAGCTTGTACAGCGGTGACGTCCCCTACAGCGCACAGAGACGTAGAGCGCTAAAGGTTAATTAGTGTTACTCTTTTTGCTATGGCAATCTTTTTTTGAACCAAATTCAGACGCCAAACTTTTGCTAACAAGTTTACTGGCTATGATTTTCACAACTTAATGAGATTTCTCATTTTTTCCTGCCCTTGAAGTTTAAAAGATTGAGATGAAATAAAGAAAAGAGCATGGCTAACAAAACACTTTCAGTAGACAAAAGAAAATACAAACGATCAAAACAGAATGAAGAATGTTTGTACAGTTCACTAAATGATGGTATATCGAAGTGCCGCTTGTGTCCATGTAATATTACATTTACAAATATATGTGTAAAGTAAAGATAAAAGATATTTCAAACACAGGAAGGAACCTATTTGCATGTTTCAGATAAATAACTTCAAACATAAAAACAAACAAACAAACAAACAAAGCAATGAATTGTCACACTTATTTATAATATATTTTTACATTTTTGTGCATTCATGTTCAAAGCAGTTTAATATCTCATCATTATCCATTCTTTTTTCCCTTTTATACTTTATAGCATAGTAAAATATACATTTTGGTTCATGCACAAAAATGTTACTTCAACAAAGGTCATGTGTTCTTCAGGAAGCTGCATCATCTGAACTTCCTGAAGATCATGAGAACAAAAAAGTATCTTTATTTTCAATAACATTAACTGATAAGAGTGAAAGTATATAAATTATCAATTAAAAAAAAAATAATTTTTAATAAACTATTTAAAAATAAATCATCGGCTCAACCCCGGTACTCATTTACCAAGCAAAACGCAGAGAAATGTAAGCATGGAGGAAAAAAAGAAAGAATGTTCTCTGAGATGGATTAAAACATATTTAAATGATTAAATACATATTTTCTTAGATTCATTGTTGAAAAATAGTGAGTTACTATAGCTAAATGGCACAACAATCGAGGAATCCTGCAGAGTTTATCACATGGATAAGAAAAGCCCTTAACAACGCTCTGATTGAGGCTTTAAAACGATGTCATATGATCAGCGTGAATAGATGGTATGAATTATGAATGATATATTACAATGACTTGAAAAAAGGCAGCAGCATTCAAACGGTGCCATTAGAGCCAATGCACATAACCCTCAACTATGCGAGTAATGGATTATGAATCACTCGCGTCAAATACGTAAGCGGCTGTAAATCAGATAATAAATGTGTATATGAGCAACACGGAAAACGATCTCAGTTACATTCTTAACCCTATCATGCAGCAGGATGCGATTCTGGTGTCTTTAGAGCAGTGGCACATTTTCAGAGACAAAGAAAAATATACAGTATTTATTTCTTATAATAGAAAATAGAAAGAGATGCAGCACTAGAGACAAATCAGTGGTGGACCAGAGGTTAAAAGCTCTAATCAGATGGTTGGACCATGATACCAGGACCACCAGATTGCCACCTGAAGCAAGGCCCTTACCCTTAAATCTCTGCTCCTGGTATCATGTCTAACCCTTGATTCTTTACAAACTGAGATATGCAAAGAAAAAAGGCTTCTTCTGGGGAAAGTCGTAGCTCATTAACACATTGACTGGATGGTCGTTAGTTCAAATCCCATCACTGCCACTGCTGGGCCCTTAACTTAAGGCCCTTAAAGGAGATACAACTGAGCTGTAAATGTAAATCACCTGGATTATCATCAAACTAAATGATGCATTCCTCAGGACCCATGATTCAAGACTCTGGTTCTACTTACATGACGTGACCCATTACGACTTTTGTACCAGATCCTTTATTGTTGCGTGATTTCTATAAATCACTAATATGAAGGCAGGGCGGAGAAGAGTTTTCACAGACAGATCGAGTCTGAAAAAAAAAGTCAATGACAAAAACATGTTTAATGACATTTGGATAGAGAAGTATGCATTTATTCTGCATTTCGAATCAAACAGATGTCTCATCTGTTCCGTGTCCGTGGCGCTAGTCCAAAGAGCTAACATGAAACACCAGTATGAAACACAGCGTAATCATTTCAAATTGATGAGACAAATTTACTGGCGCAATCATTACTGGTTAAGCATTAAAAAGGTAATTGTTGTCAATTACGTACGGAGCTGGACCTTTACAAATGTAAACGTGCAAAAATTCCTGCCCTGTTGTGTTGTATATAAGTCAGTTTTTATTCCCTATCTCTGTCGGTGATGTAGAAACCAGGAGGGTGCATGGCTATTTGAAGAGTATTTGAACACTGAAACCTTTTTTCAGGATTCGTTCTACCCTGCATCCACGTGACAGCAGTGGGAGAAAAAAAAAAAAAACATGACAAAAAAAATAATATTCTGATGCAGAGAGCACCACTACCATAGTCAGGATAAAAAGTATAGAGAGAGGGAGCGGAGGAGTGGGCAGGCAGATACAAAGGTTTTTGAGATAAAAGTAAATATTTCCAATAATGTTTAGTGGAATGCTTTTAAAAGTCGTAAACTACAGACCTTCAGACGAGCTTTCACAAAGAGATCGACATCTGTGCGAGTTTAGAGAGGAAAAACTGGCTGTGGTGTCTGGGTGGGTGGTGGTGGGAAGGGGGGTGGTGGTACACTCTGCTGTCAATCACAATGGCACTAGCCAATCATGTGTGTTTATCGGATCCTCCAAGATTGTAAAAGTCTGTAATGGAGTTTTTTTTCAAAACGATCTCAGATTTTCCATGAAGTTGAGTCGAGACGTGTCGCGTGACGTCATCGCAACAAGCATTCGGCCAAAGTCCTGTTCCATTCATGAGTACAGCTCTCACAGAAAGTCATTACATATGTGTCTTCACTGGTAGGAGTTTAAAAGAAGAATCCTGTGCTTGAATTCGAATTCCGGGGAAAAAAATAAAAGCACATAAAACTCTAACATGTTGCGTCACAAATTAAAAAAAAAAAAAAGTAAAACATTTCAAGCATTTTTGGCTGCAACAATGAGGGGAAAAAAAAAACCTCAGCGAGTGTTGTGCTGTTCTCTGACGCAGCTGGCTTCACGTGCCTCAGTCCTCACCCTCACGGTGTAGTGGCTGCTGTTTGATAGAGGAGTCGACTCAGGGTGGGAACTGGCATGTGAGCAAACTGGCAGACAAAATGGGTAAATGTGGCGTATAGTTATTATCTACAATGACAGATTGATCACAATAAGATTTTCATTCTTAAAACTCATGTATTCTGCTACAGCAGAGCTCTGGGCTGAAATACTGACCTGACATTCAGTGGGATTTCTGTTTGTGGTCTGTGTGCCTTTAATATTTCTCTTCATTAATTTTCAGCATAACGTCTGTCAAGCAAATGAACATATGTGCCACCTCTAACAGAAGGAAAGAGGAGCAGGAAAAATAAGCTTGCGGTAGAGGAGCGAGCGATTCTCGATCACGCCACACTGAAGACGTTTTTCCAGTCTCCTAGCAATTAACCGAATATCCCTTCATTAAATCTTACAGATATTTGATTATTAAAATCATTTCACTACCTGATGTGTCACGCCTAACCAATAGACTTGATGCTTCATGCTACCGTCACCCATCACACAGCACTGAAGTTTGTCCCGGCGAGAGACGCTGGTCCGCTCTGATACTGCGACACGTTTGTGGCTCGTGCATCCGATTTCTAAGACAAGGTGATGAGTTCAGCGTTTAACGGCACTTCAGAGTGGCGGCCTTAAGGGCAACAGGCCTCTGAGTTAGCTTAAAGGCAGTTTTACTGATGGGATCATGAGATAAAACCCTCTGTGTATGTGTGTGTGTGTGTGTGTGTGTGTGAAGGTTACAGATCAAGTGGAAAGAAAGAAAAGAAAAGAGAAGGAGAGACTGACAGACAGAAAGAAAAAAAAAGATAAAGGGAACTGTGTTCCTCACGGCAGGATAACTGAATTTGAATAAGCTCAGAATTAATTTAAATCTTATCACAGAGGTCTTTAATACCTTATCAGTTCTGCAGAGACAATAGGCGTAATTGCTTTAATACTCCGAGCCACACAGCGAGAAAGAGAGCGAGAGAGAAATCAAGAGATGAGGAATGAGGGAGAGAAATGATAGTCAGAGGAAGAGAAAGAGGCAGGTACACAGTTAGAGAGAGAGCGAGAGAGAGAGAGAGATAGAGGGGAAGAGAAAGAGCCTGGTAGATAGATAGATAGATAGATAGATAGATAGATAGATAGATAGATAGATAGATAGATAGATAGATAGACAGACAGACAGATAGATAGAGATGACAGACTTGAAGAGGAAAAGAACAAGAGAGAGAAATCAAGATAGGAGGAATAACAGAAATTGACAGCAGAAGAGAAAGAGACAGGTAGATAGATAAAGAGAGAGAGAGAGAGAGAGAGAGAGAGAGAGAGAGAGAGAGAGAGAGAGGACAGACAGTCAGAGAAACAGACCAAGAGAGAAAGAAATCAAGAGACGAGGTATGAGAGAGAGAGATCACCAGAGGAAGAGAAACAGGCAAAGAGATAGAGTAAGAGTAAGCCAGAGCGAAGGACTAATAAATCAAGAGGGAGATAGAGAGAAAGAGAAAAAGGCAAATCAAGAGAGGAAGCGATAGAGAACGGAAGAGGGGAAGAAGTGGGACAGATGGGGACATAAAGAGACAAATCAAGAGAGGAAGAGAGAGAACAAGAATGAGAGAGACAGATCAAGCGAGAGAAAATGAGCTAGACAGATGAATAGAGGAAGAGAGAAAGAGAGGGAGAGAGAAGGGAAATAAAAAGATACAGATCAAGAGAGACAGAGAGAGAGAGAGAGAGAGAGAGAGAGAGAGAGAGAGAGAGAGAGAGAGAGAGAGAAATACTAGATTGTAGTTGCAGCACAACAGGTGCACACACACACACACACACACACACAGACACACACACACACGCAGCAGGAAGCACGGAGCTCCTCTGAATGAGTCTACAAATCCCTGGGCTCTGTGGAAGAGCAGTGACGCTGATGCAGGACCGGAAGCCCAGCGCTGTGGTTCGCCGTTTTCTGCTCGGTAACGGAGCCTCATTAGAATAATCAGAGTCTAATGGCAGATTTGGGGTGAATCCTCTGACGAGAAGACTCGAGTGCAGAACGGGACACTCTACTAGTTGCCTTGGTAACCATCTGCAAACCTCTCGTGTGATTGGATCGGCATCCTTTTCAGACGTCGAATAGAAAGCCACTCGAGATGAGCTCGCTGTTGATTATTGATCCGATTGATTAAGCACTGCAGATGGGGCTGTGTTTAAAATTCACGCAGTAAAAAAAACCCAAAGCACGTCTGTGTAGAAAACGGATGGAAAAACAAAACAAAACAAAAGCTTAAAGAATAACGATGCTACACACACACACACACACACACACACACACACACACACACACACACACATACCTCCACTAACAGTGCAGTTTTGGTGGTGAAGATCTCAGGCTGTGCAGTAGATCATTAGTTATACATTAGGAGTGTAATGGCATTTACACTGGTGAATATTACGGACGGTTGAAACACACAAACGAGCCTCTAACCAAAGCATAAACATTTTATCCTTCGTAATGTGAGTGAATCATTATTATCGCTTAAAATAACAGGCTGGGCTTTAACCCTTTCCTGTCTTGTAGCCAGTTATATACACAAAGAATACGTGAAATTATTGGGTAATAAACCATTTAAAAACGTTTTATAAAATGTTGTATAAACGGGTTAATCATGCCGTATCACAGGATCACTGGGTGTGTTCAAATAGAGCCAGAAAGGTCGTATTTACGAATTGAACGCACATGAGGATGCCACAATTACGAGCAGGAAACTCTGGATTTTCTTTCGTGTCAGTAAGAAAACATGCTGGAATCTACGAACACAGCATCTGTACTGTAGCTGAGGGTAAATTTGTTGAAATTGAAGGTTTACTCGTCTTAGAAGCTGGGTTCAGGCACATAATAGTAGAAATCTTAGAAAAGGTTACAGACAGCATGATCCTGATACTCCATCTACTCCAACCAGGGGGTCGTTCTGGCACTGCAGGGAGCTTGTTACACTCAGATAGCAATTTCAATGACACGTTAAAACCTAATATTGAAAACTAAATTGCTTAAAGTCGTCAACACTGTAAAATTTGATTATATTTGTGTCACACATATGAAGTGACACGCTCTGAATAAATCCCTCATAATTCATGTCACGAGATAGCAGATCTTAGCAATCGTTCCTTAAAACCGTATCAAATAAACCGACAAAGAAAACCGCAAGTTAAAGAACAAGAACTGCACAGAGGGATAATTGCTGTAAGAAATATTTAAAACATTAAGATTTATGTGCGTGTATGTCGTGACGAGGCCAAACCCGTTTCCCTGGTGTGTGATGTGTTTGAAGTAACTTTCTAAGGAAACGACGGAGCCAGATTTCTCAAAAAAGACATTTGGAAGCAAGACGTAAAAACCTGGCCGCAAAAACGGGTTTCAACGTCGTTCTCCTTCAAGGCGAAGGTTCAAAGATTAAAACAGTTATTAGAGTTAAACCTATCCTCTGGTTCCTCTCAGGGTTTCTTCCTAGTCATCTCAGGGAGTTTTTCTTGCCATCATCACCTCTGCCTTGTACGTTAAGGATAAATTGAAATTTATCCTTAAAACGTAAGATTTCTATCCTGAATTTATATATTCCCGTAAAGCTGCTTTGCGACAATGTGCGTTGTCAAAAGCACTGTACACTAACGTGGATTTGTATTGAACTGAAAGGATTAAAGATGCTTAAAGGTGCAGTATGCATTTTTTTTTATTATTATTTATTCCTTACTTACTTATAATCAGAAAGATTCCTAGAACACGATAGAAAAAAATGACAGATTAAGGTATGGCCTTAGCTGAAGTGTATTAAGTTTCCCTTTGGTCCGGAATGCTTGTTAAGTGACTGACAGGAGGCTCCTGGGGGGTGGAGCTTGGGCAGGAACTGGGCAGGAAACCTTTAAATATCGAACCTATGATTATTTCATGTTAGAACCCTAATGGTGGAAGAAAAAAACAAAACATCTTCCCTAATGAAAACCTATAACATCCCCGGTGCAAATAATCTAGGTTGAAGGGATGCAGCTGATAAAACAGGTGCTAAGTTTTGTCCTTCCCAATCCAACATGATTAATGTCTAATGCTAGTTCACACATACTGCGACAAACTCACCAGATATTGTACATTTTCAATGAGAGCTGCTGACATGAGTGACAGTGATTAGATGAGGCCGTGTAAAAACACGGGCCAAGTCCGTGCAGTGACAACCAATGGAACGGGGGTGGAGCCAGTAGAGATCACGTGATCCATCACAAACAGCACACACGGCCTCTCCTTCATCTCATATGATATACAGCAAATAAACAAATTTGTGCATCGAAATCTCCCTCCAAAATATTTCATTTAAGCCGCAGAAAATTTATTTTGAGCGCTAGTTGCTCTACCTTATAAACCTTATCACTACGGCAACCAGGAGTAGAGACAAAATGCTACTGATGACTTCATAGTACAGCGACTGAAGATGTGCAGAGAGAAAGTCGCCGTATGTGTGAATGCAAGTTTTAGCCATTTCGGGTTTAAATTCTCTACACAAAAAGCACAAAATAAAAGAAAAAATGAAAGAAAACAAAAGGAATAAATTTGTCATACTGTAGCAAACATGAGTTTTACTTATTATAATGTATAAAACTTTATGTACAGTATCTGAAGTAATTTGCTGAAAAATGGTATTTTCAATAGTTTCAGACTTGTACGTATTTTTGTACGTATTTTTGTATGTATATTTAAGTAGCAGAGGTTTTTATTCTGTTTTAATCCTCTAATGTCTTTGATTGATTATAGTGATCAAACTCCATCTGAATACATAAAACTGTTAAGTAATAAACCATTTAAAAATGTTGTATAAAAAGGTTAATCATGCCGTATCACAGGATCACAGTGTTCAAGTCATGTCGGAAAGATACGACTCTACGACTATACGACTGTATTCACGACTTGAACGCACATGAACGGCAAAATTATGAGTGGGAAACTCTGGAGTTTCTTTGAGCTCGGAGTTTCTGAGTTGGGGGCGTGTCAGTAAGAAAACCTGGTGGGATGCAGAGTCTGTAAATTTGTTGAAATTGAATATTTACTCGTTTCAGAAGCTGATTTCAGACACCAAATACGGTTATGCATTTTACCATAAGGATGTAATAAAGCATAAAGTTGACTTTGAGCAGCTTCATAAACTGATTAAAAACACAAAGCTAGACACACCGATGCACATCCTTTCTTTTTTCTACAATTTCTAGACGTAGAGTTAAAAAACCTTGGTGTATTGTTTTTATAACTGATTAAGAAAAGCTGCTCCTCCATCTCGCTCTGACCAAAGTGACTTAAGGTCGTAATTACGACTTACCGACTCGTACATACCAACTTAAATCACATCTTAACCATAGATACGATCTGCGACATGGTACTTCTCCTCAGAGCTCCAGCATTCTCTTTATATTTGGAAAGCTCTTCTATCCTATTGCTCCGTTCAGAGCCTTGATGCATGAAATACTCCTCAATGCCGGGGATTATGCTGCATTTTTCTTTTTCCGAGCTACTGTTTGATTGGACCACGTTGGCTTAGATATGTTATCGTGCCTATAGCAACCGTTTGTTCTCAAGGACTTGAGGGATGATAATAATAAGAAGAAAAAGAAGAAGACGAAGCAGAAGAAGACTAATAATAAACAAATAAACATGATATTTAGTAAATAATAATATATTGGTTTATATGGTGAATTTCACCGGTTATGTAAGGAGTCTCCAGTGTCAGTGTTTTTCCAACACAGAAAAGTGGAAGAGAATAAATCAAGCCTAAGTTGAAGCTTTAGAACTGTATAATGTATATTAGAACTTCATGAAGAAGAAGAAGAAGAAGAAGAAGAAAAAACTTTATTATCGCCACACATACATTACAGCATAGTGGAATACTTTTCTTCGCATATCCCAGCTGAGGAAGTTGGGGTCAGAGGCAGTGCCCCTGAAGCAGAGAGGGTTAAGGGCCTTGCTCAATTGCCCAACAGTGGTAGCTTGGCAGTGCTACAAATTGAACCCTGACCTTCCGATCAACAACCCAGAGCCTTCCCAACTTGAGCCACCACTGCCCCAATGGACCTTTCATGGACGTTTAACGAATAATGGATATAATAATGGATAAAAAGTAAAAGTTCTCATTCTTTCATTAATAACAGAAATGAAATCTTAGGAAAACTGCAACAGAATAAAAAAAAAATAAATCTTCAGGATGTATGGGTAAACTTCACTGTAGGAACAGTAACGTTTCACAACTCAGCACATTGTCATTGATTAATTTCCCATAACAGAACATCCTGAATTGTTCTCAGAGTTACTCACACTCTCTCAGTGACTAATGAGTTTACATAGGAAGAATTATAAGACAAATTCATTTCCCTTCCACATAACAGCAAAACACACACACACACACACATACACACACACACACATACACATATACCAAAAACAAAAAAACAAAAGGCTAAATTGAAATCTCAAGCCAAAACAAAAGCCTACTGTCTGGTCATTCATGACAGATTCTACGCTACACAAGCTTCCACCCTAAAGACTCCCAGGCTCGCCATTAAGCAAGTCCAGTTCTGAGATCCAGCTCGCCGGCCAAGCGGCAAATAGTTTGGCTGCACATTCTGTCCCGCCTGTTTAAGTGCAGATCTGAGAAAAAAAAGCACACACACGCCTGATTCTCGCTCTCTCTCTCTCTCTCTTTCATTCTTTCATCCTTTCCACCCTCACCCTCATTCTCACTGGACACACATGAAGTATTGATCTGTTTACGCCGGGCGGAGCAGCGTCTGCAGTGACGCTGAACAACAGAAGGAACTACAGCATGGGGAAAAGAGAGGGAAAGAATGGAGGAGAGAGAGAGAGAGTGAGAGAGAGAGAGCGAGAGAGAGATTGAGAGAGAGAGAGAGAGAGAGAGAGAGAGAGAGAGAGAGAGACACTGTTGACTGTGGATTAAAGGACAGAGATAATAAACACAGAGGCGTCTGTGTGTATACGTCCAAGCCAGCACACAGCAGATGGTAAGATGGTGTCGAGGTGCAGTCTGCAGTAGTATATTAATATTTCACATCACACTAATTAATTGCCTAACCTAACCCGTTTAAAAAAAAAACAAAAAAAAAAAAAACAATCTAAGATTGTATTTCTGGAAAACCAGTCTGAGAAACCTGTTTCTCTGTCGTTTTTTTTAACTATACTTCTGTGTGAATTCAATTTACTTTGCAAAGAAAAATGCCTTTATAAATGCTTAAAAATGCTCCCTTAAAATGGTCAAAATGATTAAAAATCATAAAGCAAATCTTCAGGGGAAAAAAAAGATATTTAAACAACTTAACTACTTATCCCAGGCATAGCTGATGTCTGACATCTGCTCATCTCCTGTCTTCCTACAAGTATTATTATTATTATTATTATTATTATTATTATTATTAATAATAATAATAATAATAATATTTTTTATAAAGCATTCCCCATACACATGTAGCCCAGTGTGCAGTAAAAAAATAAATCATAAGTACCAAAATAGAATTCACAAGGATGGAAAAACAAGATTAAGGTATAATATAGAATAAAATAAATAAAGTAATAGAAAAAAAAAAAAACATGATTTTTTAAATTATAAATATAAAATGAAAGTATTTAGATTTTGTTTACATTCTTCTTTTTTCTTATATTAATAATAAAATACAAATAAAAATGAAAAAATATTGATCAATAGATATTAATATTATCATTACTAAATATTAATTTTATTATATTTATATTTGTAAAAGATATTTAGATGAGATATTTATTGCACTTACTATATTTCTATATTTCTGTATTGTGGTTTTGTGAAAGTTGTTTTTAGCCGTATCTTAAATGCTTTCTAGAAATAAAATTTCTAATAAAATGAATAATAATAATAATAATAATAATAATAATAATAATAATAGTAATAAAAATCATGCAATAAAAACATAAAGGAATATAAACAAATAAAGGGCCAAACCAGAAAGAAAAAAAAACACTTTTAAAAAAAATCAAAAACTTAATATTGCGGTCATATATTATTGTTTTGGGTGACATACTGAATATAACATTAAATATCTGAAGTGCATGAAATATTTGTAGAAATAACATAAAGTCAAAACAATTCATTCATTCATTCATTGTCTACCGCTTATCCGATCTACACTCGGGTCACGGGGAGCCTGTGCCTATCTCAGGCGTCATTGGGCATCAAGGCAGGATACACCCTGGACGAAGTAAGTCAAAACCATATGGGAGAAAATAAAAAAAATTAAAAATCACACCCCCCCCCCTTTCCCACCACACACAAACACACAGACCAAACATGTCTTGACTAATCAGCTACATTTAGAATAAGAGGGAAGTCACCTGTTCCTCTTTACACTGAATGTAAAGGAAATATGGGGTAGCGCTGATAAAAAACAAATAAATAAAGACAATATGTGTGTTCAGGATACTGGCCCCTGGACATGCACAGTGATCAGAGCGATAATGTTGCAGTCTATTTCACTGAAGTCTGCATTCCTTCTGATGTAGTGAGAATGAGTTTTTCTGCACGACGTTAATCTGGGGGTCGGAACAGGCTCCAGGTTCGGCTGAACTACTTATTAAATGTGTGAAAACATTCGGCACAAAAGGAAATATATGCTGCCCTCACTGTCAAGCTAACACACACACACACACACACACACACTTACTTGCGCACTCTACACAAGTATTTGTTGTAATGCTGCTGTAGATGTGTGGCATTAGCATACTCTGTAGTATGTTTATTCTTCTGTGTGACTTGGCTTTCTACTAAAACTGAAGCTTGTGGTTTATTCTTACACTTTCTATACACTCACTATGTATTTAGCCATGTAGACGGCATGTAAGTGAGACCTTCTGACCCTCACCTGAGCAGCTAATCAGATTCCACTTCACGTTGACATCTCTCCAGATAAAATCAACCTCTAGTGATTAAAACCAGACTACTCCAAATCACCTGTTTAGAATAAGGCTCTCTTTCAAACGTCTTATCGCTCATGATCTAAACGTAATAATAAGTTATTAAACAAAGAAAAGAAAAATGTCTCATCGTTGAGAGGTACCTACAGGATTTCGGCTATTTTGCGAACACAGAAATGAATGCGAATTCAAGTGAGTTTTGCAATGTTTCAAAATTACTGAAGATTTTGTGCAGCTTACATCATCACAACACACATTCAAATCCCTCTTCCATTCACATGTGTTGAACATGAGTACAGCTCTCATAGAAAGTCAGAACATGTGTTTTAACTGGTAGGAGTTTGACCAATTCAAGTATTTTTCTGCAAAAAAAGGCTAAAAAAAAATGCAAATAAAAATCAAGCAATTTTGGCTGTAACAATCATAAAAAACACGGTGAAAAAGATGGTGAGGTTTTCTGTAATACAGGAATCTCCAGTTATCAGTGCTTTGTAGCATTCATCCACCGTGAGGAAAGTCTTCAAGAGATATTATAGCTATAAACTTATTTTGTGGCATTAAATGTAACAATATATTGATTTGATACTGAAAGATAACAGCTTAGTGTAGTATAAGAGGAATAAACCACACAAGGATACCTTTAGAATTTGAAAATAATCATTGGTAGCTTCCTTACTTGATGTAAAACATACATATATCCGTGTATATGGAGTAATCAGAATGTAGTGCTGAGTGATACGATGCTGATATTGTGATCGTTTACATCGGAGTGTGGTTTTCTTTGTCAGTGTCAAACGCTCACAGATAAAAATCAATATTTGTTCTTTTGACTGTTCATTTTTTCCCCTTTTCTTTCTTTTTCTCTCTCTCTTTTTTTTTACAATGTTAAATAGACTGTGTGAAACCAGTTTATTCACACCTGCTGTTTTGCAGGTACTTTGACTGTAAAATTAAATACGGTTCAGATATCACAATATCAAATTTTTTGCCATTTCATCCATCCATTCTTGTCACACAAAACCTGCCATGAAAACTAGCACTAACGGTCACCTTCACACCAATCTAAACGATCTAAACATGACTCAGCAAAGTGTTACAATTTTATAGCTGGGCAATAAAATATTTGTAAAAGAAAACCCTGCAGCAGAAAACAGAGAAGTGGACTGGTGGAAGCATTACTCCAGTATTGTGAGGGAGGAAATCTAAAGCACAGAAGATCTGGATTTCATTCAGACCAAGAAACCACACAACACAGCAAAACACACACCTACACTCTCTCTCTCTCTCTCTCTCTCTCTCTCTCTCTATACCTCTCTCTCTCTCTCTCTCTCTCTCTCTCTCTCTCTCTCTCAGTCCAGCTGTATCTCAGTGGCACGTTAGGTTTAGGGAAGAGAAAGTCCAGAAGAAAGACTACAGTGTTTACTACAAGGATGTTCATAAACACCATCTTCTTTTCTTTGTTGTTTTTTTATTTACATGGATCAGCAGCAATACTCTTCTCACTGAATGTAGTGCTGCTCTTCGCTGAATCATTTCTTGTTTAACAAATGTGTTTATGCGTCCACTGTGGTGTTACTGTGACACATGCATGCTGTGTAACTCTACACCGCCGCTGCAGTTCCACACGGCCACCTCGAGCGAGGCATCAGTCATTGAAGCAGCTCTGGTGAACAATGACATTCATTCAGGTAGTAATTAGTATGTTGCCTTATTCACCCACTGCATGAAGGGAGAAGGGTCAGGGGATACAGCTACGTTTAAAACAAATGGAGGATGAATATCAATAGATTTTATTCAGAGGACAAATAAAATATTGTTTATTACTACATAATGGTGTCTATTGGTATGTATTGGTATCTATTGCTGTTTATTGGTATGTATTAGTATGTAATGTTATCAGTTGGTGTCCATTGTCATTTGGTATCTGTTGGTGTCTATTTGTGTCTATTGATATCATATTGGTGTCTATTGGTGCCTGCTGGTGTCTATTTGTGTCTATTGGTGTCCATTGATATCTATTGGTATTTATTGGTGTCTGTTGGAATTACGTGGTGTATACCGATATCTATTGGCAACAATAACATCAAGATACCTGAAACATTCACAGAAAGGCATTGTAATATAATGTATTTTTTCCCAACTTTTCCAGAACAAGCACAAACCGATGATTACAACAAATGGTTGCACTCAATATACTTCATGGATCAGAACAATAATCTTGTGTGGCATACAGACATTCTGTAAAAAGCTGAATCACTGGCGAAAATTCCACATGATTACCTGTGGAGAAACCTTTTTTTTCTTTTATTGCAACCCATAATACTCCCTCTGTTAAGTATTGGCCTGTTGCTGGATTTACCCAGTTTGCAAAGCAAAGAATCTACAGTGGATTCTTCAGCCAGTGAACTGATTTTCCAGTACAGATGTGAATGAGTATGTGTATGATGCCCACTGATGGACTGGCGACCCGTCCTGGGTGAATTCCCAGCTCACGGATTTTAACCCCGGCTCTGACCCTGACCGGGATAAAGCGCTTACTAAACAGCACATGAAATGAAATTACAGCAGACTTTTATAGGTCATGCTGTATGACAGGATTCCAATAAAATCCAAGAACATTTTAGAACAGATGTTATAGAGTATGATTAAAATAAAAAAGGATAGACCCAAAGAAAATGTTAACAGAAACATTCTACAAAGTGAGCTTGGCTTATGAAGGACTTTTTTTGTCCATTAGTATGTTGCATTAATGTCTCAGCATCATCAATACAGTTTTTTTTTTTTTTTTAAACTGTCCGGTGGGAGTAATCCCATGCACAAAACCATACCCGGTTTTACACCGTTGTGATTACATACAGTGCTTACTGATCTATTATTCCTTGGTTCCTTGGCACTGGTACATTACACAAATTTGGAAATTAGCTCACAATTTTTCGTTTGAGGCATGGGGGACTCCCTCCCTTTTAAAAAACATTCGCATAACATTCATTTCGTGAGTACATTCCAATTATAAATAAAAAAAAACCTCATTATTGAAATGTGTCCCTTCATCTTTGAGCTTTTCATTCCTGAACTTTTCACCCAAAGAACCTAGACCTAGTTACGCAGGAATGAAATGGAGATTCAGAACAGTTTGCATCACATTAACAGCTCTTTTCCTTGTAATTCCTAGTACAATTGATTTGATAGAGCCCACTCTGAGAACAACGTCTTCAATTCATAAATGTTTTATGGTGCGCTTTGATCAGGCTGACCAACTGCAGATGCTCCAGATGAGAGGTTCTGTGATTGTGACGATCCAGATGAGCTTCTGTGATTGTGACGCCCCAGATGAGAGATTCTGGTTGACTAACAACGTTCATGCGATCCCACAAATGGAAATCATTTCAGCTTTAATAATGCATGTCACATGACGGGTTCTTCAACTGGGGTTTAATATATCACAAGACACATCATAACCTCAATTTGCAGCACCGTGGTGTTCGTGTCCATAATGTGAATATCTTTGCTACATGAAAGATCAGCCTTAAACATGCAACTGAAACACTATATTCCAATTGTGAGTCTAACATTCCCGAATTGACTCGAACTGAAATTCAATTGCTCCAGAAATCTTCAGTCAACTCATAATCAAATAGTATTTGGCAACGAATGTTTTGCAGATGGGTCCTGGATCAGCGTGCGACTTACAACCCTTGCCTGGATGTGCAAACTTCTGAACTGGGTTGCTAAACTAAACTGGGTCATCTGGCAAAAACGAGCCACTTTATATTCCCCTGAAGAAAACGATCATTAAAAAATCCTCACTACTTTCTATCTCTCTGACAGAGACAGCTGACTAGCTGAACCTCTGGCCTGAGATTGGCACAGGAGATGCTACTTGGTGGCCAGAAACACTGACTAACGTGAAACTGCTCCACAAGCCAAATGCAACAGTCATTATTTTAAAATTCTTGGCGTTGGTGTCAGTTTAACATAATTTTCAGAGAGCAACTCTGAATAACAAGAGGGGGAGACAAGGGCAGCATGAGATAGTTCCTTAGCAACTTGGCTGAATTCGAACCAAAATGAAGGCACACCAACATAAATAAACAAATAAAATCCTCACTAATAAATGTCTGACTTTACATATCAGCCAAGTGAACTAGAAAAACATTAGGTTGGCAGCTAACTATCGTCAGCTACATGCTATTATAACATGTATTCGTTAGGCTGAAGGCTATCCTCAGTTTCTAAACATATTTTAACGTCTCAGACAATAAAGTTTCGTCCCAGTTAAAATGTGTATAATAATTTTCCGAGAAACAAAAATGTGCTTTAATCAGTAACCATAATATAAATAAGATATGATTCTATAACACACACACACAAAGAGAAATCTACAATAAATAAAATACTGATGTTTGACATGCTATGTATACCCTAAAGACATGCTATACACTAAGAGTGGAACACAATGCCAATCAGAGTTAAACTCAAAGTGGGCGTGGCTTAAATTAGAAGGCTTTTCAGTTTCATTAAATTTGAGCACTGGAAAAGCATGTCAGCTCTGACAGTCCCTCAACCTCAGCTACATCACTCCAGCTCACAATTTGTCTCAACTACAAATCCTACAGATGCAGATATTCTTTTAGAACACAAAGGATTTAGCTGGTGCTATTTCCCAAAATACACACACAAGTAGTTGAATTTACACCACCATGACCCTGACCAGGCAGTTCCTGTGGAGATTCGTGTTAATGAACATGGCCTTTGTTTTCTACACCTGGATGAAACCTCTCTCGCACCACCTCTACACTCAACTAAGTGAGCCACAATTCATATCAGTGTTTCTCTCATTCCAAAATAATAAATCCATAATATATTCATACACATCTCTAATATACAGTCAGGTATTCTTTTAGTGAGTGAAAAAAGAATGATATATTATTAATAACAATGTCACATCACTGTTACTGCAGGGCATTCTTTACAGTGTACTTATAGACACCTAGCATCTGAACACTGCCTTAAAATTCCTGCAATGATGCACACTTTACAGCTTCAGAGTTCTTCTTCTGTAGCTAAGGATCCTCAGAATATTGTTCTGTTACCAAGACTTCAAGGAAATCCCCCAGTACCCCCCAAATGGTCTATACTGTAAAATTCTCAAACATGGATCTTGTATTTAGCACTAAAACTACTGACGTAACACCATGGTCCTGAAGCTATATATGGTTGAAATGACAATAAGAGGCTCTTGACTTGAACTCAAGGACTGTACTGTAGCTAATAATTCCAGAACCACCAAACTGTTGACAGTTTAAGCTAGAACTTAGATTATCAGAACATCAATTCTGATTTGTCTTTGAATAATCTAGAACCTGAGTATTTTTCTCTACCTGCAAGTTCTAGAATCCCAGTGTTTGTTAATAGCTCTAGAGCTTGAGTGAATTTCAGTGGTATTTCATAGCTTACAATATTAGAACATGGGTACTGAGGATTTTTTTTACCCAACGATATTAATCTCTCCCTGATTATACTAGGACGTAAGTCGTATTAGGGAGTTCTATTTTGGTCTCTAGTTGAGAATTCTGAAAACCCAATATTGGTCTGTTTCTGAATGTTCTAGAACTTGGGTACTGTTCTGTACCTGAGAGTTGTTACTTCATAGCTGACAATTCTAGAACTAATATTGGCCTGTAGTTGAGGATTTCACAACTTCAATATCGGTCTGTCCTTGGATATTCTAGAACCTGGGTATTGTTCTCTACCTGAGCGTTCTGTAAATTCAGTGTTATTTCATAGCTGAGGATTTTGGTCTGTAGCTGAGAATTTTAGAACTCCAATATCAAGTATTTGATATCAATATTGAGAGTTCTAGAATTCCAGTGTTACTTCATAGCTGACCATTCTAACCCGCTAGTACTGGTCTGTAGCTGGGAATTCTAGTACACCATTTATGTTCGGTCCTAGAAATGTCTACAGATACTGTTCCGTACTAAAAGATCTTAGAAGTACAGAGTATTGCTTTATATCGAGAGAATGACGAAAATTCCAGTTTCAGTACAGTTCTCTTATTGTAGAACCACTGTGCTCCTCTATATCAGATACTTCGATTGATACCCTGAGTGCTGGCCTGTACTCGAACATTCCAGACCGCAAAGTATTGTTTAACACCTGAAGGTCTTATATACTATTGTTTCATAGCGCATACCAGAATCCTATTATTGTTCTGTGTCCTGCTTGGCTAGAACTACAGCTGAGTGAGTTCTAGATTTGGATACAGGATCAGTTTTAATGCAGTACTCATCCAAGCCAATAGGAGTAGAGGGCCGAGCCTCTTCGATGCTCCACTGAACAAATAAAGCAAGTGAAGAGGAGCCCACCTCCATCTTCTCATCCAACCGGATTTATTACAGCACATTAGCAGCGCAGGAATTCCAGCTGCTGCCAAACTCAATATTGACTCCACAGGAACTGAAGGATACGCACAGCAGATCAGTAATTCTGCATGCAAACAAACACAATGAGTTCAGCTCGGGTTTTATGGGCACTGTGCTCAAATGACCTGAACCTGACCTCAGTTCATTATGCTTAGAACATTTAGTCCTTTGATCATCAATGTTAATAGATGAAAATGCAGCAGAACCTACTGTACAGCTCTGGGCCCTCTGTTCATAAACTTGCAGCTGTAACGGAGCTCTTTTGGCAAATTCTGCCTGGTGCTTTAATGGAGATAGACAGATAAGAAATGGAAGCCTTCTGCAGAGTTATCAATTTTTCAAAACGTCCATTCCATCCCTAAAGCTCGACCCACCCATCCGCCCTTTCACTGGCTGAGAAGCATCAGTTACACGTGTAACTGTCTGAGCTGTCCTAATCAAGATACACACAGTACTCTCTTTCCACAGCTCTTTAGGTTTATACACACACACACACACACACACACACACACAAAATATACACACATGCAAGGCTTGCTTTATTTTTTGAAGCACTTTCCACAGCCATAATACCGATCTTCATCAGATCCTCAAAGCTCTAATTAAGAAACGATAAAACTGCTTCTAAACAAACACTCTGTAAACATGCTAATTACTGTGCCATTTCTTCTTTTGTGTTCCTGCCCTTTAGTGGTGGAACACACTTCCTTTGCCGAACTGCCCTGGCTTAGAACTTTTCAAACTCCTCCTTTGCACCAACCCATTTTTATACCTCTTTCATAGCAGTACAGTAAACAAATGTAGATTTTATTCAGTACAAAAATGTCAACATTCTGGATGCATTTTAATATGTAATGTTTGTATACGACATTAACTCTGTGGTATCTGTGGATCATTTTCATATGGGTTTGCTCTGGGTTTTCCTGTTTCCTTTCACTGTCCAAAACTATGTAGGTAGGTGAATGGTCTATGCTAAATTGCCCGTAGGTATGAATGAATGTGTGTGTGTGCATAGCGCACTGTTATGGACTGGTGTCCCAACTTGGGTGAATTCTCTTCATGGACTCCAAGGATAGCCTCCAGATTCATAATACATTTGTTCCTGCACTAGCCGGAAAGTTAACCGCAATCACTTCACCATCAAAGCCCATAGGCTTGCCTCCTCCCACTAATTCCAACTCAAGCTGAACTGAGATGTGGGCCACCTCGTCTCAGCAACTCCGAGACTGCACTAGCATGACGTTTCACAAGCTACCAGGATGGGAACTCCCACGCAGAGTCAAACTCAACTGCCTGAGATCTGGCACTGACTGTACCCAGCAGTACCTTCATATGCTTGGCACTGCCTCATTTGACTCCTGTGACTGCTGACCATCGGCCGTATCATCCACGACAGAAACACTTACAGACCCTCGATTATTGATGCCAGACCAGCTTTATCAAACTTGCCAATGTGGCGTGGACCATACGAACGAATCAACCTCTTTCCCTATTGTAATTCAGTGCGGGAACATATACCATTAATGCATAACATAATTTGCTGGAAAGATTTTTGGGACACTTTAGCTGTGACTTCATCTTCAGTCTGAACGATTAATTTTGGTTTTGTGAAATAAGGGGCAATACATCAAGTCCTATATGTGTGTAAATGTCTTGTGCACTGAGAGTTTCTTGGCATGGTACACTGCTTAAGATGGTAACCATAAACATTAAAAAAAACCAGATGTAATCTTGCACATCAAACTGCCTATTTTCCTCCTGATAAATTTATAAACAGAAAGTTTTAGATAAAAATAAAAATTCATCCCTGCACCCATTTAAAAAAAAAAAAAGACAGCCAACAGCAAACAAACCAGCCAACCTGAATACTGATTAACGGAGCAAATTTCAATTTAAACTTGATGTAAAATTAAAACTCTTCAAAACAAACCTTGCACAGAACAGCACCTATTTTTATTGATGAAAGTGTCAAGTCAGGACATTTTGTATAAAAAAAAAATATTAAGCCTGCACATATTTTGTTTCTGATTTGCAGTACAAAGGTCCGACCTTGCTGAAATCATCTTAGCTGAAGCAGTTGTGGTATTGGTTGATGAAGCAAATTCCATGTTAAACTTGATGCTTTTTTTAACACTAGAAGCCTGTGATGTGGAACTCTTGCAAACTCCTGCAAAACCTTCATTGCAAATTCCACGAGGCATTGTATTAATACTTGCTGACAAAATTTTAGTCATTTGGCTGCAGTCAGTGACTGCTTTATCCTCTGTGTTCGAAATTTCTGTGGGGTGAACAGAATCATCAGATCGTTCTAATGTCACTAGTAAAAATAAAACGATCCATGAACAACATTGTGTGTATCATATAACCATCAGCGCATGCCTATTAGGCATCTACTATTCTGTTCATGCCAACTGAAGTTTTTTTTGTTTTTTTTTTATGCCAAATATCAACAATGATGTGGCTGTTTCTGTATAATACCAGTGCTCTTTGAAACGATTCTTTGCCCCAAGTTATATGGATGCTTTTGATCATACATAGTTAAAACTCTCCTCTTTCAAATTATGAATCCATTCATACTCCCTTCCTACATTTTTTTTAAAAATTAATTTGCATCCTACTGTTTGTATGCTTTTATAACTTGCTTTGAATAGAAGCATCTGCCAAAGGACTTAATGGAAAATGTATGGTCTTGTGACGTTGTTGTCTGAAAGGCTCCATTGTTACAGGACCAAAAACTGCTCCATTAAATCCACTTAAAAGGATTCCACATGCTCAAACCTGCCCAATATGCACAGATTTAACATAGTGGTGAACCAAAATGAAAATTCTTGGGCGAACCTTGTAAACGGTATTCAGGAGACGTTGTTTTCAAGCAGAAATGTAAAAAACTTTGGTAACACATTTACCCCTGCGTGGTACAGCACGGGTACAGACTGTGCTGTTAATGATAATATAAGGTGTGCTCCAGCAGAAATGGCACACATAACACTTACATGGCACAACACTTGATTTGCTCAATTAGATTCACTGTTAATAACCTGCAAAAGGTTTACTGTTAACCGAATGTTTACTCTAACAGATTACTTCCAGTCCACTGCCACTCTCAACTGGAGGAGACTGATAATAGCCCAGTTGTGAGGGATCCTGCCTAGTCTGGCAACAACGAATGAGTAGCTGCTGCTGTTTGAATGCATTAATGATGAGACGTGCAGGAGAGCTGAGGAAACACAATCTATTTCTATACTCCAGTACTCTTCAGCTGGAATGATTTATTGCTAGATTTAATCTTAAAAAAAATGAAACCCGGTAACATCAAATTCAGTCCAAATTTTCAGCATTTTTAGCATTTTTTCAGATAAAAACTAAAAACTAAAAACTTTTTTTCTCAGTGGCCAGAATTTAAGTGCGCCTTCAGTTTACCACAAGGCTGAAGGGTTGTTCAGGACATGTTTGGAAAAGGCACTTTTTCCATATTAGCTCACAAAAAAACAGGCTGGCGAGACCAATGCTAATTTATGTTAGCTAATTATTCTAATCAGGTCTAACTGACTAAATGAACGACTGAATTTGGCACACGTAAAATTAATACGAGTCAAAGCACTAATTTTTTATATTAAATTACATAAACATAAAATCCATTTTAAATTATAGCTACAGTTCAGTGCAAATCTCATCACGGCAGCAAAGCAAAGTTTGCCTGTATGATCTGAATCTAGCTAATATCACAGAAATCTAGCTAAAACATCGGCCTGTAGACACAATATTAATAGCGAGCTAGATATGATACTGACATTTGATGATGGCGTGCAAGAGAAATGTTTCCTTGTAACCCTAAAAGACAAAGCGAAATGTAATTTCGGAGACGATTTCTAACCAAATCATTTAGCCAGCTACTTACACACAGACTCTAAGAGAACATTCAGACCAGCTTTTATTCATATGAGACTCATGCTAAGTCAGGCTAAATCATGTGGTGGATCCAGCATCTCTCTCAGGAATACAGCCTTGTATGTTAAAGGGAGAAGAAAACCAGAGAACACAGATGAAACATTATATATATATATATATATATATATATATACATACAAAGGAAGAACATTTAAAACTCATACCTAAGCACAGGAATGACCAGCAACCGTGAAACATATAAACTCTACACGTCATGCTGCTTGTGTTAAATGGCCAACTGTTGCTACAGACATTTCAGCTCTTTTGAAAGTCGGTAGAGATCTAGGTCTCTGTCATCACCACCAAATCTGGGTCATGACATAACAAGCATCAAGCTATTTAGGTTGCCTGAGGTTTGCTAACAAAGTGCCAACAAAACAGTGGCGCCCCATAATGTTCAATTTTATTCGGCCATTATAAAAGGAAATAAAACACTTTAAGATCCGGCTCCATCCGGCTGAAGCGAGTAACAGTGAAGAAAGGCTGATAAAGAACGCTATGGATGTTATGACATCATATGAGGCAGTGCTGTTTCATTCTGTGAGGCCGAGCTCTTGGAGGAAGTGACACTCGTTAGATGTGTGATGATCTGAACCAGGCGCAAAACATGTCCGCATAATGTCAGTCCCGGAGAAGTTGCAATAAACACTCATTCTTTTTGTGGCCTTCTGTATATAGCCACCATGTGATACATTCGCTAATATCAGCTTACCAACATCTTTCTATTCTTATTGTGCAGTGTTGTGAGACCAAGATCAGCATTGTGCATGCGTGCGTGCATGTGTGTGTGTTCAGTCAGATGTAGAGACTGATTTAGCCGGAGTGAGAACTGGTGCTCTGAGGCACACATGACAAGTCTCTCTCTCTCTCTCTCTCTCTCTCTCTCTCTCTCTCTCTCACACACACACATACATATACACACAACCTTAATTATCACACGTTTTCCTCTTTGCACATTCCAGCTTTAGTGGAAGAGTAACAGTCCAGTGCACACATATTGAGATCAGGCAGAGAATAAAATGTGCACAAACCCAGCAGAGAGCCTACAGGGCAAACAGCTCTAATGAGAGTGATCAGCTCATGCTGGGGAATCCAAATTAGACTCCATGATGATGAACATCCTTTTTCAGTCTGGGCCACTTCTGCACTGTGTGATGAACGCAGAGTAAAATCCTGATAATACATTTCCACATCCTCTCATTACATTCAAACACACTCTCAAGGGCTGAATTTTAAAATTTCACAATGTATATTTAAGATGCTATACTTTGCATTTAGTCTCAAAGTCTTCTCACAAAAAAAAACCCATCATTGTGTAACATACTGTGTGGTGAATAAAAAGACTTAAATAAATATGAGCACAAAAACATTTTTTTAAAATAAAGGCGTGTGACGACGAGTTAAAGAACTTGAAAAGCCTGATAACGTCATGGTGAATAAATTTCCAAAAAAAACAAATTTATTATGTTGTCTCCTGGTGAGCCTCTCTGCTGAAGAAAGCAACACAGTTTTTATCTTAAGTGGTTTAGAGCTTCTGCTGATGTTTGTGATTGTTAACATTCACATGATTATATTTAAACATTCTATAATAATTAGAATAAGATTTGAATTTTTGGATAGCCCTCACACACACACACACACACACACACATACACACACACACACACATACACGTGTGCCTGTCCGTATCCTTGGGAGCTAATTAATGTAATGTTAAATCAAAATCTAACCCTAATCTTAGTCTTAGTGATTAAACAAAATGACTTTCACTCATTTCTTTTAAATAAAACCTGCCGTTTTTATAAACAAGCACTTTTCCCTCATTGGGACCACCACAAGGTCAAATATTCCTGTCAGTAATTCATAATCGTGTGTGAATATTTGGTCCCCACCAAGATATCAACACAAACCTGCACACACACACACACACACACACACACACACACACACACACACACTTACTCACACTTCATACGGCATGTGATCCCTGTTGTTGTAGCATATGTGGTTTATAACCATAGCCCACTCCCTCATGTGTTTAGCAGCTGATGCTTCCATAATAAACAGACCCACGCCACTACTGTGCTCCTTATTTTCCTGCAGGCCACACCCCTAACAACATCACCCAATGAAAACAGAGCTCAAGTCGGAAAAAAATAAACAGCGTTCTATACTCACAGAACTTCTGCAACTGCGAGGGTTTTCCCTAGGACAAGGCCTCCTGAAGCTCTCCTGCTTCACGCTCTGTCCTCTTTCCGTGTCCACTGATGTCCGTCTCCTTCACTACGCCACCAAGCTGTCTCTCTCTCCCTCTCTGTCTCCGTCACTGGTCCTGCAGCTCTCTGGAATCTGAGACGAGAGAAAAATGTCAGCAGTGAGGAGGGGATGTGGGTGTGTGTGTGTTTGTGTGTGTGTGTGTGTGTGTGAGAGAGAAAGAGTGTGTGTCCTCTCCTAGACAGGCCCTGAGACTACTACGCTTTTGTGTTTGCCAAGAAACCGGAAGGCTGTTACCTGGGAAACGTGTGGCATGGCAGATTTGGCAAGGTTATTTGAATGCCGAAGCTGAGCACCACTGCAGTTTTTGGCGAGCTCCAGCGTCGTCTGAAACGCTGATCAGTGAGCAGTGACGCAGCACTTCGCGCAGCGACTCAGCTAGAAGTCAACACCGACTCGGGCCTCAAGTGAACTCCGAGAACCTGATCTCACCAGAAAATGTGGGTGAACTTGAACCAGCGTGGGCTTTCATCCCGAATGAATCCTACCCCAGTCGCTAACCTTAACCTTCATAACTGAAACCTAGGTTGAACTTGTTGACTGACAAGATAAATACTAGGAAATAATACAGCGGGAGGACGATAGAGCGGATACGTCAGAACGAATACAGTGGAAGAAACACTGCTGAGTGATAACTAGCCATATGATGAGTACAAGGAAAAAAAAAAGAACACATTTCTACGACTATTCATGAAATTATCCCTTCAGCTGATCATGTGGCAGCAGAGTGATGCAGGAAATAATGTATAAACAGATCAAAAGCTGAAAAGTTAAAGTTCATGATCTCATTGATTCGGCCTGACCGTATAGATCTCCTGGAATTTTTACACACAACAGTCTCGCAACAGTGCACAGAGTGGTGCGTAAAACCAAAAAACAGCCACGGAGCAGCAGTTCTGCAGGTTGGACGAGAGAGATCAACGGATGATCAGATGAGGTTCGGGATGCCAGGAAGTCTACAGTAACTCAGATAAGCACTCTGTTGATCGTGGTGAGCAGAAAAGCATCTCAATGCACAACCTTCAAAGTGGACAGGCTACAACAACAGAAGACCACATCGAGTTTCACCGGCAGTTACAGGAATCCGAGGCTGCAGCTGACACAGTAAAACTGATGAAGAAGATCGAGGAAAAAATGTTCTGCCTGGAGAAAAGTTATGACCTGTGATACATTAGAAAAATAAAATGTGCGATTATTTAATATATCATTGATGTTAAATCTGATGTTTAGATTTGCAAACAAAAATCCACACAAAACAGTAAAAACTGTCTACACGCATTATTTAAGGGAAAAGATGAAAGGACAAAAAAAACTGTAGAAAAGTCAGCTACTTGTTATTTGTTATTATGAGCAACAACTCAACTCCATATCTCAGTCTGGATAATAGATCATCCCATCTCCGTGTACTACTACTACTGCCGGGTCCGTCCTTTTTTTACTTTAGCCGTTATAAAATGCTAACATGAGATGATTCTATCTGAATCGACTGGTTACGCACCATTTGTTTCTCTCATATATCCAATTAAAAAGAGAGCACATGTCTGCTGCTAACACACACAGTGTTGATTGCCGCATCTCTTAATGACTAACACCTGATACCGACTCGATTAGGACGCTGCTCGATGTGTAATGCATCATCACTTCCTTCATCGCCGCCATCAGGTCCGTGAGAACACACCGTTCTGCGAATTGCCTTACGCTGCCTTTACATCCGAACGGAAATATCCCAAATTACGACGTGGACGCTGTATAAATGAACAAATGAAAAGAAAATAAGACACTACATTACATTATAGTTGCTATAAGAAAATAATTAGCTTCATCGCACCACCCTGCTGTTGATTAATTTCCTAGCACTGCATGCACCGGAGTGTTTGATTCCTTACTTATTATCTCAGTAAGCTGTATTCATTCATTTTTCTATGTGCTGTTATACATGTGTTACTCAACAGCGCTGATAGTGCACTGAAGATTAACTAGTGCTTTAACTTCTTTCAGAAACTACATGAGGTTTAAGCCTAATAAGGCAGGAAACATCACTGTTTACATGCACTATGAACCTGTCCACCGCAAACACAACCAGGCAGAATGCTGTGGCACAACCATGAAACCAGGAGCATGATTTAATCAGTTCCACCAGGATATAAACGTGAAATCAAGCAAACTCTGAGATATTCGGAGAAACGTGCAGGTTTTCAAAATGACCACAAGTTTTCACTGACACACATTCTACAGCTATCATAAAAAAGCCATTTAAAAGAAGAATCCTCTGCCTGCAATTTGAGTGGATTTCCTGAAAAAAACAAATGCTCAAAAAACTCTAGTTGCATCAAAAAAACCTGCAGCAAAATAAAGCACTTTGACTATGACAGAAAAACCATGACACAAAAACTCTGAAGGGACTACGAATTGAAATTTGAACCAGGTATATAGTATGTAGTAGATGATTAATCTAGTGGGAATAAGGAGTTTGAACAAAATGTTGGAAACTAGCCACACAAATGCAGCCATTTATGGTCATCTGTATTGCACAGACCAAAAGAAGTGGTAAGTAAGTGTATAAGCTTCTGCACTAGTCTCCAGAAGATTGTATGTTCAAATCCCAGTGCTTGAGTCTTTGGCAAGGTGAATAACCCTAAACATTTCATTATATACCTGAAAGTTTGTGGATATATGAATGTCTCTTTCCAAATTAAGACCTGTCTTTTCTCTTATAATAATCTCCTCCACTCTTCTCTTCTGTGAAGGCTTTCCACTAGATGTAAGAGCGTGGCTGTGGGGATTAGTGTTCATTCAGTTACATTAGTGAGATCAGACACTTTATGTTGGGATGTTGAGGAGACTCCAGTTCCAGTTCATCCCAAAGGTGTTCAGTGGGGTTGAGTCAGAGTCAGAGATCTGCGCAGGACACTCCAGATCTTTCACCCCAACATTAACCTCCACACCAGGTCTTCATGGAGCTCAAGGGCTTTGTGCACAGGGGCATTGCCATGCAGTGTTTGAGCCTCTTAGTTCCAGTGAAGACTCCTAACAAGTGTCTTTTCCAGACTTTGGGTAACATATGAATGTGAAATAAAGTGTCCTCTAACTTTTCAGCATATAACTGTATGTGCTCACTTCAGAGTATCTTTAGATACACAGTGATGCACCACCTCGCAGCTCCAGGGTTCCTGGTTATTCTCCATATTGTGTTTCTGTACATGTTCTCTTTATGTCTATGTGTGTTTTCTCTGATTGGTGGACGAACCACCGTTTCTAGCCTTATGCTTGGGCATGAGGTGGGACATTGAATATGACACAGCACGCACACCTGGTGTTTTCCGGATAAGCTCTGGATCCAGCACAAAACCCTGGAACATTATAATTAAACTGGCTCAGAAAACTTCTAATGGGATTTTACCTTGCAAATCTTTCATCTGTCCCAATCACCATCCTACCTTGAGGACAGTCCAAAGCTTCTAGTTTTAATAAACGAGAAGTAACACTAGCGTGTTTGGGAAATAAAATCAAAGGGTTTTTTTTACGGCCAATCAACCTCGTACCATGTTATGGGCTTGCAGTGAATCCTGGATCTCCCGGGCATGGCTTAGTGATGAGAAAACATCTGCTCTGGAAGATGTCATCACCCGGGCAAAGCAAAGAACAGCGGAGCCATATTCAGTTGTGATGTATTACCCGTGTGGTGCACAAAGAGCCGTCATTCACTAAGCAAATATGATTTCACACACTCCCACATGCTCTGTAGAACTTGGATCTATCCAAGTGTTATCACTGTCACATTGTTTCGCTTGGCATTTCCATTGACTCCATCCACACTGGCTTTTAACTGACACAGAAGCTAACTCAAGGTTAAAGTCCTCCCAAACATGTCATTTTAAACCATTTAAAATAATCTATGCTGAGAAACTCTTTAATATCTTATTATTAAACAATTCAACAACACATAACATAGGAAGTTCTCACCAAGACAGGAAATGCTGCCATTATATCCATTTATTTCCACATAAGCTGATTATTTTCCAATAAAAATACATCCTGGAGTGTTTTTTATTCCCCTTCTACCACAGCAATTTGTCTCTGATTACAATTTCAATTGCAATTTTATTAAAGAAAGAAAGAAAGAAACCTTCCCTACTTTTTATCCATTAATAGTCACATTAAATGCAAATATTTAATACCATATCCATTTTTCTAGACTTAACACACACACTAACTGTTCTGGACTTCTTTTTTTTTCAACGCAAATATTTTGCCATACACATATCGCACACTTTTGTACTACAGTTGCACACATCTGCACTTCACTCACAACTGTCATGTTCTTCTACAACTGCTCTGCATTCATATATATATATATATATATATATACAGAGCAGTTGTAGAAGAACATGAATGTTGTGAGTATATGTGCATATATATGTGGCACGGTGGCTTAGTGGTTAGCACATTCACCTCACACCTCCTGGGTTCGAGTCTCACTCCCGCTCACTGTGTGTGTGGAGTTTGCATGTTCTCCCCGTGCTTGGTGGGTTTCCTCCGGGTGCTCCGTTTTCCTCTCACACTCCAAAGACATGCTTCTAGGCTGATTGGAGTCTCTAAATTGCCCGTAGTGTGTGAACGAGTGTGTGTGTGTGTGCCCTGCGATGGGTTGGCACTCCGTCCAAGGTGTATCTTGCCTTGATGCCCGATGAAGCTTGAGATCCCCGTGATCCAATGATCGATTGGATAAGCGGTACAAACAATGGAATATATATATATATATATACACATACTTTCTTCCCTTTCCCACCTGTATATAAACCTATATATTTATTGTAACATTATTAAAATACTATTCTATATATATTATTATTCTTATTCAATCTATTTTTGACACCGAAGGTCCGAAAACACTTCACTACATGTCTTGCTGTGTCTGAGACCAACGAAAAAATTTTAATTTGAAATGCTGTGAAACAAGCATGAAGCACATTTCTGTTATTGCTTATGTAACAGCAGCTAATAAACAGAAATAAAGTCGTTTCCTCACCATCCTCCTTTATCTTGACACAGACAGTTCAGGGACACTCTATAGTTCTGGATTAAAGACTAAACAATGTTTCTTTGGCATTCCTGAGATATGAACTCACTCGTCTGTCTAACGCTAGGTCTTTGAAAAGAAATATGGCCACATGCATAGAAACTAGAACCATACAGAAAATTAAAGATACAGAAGTAAGGGAACTTTCTCGGAGATTTTGCAGCCCAGATCCCACACCCTGAGATGGAAAGTGACCAGCAATAAACGGTTCAGCTGTTGCGGACAGAAAAAGTGGCCGTTGACCGGCGTGACCTCATGGCTTTGACTGTGGCCAGTGGCACTGAGACTTGTGGTGTTATCTTCTGCCACGGTGGTAATGCATCAGCTTACTGGACAGAAACGAGAGTTCAGATTTCTATAGCGCTTAGCAAAATTTAGGTTCAAATCGATATGGAGTGATTAGCCAGAAGTCCACCCAAAAAAATGTTTTTTGAAAGTTTGGTGTGTCAAGGTCTCTGAGCCCACATCAAGGCAGCAATAGTAACAGTGGCATCGCTACATTGTCATTTTTTCAGAACTAGCATAAGCAGACACATCGTAGCTCTGGAATTAGAGGTTTGCTCAAAATCCAGGCTATCCTTCCACCTTCTCCATTCCTCCTGGCCTGAATACTTAAAGGATCAAAGCCCATGAATCAGCACGTTCGAAGTCAACCCAAGAGACGTACGATCAAGGTGGAGCCTTTCTTGCTCGTCCTGACCAAAGCGAGAGATTTTTGAAGGAGGTGATCTGGCGCTACAGTCTTTCAAGCCTGGCAGCTCCACACTAAGATTCTGGCAATGTACCATACAGCAGATATCTCACACCCGGGCTAAAGAAGAGGGGAGTGCGAGAGGAGTGTGAGAAGGACCTAAGAAGAAAAAGAAGTAGAAGAGAAATAAACAAACACTTTCAAATGGGTGTCTTTTTAAAGGCCCAGGCTTTGGCAGCGGCTCGGACAGGAGAGCTGGAAAGAAAGGCTGGCGTCCGTGTTTCCGTGCTATTGCTAGACTATAAGCTACAGAATGTGCCATGTAAACATCTCATTCCAGTCATGCACTCCCAATAAGGCCTAGACTCTGGACTGGTTACTACAACAAGCACAAATGGGGTATTATTAGAATTAGGCCTGGGATGATATATGTACGCTGTTAACGCCGTGTTACGTGGGTATTTTTATTTTAAATGCCGAAGCTCAAAGTTATCTAAAAGTGAGTCGACTGATTTTAAAAAGACCCAGTTCGAGAAACAATAACCTGCATTGTCTCGATAAACTGATGATCCTATTCACATTTTTTTCCATTTAAATGACAGCAGTTTTGCAAATAATAATTACTCACACTGTTAACTGTGGTCTTTTTCTTTAATAAGCAAATGTGTAACCTGACACCATTTCAGACTGAACAATCCTGTATTTTTCACTGTAACAGGATATAAAATTCATATCTGGCAAGAGAAGGTATTTGCCTGCCATCTTAAATCCATCAACAAGGATTCCGGACCTAACTAATTAACACGTCTCTGACTCTTTTTTTTTTTTTCTTTCCTCCTTTTTCCTGTCATTACCAGTTGACTAATTGCGGATAATGATGAACAGGAAAACACAGCCAGTGGGTTTCGGTGAAGGAAAGCGAACGTGCTGCTCATGACTTGCACTTTCTGGCAACTCGGCCTGACTTGCACAATCCTCATGAAAAGCTCTGCAGTATGTAAACAACGCAATTTTGCAAGATGGCAGTTCACGCAAAGTACAGATGAATGCATTCTTCATGCTGGGATTGAAACCTAACCTCTTTTTTTACACTTTTTTAACATCTTCATCAATACAAAACAGAGAGTGTCTGAGAGTAAAGCAGACTCATTATCAAAAAGACAGTTAAAGACAGAAGGAGGACACTTCAGGACATGTTTCGTTCCCTTCGAGCCATAAAGGAGATTTCTTTTAGAGAAAAGCTCAGGACAAAATCATGTCGGTTAAAGTGGAGGAAAAAAAAAAAGACTAATATAAAAAAACTACATATTCACAGGAACTGATTCGGATCTAAGGAGAAAAAACAGACCATTACACTGTAACGTAAGATATTATAGAACGTCTCTGTTAGTAATATCATTCATAAGTATACATGAATTACAATCAATGTAAAAAATTTTGAACTGACTCCTCTGGAGGACAATTTGATCCCAGATGACTTATGAAGGACGCAGAGCTGGAGCACATGAGAAGCTGAGAGTTAAGCTCGCTGGATTGTCGGATTTTAACCAACACAAAATGGCGCATTTGAATCATTTTAAGTTGGTTAAAAAAACGGCATAATATTTTACATATACTTTACATTACTGTAGTCTTAAGCTTTATCTGTGGTGCATATTTGCTTGAGATTATTGTTCATGATGCCGAAAGAAACCCGTACAGGTGGCTTCAAAACGCTATGGACACTTTTGCACTTACGAGTCTATTACTGAACAGATGAAAACCTCAACAATGTAAAATTATAACAAATTCAGAAATGCGCATATGCTTTTAGCACAGCTGCAATTTTTGCGAGTTATATAACAGGAATGATTTATAATCTCACTCTCTGGTGTTACCCAGATGAGGACCATGTTTCCTTTTTGAATCTGGTTTCTCTCAAGGTTTCTTCCGCATGTCGTCTCAGGGAGTTTTTCCTCACCACCGTCGCCTCTGGCTTGCTCAACAAAGGTAAATTTCTAACTGTAAAAAAATCTATATCTGGAACTGATCTATTTCTATGAAGCTGCTATGTGGCAAACCGCTGTCAATGTGTAAAATTGTAATCATGACATTTCGAAATGTACACTTGGTTAAAACTAGGTAAAGGTTGTGTCACAATACTTGAAGATATTTCTGTATAGAAATATATAGGTTGGCTTGAAACTGCCAACAAAACAGCAGCATTGGATAAAAAACATGGTTTCATTGAATCTCACACTGAAAAGGAGACACTGCCTAATTTTTGACTTTTTTAAATAGTCAGTTATAATATTTCATTGATTTCAGGATACCTGTGAAATCTATCCATAATTCATCATGATATACATCAGGGTTATAGCTCCCTAGTCAGAAATATATATGAAACATGAATGATTTTTTTGGTTCCCTGCTCGAACAAAAAACAAACACTCAACTTGTGAACTGTCGTCCACTTGAATTTGAGTCAATGACGCATTAAAATAAATAAATAAATAAAAACAATGACAATCCATTCAATCACTCATTCATGAGTCACTCTTCCGCCTATCCTAGGAACACCTGTGACAACCCTCCATCACAGGGCTCTGCACATGCGCACACACACACACACACCTAGTGGCCATTTAGAGTAGCCAGTGTTTTAGGAAGGTAAGAGGAACCCGAAGGACATGCACACAGGACAACGATCACAAATCCTCTACCCAGAAAGTAACCCGAAGTCAGGACTGAACCCTAGAGCTGTGTTTCAGCAGATAAGCCCCAATGATAATCCACATCATTTTTGATCAGCCAGTTTCTCTTTCTGACACCCATACAAATCATTGCAGTGTAGTGGAGCATGTTCAGTCCAATCTTCAAGGGCCATGGAACAGGTCAGAGTAGTGACAGCACTGTTTTGTAAAAGCCTGTAGAGGATTATATACATTTATTCATTTGGCAGAAGCTTTTATCCAAATCAGTGTGCACGCGAGGATCCAGTCCAAACATAGGACTGAGCTGTTGAGGGTTAGAGATTTTGCTTAAAGAAAAACTCCACCCTAAAACCTATTAAATGTGTTTATACTGTAATATTTGTGAGGTCTTTAAGTGTTTCTGATGCTAATGTGTTGGTTTTTCAATATGCCTGTGAGAACCTAGTTGCTTTGACACCCCAGGAGGACAATATTACCGCTAGCATTGTAGCACTGGTTTTCACCAGAAGAAATATCAACTTGCTCAAACCCCACGTGATGCTGTTAATGCTTTTGTTCTCATTCATCATTTTCCACAATGCCTGTCATTAATGAGACATAGAGGAGAGGAGATCTTTGAGTTGAGTTATAGTACATGTTTTGGAAGCAGATCTGGACAGACTACAGTACTAAAGTGCTGCTGCATCGCACATTATACGTAGAGGTGAAGCGAGGGCGGAATCTTGCTGCCGCCAAAATCAGCAGGATTATGGGTAACGTAGGACGCCGCTGAAGATGACATGTTATGTATAAAGATTTATAAATGCGGAGTCTTCAAGACTGTTTCTTTAAGAGCCTGATAGGATATGACATGGATATTCCTGAGATGTGAACTTATAACCTTCCAGTCAGTGGTGCAGAACTTTAACCACCAAAACCACCTCTGCCCTAATTATAGTCATGGTGAAAATAAACAGCTTTACGATAATGTAAATTGCAAAAGAAAAGCTCTTATATAATCCTCTAATCCTTCTGACACGTCAACATGAGTCCAGTCCAATGGTCATGCACTGTATATACTGCCCAGGCTGATATTATTTTTCACTTATAACACCTATTTTTCACCAAAAATTGAAAATAACCTGCAGGCAATATAAATGAACTAAACGTAATAGTTTGACGCTTAAAAACATGCTACAGGACAATTTCAGGTTATAAAGTGCAACATAGTTCAGTGCATCGCAGTTTCAAACAACTATGCCTGTGATAATATATTGTACTGCTATGTCACGTTAGCTTGCTAGCAACCAGATACTTAGCCGAACACGCCATGCACCAAATCTGAACTGTCCTTTTTTTTTTTTTTTTCTTTTTTTTTTTTACACCTGAAAATGTTATGGAAAACATTCAGGATACGGACTTAAATCAAATCAAGTCATAAGCAAGGAAGCTCAACACTACAGGCTAGCAGGCTGGCAAAAAAAAAAAAAATCCAGGACTAGCCACCAAGCTAACTGAAGTCCTTGACAACACTGTTATCTCGCTGCCTAAAACCAAACAGCGCTCCACTTCAGACTTCCCCGACTTTATAATAGCCATAAAACTTGTTTGTACATATAATTATCATGTATGTGGCCGTAAAGGTGTTGAGAGGAATCGTCATGCTAGGCTAATTCAGCAGGCGAAGCTAGCAAAATATCCCAAATACCCTTTGCAAAGCCCAGTTGCCGGTGGCAACAGCGGCACTTTTAATGTACAAAGTTGGCTTGTGCAGTTGTGCTTAAACTGTAACTATGCTTTCTTCTTCTTATTTTATTTTTCACCGCGTAAAGAAAATAAACTCGCCCCAAACCACGCAATTAAAAAAAAAGTGATTTTGTAACCTCAAAGCTGATATAATGTTGATCTTTATCTACAGCTGACCTACAGTATGGAGTTATAGCGTACTGCTGCGCTGGGAAGCCTATGGAAATAATAAGCGGTGTTGTTGTTGTTGTTGTTGTTGTTGTTTACTGTTTTTCAGCGTGTAAAACCGTGTCACTTTTTCATTACGGCTATTAAACGTGTATCAGAGATCATTTGTCAACTCGTAAAGCTGATTTTCAAGCAAAACCCAAGGAAAAAAAAAGAAGCGCAGTTGAAAGTAAAATGTGACGGAAAAGGAAGAAGCTGCGACGCTGCGTTCAATAACTTCAACAGTGCAAGCCAGAGTAATGCCATATAATGTAACACTGATCATTACTGTAAAAGAAAAATAAATCACTCGGATTCTTACCTGCCACCCAGAAAAAACGGCTCTCTTTGCGTTTCTGTAAAGATTTGCCGCTTCTTTTTATTTTTTTATTTTTTTTATTTTATTGTTTTTTGGTTTTTTTTCTTCAAGAGCCCACAACAATCAGCGCCCATAAGCAAATTTGGTGGTCAAATCCTTAAAGATTGGTGGGCGAAACCTAAAGACAAGACCGGAGAGAGGAGAGAGAAAGTGGCCGTGCATTGCACTGGGAGATCTGGGACGAAAAAACTCACATGATCCTGTACGTCAGCGATACATTTTCATACGACACCCAAAATATTTTAATGCAAGGCAATGCAATAATAAAAAGCAGCCATGCATGGGAGTGCACTGGAATAGTGAAATAGAAGGCTTAACTTTACTTACACTCCCTAAAAACATACACATATAACATCATGCTGTGTGCTCTATGCACTAACGGTTGAGAATGAATGAATAAGAAGAAGAATGATAATAATAATAATGAATGCGTGACACTGTTCTTGTTTCTCTTTCCATTCATTTTCAGCTTCAGATTTGGTTGAATGAATATCAACAAATTGATTGACATGGGGGGGAAAAAGTGCACTATTTTTTACTCCTTCTTGATAAAATGAAAGCATAAATAACCGTATAATTAAAACTATAAATCTCCAGCGTGCGACAAGGTGTTTGTTATGAGCTTTATTTGCTTTTCATGTCCCAGCTATTTGTTTTAACAGCTATATTTGATATCATTCATATTATTCACTCCGTTTTAGTCGACGCAAAAGAAAGAAAACAAAAAAAAAAAAACAGACACACACACACTTTTGGCAATTATATGGAGTATTATTCCTGGTATGTATTGAGATTTTAGCTCTATGAAGCAAGACAGTGGAAACAACGCCATCTGCCGGTCATAATCTTTAGGTTTGTGAAGGCGCCTCTGTGGTTCTTGTGGAGCGTTTACTGAAAAGGAAACCGTTCCCTAGATGAAAATATTTATATCTGCCACTACTAACATGATCACCAAAATATCATCCTATAGCTATTTGAGTCATTTTCTACTCCTGACCTTAAAGCAGGAGCTATGGTGGCAGGTTTGCCTCACAACTCCAGGGTTGGGGTTCCATCCCTGTCTCCGTCCTCTGTGTGTGTGTGTGGTTTACAGGTTCTCCAGTGCTTCAAAGGTTTCCTCCTGGTACTCCAGTCCGAAGATACGCATTGTAGGCTGATCGGCGTCTCTGAAGTGTGTGTGCGATCTCGCGTCCTGTCCAGAGTGTCCACTTAAAGCATGAGCAGGAGTCTGAAAGAGGGCTGGTGGGATCTTTGGATGATTAACGGTTCGAACCTCCTATATGGGGAATAACAAATAGAATAAGTGAAATGATAAATTCAAAGAAAACTAAAGGATTTATGTGGTTTTTTTTAAAGGCTTCTTGTATAGCGTAAGGTTTCTTCAGCGGTGTACAACATTACATGTAATAATAAATGGATAAAAATATGTATATAATCTTCAGTAATGCTATACACACACACACAAATACACACAAATCAAGCTGTTATTGGAAATTAATTAACCCTCACATGTTAAAAGTACACTATATTGGCAAAAGTTTTGGGACACCTCTCCAAATCATTGAATTCAGGTGTTCTTTTTCAGGGGTTTGGCTTGGCCCCTTAGGTGTGGCCCCTTCCTGTTCCAACATGACTGCACACCAGTGCACAAAGCAAGGTCCATAAAGACATGGATGAGCGAGTTTGGTGTGGAGGAACTTGACTGGCCTTGACAGAGTCCTGACCTGAACCTGATAGATTTGGGATGAATTAGAGCGGAGACTGCGAGCCAACCAAAACTGGGACATCTGCCTTTACATGCACATGAATGTAATATGGAGTTGGCCCACCCTTTGCAGCTATAACAGCTTCAACTCTTCTGGGAAGGCTTTCCACAAGGTTTAGGAGTGTGTTTATGGGAATTTTTGACCATTCCTCTAGGAGCGCATTTGTGAGGTCAGGCACTGATGTTGGACGAGAAGACCTGTCTCACAGTCTCCGCTCTAATTCATCCCAAAGGTGTTCTATCAGGTTGAGGTCAGGACTCTGTGCAGGCCAGTCAAATTCCTCCACACCAAACTCTCTCATCCATGTCTTTATGGACCTTGCTTTGTGCACTGGTGTGCAGTCATGTTGGGACAGGAAGGGGACATCCCCAAACTGTTCCCACAAAGTTGATTTATTACACTTTATTTTTCTACAACCGCACACCACAAACTTTTATATTCCTCATGCACTTCTTCATCTATGTAACTGAAAGTGTGCAGCAGTATGTAAGATGTGATGATGATGATGATGATCCCAAAGCATTTTGGTGGTTTAAAGGACGATAAATAATACGATATTTGTAATACACAGAGTGAAAAAAAAAACATTATCAGGTAATAAATTTTGAAAGTAGTGTTTGTGATCCAGAACACCTTAAGGGTTGTTGTGTTTTCAGTTGAACTGTTTCTGCTGTTTGTTTTTGTTTTCCTTCCTCAAACCAGTTTGGAGCACTCCTCTAAACACTACATATTGTACCTTAGTGTCTTAAAATTAAAAAGAAAATATATACATATATGACTAATGCTTTACTGTATGAGGAAGTCAGGAAGTCAGGAGTAGCAGAGAAGTGTGTTATAGTGGTGCAGGACATGTATGAGAGGAGCAGGACAGTGGTGAGGTGTGCTGTAGGTCAGACAGAGGAGTTCAAAGTGGAGGTGGGACTGCATCAGGGATCGGCTCTGAGCCCCTTCCTGTTTGCTATAGTGATGGACCAGTTGTCAGAGGAGGTCAGACAGGAGTCTCCTTGGACAATGATGTTTGCAGATAACATTGTGATCTGTAGTGAGAGCAGGGAGCAGGTGGAGGAAAACCTGGAGAGGTGGAGGTTTGCGCTGGAGAGAAGAGGAATGAAAGTCAGTCGTAGTAAGACTGAGTACATGTGTGTGAATGAAAGGGAGGGAAGTGGAACAGTAAGGTTACAGGGTGAAGAGGTGAAGAAGGTACAAGTGTTTAAGTACTTGGGGTCAACAGTCCAGAGTAATGGAGAGTGTGGGAAAGAGGTAATGAAGCGAGTGCAGGCAGGTTGGAATGGGTGGAGAAAGGTGTCGGGAGTTCTGTGTGATAGGAAAATATCAGCGAGAATCAAGGGGAAGGTGTACAGGACAGTGGTGAGACCGGCCATGCTGTATGGTTTAGAGACAGTGTCACTGAGGAAGAGACAGGAGTCAGAGCTAGAGGTAGCAGAGCTGAAGATGTTGAGGTTCTCTTTGGGAGTGACAAGATTGGACAGGATTAGGAACGAGTACATCAGAGGGACAGCTCATGTTGGACGATTGGGGGACAAAGTTAGGGAGGCCAGATTAAGATGGTTTGGACATGTTCAGAGGAGGGAGAGTGAGTATATTGGTAGGAGAATGTTGGACATGGAGCTGCCAGGCAGGAGGCAAAGAGGAAGGCCAAAGAGGAGGTATATGGATGGAATTAATGAGGATATGAAGCTAGTGGGTGCAAGTGTTGAGGATGCAGAAGATAGGGATAGGTGGAGAGAGATGATTCGCTGTGGCGACCCCTGAAGGGAAAAGCCGAAAGAAGAAGAAGATATGACTAATGCTTTAAAAAAATATATATATTATTTTTAAATGCTAGAATAACTCATATCAATCTTCATAGTGTTTATTTCAAATAATTACTTTCTATAAAAGACTAATATTTGGATTAGCTGGACTGTGTAGAGTGGACATTAAGTTATTATTAGGTTCACCCTTCATCCGCTACTATTGTAGTTTGTTATCTTTTATTTTATTCAAATATTTCAGCTGTTATTACTTGGCTCCTTCGAGCAAAGATGATGAAATGAACCAAAAATTGTTTTGTACATTACAGGATTTTCAATGACAGACGTTCATGTGCCCTCGTTAACATATTTACAACTTCCAAAGTAGTAATTACAACTTGGCATGAGTTCAAGCATTCAAGCTGGAAGCAAACCAGACCAAACAGTGTGGTCTTTTTATGTCTATAGATTTATATCTGCAGCTTTTAAGGTTTTATAAAGGCAGTTGGAGAAGCAGGGGTCATTTCTTTACCGTGTCATTTACCACAGCGTCATCTCTCTGCTGTTTTTTTATTTTTGTATTTTTTAAATGTGCCACGCCTCGTCACAGCCCACACAACCACCACGGTGCAGTCTCCTGGTTTGTAAAGTCATTATTCATGATTATTCTTCGGTTTTGCCTGAATACACTGCTTCCTTCTAATAAGATTGGGTTCGTTTTCTAATTTCTAATCTCAGGATCAGGGTTTATTTTTAGGACAGTTTTCCTCGGTGTCCTGTTCGTCCTGTGTTTGAGTTACGAGATGAAATCTTACCCAGGATTACATGCTTTTGGCTGCATACTCATACGAAGCAGCACAAGCATTGAGAGTCACCGTTCCCTCAAATTGGGTGCGAAGTGTGTGCAGATTGCAAATTTGAAAAACGTTGGTAACCAGCACAGATAAAGTGTACACAATTCTGTACACATGTGTGTGTGTGTGTGGATTGGCAGGTACTGGTAATCAGTATATACATCTACTGGGTGTGTAAAGGTGTGTGCACGTGTGTTTTGGAAAACGCTGGTTACTAACATGAATTTATTGTGTGTGTATGTGTGTGTGTGGCACACATGCTGGCACATGTTGGCTACCACCATGAATATATTCATGAGGGCTGTCATGGTGTGCACTTGCATTTATATGCAGATTTGGCAGAAATGAGTCACTGATGAATTCTCTGTTGTCTCGGCCTGTGTGTGTGTGTGTCTGTTCAATTCTCAGCTCTGTGCTCAAGTGTTTGGCTCAATGTGATGCCAATTACAGGTACAGGCGCAGAGGAGCCAAATCAAGTTTTGAAGAACGGGTTGCCAGATTGGAGAATTTTCCTTTTGTATTTTTTTTTTTTTTGTTTGCTTGTTGTTGGAAAAATGATGCGACTAGAAAAAATCATTTGCTGATAGATGAATAATTTAGTTTTCTTCAAGCTATATTTTTATAAACCTTATATGCAAAATTTGCCTTCGTTCTGGCTGTAATTTAAAACGACATATCAAAGCGTTCGGTCAGACATGCAATCGTTTCTATAATAACAGCCCAATCACTAGTATAGTGGACACTCCACATAATCTAAGACGTAAAAATTTTAAGACGTTTAAGAAGTAAATAAACGTAAAATCATCGAGAGGGCAATGTTTCTGATAAGGATCTGTCTCGTTAACATTTATGTAAGCGAGTTTTTTCTCCGGAAAGTCTTCCTGTCTTCTCAGTAACACGACCATCCACATTTTTTTGTCTCCATAACTTCATGGGAGCGCTAAGAAAAATAAAGGAATAACTATTTATAGCTGCTATAAAGTAAGAAACAACATGAACCAACTTGCTTCACAACCTTACATGTGACTATAAATGTGCATTGGCAAGATGCCATGGTAGTTGGTTATTTTCCATTTCATGCCATGTTTTATTCTTTACATGAACCAGTTGTGCAACTTTCACTTGTTGTTTTACTGAATTATCAGATAGTCTACCAGTTAATGGCTCTTCCTTACTGCTCACAAAGAAGAGTTATGCAAATTTTTGACACGGCCATTCCTTTGGCTGAGCAATTTACTTCCAATAACAGAGAATTTCACTTCATGCTGAGGGTTTTAACATCTAGGTTTCAGTAGTAACTTAAGTAGTAAGTAACTACATTATATTTATACCACATAATGCATACAGTTATTCTAATACACCTTTTTTCATGTGTCATCATTTTTATAATCAGTTTATACTGGGAATTTTATGGCAGGTGCGTTATATAAACTAATTATAAAAATGCAAGACATTTACCTTCAAGAAAGAGCAAAAAAAAAAAGGAGAATACGGCATTTCTCGGATGTTCTGCATCATCAAACGTAACTATAAAGGGATAAAAAGTAAGGTGTGTCTTTTGAATAATTCTTCATTTCTTCAATTTTTTTCATTTAACAATTCTTCAGTAAGCTTCATTTTGTGAAGGCTTCTGTGAGGAGTTTTCAGTGAGAGTGAAAAACAAGAGTCTGGTATTTCTCAGATGCATCATGAAACGTAAGAAGAAGAAGAAGCCTTTATTATGGACACACATACATTACAGCACAGTGGAATTCTTTTCTTCGCATATCCCAGCTAAAGAAGTTGGGGTCAGAGCGCAGGGACAGCTATGATACAGTGCCCCTGGAGCAGAGAGGGTTAAGGGCCTTGCTCAATTGCCCAACAGTGGAGCTTGGGGGTGCTGGGGCTTGAACCTCAATCTTCCAATTAACAACCCAGAGCCTTAACCACTTGAGCCACCACCGCCCCTAACTATAAAGTAACTATAAAGGGATAAAAAGTATGATGTGTCTTTTTAATAACTGGCGAATATTTTGTGTTATTAAAAGAAATACTACTCTTTGGGACATTATTGTGGAAAAAACAATCCGTCTTGGCCTGGTAATGAGTCATGTGCTGGGGTTTTGGTTTTTGTTCTCTTCTCCTGTCCTGTCATTGGTTTGTTGCCTCATTGTGTTCGCCTGCTACGTGTCTGTCCTTAGTTACTATTAGTGTGTCTTTGTATACATGTTTATCCAGTTGTGTCATTGTGAAGTCATGTGATGCTTTTCATTAGCCATGTTTTTCTGTTTCTTCGTCCTGGTTTTCGTCTCGTTTTTCCGTCTCTCACGGCACATTACAGTAACGCTACACACCACCCCGTGGTTGATTATTTGTTTATAGCTAATAGCACACTCCATTGTGTTTTATTCCATATTTATAATTGGACGGTCACGTTGGAATTTGACTTCACGTCAAAATCTGAAGAAATAAAACAGCTATCTCGTTATCGTTGGCTGTTCTTCGTTAGGATTCATTTCAAATCGCTTCATTCGCTCCAGAAAATGGCAAGGAGAAAAAAAGTCCAGTGTGTGTCCTGTTCAAGCTTGCATTTCTCCGTCTCAGGTCATTCGGTTATTTCTCAGCTATGTGCTGTCTTTGTCAGGCCTGGTTTGCTGCTTGTCCTGTTCAGTCATACCTTCTGAATCTGAACTAATCAATCTGGTGTGTGTAAGCAGCGAAATCACTAAACCGTGCTGAACGTCAGACACGCAGGACCGCAGCTGGACACGTGACTGGTATGCGATGAAGACAGTCTTTCTCTTGTTTGGCTCTGGAGAGTGTGTGACAGAAACCAGGCTGCCTAAGAAAACCTTTAGCCTTGGTTACCATGGCGAGAGACATTGATTATATCATGATCATTTATGGCTTCCTGTTGAGTACTATTATTATCTCTGACTTGAAAGGAATACAGTGGAATTTGAACAGCTGTAATGGATGGTTCAACTGTGGTCCAGGTCTGTAAACAATACAAAACACACATACACACACACACACACACACACAGATGAAGTGAAAGATGAAGTTACACCATCCTGACATCACGCTGTGCTGTTTTATTGCTCTGTATCGGTCTGTTCTTGACGTCTTGACCCTCAGCTTCACAAGGGCTCACTTCACAAACGTCACCTGAGCTGATAAAGAAGTAAAATGCCCTTAAGATGGTGACAGGGATTCCCTGAAGGTGTGTTAAAAACAGCACTGGCATACATACACTCTCTCTGTCTCTGTCTCTGCCTCTCTCTCTGTCTCATACACACACACACACACAGATACATACACATTACTCTCTCGCACACGACTTCAGGAACCAGAAAAAGCCCCAGGCCTGCATAGAACATTAACTACATAGCTCTTTAAATCTTTAAGGCAGAGAGAGTGCAGACTCAAACTCGGCTGAATAATGACAAGTTTTAATCAGTTCTTCACTCAGTTCCATTTCCTCATCAGTTCTTTACAGAATTTCACCAGCTCTTCATCAGTTCCTCATCGGTTATTCATCGAATTTCAAGTTTTTCATTGGATTTAATCATTTCTTCTCTTGTCCTTCAATTTTTCCTTTTGGTCCACGGAGTTCATAATCAGTTCATTAAATTTCATTCATTTCTTCATTCTGTCGATTGTTAATCAGGTAATTCCATTTTTTTTTTCAGGTCTACACTGAATTCTGTCCTTTTCTTGGTAGGTTCCTCCCTGCAGTACATTACTCCTTCAATGGATTTCATCACTTCCTCATCAGGTATTCATTATAATTGATCAGTTCTATACTGAATGCCGTCCGTTCTCCTGTTCCTCACCGGTCATTAATTGAATTTCAGTTGGCTCTTCATTTCCTCATGGATTATTCTTTGACTTTCATCAGTTCTTCAACTGACACAGCGCCATGGTGGTAAAATATTTTCCAGGTTATAACACAGGTATAGTTTTCACGACCCCAGGGAGAGCTGCTTGGCCCAGTGTGGGATCTGTCAAGCGGAAGAATTTTAATTTCCATTATAAATCGTTGGGCACTTCCGGTGTAGTACTGCCTCTTACCACACGATGTCAGTAATGAATTAAAAATGTAGTACCTTAGTTAAACATATAAAATGTTTATATTTTATAGGGATGGCAGTCATGTAGAGACTGAAATGTCACACACACACACACACACACACACACACACACAGGACTTAAACTAAACTTTACTTAACTTTAAACGATCACAGTCATGTTAAAATTAGTTTAAGTTCTGTGTGTTTGTGTGTGTGTGTGTGTGTGTGTGTGTGTGTGTGTGTGTGTGTGTGTGTGTTGACAGTTCACAGTAGTGTGGAGCTGATTGTTGGGTTTTATCTTTATCACAGGCGTGTCAGAGATACTCAGATATACATAATGTAAGTCCATATCTGATTTGTAATCTTAAGCTCAAAGGCAACTGATTCTCCTCAGATGTGATGAATCTGATCAATCTCTCTGCTTCCTGTCCTCCGGGACTAGAGCTGAGCAGGCATGTTCAGTATGATTGATGCTACCATTGAAATCACCCTATCCACTATTACATTTATCAGGAATGCTGTTTAGAGTAGGAGACAGATTTTGTTGCTTTCTATATTACATACAGTATAATGATTTTTCACTCCATTGTGGATTGTGTCTGAAAATTTTCGAATATTCTCTCTCGGTGTCAAACAGTAAGCTGAGGCTGATGTGTAGCCTAGGGAACATCCTGTGTAGACTGCCTACTGAGACGCCTTGACACCGTGATGATTTCCTGAGCAAGATGGATTGTGTTAGGCTGCAACTATGAAAGAGCAGAAACTTAAAAAAAAACACACTTTTTTCTTTTAAGTTCTCAGCTGCACAGTGG
>JAUCMX010000013.1:20463301-20483301 GCA_033459395.1 Hemibagrus guttatus
TCTAATATCTCTTCTTATTTAACAATTCAAAATGGCTGACATGGTGAATTCATGGAAGGAGTCTTAAAAGTCTTCAGGACTTTGTGCTTTCAGTTTCTTGGTAACAAACCTGCATATTTTTTTTTTTGTCTTATTAATAAAAAAAAATAAAAAAAAGCCTAACAGCATGGACCTAACATGTTTTGCACATGTTCTATAACATTAAAATTATAAATGACGGTAAAGACTGATGTATCATTTTTTAAATAAAAAAATGTAAACGCTGGTAATTTGCTGTGGTATAACAGGAATAAAACACGTTTAAAGATGTTTTAATTGGAAAACAATTAATGCCTCACACCACCGATTATTATCGTTGATTATTTTGCTTTACCGTCATTCCTGACGTGTTTCATTCCTTCTACGTCCTGTTTAACGACTCAAATGGTCTTGACTGGCACCGTGCGATATCTGACTAGGTGACAGCGCACTTCTGATTGCTGAAAGCAAGCGAGAGACAGAGCGAGATGGCGAGGAGAAAATAGACTCTCTGCTGTGTATATCAGGCACTTAAAGAGTTTCACACAGCACACCTCACTGCTCTTGAGCGCGCTCTTCTCTCACCCTCACCAAATCTTTCAAATCCGCCTTTTTAAATCTCATAATGCTTTTGGAATTTTAGATCTTATCCATGCAGTGCTAGCTCAGAGCTTGTGCTCGGTCCCAGGACTACCAGAGAGTCACTTAACTTTCAACAGCTCAGCCCTGTGCTTTGATTGTACTCTGACTCACTTATAAGCTCCGGATAAAAGTGTGTGCATAAAAAAAAAACTGATAGAAAAATAATAAAGGCTGTAGTTAAAACTCTACAGTTGCTACCTGCATGAATGAGTATCGAGATACAGTGCATAAACCTTTACGGAGACCCTCACCACAATATCACATCACATGTAACACTCATTACTAGGGCTGTCAAATCTTTTTTTTTTGTTGACATTTTTATATTTTTTTCATTCTCCAATTTGTTTGTCCATTGTCCGTTGTCTGTGCCGCTTATCTGATCTATCATCGAGTCACGGGGAGCCTGTGCCTATCTCAGGTGTCATCAGGCATCAAGGCAGGATACACCCTGGACGGAGTGCCAACACATCGCAGGGCATTTTTTGTTTGTTTGTTTGTTTGTTTTCAAACGAATTCTCTTTCATTGAATATTAAAATACAGCAGAGATCTGGTGCTGAACTGGTCACAACAATGTAACCAGAAATGTGTCTCAGAGACAACAAAAAGGCTTTCCACACTGCACTTAACCCCGAGCTAAGGAAGGTTTTCACTGGTGTAATTTAGAAGCAAGGTTATAAAGCACGGCTTTTTCCCCCGGGCTTATAGAGCTCTTTTCTGAAGCAGGATCAGTGAGGCTTTTACAGTGTTAACTCCACATCACGGTGTCAAACGTGTACAGTGTGAAACGATGTGGCGTTATAACGTTGCTTAGCAACAGACTCAGACACTGAACAGCGCGTGTCTCATATCATTTGAAAACCAGGATGTAACAAAAACGGCTCGGGAGATAGAGTCAGACGGCAAAACGCTGAACATCACGGAGGCGTGTGCTGTAACGAGGGGAAAGGAAAGACGTGACACTGAAAAATCCGGACACTCAAAAAGTTTGATGTCAACGAACGTCTGATCGGCTACACCAAAAACTTTAAACGGCCAAAAAAAGATGATAACGCTGTGAAAGATAGCGAAACAGCACACCCGAACTTTTTAATCACCGATGAGAAAGTGCGAGACAAGCCGTTATTTAAAGCCGTTTTACGCTGGATTTATTCAGTCATGGTTTTTGATATACAAATAAGAAGAAGGTTAATCCAGGGTTTAGGAATGTACAGTGTGAACCGTGACACAAGATTAGCCAGGATTATGTTTACCTGGAGTTTACAGTCACCCAGGGGAACTATATCAAGTGTGAAAAGTGATTGAATCTGATCATTTACAGCCTATTTATGTCTAAAATACTTGCATGATTGCGTTAAATTCAGTGAGGACATAAGGGTCAGAATATGCATTTACAGAATATAATTTATATAATATTATATACCGTCCAAGCAGATAACATTCCATAATACACTGTATACACAGTCACTGCACAGGGTCATAGAGTTTGTGATTCAGCCCCAGAAAAATAGTAATAAAATTTGGGAGAAAGACCCTGTCTGAAGCTTAACCTACATCTTAGATCACTTCCTGTAAGTTCCCATTTCATGTTTCTTAGATAATGATGACGTTTACGCACTTCTCCTGTTTAGCAACTCCGTCATGTTTCACAGTTCTACGATCTCGCTCCGTGTTAATTAGTTAAAGGGGAAACATTTAGTTCATTTTTATGTTTAAATAGAAAAATAAACTATTATAAAATATGTTGAAAAAAAAAAAATCCTGGGAAAAATATCTTGAATCTAGTCAAATTCATCGCATTACAAGATTACAATAATCCAAATCTAAGATTATTAAGCCTTAATTCGAGACATATTTGACATATTCTTAAGATTTAAATATTTTTATTCTATTGGAAGATTTTTTTCACGCATTCATTTCTAGAAAGAAGAAAAATGATCTGCTAATAGAATAATAAAATGTAAACATTTGTAAACATGTCTATAAATCAGTTTAATAACCTTTTATGTAGTTTTTTGTAATCTTATGATAAAACGTAGTTATAAAAAATGTTTTTTTTGACTAGATTTAAGATATTTTAGCTTACAATGGGGTCATTTTTGCATGGTACATCATTGTGACCCAAGACCAAAAAAAATAAAAAATTAGGAAGTGCATGTTTCAGTAGACTTAAATAGATGTTCTGAGATAGTGTCGTGTTTTTTTTTGCGACAGCCCTAGTTTGTTTAAGCTGTTAAATGTGACGTCATTTTGTGTCGGAAGGTTTTAGATTGTAGACGGTGTTGATCGAAATGTGTCAGAAGTGAGCGCTCGTCCTCGTCTCGCTGTTCTGCTCCTGCTCTTCTGTGCTGCGGGTGAGACGCTGGATGCCTGGAGATCGCAGCTCTTCCTCTACATCCACGACTGTGATGGGTTCCTCAGGGTCGACCGGGAGTGGCTCGGGGTAGTTTGGCTGGTAGTAGGAGTGATGTGTGCCGTAGCCGGCGTACGGATCTTCCTCCCCTCCCTCCACATCGTCGGGACCGTATGTTTGGTAGGGGTTGGGCTGCATTGGGGCTATGGGAACATCTCTGTCAGTCACTTCATGATGAAAGAACCTCACTGACCATCACCAAGCAGCACACAAATATACACACACACACACACACACACACACACACACACACACAGCAGAGAGTGGAAGGATAGGACACAAAAAGCCTCAGTCAGTGACGACGGCACATCACGATACACACAGCACCCACATTACAACGTGCGCAGGAATTAGTGTTGGTGTTTATCTGATATCTCGTGTGTGTGTGTGTGTGTGTGTGTGTGTGTGTGTGTGTGTGTTAGTGACACAAGCTCAATCATGAACACAAGCACAGTCAGTACAAAAGCAACAACGCAACCAGAGCACTTGGTGTGTGTGTGTGTATGTACACCGTGTGTGTTCAGCATAGCAAAAGCTTTCTAGCTTTTTTTTGTGTGTGTGTGTGTGTACACCATGTCTGTTCAGCACAGCAAAATCTTTCTAGCTTGTGTGTGTGTGTGTGTGTGTGTGTGTGTGTACACCGTGTGTGTTCAGCACAGCAAAAGCTTTCTAGCTTTGTGTGTGTGTGTGTGTGTGTGTGTGTGTGTGTGTGTGTGTGTGTTGTGTGTACACTGTGTGTGTTCAGCACAGCAAAAGCTTTCTAGCTTGTGTGTATGTGTGTGTGTTAAGAGAGTACTCCAGACATGTGCACCATCAACAGCCTACACAAACGTGTGAAGGGAGCTTGAAGCTCAGTACACATGTACAAACTGTTGCTGGTCTTGAACAACTGGAGAGAAAAAGAGTGAGACAAAAAAAGGGAGAGACAGAAAAAGAGAGAGAGAGAGAGAGACAGACAGACACACAGAAAAAGAGCAAAAGGATTGTAAGTCAGTAAGACAGTGATTTTTTTTTTTATCATGCATGCTTTAATTGAATCACTGATTAGGATACATTGTTGATGCTTCTTTATCAATTAGCTGATAAAGAAATATGACAACAAGGAATCACACACACACACACACACACAATGTATGTATTGTATAACTCCTTATGTCTATCTCATGAACAGCTTAATGACAATGTTGACATGAGCAGACATTTATGGAGTTACTACACACACACATACATGCACACACCACACACACACACACACACACACACACACACACACACACACACACTGATACACTGATAAAACAAGATAGCTCTATTGAGTTATTTAAACTTATTTCTTCTCTTTAACTCCTATTGTCATGACAACCTTAATTAAAATGTAAAGTCACCCGTTGTCTTGACTATTTATGAGTTGAAACAAGTTTACTCATGTTTTCTAAGTTTAACCCTCGTGAAATGTCTCTCAGCGTACAGAAAGATTCATCACGAGGGACATAACAACAACAGTAACTTCACGAAGACTTTTATTGCATTGATCTGACGCTGATGATGGCACGCATTGGTGTAACCGTATATAAACTAATAAATTAAGCTGTGACGGTCTTACTGCTCACTAAGGTCTCCTCTCCTCTTTGTTTCTATTAAACTGAACGGTCCGTTCTGTCTCTGTTGTTCACTGTGTATCAGTTTAAACCAAATCCAGCAACACAACCAACCTCTGGACTATTACATCAAGCAGCATTGCTACAGCATTGCGTCATGAGTTGCCCTGGAGTCACTCACAGCATGCAGAATGAGGAACGATGAGGAATTCAGATTTAGCTAAGTGCAGGGAAATGATTCAAAACATCACAGAGTGAGTTTGATGTGTTGATGTGATGACGTAAGAGATTAAGGGCAGTGAGGAGGAATGGATAATAATAGCTGTATGAATTGAGGATAATCACGGTTAACCCTTCTGTTCTGTTCACTATGGGTCAAGTTTGACACACTCTGTTTAGAGTTTATTGTAGACATATGTGAGAATTTTATTCAGACTGTGGCTTCAAACGATGATTGATACTAGATCCATGTTTAGATTATGACTTGCTTACCCTGTTGCGCATTACAGTGTTAGGTTATTTATTACTCAGTGATCACTATTTTTATTTTATATATTATATTATTTTATTATATTTTATATTCTTTCTTTTTTTGTTATTTTATTTTATTTTAATTCATTCATTGTCTATCGCTTATCCAATCTATTCTCGGGTCACGGGGAGCCTGTGCCTATCTCAGGCGTCATTGGGCATCAAGGCAGGATACACCCTGGATGGAATGCCAACCCATCATAGGGTACACACACACTCTCATTCACTCACACAATACAGACAATTTAGATGCCAATCAACCTACCACACGTCTTTGGACTGGGGGAGGAAACCCCCAGGGAGAACATGCAAACTCCACACACACGGCGGAGGCGGGAATTGAACCCCCAACCCTGGAGGTGTGAGGCAAATGTGCTAACCACCAAGCCACCGTGCCCACTTTATTTATTTTTTTTATTTTATTTTATTTTATTTTATTTTATTTTTTTTTATTTATTTATTTATTTATTTATTTATTTATAAATTTATTTATTTATTTATTTATTTATTTATTTGTTTGTTTGTTTGTTTATTTATTTAGTACATAGTACATTTACTTATCTATTGTTGGATTTTTGTACTGATATGTTATGTATAAAGAAAACCAATAAAAACTTCATTTTCAAAAAAAAGTTTATTGTAATATGATTAAATGATATTGAGGGAAAGTGTGGAAATATAAAATATCTGAATTTCAGATATTCGTATTTCAGAAAAGTTGAATCTGCAAAATGATAATTTAAAAGAAATAAGATAAAAAAAAAATAAATAAAATAAAATTATTCAGTTCTGCCCTGATAATCTATTTTACAGAACAGATGTCTGCATATTGTCCACAAGAGAAAATAATACCTTAATTTACGACAACAACAAAAAAAAGTTCAAAAGTTTAGATTCGATTCTTAATACTGTGTGATGTTACTTGTATGATAAAAGACTGTTTTAATGTTTTGGGAGAGTTCTTCATGAGTTCCTTGTTTGTCCTGAGCAGTTACACTGACACAGTTCTGCAGCAAAATCCTTCAGGTCCTGCACATGCTTTGCTTTTCAGCATCTTCTGCATATTTGACCTCTTTCTAACAGAGGATATATGATGTTGAGAGCCATCTATTCACTCGTACATGGCTATTACAAAAGGCACAAATGTTCATTGATGCTCAAACATGATGCACTGAGAGCCAGGGGGTGTAAACTTTTGAACAGTATGATCAGTTGTTATTAATTTATTCAAAGATCTTATTTTTTCATTTATTACTGCCTTTTACAAGCTAAATAAGATATTTACATTTACATGGCGCTCCCCCTCCCCCTCCCCAAACACACACACACACACACACACACACACACACACACACCACACACACACACACCACACACACACACACACACACACACACACACACCAGCATGCACATTTGAAGCCCACGGCACACCAACAACCAAAAATTTTACACACTGACAATGAGACACTGTAGCCTAACAGTATATATAATGAAAATGTAATCTCCTTTGTGTTTTTATTAAGCTCGCCTGTTTCTCAGTATGGAGGTGCACACACACCCCAAGCATACAACTTGGCAAATGTTTTACACCAGATGCCCTTCCTGATGCAACCCTCCCATTTTTCCAGGCTTGGGACCGGCACTGTATCCAGTGGCTGGGAATCGAACCCGGGCCTTCCGCATGCTAGGCGAGAAACCTATCACTGAGCCACCAATGCCTCACTTCAGTTTGGAGTTTTACTTTTAAAATATTTGTCCACTGATGTCACCGCTACCTTTCGAGTGCATCATTAATTCTATTGTCCTGAATGAACAAGGTCATTATCGCAGACACGGGCGCTCATCAATGGCAAATTATTTCCAGCAACTAAATCATAATTTTTTGGATCAGTTAACTGCGAACGGATCATTTACCACGGCACACCTGACGATCTCTCACGGCTAACTTGTGTGCCTCGGTACAGTAGTTGAAAATCACTGTCTTAATGTATCATGTTGCCTTCTAGAGCATCACTGAATGTTTGTACCTCTTGTAATAATCGTGCTCGAGTCCCTCAGTCGTCCTCATTGTGAAAATATGGATTTAAAACTGATTTTTCTGAAGAAATGTGGGCAGTTTAACTGCTCAGGACAAATAAACTATATCCCAAAACATTGATCATCCAGGTAACATCACACAGTATTAAGAATCGAGCCGGTGTAAACTTTCAAACTGGTTTGTTTGTGTTCATTCAGGTAGTATTTTGTTTTGTGAACTATAACCTGAAGCAAAAGAATTTCCTTTCAGGATTAATAAAGTTAATCTTATCTTATATGTAAATATCTGTTACGTGAAATAGCTAATTCAGAACAGAAATAAAAAACAAGCTGTAATTTATAAGATCTTATTTCTTTTAAATTATTATTATTTTGCAGATTCAGCAAGGGAGATGTAAACTTATGACCTCAACTGGTGCTGAGGACAAATCACAGCTGTTCTGATATTCGGTATCGTGATCTTGGTTGTAAAATTAAAAGAAATGAATATTGAGTAAGTGACATTTCAGACATAATATGAGCCAATATTGATTGATTTGTACATTTCTGTTAAAGGTGCTTCCAGTGAAATTGGTTTCTCTTTTATACTTTTAATCAAAAGTTATATTCCTGAAAAATGATGTCTCTAACTCTACTGTAGTAACCGATTTCCAACTAGGAAGTGGAATTTTTTTACGTGGCATGTCATAATATTAAGCACACTTCATGACCAATCATGCTAGCAATGAAACTAACTGCTGTATAATTGTGTATATGTCTATATTTTTAAACATTGAATACACTGATATCTAATATCTTTAAATTTAAAGGTTTTTTTATGTTGGAGAAAGCGAATCATTTCTGCAGAAAATTTATTAAAATATAATATTTTTATAATATTGAACAGAACACATGGGTTAACTGTAAAGAGTTAAACCACCCTGAAGAAAATTGTGTGTGTGTGTGTGTGTGTGTGTGAGAGAGAAAAAGAGAGATTAACTCACTTCCGCAGGAGTTCGGATCGCAGTATCCTGGAGGTCCAGGCGGTCCTACTGGTCCAGGAATGCCCGGTCTCCCGGAACCACCAGGGTTACCAGGGCGACCAGATGGACCAGGGCTACCACTTCTTCCCTCACCAGGGGGTCCTGATAGTGCGCACACACACAGAGATTCAATACCCAACTGTCTACTGAGAGGATGCTGATGTGTATCTGAAGTACTTTCTAGAACTTTCTATCTTTCATCAAGCAAATGAAAATGCTATGAATATAATGATCTCTTCAACCAAACAAGGTGCAGGTTTAGAACATTTTTACCTCAGTGCTGACAAGAGCGAGAGATCAGAAATAAATATTATGTGACTTTAAAAACATTTTAATAACTGAATTAAAAGTCTCCAGTCTCCTGAGCTCAACAAAAGCATCCACCATATTGTCGATTGTGTAATTAGCCGAGGTCTCTGACTGGGAGCGATGTCATTACTCTCTCACCTGTCAATCACAGCAACACTAAATAATCCTGAGCATTAGCACTTTTCTCTTATTAGTGCTCTTCTCTGAGTTGAGTCTTCTACTGTACATGTCTTGGAGGAAGCACAAGCTAGACTCCATCCTCTCTGGTTGTGTGATAATGAACGGGCAAAATACTAAATTGGGAGAAAACTGTGTAAAAATGTATGGTAAGTATTAAAAAACATCTTGTTACCTGTTCTGTGGGGCAGAATTCAACAAATATTGACTCTGAGACATTATTGATAATTAAAAAAATATTCCAATGATTACTATGCTTATGAAAATGTGACCAAATTAAACCCTAATAGCCTGAATGTTTCCTTTTATTGTCATGCATTCCGATTGTGAGTATTCTGGCATGTAATAAATAATAATAAATCTATCATAACAAACCTGTAATAAACATTTAAAGCATTTGTTTAAATGATTCACTTTCTATATATTTGGGTAATTAGACTAAATGAGCTCATTAGAAAATATTGGCTGAAATGGGTCGTTTCTATTGGAGCAGTGTCTGTGTGTGTGTGTGTGTGTGTGTGTGTGTGTGTGTGTGTGTGTGTGTGTGTGTGTGTGTGTGTGTGTGTGTGTGGGGGAGTTTACCTGGAGGTCCTGGAGGTCCTCTGGGACCCTGGACACCAACACCTGGGTTTCCCTTCTCTCCTTTCTCACCTGGAAGACCTGATATTACACACACACACACACACACACACACACACAGACACACACAAAACACACAGAGTTATACTTACTCCCAGCCATTCATAGCTGTATTAAACAAAACAGGAAACATTCCTTTTCCAGATGTCTTCATTCTTGTTTGACTAAACACTGACTTAAACTAAAAAAGTCTTAAGAAAACCCTTCAAGGCTTAAAATAGAATTCCAACAAAAACCAACTCTTTTTTTGGGGAAAAAAGTGTCAGAAATGTCAACACATTGGCTTTATAGTGTGATCAAATGTGTCCTTCAGCAAATCCGAACAAGATGCCCCTTTTTGCTTTTAAAACCAGAAATATTAATATTTTAAGAGAAGTTTTATCTCTATTCATATTTATAATTGGATAAATGAATGCAGTTGTATCAAAGTGAATGGTTTCATTCTTCTTCATCAGATGCTTTGAGTCCCAGACATCTCATTCATACGCCAAATCCTACATCTTCTTTGAACTGTTGTTGCTTAGCCGCTCATTAATTTGATTTCTAAAAGGAAGGTGACGAACTAACCTTCAATTCAATCCGGCTAATTAATAGACGTGTGGTGTTTTTTTCAAACTACAGAACAAAGAAAAAGGAAAGAAAAAAAAAACGGATGTGGATGAAGAAAACATCCGTAAAGATTCCAGGTGTATTAACTGAGGATAAAAAAAGGATTTGCTTTGTTCACTACTAGCACACCAAATCCTGCCTTCAGCCCTCATCATGACATGTTAAAGAGTATTCGGATTCAACACGTTATTCCCTAATCTCATCTACAATGCAAATACTGCAAAATCTCATTTCCAAATCTTACACGTCTTTACTTCAAATCCCTCAAGATTATCCCTAGTCTGTACTCTACATCCCTTGTGTTAGTCTCTAATCTAATCTCGCCCGCACTCAAGATCTTATGTTAATTCCGGTGCAGCACCTCTGGCTCCAGGCTGGCCGTTTTCTCCGTTGGTTCCTGGAAATCCGGGACGTCCAGGAGGACCCTGCTCTCCTTGTTGTCCTGGAGATCCAGGTCGGCCGGGCTCACCTGGAGGCCCAGGAACAGTGCGGACCGAGACCGCCTGCTGCCTTGGGATGTGATTCAGGATGGAATTATAACGAGCCATGTGAGCTGAGACAGAGAGAGAGAGAGATGATAAGGTGCTAATAAGTGCTTATTCTTCAGAATATTGTACATTGTACATGCTGTACATTTGCACTAGTCATGATCAGGTCATAATTTAAGCTTCTAAATAAGTTGACTTGCAGTTTAACGGTCAACCGACGATGCAGTTTTTTCACATCATCAGATTTATAGGTTGTACTTTTTATCTGAATTTAAAAAGTTGATATTTAAACAGGTAGCATTTATGAATATAGTGTTAAAAATTGCAACTGAGGTGAAAGTGCACATCACGCAGTGAACTCACTCTGTATGAGCTGCTCACACACTTGTCTGGCAATGGCTTGGACTGATGAAGTGGACTGTGCATCCCCCTGTACACACACACACACACACACACACACACACACACTTAGTCATATTTAGATTGGAACAATTTGTGCAGGTTATCAATTCAGATAAAAGTGATATTTACTGTAATACTGGAGATGTACCTACAGGTACATTAATAAACCACGTCAGTGTCACACACTCAGTGTTTACCTGATACCTCTTCAGCTTGGAAGTCATATAACACACTTTATGCGGGTAAAGTTCAGATCACTTACTCGTTCTCCCCTCTCTCCTTTCGGACCTGGAAGGCCCTAAGACAGACATAGAGAGGTGTGAGATGTTCACACTGCATATTTTTCTCATCTCTATAATAAACACATAGACAGTTCTGTATGATGTATTCTTGCCTCACTTCTTGTGTTCCCAGTGTAGACCACGACCCTGACCAAGAGCTCACTAAAGCTGAATAAATGAATCAATATCTTGTGTTCATGTGAGCTGAGGTGTCAACACTGGGATTAAGGGGTCTAAAAACGACAATGTGACTCCTGTAGCTGTAGAGTAAAATCCACGCTGCCTTTCGCACTTTCTAAACACTTGTATGTGCCATACCTATAGGGGCTTAATCACATTCCAGATGAGATGTGCTATACATGAGATGTTTGTCTTGGCACTAAAGAGCACTTCGTAGTGGTTCTAATTATATGTAATTATGATGGTTTATGTTGGTTTTTTTGTGCTTCAATTCTTCAAGTCCAAGATCACTCATAAAAGTGTGATGAAACCTACGGTTTGGATATCAAGTTACTCTTAAGTGGAGTATAAAACCGCACCATTCTGTCTGAAGAATCAATTAACACAACATCTGATTTTTCTTTTGTTTTTTTTTTTGTTTTACATGCTTTATTCTAGGGTATTTATGGATTGTTCCCTGAGATGAAGCCTTTGCTGCAATCTGTATACAAGGGAAAAAGTTTCTAAACTTTTGGAAATTTCCTGCTATGGTTGCTATGGGATTTTCTGTATTATCTTAGCATTGATTGAACAAACATGGACCTTCCAATAACCTTCCCAATAAAAACTACAACAAATTATCATATTATCTTAATGATTAACTCTTTGTCCCAGAGGCCAAAAACTGAATTTTGCTTCGGTTTTGTTGTGTCCATGTTCAACAGTGAATGTCTTTATCCCACTCCACAGTGGTGGTTGATATGAAGCTCATATGAAAGTAGACAAGGGGGGCACGGTGGCTTGGTGGTTAGCACATTTGCCTCACACCTCCAGGGTTGGGGGTTCAATTCCTGCCTCCGCCATGTGTGTGTGTGTGTGGAGTTTGCATGTTCTCTCCGTGCCTCGGGGGTTTTCTCCGGGTGCTCCGGTTTCCTCCCCTGGTCCAAAGACATGCATTGTAGGTTGATTGGCATCTCTAAATTGTCTGTAGTGAGTGAATGAGAGTGTATGTGTGCCCTGTGATGGGTTGGCACTCTGTCCAGGGTGTATCCTGCCTTGATGCCCAATGACGCCTGAGCTCACAGCACAGGCTCCCCGTGACCCGAGAATAGATCGGATAAGCGGTAGACAATGAATGAATGAATGAAAGTAGACACTGAGAGCTTTAAGAATTTGTACTTTTACATAAGTATTTCCCCTACTAGGGAACTATATTCACAGAAAGGCTCCAAAAAAACCAAATGTCACACAAATGTTTCTATCTTCAAAGTAAATGTTGATATCAAACCCATTTCTGCTCTCTGAGATGCTCCAAGTGCTTGTTCATTAGCATCTAAAATTTGTTATCTTCGATCACTAAAATTCTGTGTAAGGTTATCCAACAGAGGGAAAAATACACATCCTAGGTCGTGACTCATTTTATATCAGACTATTCTTGTGACTTTGACTTTGTTTGGAGATACATTAAATCCACAACACATAAACATTCCGCTATGTTCTTACTCGGGGTCCCTGTTCACCGGTGGGTCCTGGAGGGCCATTCTGTCCCGGTGCCCCTGGAGCTCCTGGTCCTCCCTGCAAACAGCACAGAACAGCTGTAATAACACAGAAGCACAGCTTTCCAGATTAAAGAGACAAAGTCAGTGTTTCTTTATGGGATGGTGTTGGGATGAAAGAGGGAAGACTGTAAGATCAAAGAGAAGAAAGCCCTGTGAACGTTTTGACTGCGCTGCACTGAGAGCATTAAGATTTATGCAATAAACGGTTGTTCTAGCGTTAACATTCTAAACATGGGCGAGGTACGGCTAAGCCAACGTAGTAAGACTACACTGGAGAAAGAGATGAAAGAATGTTTATTCTTATCCTCGGAGAGTTGTCAAAGAAAACTTCATCATGGTTCTGCATGGCCTAAAGAGGAACCAAGAATTGTGGGGTGCACATATCAAACTTTGGCCCTTAATAGATACATTTCCTGGTTTTCATGCTAATATTTTTCAGTGATAACAAAAGCATACTAAAGATTTTCACAACTTGGCCTGCTGCTTTGATCATAAACACTGTCCTGAGCTCATCCCAGGACTTCTTCTACAGCTGTACACTGTAATGAATTATAATAACACTAGGTTCAAGTCTGTTTCCTCTAAAGGTTTCTTCCTCATGTCATCTTAGGGAGTTTTAGGAATATATCTATATCTACAAACAGATTTCTTTAAAACTACTTTATAATTATTTAACCTTGTGTGTAAGTGAAACACAGACTATATCATCACAGTATCGACCATGGTTAAGATGGTAATCTATGTGCAGAATCACAAAGCAAGCGAGTGATAAGGTTGACTTTATCCATGAAAGAAAATAACAGAGCCATGTTTACAAACCAGAGCAATATTTTCAACACTTTCTCTCAAGAAATAAGAAGCAGCAATGCTCTAAAGACTCACATCTCACTGAGAGAAAGCCAGGTTACAGGACTCATCACTCTTTAATGGAGCATGGACTGAATTTATGGAAAGAGCTGAGCCATTATGGCCAAAGGTCAACCTTAACATGGGGAAAAAAAGGTGCGCGTACAGGAATAAAGCTTTCATTTGTTTATATGTCAAATGTATGGACTACGGGTTCAGACACAACATTGCAAAAATATCATGTCCTTAACACCAGTTATTTCTTTATGATGTATTCCCAAAACCAGAAAAAGTCTCTTTCATGTTGTACATACAGTATGCTTCTTTCTGTGATAAAATATGTAGAAAATGTATAGTCTATTATATTAAAATTGATTCATCGATCCTTTGACCCAGTGACCCCGAGGATTTCCTGTCTCTTTTTGTTTTTAGGACCTAAACTGAAGATGTCTGCATAAATGTATGGTGTATTTTTGCGTTTTTCCTTTATGTGTTTATTGTGTTTTGATTGTGTAGTAGGATAGAAGTCAGAAATATGACTTTGTATAGTGCTTTTTATAACAGACACTGTTACACGGCAGCTTTACGGAATATGAAAATTCAGGATAAAAATTACGCCATTTTAATTCGAAATTAAACGAGCAAGCCAGAGGTGATGGCGGCATGGCATGGAAATGTTGACTCGTATTTATAAAATTATTTCTTACATATATAATAACTTAATTGTAGAATAAAATCTATATTTTAAATGCTAAAAGTCAACATAAACGTTACAAGTGAGTGCTGTATTGATTCAATTCTTATTAGGAGTTAATTAGGGTAAAAAAATTGTTGAATAGAATTAGAGCAATTAGAGTAAAAGTAACCCCCTTACACTGAAAAAAAGATAATTAATAGGTTAACAACTTTTTTGTGTGGAACCATCAAGTCTGGGTATTAATTATTCAGTACAGAAAAAGATGTTTGAAACATTTTGTGCATTCTAAATGTCAAAAACAAAATCTGTCTGTCAGTGCAGCGATGTGATGTGCACCTGAAATTCTTTTAATGTAGATTTTAACAGATCGCATTAGCTCTTATCTTTGTTAAACAGCAAACAAGGCTCCTTTGCATGAAGGATGATGCGGCTGTGGCAAAGCTTCAGAATCAAAATGCAATGAAAATACAGAGAATTTCTTTGAAAAAAAAGTTTTTTTTGTTTTCTGTGTACTATTATCTGCACTGACCAGGCATAACATTATGACCACCTGCCTAATATTGGTGTTGGTCCCCCTTTTGCTGCCCTGACCTGTCATGCAGTGTGTATTCTGACACCTTTCTATCAGAACCAGCATTAACTTCTTCATCAATCTGAGCAACAGTAGCTCGTCTGTTGGATCGGATCACACGGGCCAGCCTTTGCTCCCCTCGTGCATCAATGAGCCTTGACCGCCCATGACCCTGTCTCCGGTTCACCACTGTTCCTTCCTTGGACCACTTTTGATAGATACTGACCACTGCAGACTGGGAACACCCCACAAGAGCTTCAGTTTTGGAGATGTTCTGATCCAGTGGTCCTTACACTTGTCCATTTTTCCTGCTTCTAACACTAACTTTGAGGACAAAATGTTCACTTGCTGCCTAATATATCCCACCCGCTAACAGGTGCCATGATGAGGAGATAATCAGTGCTATTCACATCACCCTAACCCCTGCAATGTTATGCCTGATCGGTGTATGCTAATAAATTAAAAATGAAATTCAGAGTCTGAATCTATGTACTCACAATATTTCCTGGAGGCCCCGGTCTGCCCTGTGGCCCGTCGTTACCTGGCAAACCCTGTGGAGCAGAACGCACTCATCAGCCAATCATAGCTCATGCTACATAACCCGACAGTTCTATAAAACAATCACAAGTGAAATAAGCCTTACTCTGGGTCCAGGAGGGCCGTCCCTCCCCGTGCTTCCTGAGTTTCCTGGGACACCCTGTAGTAAAAAAACAGAATGAGAGAATAGTGTGATCTGAGTAGCTCTACTGTGACGCCTGGTTTCAGGAACATTTCCAGTGTAAAGAGTATCATGTCTGTATCAAGAAGCCAGCAAATGCAATCAGTCCACCTTAATCTGATAGCATTCAATGTGCTTTTATTATCATTTTAGCGTCTGATTATGTCACAACATCATCAAAACAAAGGAAAGTTCTTACACACTCTGTACAGACAAGAGCAGAGAAAGTTTAGATGATTTAATAAAAAGATATTAATAAGGTGATTATTTCAATACAGATGTGTAGCTTTTACCTGAGTACCTCGAGGTCCTGCTTCACCTTTTTCCCCTCTCTCACCTGGCCCACCCTAAACACACACACACACCCACACACACACACACACACACAAACATACGCACACACACAAATCTAGACATGCTTTCATTTCAGGATTATCCTCCCCACTGTTGTCATGGTTACTTATCAAGTATAATTTAAACACTCCTGAGTGAACTTTCTAAGGTCATTTCTGTTATGAGCTCAAAAGATTATTCAGGTCTTAGATGTGTAGGTTGTATGTAAATAATAATTTTATGGATTTATTAGTTAAACAAATCTAATAGAAACGCCATGGCTGCAAAAAGCACACAGAATGTGCAGGGGGTTTAAGTGTGACAAATGTAATTATGGAGACTAATAGCACAACATGCTGTACATGTGTGTAGAAACATATTTTTTTGTGTGTGTGTGTGTGTGTGTGTGTGTGTGTGTTACCGGAGGGCCTCTGATAGATCGGCCACTGAGCCCCTGGGGGCCAGGGGGGCCCTGAGGTCCTGGTACTCCTGATTCTCCAACTGGGCCCACTGGCCCCTGTAATAGATAACAGAAAAAACACACACACACACACACACACACACACACACACACACACACACAGAAAATGACAACCACACTCAAACTATTTGGTGATGTCAAACTGATCAAACATTATAAACAGACTGTACCACAGGGCCGGGCTCTCCTCGATCTCCTCTTGCTCCTCTGATACCCCGGACCTCCCTATGACACACACACAACACACACACACACACACACACACACAAAAGAATATGAGTGTTTACAATTAACATTGTGGAAATAATAAAAAAATAAATCGTTTATTAAACTTGTTTGTGGGTGCTTCAGACAATAGGCTTTGTGCGTTTATGTGTGTGTGTGTGTGTGTGTGTGTGTGTCTGTATCCTTGTGCATACCGGTGGTCCGGGTGGACCAGGAGGTCCTTTACTGTCCTGAGTGCATGTACACGCTCGAGGCAGTGCAGGACAATCTGCCTCCTTCCTCTGAAGAACAAAAAAGACATAAACAATAACAACAAATATGAACAAAAACAAAAAGTGTAACAATATGATTTGAAAAACCACAAAAATTTGGACTAATATATTTCAATATACACTATTCAAGCTCCATATGTCTACTTCTGTACTAAAATGTTCTCAGACGTAAATTTTTACACAGTAAAGTCTTTCCAAACACAGAGGATCTGCCAAGACACGTTCATGCCTGAATAATAGTATTGTTAGTTTTCCAGCTCCAAGGTAAATGCCGCTAAGCAGAACAGGAAGTTAACAGACACCGGGTTAGCACTGTGTAAACTCCACGTCTGAAATCACACTCACCAGACTGGGAAGATCGCAGCACTTGTCTCGACGAGCCCATGATGTACTACACACGATATCAAATGACTGGAGTTGAAACTACACACATGCACACACACACACACACAGACACACACACACACATTTGAGACCACAGCTCTGTAGGTCTGAGTATATCACATAAGAATACAGTACATTACTGAGTACTATTAGATCAGATTAAGAAGTAAGAAACAATCTTCAGTCATATCCTTCTATATAAACAAGAAAACAAGAACCTACTCACACACACACACACACACACACACACACACACACATACATACCGGTGCAGAGTTGTCCCTGTCTCCGCGGGATCGGACCATTCTCCCCAGAACCTCCATGCCATCAGTGGTGATGTTCCCAGCAGCATTAATGCTCTTCTCTCCAGCCAGTTTACAGTCCACCATCACCTGCGCCAGTGTCTTACTCACCGCTATATGCAACTACACACACACACCCCACACACACACCCCCCCCCTATTACAAAATTGCTTAGGCCTTAGGTAGAAAGACAGTGAAAGCACCAGAGACATAAATGTAATCTTTATCTCATGTATATCTCTACTGATTGAAGCAGAATAACTAAAAGCTATGAATATCATTTCTGTTCTGAAAACCAGGGGAAAAAAGTGTGTTTAATTATTAAATATGGCACGTTGACAAAGGATTCAAGAAATCTATCATTGGTGATGTCACATAACAAAAAAGGATTTCTGTTAAGTAACACAGTAGGACGTTTTTTTTCAATTTGCACATATGCATGGAGACTATGAGGATTTTTAAGAACAAGACAGAATTTGTGCTTCAGTATATCATGCGGTGATGTTGGGTTTGAGAATCAAAAACTATCATAACAGTGAAGTTTGCATGCTAACTAAGAACCTTAGCTAACCTAACTAATCTTTAGCTAACATACAGTACATAGCCTAAAATCTGCATCAAGAAGCTAGTTAGCCAATGCTAGACATCGCGGATATGTTCTTCCTGATGAGCATGTTCTGCCTATAATGAGCATGTTAACTCTAGCTAGCTAAGTTTATTAAGCTAACAAATGAGTTTACGGCCCCACTACAGTGTCCTTGATCCTGTAATCTTAAACCATTACTTCATGAATGCACCCCAAAATAAACGATGTTGTAAGCATCATGAGACTTCATTGCTAGAAGTTGCTTTCGGCTGCTCCCTGTTCGGGGTCACCACAGCGGACCAACTGGTCCGCACAACAATTGGCAAATGTTTTACGCCAGATGCCCTTCCTGACGCAACCCTCCCATTTTTCCGGGCTTGGGACCGGCACTGCATCCAGTGGCTGGAAGCGAACCCGGGCCTTCCGCATGATAGGCGAGCAACCTACCACTGAGCCACCAATGCTTCATGAGACTTCATTGCTAATCCATAATAATAAGTGGACAACATTTTAGCTACGTTCCATCTACAGCAGAGCTGCATCGAAGCCTCAGACTGCATATGTAGCATTTCATTTCACAAGTTCACTCAGCACCTATTTATTGTATTGGCTTCTGCTGTGTTCCTCTCCAGCTGGACACGATAACAGCTTTAGCACTCACTTCCACTACTGGAATGACATGAACTTGATCAAGATATATTAAAAGGGAGTTCTAATTAGTCCTGTCTAATCTAATATGACTGAAGCTTACTTAAAGAAAAAGAAGATGAATGAAGCAATCATTTTTGATGTTACATCCCACATATCTTTCATCATAAAGCGATCTAGATTACAGCAGACGAGCGTGAGAGAGATTCCTCAGTTAGCTAGCTTAGACATGGTAGAGATATAGAGATAAATGTTTTTATACACACACACACACACGCGCACACACACACTACAGGGTCAACAAGTACAGCATTTTTTGTATAGATAATCAGAGTCAGCTTTATTGCCAAGTACTGTGGGTTTTATACGTACAAAGAATTTGCCTTGGTGTATTGTGGCACAACAATAGATATACACCGATCAGGCATAACATTATGACCAACTGACTAATATAGCGTGTTTGACCACCTTTTTCTGTCAAAACAGCCCTGACCCGTCATGCACTGTGATTTCTGACACCTTTCTATCAGAACTAGCATTAACTTCTTCATCAATTTGAGCAACAGTAGCTCATCTGTTGGATCAGATCACACGGACCAGCCTTCGCTCCCCACGTGCATCAATGAGCCTTGGCTGCCCATGACCCTGTCTCCGGTTCACCACTGTTCCTTCCTTGGACCACTTTTGATGGATATTGACCACTGCAGATCGGGAACACCCCACAAGAGCTGCAGTTTTGGAGATGTTCTGATCCAGTGGTCTAGCCATCACAATTCGGCCCTTCGTCAATCTCACTCAAATCCTTACACTTGTCCATTTTTCCTGCTTCTAACACATCAACTTTGAGGACAAAATGTTCACTTGCTGCCTAATATATCCCACCCACTAACAGGTGCCATGATGAGGAGATCATCAGCGTTATTCACTTCACCTGTCACTGCTCATAATGTTATGCCTGATCGGTGTAAAAATAAAAATATAAAGACAAATCTAAGAATTTTAGTAAGAGGAAATATTAACCGTGTAATATATAAGTATAATATTGTATAAAA
>JAUCMX010000013.1:20488301-20510801 GCA_033459395.1 Hemibagrus guttatus
GAACATCCCACAAGAGCTGCAGTTTTGGAGATGCTCTGATCCAGTGCTCTAGCCATCACAATTTGGCCCTTCGTCAAACTCACTCAAATCCTTACGCTTGTCCATTTTTCCTGCTTCTAACACATCAACTTCGAGGACAAAATGTTCACTTGCTGCCTAATATATCCCACCCACTAACAGGTGCCATGATGAGGAGATCATCAGTGTTATTCACTTCACCTCTCACTGATCATAATGTTATGCCTGATCAGTGTATATGTTAATGTTTTGTGGGGACCGACCTGGTAATGTGCTGCCGCTCAGTGCTACAGAAGGACAAGCTGCAAAACAACACAAAGAAATTCAGAGAATGTAACAAACAACTCACACACACACACACACACACACACACACACACACACACATACACACAGACACACAGATTTTTGCAGAGACTTACTAGCTGTCGCAGCCTCGCAGACAAACGTAATGAGTTTCTCTTCGATTTTTCGGAAAGCGTCGAGGTCGTCCACGAAGAACACGTGCCTCTCGCTGGGCTTGCTGGCAATGCTCACCAGCTCTCCGTAGTCGGCGTCGGCAAAACCAATCGCAAACACGATGTAACCTGGAGTTAGATAGGAACATTAGACACAAGAATTGCATTTCCAAAACAATAAATAACAAAGGTTATTCTTTATGATCAGGAATAGGAAATAAATCAGACTTAATATTAGACAGCAGGTTAAATATAGCTATCTAAATCTGAGTGGTTGACATTTACTCTAAACAGATATAACAGAACTGTCTTTCCTTTCCTTTCCCCTGCTTGTCCAATACAAATAGTGAAAATAAATGTCACTTGATATTTCAAATAAATCTGACTTAATCCTTTATTTAGATTTTACATATAATATGTTACAACATTATTGTTGTTGCTTCTAAGCCAAATTCAAAGTCTACAACTAAACAAACTGGAAATAGGTAATAATTAAAAGAATTGGTGTGCAGAAAGTAATAACAAACACAACATGAATAATAAATGACATACGTACACACCCCTGTTGCTTATATTTGTCATGGTAACTCCCAAAGGATGCTGAACTACATTTCCCATCATCCCCAGCACGTCACATGCTCTAATCATTTGCACCTGTGCCCCATTTTCACCCTGATTAGCACCGTTATGTACCTTCCTGTGGCCTGTGTTTCAGCGTCTTATTGTCAAGTGTTGGCTTTTTATTGTTGTTTTCGAGCGCTGCTATATGTGCTCATATTCTACATGGCTTGCTTTGTATTTGTATGTTTAAGTTCATGGCTCTTGAGATGTTTTGCACATTAAAAACCTGCACTTGCATCGCATCCTTCTCCTCAACTGGATCAGAACATTAGTGTGGTTAGTTAAGTTTTGTTTTGGAGTCTCCTTCCTAATATCACTCCCTTCAGTACACAAATTAAAGTCAGACATCAGCCATCAAGCTATACAGTCAGCTCTATTGACGGTGACAGAAAGACATGGACATGCTGGTATCTCACCTTCCATCTGTATCTCCTGTGAGATTTTATTAACGTCGTCTTGTGAACGCCCGTCTGTCAGCACGACTAGCACTTTGGGCACGCCCCTCCTGGTTCCTCCAGCCCTGGTTAAGACTGCATCCTTTACATGCTGCATAGCTCTTCCTACAAAACAGAGGCTGGAGTTCATAGTTCAGCAGTCATACATCTTACAGGAAGCTATATGTTACCAATGTTGTTTGATTTAATTCTGTATAGCACTTAGATTTAAATTCATGGCATTTGGATGATGCCCAAATCCAGAGCGACGTACAAAAATACTCATCGGTCACAGACTAAGTATACCAAAAGTCTAAAATGTTGTTGGGAGGAAATATAGCACACAGAGAAACTTTTATTTATTTATTTTGATGTAGGTCTTCAGTCATGAATGGTGACATGTAGAGGAACCACCACCTTGGTGCCAGAACAGAAAAGTCTTGATACAGACCTACCTTGTACACTGAGAGATAGTGGGACCAGTCGAGCAGTGCTAGATGATCTGAAGGAGCATGGTGCAGTGTGGGAGTGATAAGAGCTTTGAGGTAAGAGGGTGCTGGTCCATTTTTGGCTAATAATTTGAATCATATCAAATCATCAGGTCTATCAGGTAGAGGGTGTGGCCTAATGATGATACTATATCTCACTTAGCTCAGATACAAACACATTTCTACATATGGGGATAAAATAGTGTTGTTTTTTTTTCAAGTTAATGCTTTGGAAATAACATGGCATTCATGGTACGAAAGAAACTTAAAGAAGATAATACATGACATTACTACATGTACACTTAAAAGATATTATGTCATTTCCTGTTCTTCATTAACACATACAGTACAGAGGCTCAGGAGACAGAAATTTACCTGTTTTAGTGTTGCCTCCTTTATATGAAATCCTCTGAATCGCATCCAGGAGACTCTCCTTGTTGTCATATGAGTTGAGCTTAAACTCGGTGCGAGCATCATCGCTGAACTGGGCTATGGCCACCTGTAGAGAGAGAGAGAGAGAGAGAGGAGAGAGACATAGAGAGAAACAAAGAGAGAGACACAGAGAGAGACACAGAGAGGGACAGAGAGAGAGAGAGAGTGTTCCTGATTCTGAAACTGAGCACTATGGACTGATACTGAAATAGTGTTTTAATGAGACATGGCTCTCGATAACAGCATCTGCCGAATAACTAAATGTGAATGTCAATGTAAATGAGTTTAATAACAGAAATTAGTGTCTGACCTGTGTGCCTCCAGGTCCAATTTCATCCAGCGCTCCTGCTGTGCTGTACAGGAAGCGGATGATCTTTAGGAAGTTGTCATCGCCGATGCTCCATGAGCCGTCAACCAAAAACACCAGATCTGCCTTTGCGGCTTTGCAAACTGGTAGATGGAGAGTGTGTGTGTGTGTGTGTTGAGACACAGAGAGAGGGAGAGATAGTGAGAAAGAGAAAGAGAAGCACAACATGAAAGTAAATTAAAAAGTAAACAATAAACAGTAAAATATTTCTCTTCTGCATAGTTCGTTAACAGGCCTCGAGTCCAGTGATTTTTAAAGTAGGGTCTAAGAAATCTCAAGGCTAGCCAGAAAGTCCGTTTGCTTGTTTGTCTGAAAGTTTCACCTGAGGAGAACCACCATTTCCCAGTCCAGTTGCTATATTTATTTTTTTATCTTACAGCTATTGGCTTGTGTGATGTGAACTGAATGGGTTTAACCCAAACCTCAACTATAAAATATATTAAATAATGAATCACTTGGGGTTAATGTGCTCTGTCACTAGAAAGTTCAAGAATAAAAATCTCTCTCTCTCTCTCTCTCTCTCTCTCTCTCTCTCTCTCTCTCTTAATAACAATTTAATTTTAATCTGATAAAGCATTGGCAGTACAGCTTAACCATTACCACGGCAACAATAATTAGAACAAATGAATAACAATTTTAATACAAATAGCAAATTTTTATTATTATTATTATTATTATTATTATTATTATTATTATTATTATTATTATAGTATCAGAATTTCTTTTTCTCTCTCTCTCTCTCTCATGCTTAAAGTAAATCTGATTTTCAGCATCATAGCACTGAGCTCTGAGCATCTACCAAGTCTAACACCAGTAATAAGAGGCTGCACGTTTCCATAGTAACGCTCTGATGTTTATTCCTCAGTGTGAGTTTCTGATTGAGTGAAATAATTGATTTCGGCAAAATCAAAATCGTTAAATGTAAAGCCTTAAAAGTCAGCAGAAGTTTATTGCAGACGATCTGACGTGTGTTGTGATTTGTGTTGATAATATATAACGGCGAAGACTAAAATCTTTATTTTGCTAAAATGTTATTTTATTAAAATGTCATTGTGTTATTGTTTGTGTGTTAGTTGTGTGTGTGTGATAGTAGACCTTTTTATGTGCGGTTTCTGAGGCTTACCCTCCTTAGCAACAGGGATGGTGGGGAGTGGCGTGGTGGTGGGAGGCCTGGTGGGAGGAATGGTGGGCACTGGGACTACCAGAACACACACAGAGATAAACACACACATGAGAAGAGACAGAAGAGGAAGAAGAGTGAGCATGCAAATGTTTGGATTATACAGTTCAAACCACCAGCTGTCGAGGATTTCTTCTGAAAGTGTTCATCTCTAGCCTACACGCTGCTTTGGTTCGGAAGTGATGTGAGGATGTGGTGTTTCTCTCCTCTTTGATCTGTCTGATTATGTGTCTGATTTGCTGTCTGATCAAACTTCCTCTCTCAAGAGATCAGTGTCAGTGGATGAATGTTTATCTGCCTGAGTTTATGATGAGGACAGCCAGCACCAACGTGTATTAGATTTCACAAATTCTACTCACTTCAAAACAAAGTCATAAATTGAATACATGCCTGGCTGCCGCAGCATGCCGCTTCATTGCCTTCACAAAGGCTGTAGGTAATTAGCACTTCTGTGGGTGTGTGGATGTGTGTGAGTGAACCTGCATGGTTGTGGGTAAGCGTGGTGTATAAGTGTGTGTTTGTGCACATGCTGAAACCTGTTATCTTAGAGGTGACACCTTTACAGTTTGGATTATTCGACTGGACACAGAAATGCAGTCAAATGTGTTCAAATTATTTTGCACTGTTCTGACCATTAAACATATATGAAATATTTATTTAAAAATTCTCGTCACTGATCAGCAGGCATTTCATTTACACCGATCAGGCATAACATTATGAGCAGTGAGAGGTGAATTGAATAAGACTGAGTATCTCCTCATCATGGCACCTGTTAGTGGGTGGGATATATTAGGCAGCAAGTGAACATTTTGTCCTCAAAGTTGATGTGTTAGAAGCAGGAAAAATGGACAAGAGTAAGGATTTGAGCGAGTTTGACAAGGGCCGAATTGTGATGGCTAGACCACTGAATCAGAACATCTCCAAAACTGCAGCTCTTGTGGGGTGTTCCCAGTCTGCAGTGGTCAGTATCTATCAAAAGTGGTCCAAGGAAGGAACAGTGGTGAACCGGCGACAGGGTCATGGGCGGTCAAGGCTCATTGATGCACGTGGGGAGTGAAGGCTGGTCCGTGTGATCCGATCCAACAGACGAGCTACTGTTGCTCAAATTGCTGAAGACGTTACTGCTGGTTCTGATAGAAAGGTGTCAGAATACACTGTGCATGACGGGCTGTTTTGGCAGCCAGAGGAGGACCAACACAATATTATGCCATAATGTTATGCCTGGTCGGTGTATACTAAAGTGCTGTTCGATGCTCAATAGATCTGAAGGTCTTGCCTTTCTATAACAGTAGCTCCTGTGTGTGTGTGTGTGTGTGTGTGTGTGTTTAAATAACGGACTTGGTGATTCCGTTATTCCATTATCAGTACACACTCACGTGTTTTCTGGATAGTGGTGACAGCAGGGCCCTCTGCCTCCTGTAGCAGAGCATAAACAGTGATTTTGTACTGTGTGTTTGGGTTCAGGTCGCTAAAGCAGTGCTTGTTTTCAGAGCCATCCAAGCTCACTTCCTGCTTCTGGCCATCTGTAATATGAAACATTGTCAATAAACAACTGTAAATCAGAAGGAAATGTAAATGCAGACAGAAAAAGGCACTCTGTTGATGAATTGTACTCACTAAGTGCACTGTGTAGAAGTGTGGCCTCTCACTCATAGCCAATATCAAAGGTACTGTCTATAAGTTTCTGAATTATTCTACCTACCGTGCAGGGATAATAGTGATTTATGTAGCTCTTATGTGGCAAGTTTCAACCACGACTTGATTTGTATTGTTAATAAACAGTTTGTCTTTTCATGCACCTGCTTCAATGTTGTCAAAAAACTCAAATGGTTTCACAAAATAGTTTACATCCCGTTAAGGTGTCAAAAAGCATTTAATCCTTCACATCTCAGCCTAAAAAGAATCAAGTACATTTTTCTTATGAGTTCATTTGTCTTTTCTAACCTTTTCCAAGGTTTCTTCATAACAACCGATTAGAACTACCTTCAAGCTCAATCTGAGCACCCTTTCTGTTGAAGCAGGTTAAAAAATGTTGATATCTATGTGTCATATTGACTGAAGCATTTCAGTAAGCTTGACAACTTGCTTAAAAAAAATCTAACCCACTTAGCTTGAGAGTTTCTCTATAACTAAGACGAAATAATAATCAAATATGAAAATGAGAACATTATAAAAGACAGAGCTTATTCCTGGCTGTCTGGTTATAAAAAGTGTGCTTTGCCTAAAAATATCAAATACCATATGCCAGAATGGTCATGACACTAATTATTATATTATATTTTTAGCTACTGGCGATATCACAACATATGGCCATAGACTTGTCATCTTCCCAACCATCATATCCTCACCCTTCTGACCTGAGACCTAACACCTGTGCACAATCCTGATGAACTGCTTCTGGGCTTTCTTCTGCTTCTTAGAGCCACCCGCACTGGCTAGGTCTTAAAATCTGCAGTGATTATATGATTCATTTTGCCTAAACTTGTCTGACGCTGTGGTTATAGTAAAAACTCAACATGTTCACATCTTGTTTATTAACACAACTGTTTCTCTAGTCGTTGCAAAATTAAGTATTGTTACACTGCTATTCACTGTGTGATCAATATCAAATGGGTTCTTCCTTTTAAGTGTAGCTAATCTAAAGCTTTCTCCCTAATGAATTTCTTGCTCATGTGCCAAATGAGTATAAACCTGGATTATTATAAAGCTGCTAAACAACAAAGTTGTTGAAACAACATGAAAGTGAAAAAAGTTTAATTGTATTGATAACACAACTACTCCTCATTCCAGCTACCTTAAAGTATACTGTGACACCTGGTGATGTTACATTTGTCTAGCAGTGCCTCAGTCTCAGTTAGGGAAGTGTGCTGATCAGTCTCAGTGATGGGGTGTGTCCTCAGTGCATACCAGTCTCAGTGATGGGGTGTGTCCTCAGTGCATACCAGTCTCAGTGATGGGGTGTGTCCTCAGTGCATACCAGTCTCAGTGATGGAGGTGTGTCCTCAGTGCATACCAGTCTCAGTGATGGAGGTGTGTCCTCAGTGTTATCAGTCTCAGTAGTGGGGTGTGTCCTTAGTGCCTATCAGTCTTAGTGGTTTCATTGATGGAGGTGTGTCCTCAGTGCATACCAGTCTCAGTGGTGGGGTGTGTCCTCAGTGTTATCAGTCTCAGTGATGGAGGTGTGTCCTCAGTGTTATCAGTTTCAGTGGTAGGGTGTGTCCTCAGTGTTATCAGTCTCAGTGGTGGGGTGTGACCTTAGTGTTATCAGTCTCAGTGATGGAGGTGTGTCCTCAGTGTTATCAGTCTCAGTGGTGGGGTGTGACCTCAGTGTTATCAGTCTCAGTGATGGAGGTGTGTCCTCAGTGTTATCAGTTTCAGTGGTAGGGTGTGTCCTCAGTGTTATCAGTCTCAGTGGTGGGGTGTGACCTCAGTGTTATCAGTCTCAGTGGTGGGGTGTGACCTCAGTGTTATCAGTTTCAGTGATGGGGTGTGACCTCAGTGTTATCAGTTTCAGTGGTAGGGTGTGTCCTCAGTGTTATCAGTCTCAGTGATGGGGTGTGACCTCAGTGTTATCAGTCTCAGTGGTGGGGTGTGACCTCAGTGTTATCAGTCTCAGTAGTGGGGTGTGACCTCAGTGTTATCAGTTTCAGTGATGGGGTGTGTCCTCAGTGTTATCAGTCTCAGTGATGGAGGTGTGTCCTCAGTGTTATCAGTCTCAGTGGTGGGGTGTGTCCTCAGTGTTATCAGTCTCAGTGATGGGGTGTGACCTCAGTGTTATCAGTCTCAGTGGTGGGGTGTGACCTCAGTGTTATCAGTTTCAGTGATGGGGTGTGACCTCAGTGTTATCAGTTTCAGTGGTAGGGTGTGTCCTCAGTGTTATCAGTCTCAGTAGTGGGGTGTGACCTCAGTGTTATCAGTCTCAGTGGTGGGGTGTGACCTCAGTGTTATCAGTCTCAGTAGTGGGGTGTGACCTCAGTGTTATCAGTTTCAGTGATGGGGTGTGTCCTCAGTGTTATCAGTCTCAGTGATGGAGGTGTGTCCTCAGTGTTATCAGTCTCAGTGATGGGGTGTGACCTCAGTGTTATCAGTTTCAGTGGTAGGGAGTGTCCTCAGTGTTATCAGTCTCAGTGGTGGGGTGTGACCTCAGTGTTATCAGTTTCAGTGATGGAGGTGTGTCCTCAGTGTTATCAGTCTCAGTGATGGAGGTGTGTCCTCAGTGTTATCAGTCTCAGTGATGGGGTGTGACCTCAGTGTTATCAGTCTCAGTGGTAGGGAGTGTCCTCAGTGTTATCAGTCTCAGTGGTGGGGTGTGACCTCAGTGTTATCAGTTTCAGTGATGGAGGTGTGTCCTCAGTGTTATCAGTCTCAGTGATGGAGGTGTGTCCTCAGTGTTATCAGTCTCAGTGATGGAGGTGTGTCCTCAGTGTTATCAGTCTCAGTGATGGGGTGTGACCTCAGTGCCTATCAGTCTCAATGACCCGGGAACTGAAGATTAATTGAGATTAACTGAGTTTTACTGTCAGAACTCTCTACTGCAGCATTTAAAAGTTTACCTCAATTAATGCATTGATTCAATTCAATGAGCTTTTAAAAACTCTTGTGGCAAAAGCCATGAGCTAGAAGATACTGGGCAGAGGCATCGCAGGAGATGAAGGAAACTATACAGCCACAGGACATCTTCTCAAACAAGCCTCATCTGATTCAGCTCAGCAGCACAGAAACATTTCCTCTATTCTCCTGTCAATTTCAGCATGCAGACAATATTCACCCGACTTACACTCACTCACCGCTATCAGTAAAGCACAGCTGCGCAACACACACACACACACAAACTGTCTTCGAATCTAATCAATTCTTATGTGTCGTATAATTCACTTTCCTCTTTTTCTCTTTTTACAAAATCATAACATGATAATATGTTTTAAAAGAACTGATCATAATGGGGAAAAAGTAAATTACTGCTATATAAATAAACAACCTAGACAGATCAAGATGGAAAAAATAATGGCTTTGAATCCAGCGTTAGAATCAAACATAAAATCAAATTCTTAGAGAGTTCCACAATCAATATAAGTTTAGTATGCAGTGCACTGTGTGTGTGTGTGTGTGTGTGTGTGTGTGCAAGATCAGAGCGCCTTTCATATCTGGCTGAGCCTCGGGCGTTTGTCTCTCTTTACAGAGGGCAGATTTACTGAGAGCTCAGTTCTTCATCCCCACCATGAGAGAGTGTGTGAGCATGCCTGATTATAAGCCACAACCATCTCCCACCCTCAGACATATGAAAGACTAAAACTACATCCTCATCTTAGTCAAAACTCCACAAGGAGTTCTCACAAAGGGAAGAGGGCTTTTTCTGGTAATTTGGTGTGTTTCTGCTAAATCAGCTTATTTATTGGACTGATAAAGCTTATAGCATTATAGCATGCACCATAATATGGAAAAAAAAAGGAAAAATTATAAACTGTGTTATACTTCCACACATAAAAAAATCCCAAGTGTTAGCCTTGCTTTAGTAGATAATCTTTATCTACTATATCTTTTCTATATCTTTTCTATACGACACTTGAATACTGTAATGACTTAAGAAGAATGAAGCCTTTAATCGTCATAATATACATTACAGCACAGTGAAATTATTTTCTACACATATCCTAGCTTAGGATGAGGGGCATTGGTGGTGGCTCAGTGGTAGGTTTCTCGCCTATCATGCGGAAGGCCTGGGTTCGATTCCCAGCCAATGCCTCAACCCCAGCCACTGGATGCAGTGCCGGTCCCAAGCCCGGAAAAATGGGAGGGTTGCGTTAGGAAGGGCATCCGGTGTAAGACATTTGCCAAGTTGTTGTGCGGACCAGTTGGGCCGCTGTGGCGACCACAAACAGGGAGCAGCCAAAAGCAACTTCTTCTATCCTAGCTTAGAGCACCCATGGTTAAGAGCCTTGCTCAAGGAGGCAGCTTTGTGGTGCTGGGGCTTAAACCCCAACCTTCTGATCAACAACCCAGCACCTTAAACATTTGAGCCACCAATCCTAATCCTAATTTCTAATCCCACAAGCCGCTGCCACCCGGAAGAGGATGAATTCCCTATTGCAGCTGGTTCTTCTCAAGGTTCCTCACCACTTTCTCCTCCGTCATGCTTATTAGGGTTCTAAATTTACATCTGGATTTTGGAAAGCCTTTTTATGACAATGTTTATTGAAATGACATCATACAAATAATTCTGAACTGAATATTTGTACTGTAATGTACCTCTGCTGATGTGTATTCAATATTCATCTAGATTCATCTGCCATTCATTTTGAAAAAAAAACCCCAGGCCTACAAACTTCCCATAAGCTCATAAACTAGTAGGGTTTATAAACTATTTCCGCAAGCGGAAGTGGTGTGTGGAAGTGTCTGAGGTGTGAATGTTTCCATTGTACTCACTGAGCAGGGACTCGATGGTCACACGGTACCGGGTGGCGTGAGGATGAGCTTGCCACTGAGCACACATACTGTTCACGCGTACCTGATAGGTGTTTAGATTTGTTACGCCCAGGTATACTGGAGAGAGAAAAAGACAGGCAGGGATTTAAAATGCATATTAGAGGAGCTTTTGGTTTGATAATAAACACAATTGTTTGGCCTTGATGGAATATAGCTGTGATTTAAACTGACTACAGCAAAAAAAAACTGTCTTTCTTGGGAGTAGAGTGTAAATGAGGGTGTGTGAAGAGCTGTTAGTTGTACTGTTCCTCAGACAGCACTATCTATCTTTATTCTAGACTTTAATCTCGCTAATGTCATATAACACACAGCAGCCACTATTTATTTCCATAAATGTAGTTATATTGAACAACAAAATTCAAGACTTCAAGACACAGTTCCATAAAGTATACAAGTTGCAGTGAAATGAAAACCTGGCCACTCCTACTTAGACTGTGCATCTAAATGAACTAAATTCGTTTGAAAAAAGAATGAATAAAAATAATCCAAAGAAAATGAGTTTCAGGTAACTTAACGACACAGGCTCTATTTTACCGCAGCCGAAAACATGGCCGCCATGTATAACAGCATAACAGGTATACTCTCTGTTTCTTTGATCTTTAATGTTACTAAGCCATGAGTTTTTTTTGTGGGTGTGTTCCAATACTTTTGATCACTCCTAATTTTCTGACCATTTCTGTTTTGTTGCACATCACTGTTTTTCTTTTATGACTGCCTCCACACTTGTGCCTTTTGGTTATTAAATACACACTCTGCATTTGCATCCAACCGTGAAAAAGAGGTAATAGAATGTTATGTGCATGACATTTGCATGTTACATGCAGTAGTATGATGTTCAATCATGTGACATCGAGTAACAGTGCGGGATGTGCAAAAATGCCGAAACTGAAAGATAAGTAAGATGTTAATGTGCATGTGAGATTCATGTAGTAACAGTAAAGTAGAGAATTTCAATTTAAGTTAAATGAGGCTTTATGGAATCTTGAGAAAGAGACTAGGATAAGATGGGGAGATGGACATGTCAGGATTAAGGAGTCTGATGGCCTGAGGGAAGAAGCTCCTCCTAAAGGATCTCAGTTTTGGCCAACAGACTACAGAAGTGAAGACTACAACAATCTAGTCAGACATTTACCTGGGAGTGTGGAATAGAGTCTCAACTAATAACCGACTGATTTTTTTTTGGTTTTTTAAATCCTTAAAAGATTACTTTATCACTATACAGGAAATAAGAAGACAATTTGCACAACAGAGTGGCACAACAGATAAACACTTGCTTTATCATCAGGAGGGTTTGAATCCCAGAGATACCACAGCGATCTGATGATGCTGTAGCTGCTTGGCATGTCTCAGAGTAAACGTGTGTGTGTGAAAGTGTGTGTGTATATAACTCACATGTTTTGGCTCTGCCAGTGAGAGCATCGCTGGAGCCCGTGGTGTACGTGGAGATGACCTTTACACTGTATTCCGTCCCACTCAACAGGTTTAAGATCAACATGGTGTTTACATCGTCACCGACGAATGTCTCCAGAGCACGGCCTGGAACTACACACACGCACACACACACACACACACAACTTAACTGGAAAATGTTTACACACAGGCAACATCTGGCCATTTAATTGATTCCTACAAATAGTACACTTTATTTCAATATAGACTGTGTTGAAGTATGTGGAGTATGCATTGCAGTCTCACAGGATAAAATAATGCAAATCAGTTGTATGCGAATGTTTTTTTTTTTTGTTCTGTGAGACAACACAGAAAGTATGTGAATGTTGCAGTATATGACAGGTTTTTTTCCCCCATCACTTATCACAGCAACTCAATTCTGGCAAACAGCCATAAAGTTTTTCACTCTTTAACATGCTTCAGCATGCATATTTTTCCTAGAAAAAAATGAAATGGAAATCATTTATTTAATTTCTACTCTTGCCTGGACTTTCCCGCTGCAAAGATAATCCTGTATAAAAAGAGAGTTAAACAAACATGCTGGAGAAATGAAATCGTTGCAGTGTGATTTTCTCCCACAGTCAACCTAATCAGTTCAGTTTGTGATCATATACCAGCTGTTAGATCATCATGATACTCCTGATCATCACCAAAACAGAGGAGATTGCTTACACACTCTGTACAGATGATGGAGGAAGTCTTTAAAATCAAAGTCATTCAGCGAAACAGTGAATGAATCGGCAAGAAAGTCACTGCTGATGCAGGAGTGAACACCGTTCAGTAGCATCAATTGGCAAAAGCATAATCCAGACAACAGTAATGTTATTGGACATTAAGTACATGATTGCCTGTATTTCTCATTGCTAGGTGTGTTTACCTGAGATGGGCTGGTATATTACCCTGTATCCCATGGTGGGAGAGGGGGGAGTGTCCCAGGTGATGCGGAAGCGATTGTACCATTCCTCTGACACTTTCAGGTTCTTAGGAGCAATGAGAGGCACTGAGGGGAAGAGAGAGAGCCCGAGAGAGAGAGAAAGATGGTGAGAGACCAAGAAAGACAGAGAGGGATCAATACGGGAGGACAGGGAGACAGCGGGAGAGAAAAAAGAGGGGGAGAGACATGGGTGAAAGAGTATGAGAGAGACAGAGGGAGGGGGGAGAGATAGAGAAAGATGGTGTGAGAAAAGGGAGTGATAGAGAAAGAGAAAGAAAGGGAAAGAAAAAAGAGGAAAAGGAGAGTGAGAGAGAGAGAGAGAGAGAGAGAGACAGAGACAGATGGTGAGAGACCAAGAAAGACAGAGAGAGAGAGATAAAGACAGAAAAGGAGGAGGACAGGGAGAGAGTGGAAGAGAAAAAAGAGGGGGAGAGACATGGGTTAAAGAGCATGAGAGAGAGAGGGTGGAGAAAAAAAAAGAGAGATAGAGAAAAATGGAGTGAGAAAGAGAGAGAAAGATAGAAGGAGAGAGATGGGTTAAAGACAAAAAGAGGGAAGGAGCGACAGAAAAAGAGAAAAAGAGGGAAGGAGAGAGAGAGAACACAAATAATTGAGAAGGAATGCTTTTAGTAATAAGCACTTTACATTAGCCGTAATCCAAAGTAATTAGACACGTACGTGTGCGAGAGGAGCGTGTACTGGCTGGTCCGTCTCCGTCTGCATAAACGGCTGTCACGCTCACTCTGTATTCCGTGTCTGACAGCAACGGCTGCAACACCACCGAGTTCTGATTGGCAGGAACCATAATCTACAGAACAGGAAGTAGCGCACTTAGGTTTATCATTATTTTTTTCATTTTGAGAGCACAGTCTATTTCTCTCAGAAAATCAGAATTAGAAAAACGTAGGACTAAATGCACTAAAATCCAGATGCTGCATCAGTGATGTTTGTAAGCATTTAAATAAAGGAACATAGTGAAAAAAAAGAGAAATATATGTTGATATGGTGAAGCTTTTTGAAGGAGATATTTATTTATTTAACATTCATGGAAGGAGTCTCCAGTGTCGGCACACTGTAACAGTCAGTAGGATAGAAGGCTTTGCACTTTCTGAACTTCGTGTCTTATTCATTTTATTAGTGAGAAGAAAGAGAGGCTGTTAAGGGAACTCCTTATAGCTGTTTAAACCCATAATTATCAGGTCTGCAATCTCCCAGAACATACCACAGTGTACAAACATGGCCGCACTGGACTCTCTGTCCTACAGCACACCGTGATCACACGGTTTTCACAGCCACTGCACAAAAGGACTTTCTTTCACCCAGTTCGTCATGAAGTATACATTCAGTGTTACACTTTGTTCCTGATTATTAATAATCCTTTTCTTAGTGTCTTTATCTGGTTATTGAATTTTCTTACTTTCTTGACTCACATGTTTTTGCCTAGCCCTAATTATTGCTGTTTGCTGATCGCCTGTCCATTGCCTGTTTTTGCTCATGTTTTTCTGTTGTTTTTATTAAAACTATTTTACCTATAACTGTATCATATATTGTTATTTATTTTTTGCAATATAGCTATAAACTAATAGAAAGTCCATGCATCTCTCCATGCATCCTCTACACTGCTTGACCTGGAGCCTATCCCAGGAGACTCAGGGCAGGAGCCAGGTTATATCCTGGACAAAATGCCAGTCTATCGCAGGGCACAGTCTCACACACACACACACACACACACACACACACACACACACACACACACACACAGAGTTGCTAAAGAGACACTGAGATGCCAACCAGCCTACAACACGTCTTTGTACTCTGGGAGGAAACCAGAGTGCCCAAGGGAAACCCCCAAGGCACAGGGAGAACATGACAACTCCACACACACACACACACACACACACACACACACACACACACACACACACACACACATACACAGAGACAGGAATCAACCCCTGACCCTGGAGATGTGAGGCAAGCATGCTAATCACTAAGCCACCATAACCCCCACTAATAGAAAGTACAACCTGTTATTGAAAAAGATGTAAGGCTGGTAAATGTCTGTGGTGTAAAAGACATAAAACATTACAGATGTGCTCTTCTTGGAATAATTATTAGCACCACCCTGTTATATTTTCCAAATAGCCTTTAACAATGCCTTTAACTAAAGTAGAACATATTAAAATCATTCTCATGGCTGGATGGATTGGGAAGCTGTCTTAAGGTTGCGATGAAGTTTAACAGGAAACATGGTGAGCACATCACACACACGACACTGTTGGCAACCTGGGAGCTGAAGTTGTGAGAAATGACTCAGTGTGTGATTAGAAAGAAACACACAGAGAATGCTTTTAGTTACTTTTTAAAAAGTTCAAACGTCCCTTATGTATAAACACTTTTGGGACAGCTTATAAATTTAACCCTGCAGACTCACGTGAGATATATACACAAGTGTTCCTTGATGCTAAGCTTGTATAGACAGTCACAGCTATAACACTGGAATTGCCCTACAGAGATCCTAGTGATCATAAACTACTGTACAGGCTGCGTGTTACACGCTGCAAGTCACAGCGTGTAGAATATCTACAGTTTAGAAAACAGGCTTAGGATAAATATCATAATTCAGTCGCATTTAGAGGTCTAGTTGAAAAAGTGTTATGAAAAATAAGACATTTTTCTCTTAAATGCCACAGCTCCAGGCGATAGGACACAGAGTAATAAACAACAGAATGCAGAATGCAGTGGGGATTTAAAACATGATGTGAAATCTATGGAGTAAAATAGTACAAAGATACTAAATATAGTACAAAGATAGTACAAAATTATTAAAATAGGACACAAATAGTACAAAAATTACTAAAAAAAAAGGACAAAAATACTAGAAATAGGACAAAAAGGTACAAAAATTAACAAAATCAGAACAAAAATACTGAGGTAGTCATATGTGCAAGAACAGACAGATATGATAGATGGACTGATATACAAGTATATACAAAAATATACAAAAGAAACAATAATGAGAATAATAAAGAAAAATTGCAGAGTGCATTGAGGACGCAAAATATGGTAAAAAAAAAAAATCTGTACAGTAAAATAGTACAAAAATACTAAAAAATATTACAAACATGGTACAAAAATACTAATAATAAGACAAAAAGTACAGAAATACTAAAAATTGTACAGACAGTACAAAAATACTAAAAATAGGACAAAAATACTAAAAATGCTACAAAAATACTAAAGAATAAGATAAAAAATACTAAAAATAAGACAAGAATAGTACAAACATACTACAAATTCTACAAAAACAGTACAGAAATACTAACAAATAAGGCACAAAAATAAAATAGGACAGAAACAAAATTCTATAATAAACTAAAAATAGGACAAAACAACTAAAAGTAAGACAAGAATAGTACAAAAATACTAAAATAGGACAGGAATAGTATAAAAATACTAATAATAGGACAAAAAAGTACAATACTTAAAATAGGACAAAATATTACAAAAATACTTAAAATAGGACAAAACTAGTACAAAAATATTAGAAATAGAACAAAAATACTAAAATTAAGACAAGAATAGTAGAAAAATACTTTTTAAACTGATTTATATGCTTTATTTATATGTTTCTTATATATCTATAGTTTTGTTCTTAGCATTGCACTAGTAACATACATACAGAGTGCTACAACCTGTCTTTGTGTTACTGTCTCTATTGCTGCTGGATATCTGGAATGTCCCTTTGGATCAATAAAGTATCTATCTATCTATCTATCTATCTATCTATCTATCTATCTATCTATCTATCTATCTATCTATCTATCTATCTATCTATCCAAAATAGGACAAAAACAGTAGAAAAATAGTACAAACATAGTACAAAAATACTAAACATTCTACAAAAACAGTACAGAAATACCAAGAAAAGGACAAAGTCAGTACAAAAATACTGAGGTAGTCATATGTGCAAGAATAGACAGATATGCTAGGTGGACTGATAAATTATACAAATATACATGTATACTGTGTGTCTACACAATACACTACTATCTGATAGATTAGAAATGACAGAAGAGCAAAGCAAAAAGGTTCAATTATGATCATTTAGATCAGCCAAAATGCAACTTATTCTATCCTGGTTTACATATAGAGTTGAACTTCTCAGGAAATTCTTTTTCACTTTGTCTCTGAAAAGCACATACATACATACCAAGAACATGAAAACATCTGGACAGAACGTATTTAATTGAAACATTTTAAAGTATATTAAACCTTACGAGGAGCTATAAAACTAACTATAAGCTACCAGTGTTTTTCAGAAAAACACAAAGGCACACAGGTGTTGCCAAACTTTTTTTTTTATAACGTATGCCAGCAGTGTTGCAGTTTCTTTTTAACTAGGCAATAAAATGTGCCTAAACGTCAACCTCATAAATCTACAGCCTCAGAAAGAAAAACCCAAAAACAACCAAAGTATGCTTTTATTCTTGAACCATTTTGCCATGCACATGAAAAAATATATTATAATTCTAGATATGACAATAAATGATAAAAGAACTACACTGCAATGCCCTGCAGATCTTATTTAACTTATTTACTTGTTCTTATTATTTAATATTTAACTTCCTATGTTTGTCATAGGGCTGGTCTGAGGAACACATGATGGTATTGTAGTAATTTACTGAGTAAAGCTTAAAAGGAAGGTTATTATGGAATAATAAAACAATACAATAACACAGAAACACTTCAAGTCTGCTGTTTGAAGACTACAAAAACATCAGGTTTCATCACATAAGCCAAGGATATGCTAATGTTCCTGGCAAATTCTTTTTAGACAGCAGAATAATAACAGTTTATACTTTATATCAAATGCGGAAACACCACTGTGGTGAACATTTTTGCACTTTAACAACTTTATCTCTCTCTCTCTCTCTCTCTCTCTCTCTCTCTCTCTCTCTCTCTCCTCTACCCCAATTCATCCTAACATACTAGCTGTCTTTTAGCCTGATATAAAGTCAGAAATGAGAGATATACCTCGGTTGCTCAAACCTAACACACACATACACACACGATGCAATCCAAATGAAAGTTTATAGAGCATGCATTCTGTATAAAGTATTTTGGAGAATTTAACCCAGAGTTCTGGGAAGCTCTTAAACATCAAACTTAAACATCAAGCTCTTAAACATCAAGCTGACCCAAAGCATTTTTATATGCTGAGGAACTGTCCACTGTATTTATGGTGCTGAACCACTGCCAGCGAGTTTGAATACAGAGCGACGCTTTGAGATGGACGCTAAATGTAAATACAGGCACAAATAAGATGAACGTTGGATATCACTGAATGGCTACATGAAACTGAGTAGGAGTTATAGGAGCAAATCAAAAAAGTCTCTGGACAAACATCAAAAAAAGTCATAATAAACAAGAAAGACAGAAGTTGGAAAGATGGTATGCTTAAAAAATCCCTTTTCCATGGAAGTGACAGTAGTGTATGGCATTGTGTTTTAGTGTGAGATATGCTGTAGTGTATCAGTACAGAGTGTCTATGTGTGTATCAGTACAGTGTGTCTATGTGTGTATCAGTGTGTCTATGTGTGTATCAGTACAGTGTGTCTATGTGTGTATCAGTGTGTCTATGTGTGTATCAGTACAGTGTGTCTATGTGTGTATCAGTACAGTGTGTCTATGTGTGTATCAGTGTGTCTATGTGTGTATCAGTGTGTCTATGTGTGTATCAGTACAGTGTGTCTATGTGTGTATCAGTGTGTCTATGTGTGTATCAGTGTGTCTATGTGTGTATCAGCTGTACTGTATCAGCATTGGGTGTCTATGTGAGTATCAGCTGTAGTGCAGTAGTACAGCGTCAGTGTGAATAAAATCTGCACTCACCACTTGTTCGGCTCTGTCTCCGCGTGTTGAAACGTAGGATATTCTGTACTGATGCACGTTTGAGCCGAGCAGTTCCCACGATGCTAGCATGCTGAATGTAGTAAAATCGCTCAGCTTCAGACCTCGCACACCCACCCTAACCACTACAAATATGCACACATCAAACACAAAAATAATTATCACAGTACCTTTTTAGAAAAAAACAAAACAAAAAACACCAAAGCTGTTCTCCGTACCTGCTGTAGTTGTGGTTGTAGTTGCTGCTGTCGTTGTTCTAGCAACTAAAAAGAGAGTGAAAGAATTATTGAAATAAATATTTTAAAAGGATAAAAATTATAGAAAGAGACAAGGCAAGCTTTTGTCACAATAATTTGGTTGTTAATTATTGGTTTTAGTTTACATGTAGTTTTACCACGGGATTAGTGCCGTGTTAGATAATCTGTAGTTTTACTGATGGGATTAGGGATTTTAGGGATTACTAGTCTGATTTTAGATTATCTGATACTTCACTGATGGGATTAATGTTGTATTTGGTGTTAGAACCAGCCCAGACAGGACCCGCTCGTTTTTGAATGGCGTAGATGATAGATAGATTTGGGGCTAGATAATACATAGAATTAGATTTCCTAATACCATTTGAGAGACAGACAGATAGATAGATAGACAGATAGGGCAGACGGACAGACAGACAGACAGATAGATAGATAGATAGATAGATAGATAGATAGATAGAAAGACAGACAGATAGACAGATGGACAGACGGACAAGGGCAAGGGCAAGGGAAAAACAGATAGATAGATAGATAGATAGATAGATAGATAGATAGATAGATAGATAGATAGATAGATAGACTAGACTAGACAGACAGACAGAAAACAGAGGACAGACGGACAGACGGACAGACAGATAGATAGATAGATAGATAGATAGATAGATAGATAGATAGATAGATAGATAGATAGATAGATAGATAGATAGATAGATAGATAGATAGATAGTAACAGATGATAGAGACAGACGACAGACGACAGACAGACAGACATAATAGATGGATAGATCGGACAGACAGATAGATAGATAGATAGATAGATAGATAGATAGATGAGATAGATAGACAGAATGATAGATAGATAGAAGATAGATAGATAGATAGATAGATAGATAGATAGATAGATAGATAGATAGATAGATAGATAGATAGATGCACACACATTAAGACACCACTGAATCACGCTTTTCGTATATATGATCACACCAAATATCTAGTTAGCTGTAAGAGTGAATTAATTGGTTGTTAGTCAGAATTCATGAGGAGCTGAAATGTGATGTGTTAGGCATCTTTCGCACTAGGCTTTTTTGCACATTGTGCTAGAGCACATTGTATCATTTTACACTATTTACTATATCTATTATATATTTGGAAAATAAATAAGGATAAGGATCGACTGATAAGACGTAAAGCTACAGTCCTGGGGTCTGCTATATATTGACAGATTTAATAAATGCAAACCAAACTAGCAGTTGTGATTGGCCCAAGTGAGGTAAGATTTTGGGAATTACAAAAATCTGAAGAGAATGTGAGAGATTAAATCCAGGGTAAGAAGAGAAGAGCAGTGAGAAGTAGTGTAGCATAACTCTATGTGTGTGTGTGTGTGTGTGTGTGTGTGTGTTTGGGTTAGCACCTTGTACTGGTGGGGTTTAGTGACAAGATTGTTTAGATGTAGATCTTTATCAACTCATGAGTCTTCTTATATTTGAGAAACAGGTAAAAAATGCTTGGCTGACCTCACATATGGGTTTTGCCTGGACTTAATTAATGTCTTTAAAGAGTATTGTATATTCAAATTTAGGACTTGTTTATTCAGGTCACGTTCTGTTAGCCTTTCAACATATTTTTTCAATGTATTCAGCTCGTACGTTCCAATGTTAGAAACGTCCAAGGTCTAACAATAACAAAAATCTATAAAGAGATAACATAATTACCTGCAGGTCAGAATATTTAACCCTTAAACAGAAAACACAAGCACCTCTGAGTAAGATCAGAAACTTGTTTTCATCTCCATCAATTCTTGTTATAATTTATCTCATTTTATACAACTGAGCAAATGATTCAAACTCACAACCTTCCAATCAGTAGTCCAACACCTTAACCACTAAAGCTGCCACATCCCCACATTTGTGTAAATTAGATGTACATGAGGGAAAATGAGCTGTGTAATATGAATATGTGAATCTTCTTTATTTTACCGCCAGTAATTTAAAGTACAGTTTCATAAATTTGACACAGATTTATTCCTACACTCATATATACAAACTGGTCATGAGTAAAAACTTATAAGAAGCAAATTATCTACTATACAGAGAGATAAATCCTCCTGCCTCATGAGTGTGTGTATAAGCGTATGTTTTCTGTGCTAGCTGGTGTGTGTGTGAGGCCACACTACCTCTCTGGTGATTCCTCCACTGGCTGGCTTCCAGATGAGCCTGTAGAGGGAAATGTCAGAGGTTGCATGCTGCCAGCTCACTCTCAAACTATCTGTGGTCACCTCACTGCTCCTCACGCTCACAGGGACAGGAGCACTCCCTACACACCACACACACATACACACACACACACACACACACACACACACACACACACACAAAACACAACACAAAAACCGCAGCTGTTGATGGTGCATAAAAGTGATTTCAAACTGGGATAAAAGCTCTTGTGCTCATTCTCACTAGTTGTAAAGCTCTCAGTCAGAGGATCGGCATGTCCCTCATCGTAGATGGCGTAAATAGCCACTGTGTACTCCGTCAAAGATTTGAGGTCACTTAGCAACTTTGTGGTAACTCGACCCACTTCAACCTAGAGAGAGAGAAATCAAACGATTATTTCATTTAAATACTAAAAGAAAAGTACATAAAAAAGTGTATTTTTCCTTTTTTTTGTTTTTTTGAACCCTGTTGTCCTGTTCATTACTGACCCTTTAAACCATACAGCAATTTAAACAATAATACACTAATAGGAAGGATTGAAAAGATAAAACGGACTAACCTCTCCACATTACAAGCTTGTATCAATTTTACAAACACCAGACATTTTTAACACTTTTATTTCCTCTTGTTATTATCCGGGTGAAAATAACCTGAGCAATTGTGTCACAGAAATACACTGATCAGGCATAAAATTATGACCACCTGCTAATACTGTGTTGGTCCCTCTTTTGCTGTCAAAACAGCCCTGACCCGTCATGCATTGTGTATTCTGACACCTTTCTATCAGAATCAGCATTAAACTTCTTCAGCAATTTCAGCCTTTGCTCCCCACGTGAATCAATGAGCCCTGGCCGCCCATGACCCTGTCGCCGGTTCACCGCTGTTCCTTCCTTGGACCACTTTTGATAGATACTGACCACTGCAGACCGGGAACACCCCACAAGAGTTCCCACTGCAGTTTTGGAGATGTTCTGATCCAGTGGTCTAGCCATCACAATTTGGCCCTTCATCAAACTCGCTCAAATCCTTACGCTTGCCCATTTGTCCTGCTTCTAACACATCAACTTTGAGGACAAAATGTTCACTTGCTGCCTAATATATCCCACCCACTAACAGGTGCCATGATGAGGAGATACTCAGTCTTATTCACTTCAACTGTAAGTGCTCATAATGTTATGCCTGATTAGTGTATATTTAAAATGCATTCACTAGTTATTGAAACAGCTTAGATTTGAGCAGAACTTGAATTATAATCTC
>JAUCMX010000013.1:20518301-20520801 GCA_033459395.1 Hemibagrus guttatus
GAAATGAAAACATAAGCACATGGAGCTTGTCACCATGGAAACAGAAACATAAAGGGAGTTTTATGACAGATTGCACACAAAGAAAGAAAGAAAGAAAGAAAGAAAAAAAGAAAGAAAAAAAGAAAAAAAAAGAAAAAAAGGGAAAAAAAAGGGGAAAAAGAAAAAGGAAAGAAAAAGAAAAAAAAAAAAGGGAAAAAAGAAAGAAAGAAAGAAAGAAAGAAAGAAAGAAAGAAAGAAAGAAAGAAAAAAAGGGAAAAAAACTACAATAACTAAAAAAAACCTGAGAATTTATTTTTCTCTGAAACTGAGCTATACTGGTATTTGGAAAGTATTCAGACCATCTTTGCACACTTTATTGTACTATTTATTTCATTTGAAATTGATATAATGTGCTTTTCTGATCCATCCAATAATAACAAAGTAAAAACAGACTGGGGTGAAGGTTCACCTTTTAGCATTTGCCCCTGTGAAAGCTCTAGTGCCCCAGCTCAAGAGCAGAAGCTCACACTTCAATCCCCAACAAGGAACAGGGTTTTGCTTACACATATTTTCTGGGCTACTATATTGAAAATTATTTTAAATGAACAGGGTATGTGTTACTTTCCTCTTTTCACTGCTCTAGCATAACTCAGCAATAAAATGTTTCCCCCTCCATGAAGTCGCTAAAAATTTTTCGTTTCAACTTGGAAACCTGACAGACAGGGATGTTTCGAATCTGACGTGCCATCTAGTGAATGTTACTTTTAAATCTATTGGATGTACATAAGGTATGCAGGCGAGTGTCAGAACAATGCTGGTGAGTCAACTGCAATGAATATTTTTAGTCATGTATGTTATACATATGTATGCTACAACACGCATACACATATGCATATAACAGTAATGTATATATGTACTTTGGGGTCATTTTGAGCAAAATCGTTTGGGTACACCTGCCATATAACATCTGTTTTTGGACCTGAAGATAAAAGTTTATAAGGCTCCACATCGAATCTGATCAAGCTTGAGAGGATCCGTCAGGAGGAATGAGAGAAACTGGCCCAAAACCAGCATGTAGTGACTTACCCATAATCTTGAATCTGCCATTGTTGCCAAAGCTGCTTCTACAAAGTATTTTAATTTAATTTGCAAAACTTTCCCTAGGCTTGTTTTTATTTTAAATAATCTATAAAGAAAAATCATCTGTACATCTTGGTAGCATGTAAGAAGTCACCGCTGCTTCTCTGTCATTTTCTCCTCTAGATTTGGAGCCACTGCTTCCCTGCTGCTATCATAATCAACTGTTAGGTCAGTTATAAAGAACTTAGCACCTTAGACTAATGTTGACTTCTAATGTGTTTTAACACTTGTAGAAATATAAACCTGCATATTATGCACCTCCAACTACAGAGATTATGTATTCCCACACACACACATATACACACACACACACACACACACAAACACACACCTCCTCTGGTTTGCCACCTTTGGAGGCATAGTACACCACTCTATACTTCTCCACTGTTCCAGGAGCATGGGTCCAGGAGACACGAAAACTCCTAGCTGTGACCTCAGAGGTCACAAGGTCACTGGGTGCATCTGGAACTATATTGGAGGTAGGTTCACCTACGTTCCCACATACACGCACACACACACACACACACACACACACAGGTCATTTTCACTTTACAGACACCATAAAGACGCTTAAAAGTGTACATGTATTTAATATGTTCAATCAATATTGACTAAAGGCCTTGTCTATTCATGAGTCAATTTAAGATCATATATGGATGTCTGTGGATGTGTGTATTAGTCAGTTAGCGTGCTGTTTGCTCTCTAGATGCTGACCGTTGATCACCCTATTAAGATGCTCCACACGCTGACACACGGTTCTGGTCAAACCCTCCACTATTGAGCTCATCACATTAAAGTCAGCCACGTTATACATATGGGTCTCTTCTGGGGGAGATGCAATCATCCTCAGCTCATTTTCATCAGCGTTCTTCACACCTACACACACACACACAAAGAATAGTGTATACTTCCAAGTCTACACTGATACAACATAGTGATCTATGTTAATGTTCATGTACCGAGAAAGAAGAAGAAGAAGAAGAAGAAGAAGAAGAAGAAGAAGAAGAAGAAGAAAAAACTAAGTGTATTATATGGTGGTACTGTAGATTCGTACCAATGGCAAACAGCTCTATCCCTGCATCCCTGAGACTCTGGGCAGGGCCGATGACATCATCCTGAGATTTCCCATCTGTGATCAGGATTCCGATTTTTGGAACATCTGTTCTGGATCCAGACTCAGGCTTAAAGCTGTTCTCAAGAATGTACATCAGGGCTAGACCTGCAAACACACACACACACACACACACACACACACACACACACACACACACACACACACAGACACACAGAGTTGTCAAAGAGTTGCCATATTCTAAGCTGTTTAACACATCGGCTCAAGTGGTTAAGGCTCTGTGTTGTTGATCAGAAGGTTGGTTCAACC
>JAUCMX010000013.1:20523301-20570801 GCA_033459395.1 Hemibagrus guttatus
CCTTTTTGTAAAACTTTAAATTGATATTTAGATTGTTTGATTTTCACAACACAGATGACACACACATTCTCTGTTACCTGGTTTGGTTTTGGCTCAAAAATGGTGTATAACAAATTTAAGTGTGTGTGTGTGTGTGTGTGTGTGTGTGTGTGTGTGTGTGTGTGTGTGTGTGTGTGTGTGTGTGTAAAAACAAAGGACAAAAAAAGGCAGTGATGTATTCATTTATTTTACTGTCTGAATAGATTATGTAAAGAATTACACATTCTCATTCATCTTGTGTAAAATAAACATAAAGTAAATGAGTAATGCAACATCAATCTGACAGCTCTCCTGTCTCAGACTGCTGGTGACCTGTAGAAAAAGAAAACACAAAGCACTGCTCAACATAAATTCAGCATAACACACACACCACTGCACATAACCGCATTCCCATCATAGCATTCTCAAAATGTGCAAGTGCAGACCTCACTCCTTCACTTCTCTAGGTAGTGAGTGTGGAGGTGTGCAGAGAGAGAAGGACTGTGGAATGTGTTGTGTTAGTGTGCTTCCTACTGACGAGTTCAGGGCAGCTACTGCTTCATGCTCTAAAGCAGACAGGCATAGCTGAGGATGTAGGAGTCACTGAAGAGGCTGGTGGTTTACAACAGTGTCAGTGTTCCAGCCATCAGAAAGTTACTTCTTAACCATGTTTAAACACATGGCTAAAGCCTTAATGTGAAAATCTGAGCCTGTATTAGCCTTTACGCCATTTTTGGAAGTAATAACCATGTCTGACAGGTGAAGGCGTTTTATTAAAAAGTCTAAGATTGTCTTCTGAATCGCAGACTCTGTCAATAAAATTGAAGGAGCTGTAAGTTTAAGTGAAGGAGGTGTGGCCTCAATACATTTACATTTACATTTACATTTCTGGCATTTGGCAGACGCTCTAATCCAGAGCGACGTACAAAAGTGCTTTAGTTCTCAGTCAATGAATACATTAACACTGGAGGTGTGGCTCTATACCTGTTGGTCTAAGCGGAGGAGGTGTGGCCTCTATACCTGTCAATCTAAATAAAGAAGGTGTGGTCACTATATCTGGCAGTCTAAGTAAAGAAGGTGTGGTCACTATATCTGGCAGTCTAAGTAAAAAAGGTGTGATCACAATATCTGTCAGTCTAAGTAAAGAAGGTGTGGTCACTATACCTGGCAGTCTAAGTAAAGAAGGTGTGGTCACAATACCTGTCAGTCTAAGTAAAGAAGGTGTGGTCACTATACCTGGCAGTCTAAGTAAAAAAGGTGTGATCACAATATCTGTCAGTCTAAGTAAAGAAGGTGTGGTCACAATACCTGTCAGTCTAAGTAAAGAAGGTGTGGTCACTATATCTGGCAGTCTAAGTAAAAAAGGTGTGATCACAATATCTGTCAGTCTAAGTAAAGAAGGTGTGGTCACTATACCTGTCAGTCTAAGTAAAGAAGGTGTGGTCACTATACCTGTCAGTCTAAGTGGAGGAGGTGTCGCCTCTATTCTTGTCAGTCTAAGTAGAGGAGGTGTGATCTCTATACCTGTCAGTCTAAGTGAAGGAGACATGGCCTCTATAGCTGTTAGCACAACTAAAGGTGGCATGGCCTCTATACCTGTCGGTCTAAGTGGAAGAGGTGTGGCCTCTATACCTTTTAGCCTAAATAAAGGAGGTGTGGCCTCTATACCTGTCACTCTAAGTGAAGGAGGCGTGGTCTCTATAACTGTCAATCTAAGTGAATAAGGTGTGTCTACACTTGTCAGTCTAAGTAAAGGAGGCATGGCCTCTATACTTGTCAGTCTAAGTAGAGTAGGTGTGGCCTCTATACCTGTCAGTCTAAGTGGTAAGTAAAGAAGGAGTGGCTTCTATACCTCTTGTTTCAAGTGGTAAATGGAGTAGACATTGCTTCTATAAAGGAGGCGTCGGCCTCTAAGCAGCAGATCCATGTCTTCTAACTTTTTAAATCTATCACCTTATTTCCCCATTTGAATCAAACTGCTTGCACCATTACAATTACTGTATTTGTACTGCATCTCACACATGAAGCATGTATTAAAGATGTTTAAGATATTTTTTTCACTGTATAGATGCCTCTCAAGAAAAGATGTATATGTCTAAACATATCAGAGTTAACATTAGAACCATTGTAGAACTGTATGGCTTTAGTAACTTTAGTAAACTTTGTTTACCACATGACGTTACGCCACCACATGTATGATAAGGAATGTGGCTTTTGGCACCAGTGCAAGATTGAGGAATATAAATTATGTGCAATGTTTAATGTTATTTAATCAGATGATTGTGAATGTGTCAAAGTTGCAGCCACTTGCACATTAACATAAGGGAATAATCCCTTACCCTTGATGGTCGTGCTGCAACTCGCCTCACAGTTAAGTTGATGTGCTCATCACAATTTGCCTTCATTGCTCATAATCCCATTTCATGTCTGCTATCAAGTCTGTACAGATTTGGAGCATGATGCATATGTGCACACACACACACACACACACACAGAGAGAGAGAGAGAGAGAGAGAGAGAGAGAGAACAGATTCAAATTTTTTGGGTTGTATGAGGCAAGTGGGGTTACTGGTCTGGGAAAATACACACACACACACACACACACACACACACACAAAAAATCATGCTGATGATTTATACATTTACACATGTATTTTTAATCCTGGAGCAGACAGGGAGCAGTATGGCCGTGTGATTTGTGTCCTCACGTCCAACTTAAGGTTTAAACCTGCTCATCAGAGAGGAGAACCTGCGCTGCTGAGATAACGTCTCGTGTTAGGTTTAAAAGGTAGGAAACAAATTACATTTGCTTATCAAAACGTTGCTAGTCCTGCACTCTCACCTCCAAACTGTCAGCAATTTTGTTCTTTACTTTACACACCCCAGCACACGTGCACACACAGAGGTGTTACCACAAAACCTTATGGGAAATCAGAGAATGTGGAGTTCTTCACACAGTTCTCTACACTAAACCAGTAGAAGCAAACAGTTTATGTGTGCGTGTGTGTGTGTGTGTGTGTGTGTGTGTGTGTGTGTGTGTGTGTGTGTGTGTGTGTGTGTGATTGCACTTTTCACTAGCCTGTTTGTCTTTACCTTATGCAAAGTACACACACACACACACATTCTCATGCATCCTCCTCAGGTTTCAACGAAGAAAAGAAAAAACGCTCAAGGTAACCACAGACATATTTCCCCTTTCAAAAACCAAAATAAACAATACACACACACACACACACACACACACACCATCTACCACTAATGCCATGCTACATAGGACTAAGAGTGTGTAATATCTTAGCAGCTGTTCACTGGTAAGTATAGCTGTTACAGGCCAATTACAGCCACAGTATTAGTGTTTAATATCCTTCCTGCCCTGGGAGAAAAGAGAGAGAGAGAGAGAGGGGAGAGAGAGACAGAGAGGGAGAGAGGGAGAGAGGGAAAGAGAGAGATAACAACAGGGTGTGGAGAGGGCACACCTGTATGCCCCATGGGAGAATGTGTGAATGAGTAAGGGACAGAGAGAGAGAGAGAACAAAAGAGAGAGAGAGAGAGAGAGAGAGAGAGAGAGAGAGAGAGAGAGAGAGAGAGAGAGAGAGAGAGAGAGAGAGAGAGAGAAATGACCACAAGAATAAAGGAATTCAGCAAGTATGGACATAAAGAGTCAACAAGATTTCAATTAGGTAATGAGAGCAAAGCAGAAAGAAAAAAGGAGAGAGAGAGATTTGAGTTTGAGCGTCAGAATATTTTTAAATCAGATATTCTTCATCAAAACAATTAGCTACTAAATGAGAAAACGACAAGTAAATGCATGAAATGCATAAATGGTGCGAGTGAGTCACGGCTGCACGTGCCGTCTTGCTCAAAACTGTGTGCACATACATCAGGACTAATTTTCACTCACATCAAGCTGCACAAACATTCCTTCATCTTCAGTTAATCCTGGAAACACCAGACACGAGGCGGGAATACACTCAGGAATGGACACCAGTCTATTGCAAGTCCATTCCTTCTACTGGCATGCTTTTGGGAACCCTGAGGAAACCCACTCAGACACGTGGAGAACGCCCCAAACAGACGCTCAGGTTCAGAATTCAAAGCCTTAAACCAACACTATTGCTTTATTGTTCTCTTATAACTTTTGCAGAACATGCTACATGATTGTGGACAGTTTAACATGGGGAAAAAAAAGTCAGATTATTTAGAATAAATCCTTATATTAAAACCTGAGCTGGTTAATTTGTGCTCTCCTGTAAACATAATTTTGACTGATGGATGACTCAATCATTTCCTACAGCTTAGGTGTTCTTCATAAATCTGTTATTGATTGAGATTCTTTCATTAAAGGTCACTTTTTCAGTGGAATACGTTAGCGTGAATATTTAGCTTGTTACCCTGGAGCTGCATTCATTTCTCAATTATTGTTAACGTAAACTACAGTTAAATTTATCTTAAGGCAGATGTGTCAGCATTTCTGTGAGCCTTTTAAAGGTCATAAACTAAGTCTATTGGTTTTTATGCCTCTGGCACTCGGTAGTAAAGGTATTGCTGGTTGTTTTCGAGTTGTCTTTACTGTACCTCTGCCTAATACTCTTGTTAATGTGATATTTCAAAAATGGGTGTTTGGATGTTTGTAGGATTAATAGGATCGATCATCAGAGTAACCAGCAGATTTGGAGATGAAATGACCAAAAACAGGGTCAAGGCCACAGCAAGGTCAGATGTCTGAACTAGTTTTCCTTCAAAAGCTTCCTTCCTGTTTGAATATGTTCTCGTGGAGTACAAATTAATAACAAGAAGTACTAGACTTGCTGGTGGCAGAGGCTTGCGTCTCTGAGCTCTTATCTATTTTATGTTTTCTATCTCTGAAAACAGAACTGTAAAATTCCAGAAAAAAAGAAACACTATTATACTGCACACAGATACACTATTCATTGATAACATTTATTAAACTGATTAAAGCTGTCTCTTTATATATATGGACTGTTAATTAGTCAAATACATTCATTAGAACAGGATGGAGAGAAAAAAAAAAACAGGAAATGATAACAAATGGTTGACTAGACGAAGTAACTCCTACAGTCAGCTATATGTTATGGAAGACTGCTATGCTGGGACTTAAACAGAAAATTCTTTATTGTTAATGGAAAGTGATCTATTAAAATTCAATTTCTATTGTAACTCTATTTTCATTCTATTTCTATTGATATGTGATTCGATTTCTATTGTGAATGTGACAAATAAAAAATTTTTAATGAATCACTTTATTGCTTTTTTATGAATCGTATAGATTTTTTTACATTTCATTAAGTACATTTCATTGTAACTACTGATTGAATACTATCAGAAATTATTATATATTACATTCGACACTATAGATCACAGCATTCTCGTAGATCGCTTACAAAATCACATAGGTATTCAGGGACAGGTATTAAAATTGTTTAGATCCTACCTGTCTGATCGATACCAATTTGTACATTTAAATGGAGAACTGTCCGGTGTAATGTCAGTGAAATATGGGGTCCCACAAGGATCAGTTTTTGGACCTCTGCTGTTCTCAATATACATGCTTCCCTTGGGTAACATCATTAGAAGACATGGGATTAGTTTCCATTGTTATGCTGACAATACCCAGTTATATTTTTTTCCATAGTTCTACACAAAGAACATATATTTCTTCCGTCTTTCTCCATCAACTTTTCTTATTTTCAACACATTTGTAGCTGTCTGTACTCTCTACCCTTTTCTATGTTCTCACAGAAGCACACTCGCATTTCTGGATTTTTCTTTCGCCCGTTTAGCTAGCACACTAGCCGTGTGAGGTGTGAGCTGGTGCGCTCTGTACTGGTTTCAGACTGATGACAATTCCAGACAGTATGAATATGTTGACTATAAGGTATTACAGTAAGCGGTTTTGACATTAATTTCGCTTGAGGGCCAGTGCAAACGAGGCAGTGGACTGTATGTGGCCTGCAGGTCCTTGCGATTGTCAAATGTATCTTAAAGTATGGCTGCAAATAGCCTGTGTAATTGCACAAATGAGTCTTGACTTGTTTTTAACACTGCCTGTAGAATCCAGCCATAAATTAGCTTCAGTGTATACAAATCTGCCACCTTTTATTAATATCTAGTGCATTATACGCCTCCTGGGCACAATGGATAGAAGACTGTATGAACGGAGAAATACACACACACACACACACACACACACACACACACACACACACACACACACACAGAGTAAACGGATGAATCTGTACTCAAGGGATAGATATAATTAATAGATATAATCCTCTTGCTCGTTTCATCACCCTATGAAAAAAAATTCTTGATACATCCTTTTATCAAATTATACCCCTTTACTTTTCTTCACGTACTCACTCACTCATCAGTCATTCATTCACTCATTGACTCACTCACTCACTCACTCATTCATTCACTTATCGAATTCATTCATTAATTGACTCAGTGACTCATTCATCGCTCATTTACTGATTCACAGACTGATTAGCTCACTCACACATCGCTCATCACTGGCTGACTCACTCACTCACTCCCTCACTCACTCCCTCACTCACTCCCTCAGTCATGTACTCACTCATGTACTCACTCACTGACACATTCATTCATTTAGAGCTACAATGCTTTACAGGTTTAGGACAGGAAGCACTTTATAAACTTATCACCACAGCTAATTCAATAACGTTTGTATTTAGGTCATGTCCCAAAACCTCTCAAGTTAGCAGTTATTAAGCCTCTTCTTAAGAAACCTAAACTAGACCCTAATGAATTATCAAATTACAGACCGATCTCAAACCTTCCATTTATATCTAAAATATTAGAAAAGGTTGTGTCTGCTCAATTATGCTCCTTCTTACAGGAAAACAATATCCTTGAAGAATTTCAATCAGGTTTCCCCATCATATCACAGAAACTGCACTAGTAAAAATCACAAATGACTTGTTTTTAGCTTTGGACCAAGGCTGCATCTTAATATTAGTCTTAGTCTTGATCTTAGTGCGGCATTCGACACTATAGATCATAACATTCTCGTAGATCGCTTACAAAATCACATAGGTATTCAGGGACAGGTATTAAAATTGTTTAGATCCTACCTGTCTGATCGATACCAATTTGTAGATTTAAATGGAGAACTGTCCAGTGTAATGCCAGTGAAATATGGGGTCCCACAAGGATCAGTTTTTGGACCTCTGCTGTTCTCAATATACATACTTCCCTTGGGTAACATCATTAGAAGACATGGGATTAGTTTCCATTGTTATGCTGACAATACCCAGATATATTTTTTCCCATTGTCTGTACCGCTTATCCGATCTATCCTCGGCCTGTGCCTATCTCAGGCATCAAGGCAGGATACACCCTGGACGAAGTGCCAACCCATCGCAGGGCTCAACGACACACTCATTCACGCATGCAATCACACACACTATGGGCAATTTAGAGACTCTCTAGAAGCATGTGTTTGGATTGTGGGAGGAAACCGGAGCACCCGGAAGAAACCCACCAAGCACGGGGAGAACATGCAAACTCCACACACACACAGTGAGCGGGAGTGAGACTCGAACCCAGGACACTGTAGGTGTGAGGCAAACGCGCTAACCACTAAGCCACAGTGCTGCCTACCCAGTTATATATTTCATCAAAACCATATGAAATATCTAAATTGTATAGATTAACTGAGTGTGTTAAAGATATTAAAGATTGGATGACTGATAATTTTCTATTACTAAATCCTGAAAAGACGGAGACATTACTTATTGGTCCAAAAAGCAGTACACAAAAGCTCTCATAATTCAACTTGCATTTAGAAGGATGTTCTATCACTACTAGCTTGACAGTGAAAGACCTGGGCATAATATTAGACAGCAACTTGTCCTTTGAAAATCATATCTCCAATAATACTAAAATAGCCTTCTTCCACCTCAGAAATATTTCCAAGCTTAGGAACATTTTATCTGTATTTGATGCAGAAAAGCTAGTTGATGCATTCATGACCTCCAGACTGGACTATTGTAATGCATTACTAGGTGGTTGTCCTGCATCTTCAATAAACAAGTTACAGTTAGTCCAAAATGCAGCTGCCAGAGTCCTTACCAGGTCAAGAAAATATGATCATATAACCCCAATATTATCATCCCTGCACTGGCTACCTGTTAAGTTTATAATTGATTATAAACTAGCACTACTTACGTACAAGGCACTAAATGGTTTAGCTCCCACATATCTAGCCAGTCTTCTAACACATTACAATCCATCACGCTCCTTAAGATCAAAACTCCGGACTTCTGGTAGTTCCCAGAATATCAAAGTCTTCAAAAGGGCAGAGCGTTTTCCTATTTAGCTCCTAAACTTTGGAATAGTCTTCCTGACAGTGTTCGGAGCTCAGACACAGTCTCCCAGTTCAAATGTAGATTAAAGTCATATCTCTCTAGCCAGGCATACACATAATACAATCCATTACCTTGTACTCCAGTACATCTGATTAAATGCACAATTATCATCTTGTGCCTGCTAATATTATGAACAGCAAATACGCTAATTCCTTTCCACTTGTTTCCCTTCTGCCACCCATCCCGAGGGATCCAGAGATGGACCAGCTCCTACTGAGTTCTGCTACGTGAGGATTTGAGTATTCAAAGCAACACTGCCAACACTTCCCTATGTGTAATTTGAGGACGACAACAACCTCCTAATTAATATATACATAAAATTCTACATATGCTGTATTTGCATCACACAACTGACTGTACATGATTGCAGAACAGACACTCTCCGGTGTCACCGAAATGAGGATGGGTTCCCTTTTGAGTGTGGTTCCTCTCTAGGTTTCTTCCTCATACCATCTAAGGGAGTTTTTCCTTGCCACAGTCGCCTCAGTCTTATTCACTAGGAATAATTTTGTCTAACATCTAGGACTGTTTGCATGTTTTTTTGTTTCTTATATTCTGTAAAGCTGCTTGAGACAATGTTCATTGTTAAAAGCACTATAGAAATAAAACTGAATTGAATTGAAAAAATGTAATTCACACATTCGTTCATTCACTCACTCACTCAATTACTTACTCACTGACACATTTATTCACACGTTCATTCACTCACTCACACATTCATTCACTCACTCACTCATCTTTCACTCACTCACTCACTCACTCACTCTCACACACTCTCTCACACACTCACTCACTCACACACATTCATTCACTCACTCACTTATTCATCTTTCCCTCACTCACTCACTCACTCACTCACTCACTCTCTCACACACTCTCTCACACACTCACTCATTCACTCACTCACACATACACTCATGCAATCAACCTTGTCTTAGCCGGTTTTCTCTTTAGCCTTACACTTTTTCTTTAGCAGCTTCAACATACTTCAACCCTCTGCACACACACACACACACACACACACACACACACACACACACACACACACACACCATCTACTACTAATGCCATGCTGCTGAAGCCAAATGCCTTTAGGAGAATTCCAGCTTTCATCTAACTCTAAATCCATGAATCAAACATGTCAGGCTAAACGTGACATTTTTAAACCTCGCAGTTTTGCAGAAACTCTTGTTCAATGTAATAAACTCTAAAGTATTTTTTTTAAATCCAACTCACTTCCATAGCTCCGAACACACCCATCGCTTCTCTGTATCGAAATCACACCATCAGTGATGATTCATAATTATTTTTTTCAGCATAATAATTAATTAATTAAGCCTTATAATAATTAGCTAAACATTTACTCCAGACCGATGCATCAACTTGAAGGCATTATACCAAATCTGAAGGAAAAAAAAATTCAATAAGAGTCACTGGGCCTTGTTGATTGTAGCTGCATACGGTTAAAACTGATCTTAGCTCAAACTGAAATGTGGTTAATGAAGTTTAACCTTAACGTGTCGCCTAATATGCAAATGAATGAAAGAATCAGATATGCAGATCAACTCATTATCAGATGATCAGCTCAACAGGTATCTTTGTGTTGACCAGCAGGTACATTTGTGAACAAAAGCACTGAAATAAATTTAAAAAAGAACTATAAATATAATTACATAGCTACCAGCCTTGCTTACATTTTCTATCTCATCATCACCTTTCAATTTATATAAAGAAGTCAATGCAGACATACGGTATATCAACATGATCCCATTAATATCAGTACAAGATAGAACAAATCTACTGAGTGAGTTGTCCTTTCGTCTGTTGGAACCAATTTATATTTAAACAACAAGCAGCTACAGTGGCAAAATAAATTAAGTGGCACAAACCCATATACACCATATACACAGTGCCGACCAACACTGACCGGCTGACCCTACCCAATATCTAAGTGCATTGTGTTGCTGCCGATTCTGGTCAGAGTTTGACCCTATAGCCCTGACCTTACCTTCGATGATCTCGTTTCCCTGCTCAGGCTCGCTGTCAGGCTTTACAATGGGAGTCAGTGGGCCGCGGTCACTCACCTCTGACCTTGAAGCTGTGGATCAATACACACAGTTACACACAACACTGTTAGACTGCCTGCAACACTTCATCTTGGTTTACACTAAATGTCTTAGGTCTAGCAGATGTTCTTATGAAATGGTCAGCCATTTTAGGAAACTCATGCCTAATTTTTGATCGTTGATGATCTGTAGTGTTATCTGAATAATCCTATTGAGTGTTAACAAGTTTGTACCAGGTTTGTGTTTGGCTGACTGATGCATCAAACTTAAATAAAAATCACACCGGAGGTTTGTTTTGCTATTTTCTTGACTGGAATGGAGCAAAAGATTATTAATGAGTCAAAATTCCAAATCCAGTAGAAATCACACACACACACAAAAAGAAAAAATGTTGACATATCACATCTGGACAGTCTTGTTTATATCCAGAAATTAACACATAAAAACCACAATCTTTCTCATAATCTTCTCGGGTTGTAGATTTAATTTTTTTACATAATACTTTATAAATATTCTGTGTTTGAGCTCCATGAGCTTGTCCTTGATCTCTGCAGACCCCTGAAGGCTTCTTTTCCCTCTTTTAAAGCTCTGTGCTTTATGCATCTGCGCTTTATCTCTCTCACACTCATGTCCTTTTTTAGTCACTACAATTAAACATGCTTGAAGATGTTGTATGGCCTTTGATAATTTAAGATCAAGAAGGAAACGATCAAGATTGACATCTTAAATCTTCAAATAAATTTGCTTCTGAGACTGAAATTCGCTGGAAATACATTCTGTGGTGAACCTGAGCTTTAGAAATACAAAACTTATCAATAAACACATTTACAGCACAGAGTTGTCATAATGCTGAATTGTAAACCATATATGATAACACTAATTGTGATAGAAAAATATCAGCGAGAATCAAGGGGAAGGTGTACAGGACAGTGGTGAGACCGGCCATGCTGTATGGTTTAGAGACAGTGTCACTGAGGAAGAGACAGGAGTCAGAGCTAGAGGTAGCAGAGCTGAAGATGTTGAGGTTCTCTTTGGGAGTGACAAGATTGTACAGGGTTAGGAACGAGTACATCAGAGGGACAGCTCATGTTGGATGTTTGGGGGACAAAGTTAGGGAGGCCAGATTAAGATGGTTTGGACATGTTCAGAGGAGGGAGAGGGAGTATATTGGTAGGAGAATGTTGGACATGGAGCTGCCAGGCAGGAGGCAAAGAGGAAGGCCAAAGAGGAGGTATATGGATGGAATTAATGAGGATATGAAGCTAGTGGGTGCAAGTGTTGAGGATGCAGAAGATAGGAATAGGTGGAGAGAGATGATTCGCTGTGGCGACCCCTGAAGGGAAATGCCGAAAGAAGAAGAAGAAGAAGAAGAAGAAGAAGAAGAAGAAGAAGAAGAAGAAGAAGAAGATAACACTAATTATAAACTTGTTACAAAAAGATTCAGATCACACTGCCATATAAAAATAGCAAATAAATTTTAAGCATTGTACCCACTGATTACCTTTATATGTTCCTAGAAGTGGTTTACTCATCTGACTGCCACTGATGGTGTAGACCTTAAAGCTGTACTCTTTACTGCTATCAAAGTCTGTGATCACAGCTTTGCCATCTTCCTTCGACACCTGCACGTCTCTCTCTTGTTCTCCTGCAAACACCAGAAAGTGTGTGATTCGCTGCCAGTCTGCATCTGATGTGAGATACGCTGCACCAGGGAATAACATTCATCAGCAAGTGCCAGATTTAATGTAGAGCTGATTATGTTTTAATTAAGAACAAACATCTGAGCATGTAACAAGACATAAAACAACAAATCTGATTGGGTGAGAGGTTTGTAGGAAAGTAACAGGGGATCAACATGAAAAAATAAAATCTCAAGCAATTCGATTTAAAATGTAGCAAAAATAATAGAATAGAGATTTTTGCTTTTACACAGAAAACCGTAAAACACAATGCTTTTAACAGAAATTCTCATTCAAAACGACAAGTGATAAATATTAATGTTGCATGAATTTGTTTTGCTTTTATTCAAACCATTTCCCCCCTAAGCCTTAACCTGGCCCTTCAACTTATTATCAGGCTATCAAACTATTAATTATTTGTAATGTATACTATTCATTAAACAGCAATTTTAACCATTTATCCCAGTACACTGGCATTCCAAACAACCCAAGTAATGGAAATGGAATTATCAGTTATTTTCACAGGGAGTATAAACAAATGAATGATTTTCTGGCTGCGAGTCTGACATAAAATGAGTCAGGACTCTGTTGGATTTCAGTGTGAGACGTGTGTTTTTTTCCTCTGTTGGATAACCTTACACAGAATTTTAGTGCTTGAAGATAAACACCTCCAAATTTTAGATGCTTATGAAAAAGCACTTGGGGCATCTCAGAGAGCCGAAATGGGTTTGACATCACATTTACTTTACATGTTCAGCACTGCATGTCTTTGTCATTTCCCACTCCACAGTGGAGGTTAATATGAAGCACAGGTGAAAGTAGACACTCAGGACTTTAAGAATTTGTAGTGTTTGCTAAGTATTTCTCTTTCCTCCTTGAGGAATAAAACTCACAATAATGTGCTTTTATGGAAAATAATCCACATGCAGGTGGTAACTGTAACTCATTATTACATTGACCCCTTTCCTATAAAAGCATGCTGCGTTGCATTTACAAGGTTTCGATATCAATATTAAATTAACATCCTTGTTTTTGCCATTTTATCCAAAGGGTGTGCAAACTTTTGGACTTGACTATGATCTCAGTCTGGTATTTCCCCTAAAATCAATCCCCACGCTCGACTCGTTGTTCCATCGCCATGTCCTGTTTTTTCGCATACCGAGTTGTCATCAGTAAGTAAACCAACTCTGTTGTTTATCTTAATATGCTGATTGTCTGGCTAAGAAACAACTCAGAGAAACATCTGGCTGAGTAATGAATCCATGAAGCCAGACATCAAGAAGAACCTTGTGAGGTTCGGGATGTTTGTAGTGCTAATACAGCACTTTACAGGTCAGTGTATTCCCTGCTCTAACACCACTGAGCTAACTCATCATCTAATTATCAAGTGCTCATGAGATGAATTAAATGTGTTAAGAACAGAAAGCACCAACAGGAAGAGGTGTGAATGTGGGCTGTCATATAATCTACTGAAACAATGAGAAGTTATTTGGTCATATTTACATAATCACATGTGGTTAGTCACGTAGTCATTAAATTAAATTAGTTTAGTCAAGTAAATACTAAATACTTTGTAAACAATAAAGGGTTCTTGAATCTGATTGGTCAGAACTTTTACCCTGACAATAGTTCTGTCTTAAGGGTAAATCTCAAGTTCATGTTCGAATAAATAATTGTTTCTTCACTAAGTGATAGTGATTTGCATAATCTAGGATTATAATCTGCATATAATCTAACCATGTAATAAGAAGAAGTTTTCTCTGATATTTTGGAAGAAGTCTCCAGTGTTAGCACTTTGCTATAGTGTAAGTTAAAGCTGCATTAAAAATTTTCTACCACAATAATGTCTTCAGAACAGATGACGTCATGCCTTGTGGTGCAATTTTTCAAAGTGAACTTTATGAGATAGCGAGGGAATGGTGGTTTATATATCTTTATAGCTGCTATAGTGTAAGTGGTAACAGGAGCTAGTTTGTTTCATGGCTGTTCCACAACATTAAATATGAGTAGAAATGGATAAAAATAATCTTCTTTAATAATAATGATTTTAAAATATGTATCAATTTTTAATAAATAAAAAATATGATCATTGAGAAATTGCTGTGGTGTAAGAAGAATAAAACACAGCTAATATATTATATTATTCATTCATTGTTTACCGCTTATCCAATCTATTCTCGGGTCACGGGGAGCCTGTCCCAGGCGTCATTGGGCATCAAGGCAGGATACACCCTGGATGGAGTGCCAACCCATCGCAGGGCACACACACACTCACTACAGACAATTTAGAGATGCCAATCAACCTACAATGCATGTCTTTGGACCAGGGGAAGAAACCGGAGTATCCAGAGGAAACCCCCGAGGCACAGGGAGAACATGCAAACTCCACACACACACACAGCAGAGGTGGGACTCAAACCCCCAACCCTGGAGGTGTGAGGCAAACATGCTAACCACTAACATATTATATTATATTATATTATATTATATTATATTATATTATATTATATTATATTATATTATATTATATTATATTATATTATAAATATAATAATGTAAAAAATAAAATAAAAATAATTAACTTTTTAAAGATTATTTTTCAGAATACCCTGTAATATTTTAGACCTTTCTTATCGACTATATTAAAAAGTGTGGAGAAAGTTGAAGGGCACTGGATACAAGATGTATCAGCAGAAAAAAAGAAAACACTCCATTTTAGACATTACAACCCTCAAATCTAGACGTTGTACATGCTAGTATACACAAAGACGTTGTTTTGAAGATCACGATTGTCCTACAGAGGTACCGACAGCTATAGAGTGTAAAAACACTGGAGCAGGTCCAAGTCAATATGGATTACTGGAACACCGGCTGGAGAGTGTGGCTAATTTTAATCACGGGTGTGCGACCCAGTTTCTTGCTGGAGGTGATATGACAATAATGTGAGCCAAGCAGAAGTGAGCCAAATATTTAAATGGTCATTTTTCACTTCTTAGTCTCTTCCTCAGCGAGAGAATGTAGAACAGCCTCACTGGTCATACAGAACTTTATTTTTCATCTAAACCGCAATACACACATACAGTATGTCATCTCAGAGACTCTGGAGGAGGGTCATTGTTGCCAAATGTTTATTAAAGACAATAAACTTCCAAGAAAAACCCACATTCATTCACCTCTGTCAGTACTCAAGCCAAATTGAGAACGAATATTAAAATTCTAACAGCTGCTACAACTCAGCTACAAATCAGCTGAATCAGATGAGAAGAGTCTTTTGAAGTAACAAAAGAAAAAGAGAGAGAAACGATTCGTTGTGTGGATCCTGATCACAGATGAGTTTTGTCTCATACAGTCAGTAGGCAGGTCATGAAACAAAGATACTGCGTAGGCACAGTGGAGCAAAAGGTCACAGAGAATTCAACAAAACTCCCACACTTTCCATTTTTCTACATTTAAAAATCTATGAACGATTACAAGATCATAAATTATTCATTAATTATGTTGTTAAAGCCAAATCTCCAGAGTGTTTTTACTTCAGGTGACTGGTTTAAGCAAAGAAGAGACACCAGAAGAAAAAAAGGAGAGTGAAACAGATCTAAGACTTTTTAACCTATGAGCATGAAGATAAAAGAGATAATTCTCAGTTTACTCTTCTCTTTTAGTATCTTCTGGACACCTGATCATCACACACATATGTGCTTGTTTGTGAACATCATAGAATAACCTCCAGTTTTCTCTTCTGTGAAGGCTTTCCTCTAGATGCTGGAGCGTGGCTGTGGGGATTAGTGTTCATTCAGCTACAAGAGCATTAATAACATCAGACACTGATGTTGGGATGTTGATGAGGCTCCAGTTCCAGTTCATCCCAAAGGTGTTCAGTGGGGTTGAGTCAAAGTCATGGCTCTGTGCAGGACACTCGAATTCTTCCACCTTCTCCAACCTTAACTTCTACACCATGTCTTCATGGAGCTGCTTTGTGCACAGGGGCTTTGTCATGCTGTTTGCACCTGGTAATTCCAGTGAACGGAAATTGCATTATTACAGCACAAAAAGACATTTTCTACAACTATGTGCGTCTGACTTAATGCCAACAGTTTGGGGAAGAACCACATATTGGTGTGATGGCCAAGTGTCACATTTTTGGCCATATAGTGTACTATGTTGCATATACTGTGTTGTCAATACCTTAATTTGATGACATTGTTCACTACCAAGAGGATAAAAAGCTTGCTGCACTAGCTGATAGTCCATTTATAGTCTTATAATTCCCCAATTTGTGTTCCAGTATATCCATGTCCAGTGATCATTGGCTTCCAGTCAAGGCTTTCATTGTCATTTTGACCGTATATAGCTGATGCAGTATACAGTGAAATGAAACAAGGTTCTTCCAGGACCACGGTGATACATAAATGCACAGAGCTACATAAGACAACACAGAACTAAGGGTTAAAAAGACTATGACTATCAACTTGACAGAAAAAAACAAACAAACAAGAAAATTGATGTATAGTTGTAAAATATCTAAACATGGCTCATGAATGTTACATCTTCTCGAACAGAGGTTTTAACTTATGACTTAAATCTAGGCAGAAACCATATCATTTGGTGCAACTTTGAATTATTTAGCAGGATGTAAAATCAAACGTAGCAGACTTTTACAGCCCTAGGCAACAACAGAGCTTATGTTCATCTGGTAGAACAGGCTGCTGTAATTTTTCCATTGACCAGATTAATAAAAGTTCCTCTGCTTACCTGGACCAGGGCTGTAGATAAATCTGTAGTTGTCAAACTCTCCTTTCGGTTCCTTCCAGGACACACTGAGCTTGCCTGAGCCTAGCTCCTTAAAACGCAATCTTCTGGGAGCAGGCACTGCACAGACATACAAACATACAAACACACACACACACACACACACACACACACACACACACACACACACACACACACATTCTATTTGTACAATATGCAGGTGAATTTGACTTATGTTTAAAAGCTTTCCAAGAGTCTGATATCCGTGTACCTTCCAACTATTTCATCTCGTATGCAGAAACTAAAATTTTGAACTATATATTTCATTTTTTAATCATTATTTGATTGAAACATGACGAGTTGTGTTAATCTAATCACAATTGTTATTGAAGCTGGCGTTATCGGATGCTACAGACAACCTACCTCTGAATGTCATACTTAAAGGGTTCAAGGCAGGCCATTATCATATCTTCATTAATCAGTGTTTCAGGTTTACTGATATTTTAATATCTCCCAAAGTTTTCCTGGATTTGTCATGCTGGTCTGGTCATCCAAAAAACAGCCATAGTATAATTTCATATGTTTAACAGTTTTTTTAATAATTATTTACACAATACGAACCTTGAGAACTAAAAAAAAAAGAGTCCAATTTTTTTGTTTTCCAATAACGGTTTCAGAAATGGAAATTCAATAGAATGGAAGGTACACAGTCAAACGAGAGTGACTGTTTATCATCTGCAAAGCAAACACACTCTTCGTGAAGCTGCTTAAAATCTCCATGATAAGGTTAAGGGAGTATGTTTGAGTGGCAGATGGTGATTACATTAGTCTGAGAACTACACAGAAAGATAGACAGTTTTTCATCCATCTGTGTTTCAATAAAAAGGTATTAGAGAAACCACAGATGTCACAAAGAATCAAGTCAGATGCTTCCCCTTCGCACATTTCTAGTAAAGTGTTAGTAATGACTCTGTTGTTTCAGCTCTGGGGCACAGGCCCAGGAACAGAGCTTGACCTATCCAGAGGTCATATAGAGGAAAGATAAGTCTTGCATTCTAATATTGTCTTTAAAACGCCCTTATTAACGTCCCCGTATTAAGTGTGTTTGTCAGATGAGTCGCCACCTTCAGTCGCCAACATACTCGAACCAGGGAGAAAACACAATGCTGTTAAAACTCAATTTGAAAAAATAATATACACAAAATCATATAAACTATTAGTAAAACAAAAGCTAGTTAATGTACTAATGAGCTTTGCATCAGTTTGCAAATGAATTAAGGTAAGTCTAAAACAATAGTATCGATTTAGTCCCATGATTCAATGTCATCCATTGATCTGTGCTAAAGTTGATACCCTTAAGTTGGCGAAGGTGACTGAGGGGAAGTCAAAGAGGGTGTGTTAAAGCAGTATTGGAACACCGCTGGAAACTGTAGGCTCTGAAATAGCAATCTTTTGTGTCTATTTCTCTTTAGAAAAAAGGAACAAGTCATACAGAGAGACAGACAGACTGACAGGAAGACAGACAGACAGCACATTCACTGTTCAGCATTTTCATTTCATTTCAGTTCCACAGGCAAAACTAATCCAAACCCATGCCAACACACACACACACACACACACTTCACACAAATCCAGTACTATACTGGTACTTCAGTATGTCTATCTAAATCTTTATGCACCCACCCATTCCCACAAACTCCACAAACTCATTATTGTGTTTGTGTCACAGTTAGCAAGCAAAGATGATAAATATTTTGTTTACATACCCACACTGATCAGAGAGCAGTGCGAGAGTGTGTACAGGTATGTAAAGAACAGCCTGATAATATGAGCGTTTCTAGGGATGCATCAAGTCAAGCATTGGATAATAATATACCAAACACACCAACCTTAACATGGGGAAAGGGGCGTTCTGCAGGGCTTTTGTCATTCTGTAAAATGAAGATCTTTCTCTCTTCTTAACAGGACTCTAAAGTGCATCCCGTGTAAAGTACAGTCCAGTTGTGTAAATTCCTCTTATCTCATTTTCGGCATATAATTTGTTATTGTTGATTAAACAGATTTAGCCAGTGCTCAAACACACTTGTGTTACGTGGTCTTCTATGTCAGAGAAAACCTGCTTTTGGACATCTTGGTGGAAATCCTTGCCATGATTCTTATTCCAATGAGCAAACCTGTGCTTAATGTGTTAGCCAGAGAGTAATGTATTAACCCTTGTATGGTGTTTGGGACAAAGCGATCCTTTTTATATTTTCGTCCACATTTTTGAGATCTGGGTTTCATAGCCAGTGACTGCAATAGTCTTTTTTTTCTTGTGCTCCTATTGTTGTTCATCACCTGTATTTGAGTTCAAAATAATAAACATTAACTAAAATATTGTTCCATTTAAATTTTTTCTAGATTTTTTTCCACCAAGGTCTTTATTATAGTATATTTTATTAAACAAATTATAGCTTTATCACAAAAATGATGATACATTCAATGTTCAACTACAAACATTAATCACATATTATATCACATATATATTGTTTGGGATTAAGAAAAAGTCAATATGTGTAAAAGACTTTTACATATTTATTATTATTATTATTATTATTATTATTAATAATAATAATAATAATAATAATAATAATAATAATAATAATAATAATAATAATATTATTATTATTATTTCTGTAGCGCTTTTAAAAGCACAATAATGTCCTGTATCAATCTGACCCAAAGAGTACCGAAGGGTCCAAAGAGTAAATACTACAAAAGGGTTAAGCATATTCATCAATATATGAGCCTTTTAGACAAAAATACTGTATATGGTGTTATCATTGGACATCTTTTTATCAAGCAGAACAAGAAAAAATGTTCAATATAGAAAAAAATACCCTAAATTTATATTTATTTATTTATATTTAGACTCACATGAACCTCAGTTAGTAAACTCCTTGGTTAGTTAGTGACCCAGTTAAAATAAATGGGATGGATTATGTATGATAACCTTACAATGATGATTCATCTCTCATCAACACTCTTTCAATGTAAACAGCATTTGAGCATTCAAATTAAATTATTACATATCTCTCGCTGGGATACAAAGGATTCAAAGTATAGTAGTGACCAGAATTACACTCAATTATCATATCAGAGCAAATTTTTTTTTATTGGCATTCGGGGTCCCTGGTTATATCAAGTTGGGTTTTTTTTCATCCATAATCTTCCAAAAAATGTAATGACATTCTGTATTATCCTCTCATTTTTTGATTGTCAAAAGACAGGAAAATATATTTCTATCTATGTGATGTCGTCTTTCACTTATGCCCTTTGGTAGACACCGTTATTCAGGGCAACATTAAAAATGCTTTGAAGTTGAAATGCTTAAAATTTGGAGTTCACCATCTCCTTGAAATATATTAAATAATTTATTATGAAATCCCAAAGTGGTGCCACAGTGATGTATGAAATGATCACTCGTGTATCATAACTTTGTTTACAATCCTGTAGAAGAGGCGAGTTCAACTGCCATGACTCCAGCTTGACCAAGTAAAAGTGTCAACTTGAAACTGAAGCCAGGGTCTTAATAAAACTGTCTCGAAGATGAGGTATGAAGACTGGAGTCTCAGTTTTGAGCCTCTATTCCAAGAGGAAATCAAGGATGTTATTTTGTAACCCGTGAACTGTAAAATGTGAGCCAATCGAAGTCTAAGCTCTGCAAGAAATGTTTAAAGGTCAAGAGCTAGAACTGTTATATAAAATATGAAGCACGAGGCATGTTTTGCTATGAAAGAGCAGATAAGAGCACTGTTAAGATGAAGGATGTGACCGTCAGCTCCAAATGCTTCGGTCAATTCAAAACCAGCCTTAATTATTTTCCATCTGTAACCAACCACTCATGAATGTCAAACCAATTTTGTTACAGGTTTGCCATCAAACCAGTATTAATCAAGGCACTTCAAGTCCAAATGCCAGGGCTTCAAAGTCCCAATGGAGAAATTAATGACACCAAACAATCATTTTAATAGTTTAACATGTGCTTAATTATTTTTAGACAAAGCTGTATTAAATAACATACATGACATTACATATCTGTGAAGCATTTTTTTGGTTCAGAAATCTCTGCTGGTGCTAGTTTCAACGTTTCCTGCCTGTGGCTTTACAGTCAAACATGCTATCGTGGTTAATAATAAATGAATGCCTTGAGGCATTCAGTCAGCATGACTGTGCAGGACTTCAGAATGATAATTTCCGACCTAATTAGAACTGTAGCTATGCTGTATTTAGTATCTCTCTACAGGAAGATGAGGGTCGACGAGCAACGTGCCAATGAGGCAGGTGAATGAGGAGAGAAAGTTTGGGGTTGAAAATGTTTGCCGCTCTTTGCTCTTTTAGTCAGAGGCAGATCTTAACCTGTTCGCTGGACTCTCTCCAGGTGAGACAGTTCTCTGCATGAACACTCTCACAATAGATAACTCTGAGTTTGTCTTGGAGAGATGAGACACACACTTGGTGTTTACGTCTAAAATGTTTGAACTTCAATGCTGCTTAAAATGTGTATATGCGTAAGCTTAAAACAGACATGTTTAGAAGAAGTGAATAACTATGTCTGAGCAGTCAGACATTTTATATAACAGCCAGGTTTTTTTTTCTAGCAGACCCAGCGTACATCTGTCAAGTTTCAATATACTCAATCTCAACAAATACTACATAAGAACACAAAATCTTATTACTTTAGTGATCATTTTGGACCTTTTGCACCACACAGTGCTGTGGAAAAAATATTTGCCCCCTTCCTGATTCTTCTTCCTGATTTTTTCATGTTATTTATTTCAGACCTTTAGACAAAATTACATGCAGTATAAGACAACAACAACCAACAACAAACAAGTTAACACAAATTACAGTTATTAAATGCCCATTTCCTTTGTTGAAAGTTAGCCAACATCAAACGTGTAAAAAAAGTAACTGCATCCTTAGTTATTCAAGCATGGGGCATTGGTGGCTCAGTGGTAGGTTTCTCACCTATCATGTGGAAGACTTGGGTTCGATTCCCAGCCACTGGATGCAGTGCTGGTCCCAAGCCCGGAAAAATTGGAGGGTGGCGTCAGGAAGGGCATCTGGCGTAAAACATTTGCCAAGTTGTTGTGTGGACCAGTTGGTCGGCTGTGGCGACCCCGAACAGGGAGCAGCCGAAAGCTTTATCCTTAGTTATTCAATCAAAAAAATAACCTAGTGTAATCTTTTAGACACATCTGGTAAGAATATAGTTGTTTACAGCAGTGTATATAATAATGAGAAACAGAAATGTTTAGCTGTGAAAGTAAAATAGTGTCAGTTTGAGTGACAAATTTATGCTATAGGTGACATATATATATTTTTTGCCAGCATGGTGTGGGTCTACGTTTCATTTTAGAGTGAAGTGTCACTGCAAAGAAGTTCTTTATCCTACAATGAAGCATTTCTATCCTGAGTGGGCGTGGCCATTTCAAGACTGACCCCGTCCACATTAACAGTGCAAGAGGGGTAACTTAAAGGATGAAAATTATGTAAATCTTATGCTATGGCCTTCACAATCACCAGATTGTTGCCCAAATTAACACCTACTGAATATTTTAGAGGTGCATGTTGTCCAGCACTGTCTACCATCAAATGAGGGAGAGAATCAGTGTATCAAATCTGTTATGGCATCTATTGGTGGCTTAACATCTTTGGTTTTGTTTATTCCTTTAATTTGTCATCCATCTGTACAGTAGTACAGTCTAGTATAGTATACACTGTATACAAAGTAAAGTTGAATACTCAGTTCTGATTGGTCAGAAAGTGTTGATTAATTTTCTATAACAGCAGCTCTGACTGTAGTGCTATAGCTATAAGGTTTACATCAATGCGCTCGTTTTAATAGATTATTGTTTCTATTGTAACATGTTACATGTTTAATTGTTGATATGCTGAATACATTTATTTAGCATTTATGGAAGGAGTCTTCAGTGTCAGCATTCTGTAATAGTCAGTGATATAATTCCAAAAAAACATTCGGACACTGGAGAAGAAGCTTCTTAGGTAAGACCACCTTCAAGACAGAAAAGAGTTTTTATGTTCCTAAAATAGCATGCCGTAAGTGGCACTGTTCAAGTTATCCCTTCTTTACATATACTAGTGCACATCACACGAAAGGATCAAACGGATCAAACATGTGCTGTCATGAATCTGAGTTTCTGCTTTGTACCAGAGATTTTGACCTTGACTATAACATAACAAACGTCAGTGTTTTGAGATGTTGAAACAGTAATAAAATTGTGTATACAATGCATTCTTCAAAAAGTTCAGACTTAAATACTACTATTTAGCCATAGTGCCCTTTATTTTCTGCTCAAGTCCTTTATCAAAGTGTCTGAGAACTATAAAAGCAAATCAATAAAGAAGATAAAAAAAAGTTAATGCAATAAATTCATCACATTGGTTCTTTGGAACAAGCTTAAGAGAGATGATACAGATCAATAAGTATACTGTAGTTTAAACAAAAAACAATATCAGCATGTGTATCTGAACTAGAGAGACATGGAAAGAGCTTGTTCGGTCCAATGCGATCGCTATGTCCTTTTGTTGTGCACTCATAAGATATGGCTTCTGTTACATCCCCACCTTGACATGCTCTTAAAGCTTCTTAGAGGAGATCTAGGGTTACTGGAACTCAGTATGATGCACTTCGTAAACATCAAGGGCTTTTTCATTCATTACTTTTCCTGATTTCTTTTTTCCATGCAAGCACAGATGGTTCAATTAAGAAAATCCTTAAAGCTCAAGCTTGACTAATTAACGGATGCACAACCAGACAATGCAACAGAATGCAAGACATTTGATTTTGCAAGCTGTTCAAAACGACATGTTTGTATCTGTGTGTGTGTGTGTGTGTGTGTGCGTGTGTGTGTGTGTATGTGTGTGTGTGTGTGTGTGTGTGTGTGTGTGTGTAAAACATACAGACAGATAAAGGCAGATATAGAGAGAAAGGGAAGTTTACCTTGTCCATGTGTTGGTTTGGTGAGCATTGTTAGTGCCAGAAGAAAAAGTGGACTTAGTGCCCTGATGCCCCTCGCCTGCATCCTCTCAGCTAGTGTGGGGGCAAGAGCTAAAATGCAGAAGAACAGAAAACTGTAATAGTGGTTGCAGATTGTATATGCAATATGGTTCCACAGTATTGTTATATAATCCAGTGCAGTGCCAGAAATAAGAGTACTTGAGCCATCAATGGATCATCTTTCAGACCTGTACTATGTGTCTTTTAATTATCTTTTACAATTAGCTTTTAAGGCACATCAATGGTCTAAGGAACAATTATGTACTTTAGATTATTTATACTTTTTTTTTTTTTTATATATATATATATATATACACTAAAGACGTAGAGACGTCACATGATGCCACTATCTGTATCTGTTTACTGCTATAAGTATCCATATCTGTACATATATTTTTTTCAACCAAAAGTGGGTGTGGTCTAATACAGAACCACACCCCCTCCAGAAACAGAGATAAAAATGGCAGCACTGTCTCACTTAGCCAGAGCTTCAGACTGAGAACAGAAGGTCTGGACTCCATAGCAGCTTTTATTTGCCAAGAACCACCCAATACACCATCTGACTGACATGTAAAGCAACCAATCGCAGTTTGTTTTGTTTGGCATTATGTTTAGGGCCATGAAAATGTAAAGTCAATGTCCCTACAAAACCAAACCAGCATGGATCAATAGATTTAAGAAAGTCAAGCATTTAAGAGATGGTGAACTTCATTTGAATCGTTTGGAAAATTTGGCATTTAGCTGATCCTCTGTACACTGTAAACACTACAGCTTCCTTCTACCATAAGGGATGTAGACCATCACGACGGCTTGTTTTCCAAGTGGACTGTTATAAAGCATGACACACACAACTTCCAATGTCAAAATCAAATGATGACTTCTGAAGTGTTTCTAAATGTTTGTGTGCCATGCATTAGTCTTTCAGCCAATGGTTCATGGCTATGATGTCTGTAAACACACCCGCAGAAGATGAAAGAATGAACGCGTCACATTAAAGATCGTGATCATTTATCCCACAAGCTTCATATCTGACAGCTCACACACATCACACGCTACTACAAACCTCTTACATGCTCAGTTTTTTGGTTAAATATCACAGGATCCCAGACCTGATACACACCAACCAGATGCTCTGTGAACCTTTTAGACAAACCTACAATTAAAATTCAGTCTCTCTGAACCATATGTGCATTTCTATCTGTTTACAATTGTTCTTTAATACATTATTGAAATATTGTACTGTTCTCTTAAGTACATTCACGTTTACAAGTGAAATAAAGGTATAAAAGATGTAACTTGATGGCACCAGCCAATGAGAAGGAAAAGTACAGTTTGTTATAATTATTTCAGAAAGTGTACACAATATATATATAAATGTGAAACAGGCTAAAAAATAGCTGAATTTTAATTTAACCATGGGTTTGAGTATTTTTTTTAAGACACTATTGTTGGCATTAAAGCCATTAGACTTGCAATATTACAAGATGTTATTTTATTTAATAATTAGATTTTAATCATGTTTAGATAATGTTGAATATTAACTAACATGATGGATTCAATTTAGTAATGTAAAAGTGTCAGATATAAAATTTCACATTTTCCAATAAAGTTAACAGAAATAAAATTACGGAGAATAAAAGACATTGTGAAACTGTTAGCATTATGCTATCAACAGCAAAACTGACAGCAAAGTTGGTCTTTTTTTTTTTAATTGATTTTGAAGCTATTGTGAAAGCTAGTGCTAAAGGAATAATAATAATAATAATAATAATAATAATAATAATAATAATAATAATAATAATAATAGTTGTCTTACCCCTTTAAAAAAATAACGACGGTTAACGGTCTCAGTAGAATTCCACAGATTTCAAATTTTTTAAAAATTTAAAAACTAACTGTCGTTTTTTCTGTTCCTCAGAACCCCCGCGCGCTCCACAGCTGCTTGTCCGGAGCTCACGCCCTCCACCTCCTCTTCAGTTCACAGGCAGTGTTAAAGGTGTGGGTGGTGGTGTTGAAGAGCGCACGTTGCTCATGCAGCTCGCTGGCGCTGCTCGCTCACTCGTCTCTCCCTCCAGCTATTCATTCCTTCACCTCGTTTAATCTCGCGTGACGAAGAGGGAGGAAGAAAAGAGAGAAGCGCACACACACACACACACACACACAGGTCCCGTAGGCGATCGGTATTTAAGAACAACTTGACTTATCGACGCCTCAAGCGCACCGTTACTGGATTTACAACTGAGAGACAACTTGCGCACTTGGGTGCAAATTCTTGGCTAGATCCTCAGCTTCTCCTCTTTCCTTCTTTCTTTTTAATTACTATACGTCTTGAATTTCATTCTTTCTAGATCAGTTTTCAGATATTTTCAATTATTGAGTTGTCTGGAGTTTCTTAAAAGAAATAAAAATCTATGCATTTTCCCCCATTGCCACAACTATAGACATGTTGCATGGCTAAATTTTGCTTTTTTTTAAAGTAAAGAAGCCCTGCGATGAGTTGGCAATCCGTCCAGGGTGTATCCTGCCTTGATGCCCAATGACGCTTGAGATAGGCACAGGCTCCCCGTGACCCGAGAATAGTTCGGATAATCGGAAGACAATGAATGAATGAATGAATAAAGTAAAGAAGGGCGGTCTACATAGCCAAGAGTATGTGGACAGCACATCCATATGTGCTTCTTCCTAAAACTGTTGCCTCAAAATTGTATAGAATGTCTATGTATGCTGTAGCATTGCAGGTTTCCTTCAGTAGAAGTAAGAGGCACAAGCACTGTTTCCAGCATGGCAATGCCCCTGTGCACAAAGCAGCTCCATGAAGACATGGTGTGGAGGTTAAGGTTGGAGAAAGTGGAAGAACTTGACTGTCCTGCACCGAGCCCTGACTTTGAACTCCTTTAGGATGAACTGGAACTGGAACCTCATCAACATCCCAATATAAGAGTCTGATCTCACTAATGCTCTTGTAGCTGAATGAACACTAATCCCCACAGCCACACTCCAATATCTAGTGGAAAGCCTTTCCAGAAGAGGTTATTTAAAACAGTAAATTTGGACTGAGATGTTCAACAATCACACTGAGTGTAATGGTCAGGTGTCTACATACTGTTGGCTATATAGCATAGTAGGGGTCGGCAATATGGCAATATTATCATATCACGATCCTTGAAAACAGCATTATGTAACATAATACACTGATCAGGCATAAGATTATATCCACCTGCCTAATATTGTGATGGTCCCCTTTTTGCTTTCAGAACAGACCAGACCCATCATGCACTGTGTATTCTGACACCTTTCTATTAGAACCAGTATTAACTTCTTCAGTAATTTGACTAACAGTAGCTCGTCTGTTGGATCAGACCACACGGGCCATTGTTGTGACTGCAGCATACATCCCTCCAGATGCTAATGCTAAGGCTGCTATGGAAGAACTGCAACAGGCCACACATTCCGGTGGAGCTATTATTGATGCTGGGGACTTCAACTACTCCAACTTAAGACCTGTACTTCCCAAATTTCATCAGCATGTTTCCTGCACTACTAGAGGGGACAACACACTGGACCAGGCTTACACTAACATTGCTGAGGCATACAGGGCCATTTCCCTCCCCCACTTGAGTCAGTCTGATCGCCTCTCTTTGTTCATGCCACCCAAATACACATCGAAGTATTAAACCATCAGTGAAGATGGTGAAGGTATGGCCAGAGAGGGCCATTTCCTCAATACAGCAACAGCTACAAGACACTGACTGGAACATGTTTGCCTCACAGGCCTCCTCAGATGTACAGACAGACATCAACATCTATACATCATCTGTGCTGGACCATATCAACATGTGTATTGACACCACTGTCACCACTGTCAAAGATGTGAAACACTTTCCTAATCAGAAGCCATGGATGAACTCTGAGTTCAGCCTCTTGCTGAAAGCAAGAGATACTACTTTTAAATCTGGCAATGAACCACAGCAGAGCCAGGGCCAACCTGAAAAGGGGCATTAGGAAAGCCAACTATGCACATAAACTGCGCATCGAAGAGCACTTCCACAGCAACTCTGACCCCAGACGCATGTGGAAAGGCATCCAGACCATCACTGACCACAAACCTTCAATACCATCTCTACCAACCAGCAATGCCTTCTTCCCAAACGATCTCAACCAATTCTTTGCTTGCTTCGACAAAGGCATCATACACCACACCAGAAATACTGATTCCTCCATGGTTGTTTACCAATATCACTCTCCACAACAGAGGTACACTCAGCACTGAGAAGAGTAGATCAACGTAAGTCATCTGGTCCTGATGACATACCTGGACATGTGCTCAGGACTTGTGCAAGTCTTCACTGACATTTTTAACCTGTCACTGGCCTAGGCCACTGTTCCCACATGTCTGAAGACTACAACCATTATACCAGTTCCCAAGCATTCTTCTGCAGAGTGTCTGAACTATTTCTGCCCTGTCGTACTCACCCCCATTGTTATGAAGTGCTTTGAGAAGCTGGTCCTAGGTCACCTCATAGTGAGCCTCCCACCCACACTGGACCCACACCAGTTTGCATACCATCCAAATAGGTCGACAGAGGATGCCATTTCCCCTGCTATTCATCTAGCTCTCACCCACCTGGACAATAACAATATATACATTCAGATGTTGTTCATTGACTTCAGCTCTGCTTTTAATGCAGTCGTCCCTAGTAAACTGATCACTAAGCTCAGTGACTTGGGTATCTGCACATCCATGCACTTCCTAACAAACAGATCCCAGTCTGTAAGGTTGGGTAATCACATATACTCAACCCTCATCCTGAACAAAGGTGTCCCACCAGGCTGTGTGCTGAGCCCACTGCTCTACTCCCTGTTCACCCATGACTGTGTTCTTCAGCATAACTCCAACATCTTCATCAAATATGCAGATGATACCACAGTTGGTCGAATCAGCAACAACAATGAATCGGCCTACAGGGAGGAGATCCAGAGCCTGTCAGAATTGTGTTCCATGAACAACGTCTCCCTCAATGCCATGAAGACCAAAGAGCTCATAGTGGACTTCTGGAAATCTAACAACAGCAGACACTCCCCTATCTACATCAATGTGTCTGAAGTAGAGCGTGTCTCCAGCTTTAAGTTCCTGGGTGTCCACATCTCTGAGCATCTGTCTTGGCATCAGAACGCCTCAACTCTGGTTAGGAAGGCGCAACAGCATCTTTACTTCCTGAGAAGATTAAAAAAAGTTCACCTATCCCCCAAGATCCTGTCCAACATTTACCGCTGCATTATTGAGAGCATCATGACAAGCTCCATCACAGTGTGGTATGGCATCTCCACAGTGTGTGAAAAGAAATCACTGCAAAGTGTGGTGAAAACCGCCCAATGATTCATCAGCACCCAACTACCTGACATTGAGTCTCTTCACCACAGCAGATGTCTGCACAGAGCACATAAATTCATCAAAGACTCCTCCCACCCTAGTCACAAACTGTTCAACCTCCTTCCATCCAGGAAGAGATACAGAACTATCCGCAGCAGAACCAGCAGGTTCAGGGCCAGTTTTTTCCCCACAACCATAAATCTTCTGAACTCTACACCACAGCGTTAGGACACTCATGTCTCACTACACTCACCACCTTGCAGTTCTGCTCCACCCTGTACATTCTGCTACATCTTCTCTGTGTAATATGCTTATAATGTACATATTGTTAACTCATAAATTACACCTAGTTTATCTATCTATCTATCTATCTATCTATCTATACTATCTCTGTGTCTGTTGTACATAAAATGTACATAATGCACACATTTTGCACAATATATAATTACACAACACTTTATCTGCTGTAAATACAACTTGCACATACTTCTCTATGCACATACTGACATAGCCTTATTTATTGATGTACATATTTACATATTTATCTGCACTTGTTCATTTGCACAACTTCTGGTAGATGCTAAATGCCATTTAACTGCTATGTACATGTACTTTGCGAGGACAATAATGTTGTATCTATCTATCTATGTATCTATAATCAGTGTTATTCACTTCGCCTGTTAGTTCTCATAATGTTATGGCTGATCGGTGCTGTAATAGCTGCTGTAATGTAGGCAATAATATCTAGAACTGTAACCATAAATGGATAAAAACTACATGTCATTCTTTAATAAATAAATTGCTTTGGCACAAACACATATGGATGTGCTGTTAAGTTTTCTTTATTTGTCACATATACATTACTGCACAGTGAAATTCTTTCTTCGCATATCCCATCCTTGGGAGTTGGGGTCAGAGCGCAAGGTCAGCCATGATGCAGTGCCCCTGGAGCAGGGTGGGTTGGGGGCCTTGCTCAAGGGCCCAATGGTGGCAGCTTGGCAGTGCTGGGGCTTAAACCCCGATCTTCTGGTCAACGATTAACTTTGTATGGTTCTGCATTACACCCTCCTGTTGTTGATGGTTTTCTTATAACAGAACGCCCTCGAGTGTTCAACATGAAAACCAAATCCTCTCATCACACGCTTGTGCTTTTAAACATTCAGTGATGGCTGTGAGGCTTGTTTTAGAGTATATTTCTGTACTGACAAATTCTAAGATGACCGATCATATGGATTTGCTGTAACAATCTTTAAAAAAGAAATACAGTAACATGTAACTACATTTTAGGCTATGTTTAGCGTAAAGGACTGTCATGGAGAAACCTGTGGTATACTGTATGAACTGCTGGAATAGATTCCATTTCATTTTAATTATATCAAGCTCTGACAAGTGGAACTGTCATACCATTCCACTTTATTAGGAACACCGGTACAATTTCTCGTCATCCAAATTAATTAAATGAATGAGATCAGGCAAAAGTTTTCCAATTTTCAACCACCCAGTTTTGTTCCTGCTGTAGCCTCTGATTCTTCTTCTTCCTCTCCTCAAGGTCAGCATGTTGTACATCAGTGGTTAAGGTGATGCTTTTCTGCTCAACATGTTTGTAATGAGTATTTATTTAAATTACTTTACAAGTAATTCATGTCCAGTGACCTCTTCCCACAACTTTTCTTTTTGTTTATCACTGAGATTACATTTTGATGTTTGCTCTTGACCAGTAACTGCATGATTTTCTGCATTGTGCTGCTGCCGCATAAAGTGAGTTAGCGTAGGTGATGAGGAAGACAGAGACTTGGCTATGAGATCGAGCTAAAGCTGTTTGGACCTGATATATAAATGTAACAGTGTGTCATGCAGTGCCTACATAAACAAGTCTGTTTGAGATCCTGAACAAATGAATACACTAATCTGGAGGATAAAAACTTCACTTAATTCTTAACTATGTTAGACTTCATTAGCTCCAGGGGTAAACCATTAAACGGTTTTTGGTTGAGAAATTACATAATGAGGAAAGTGGAAAACTGTCTATGCCTACATTACATTTTATTGCAGTAAATCTGTTCCTTTAACTGACTGATGCTGATTCCAGGATAGATGAAGCAGTTACTGAAGATGTATAATAAATTAATAGATGAGCTACACATGCTACTCCTGAGCTCCCAGAGTTCTTGATCTCTTCTGCTCACCAGAACTGATTCATCCATCCTGATCCTCCAGCTTCTGGTTGGAGTCTCATCATTTGGTGTTGCTCATTGCACCTGAGAAGAGTCTCACATGGACTACCTGGAGATACATGAGAAAAACTTTCTTTATCGTGAGCTAACATTTTTGTAGTAGCTTTATAATTGTGTGTTTTTGTTTCTGAGAGATTTACAATGTATGCTCAAATGGATTTATACATTCAATGTGCAATGAGTTAGTTTAGGTTAGATACACAAGCTTACTGCTGTGGGTCTGTATTATGTTTTTTGCATTTCTGTATATTTTTCCATATTTTTATTATCTTTATCTTATTTTTTTGTTTTGTTTTGTTTTGTTTGAATGTGCATTTCTTGTACCTAGTTTCAAATCCAATCCGTTTTTTTTTTTTTTTTTTTTTTGCTTTCATATGACTAGTTTCCTTTTTGTAAAAGTTTTCAGTTTAGCTTCACTTTACTATAATAAGGTTTATTACTCAGTCACTGTAGTCAGAATCTGTTGTGCCTCCGGATCCTTACACACCTGCAGCACACCACCAGCTATCAATGCTCACATCCATCATCAGACCACATACAGCTATGTATCTGAGTTGATCTTGGCTGATTAGATAACTGCATGAATGTGCAGGTGTACAGGTGTTCCTAATAAAAAGTGGAAGGTAAGTTAGACAGTAGGGTGGGTCGGGTTAAGGAAGAGACCTGTGGTCAGGGCTAGTCCTTTTGATGGAACACCAGTCCATTGGAGATACGTTCTTTCTTTACATTTGAAGTGACCTCCTATAATACATAGTTAAGGTAACTGCTATGGACATTAATTCATGTTATATGCGTATCTGGGCATCTAAAATGAACTGAGACACAGAAGCTCCAGATAAAGTTAGCAGGAGGATAGGGTTTCAGCATTAGGAAGAATCAGGCAGGTCCACAAAGCATTTATCCTTATCCAGAGTGACTTACATTTTATCTTATTTTATACAGCTGATCAATTGAGGGTTAAGGGCCTTGCTCATGGGCCCAGTAGTGGCAGCTAGGTAGACCTGGGATACAAAATCACAACCTTTCAGTCAGTAGTCCAACATCATAAACAGTAAACTACCACACCCCTGGAGCCACAGCAATGGTATGTTTGATGTAAAACCTCTTTATTGCTATATATCACCTATTAACTTTGCAGCAGAGTTACTAGAGATAGATAGATAGATAGATAGATAGATAGATAGATAGATAGATAGATAGATAGATAGATAGATAGAATTGAACAATAGACTACAATGACAAAACAGATATACAATGATTCCCATACTCTATGTATACCTTGCCAGTCACAGGAATGCACTTTTCGAATATTTTTTCTATTCTGCAGCATTGTGGGCTATAAATCACATCTCTCTCTCTCTCTCTCTCTCTCTCTCTCTCTCTCTCTCTCTCTCTCTCTCTCTCTCTCTCTCTCTCTCTCTCTTGTTTGCCCTCTCACTCTGTCTGTCATCCATGTTGGATGTGCCCAAACAGGTCGAGAGCTGAACAGAGGAATGCAGAGTTTGAGATCACTGTGACTGCCAGGTCACTGCCATGACAGACTAGGAATGATGCTCTATAAATTCCATCACTCACTTTTTCACATGAGGAACTTTGGGTGTGTAAATGTGTGTGTGTGTGTGTGTGTGCGTGTGTGTGTGTGTGTGTGTATGTGTGAGAGAGAGAGAGAGAGAGAGAGAGAGAGAGAGAGAGAGAGAGGGAGGAAGCGAGTGAAAGAGAGTGACCTTGAAGTAACACTCAGAGTTAGACATCAAAGGAATGTGGAATAATGTGCTTATGAAAACTCAGCAGGGCATGATGGCTTAGTGTTTAGCATGTTTGCTTCGCACCTCCAGGTTTGGGGTTGCTTGGGTTTGATACCTGCCTCTGTCCTCTGTTCTTCAGTGGTTTCCAGGTACTCCAGGTTCCTCTGTCAGTCCAAAAACATGCATTGAAGGTTGATATAAATCTCTACATTGTGTGATGGGTGTGTGTGTTAGCCCTGTGATGGGTCAGCACAGTGTTCAGGGTGTCCCTCCAGGAGTGACCCTGTGTAGGATAAGTGGTACAGAAAATAGATGGACTCCCTGAGACAATATGAGGAAGTAACCTTGAGAGGAACGAGACTAAAATGGGATCCTGTTCTTTTCTGAGTGACACCAGATTGTAATTATATTTCATTATTCTTCTGCAACTATTATGAAGACAGACAGAGAACCAAAGCTGTCTCTCTTTTCCAATGAAGATTTTGAGGTCTTAGCTTAAATAGCATAAGTCAAGTGTGATAGCCTCTGGCTCTCTTGGTCAGTGACCCATAATGGCGTCAAAGGTCCATTCTTAACCCATGCAGTGGTGGCTCAGGGGTTAAACTTTATTGCTAGTGACAGGAAGCATTTAGTTTAAATACTAGGACCACCAGAGAATCAGTGTTGGTGCTCTGAGTGAACCATTCACTCGATTGGAATAGATTCTACTGAACTATGGATAACATAATGAGTAAATATAAATACTTTTTTTAATGAATAAAGGTGACTATTAATTAATCAATTAATATAATTGTCTTATTTCAATGGGTAGATCTGCGGCTGGAAAACAGAAGTGTGCAACACAGTCAGCTTTTCGGAGCAAGATACAACAAATTCTTATTTGCTCTTAATACCACTCTTAAGAAAAGAAGAATAAAGAAAGAACAAAATGAAAAGAAGAACAAAATAAAAGAATAAAATTATTTTTTTTAAGGGATGGGACGAGAAATTATATTACTGTGTAAAATAAAATACATTAAAAAAAGGTGAAGAAAATAGAAAATATATTGTTGTATAAAATAAAGTAAAATAAAATGTAAATAAAATAAAAAAATAGACCTTTTTTAATAAGACAAGAAAAGAGAAAATATTATTGTATAAAATAAAGTCAAAATAAATTAAAACAAAATTAAAAAGTTTTTTTTTTAATAAGATAAGAAAAGAGAAAATATATTATGTACAATACATAACAAATACCTGGGAGGAAAAAATTAAAACGAAATTATTATTTTTTTTTTTTAAAGAGAGAAAGAAAGAGAGAGAAAAACAAAACTGTTGTATGTCATTTTTGCAGATATCCCAATCATGGTTATTACAGCAGTATACTGTTAGGCTGTAGATTACTCCAGGCTACCCAAAGGTAGGTGTGTGTGTGTGTGTGTGTGTGTGTGTGTGTGTGTGTGTGTGTGTGTGTGTGTGTGCAATCTTGATGCAACACTTAAAGCTAGAAGGCAAAAGAATGTAATGTAAGAACATGAGTTTAAAAGGAGGATATGGGAAGAATAAACAGCCGTCTTTATGATGTTATCATACATGCCATCCTAAATATCCTGCATGTATATATTAGCAGCAGCGTATCTTGATCTAATACCATGTACCACGATCATTGACACTTCTTACATTACGCTGTTATATAACAATATACGCTATATCTTTAGATATATTGTTATACAACAGCATAGTGTGAGAAGGTACTTGGTACTAAAAACATGGTACACAGTACTAAGGGGTTCTAAATAGAATCCTGGGGTTCTGTACTTGGCCAGTACAACATTTTCTCCTCCCAAAAAAATTTCTTCAGCCTTGAAAAGCAATGACACTCTTATATTAAAACAGTTTTTTGTATCTCTATGTAGATAATGCTGCAAGATATTTTGACATGTTTATGAATGTTTATTTTGACATGTTTATGAATACAAAGATCAGATAGTTGATTAAATTTGTGAATTAATCTTTTCATAATGTTGATTTTTTTTTATTATACTGAATTTGAATTTGTGAATTTCCTTGTCAACATTTGTATATAATAATAATTATTATATAGAACCATCTAGATTGGGTTTAAAGAACCTCATTGGGTTCTTTTTAATGAATCCTTCAAGACAATTTACATCACTTGGCCAACAGCTTTACCCAGAGTGACTTACAATTTATGTAATTTTTGACAATTGAGGGTTATGGACCTTGCTCAAGGGCCCAGCAGTGGCAATTTGGTGGACCTGGGATTTGAACTCACAACCTTCCAATCAGTAGCGCAACACCTTAACCACCAAGCTACCACATCCGGTTTCTAAGTAAAGAACCAGTAGAACAAACAATTGTTGTTCCCCAAAGAACCTTTCAGTAAATGGCTCTTAAAAGAATCCCTATTTTCTTAAAGCATTTTAAAAGTCTAAAGAGTTTTTTGCGCATTGGAAACATCCCATGGATGCTAAAGGTTCTTCATAGAAACATACACGTAGACAAAGTACCCTTTAAGAACAATAATTTTTAAGAGTGTATCGTATTTGAGAACCATTTGAGGTTCTGTCTACAATTATTCCTTTCATGAGTGTGTGTGTGAGAATGTCTGAGCATGCTATCAGAAATCACTATGGTGTTTATCCTCAACATTATTGCTTAACAATAACAGTACATGAATAAAACTACACTAAAACCTGAATTAATACTTACTGTACTTCAAAATGAACTAATGATGAAATAATAATCTATTACTAATGATGCTAATGATGCCATATCACACCATGTGAAATACTGTCTTAATTCTCAAGCCCATTTTTTGTATATATAGCATATTTCAGTTAAGGGGCATTGGTGGCTCAGTGGTAGGTTTTCTCCCCTATCGTGCGAAAGGCTCTGGTTCGATTCCCACCCAACACCTCAGTGCCAGTCCCAAGCCCGGAAAAATGGGAGGGTTGCTTCAGGAAGGGCATCCGGCGTAAAACTTTTGCCAAGTTGTTGTGTTGGTCTGCTGTGGCGACCCCGAACAGGGAGCAGCCGAAAGCAATTTCTTCTTCTATAGCATATTTCATTTATATTTCTTTCTCTTGTGTAATCTAAAGCAGTCTCTGGCAAAAGAATTTCCTTCGAGATTAATAATGAAGAGCTACTAATGAAGAGCTAACCTTAAATACTACGAGAGTGTTATGAAGTCATGTGTGAATAACGGCCAAGTTTATGTACATGTTAATGTTAATGTAAACCAAATCAAACATGCTCTATAAGAAAGCGTAAGAATTAAGCATGCATCATTTCAAACTGTTTATCTCATTTGCCACATGCAGTTTATCAAGCATTATTGGATCGTTGGATCATTTCATCTCAGTACGTCCTCTGAAAGGAGTGCCAGGGAACTAGGACCCGGGGCTCTGCTCCTTTACCCACAAGTGCATAATTAACAGTAACATTTATTTATTTATTTAGACGCTATTATCTATTAACATTCAAAACAAGCGTTCTATTTTTTCCAGCTTTATAGTCTTAGATAGAGCAGGTTTGATTGAATTTACTCCTGTGCGTTCATTAATACTTTAACTAACAAAGATGTTCTTAAATTTACTTAAGGTAGTCGTTATTTATTAATGCAATAATTCAGAATATTAATTAATTCACAATATTAATTAATTCAGAAGTATCACTTTGTAATTAAGGTTCAGGATTAGTACATGTCTTAGTTAGTTCATAATTAAATAAATATCATCTAATATTTTCCTTAAATGGTACCTGTTAATACCTAATATATTGTGCTCCTTAGTCTCTGACCTTTGACCTCATTAGAGATGTACAACGTATATAAGAAACTTTGATTTAGATTTAATATTAATATAAATTAGGGAATACTTTGCCTGATGTTTCTCAAATAGGCAAATTAAAAGGTTCAAGCTTGTCCTTTATTGAGCAAAATCCAATCTTAAGCCAATCATATATATAAAATATATAAAAATATCTAATATGAATAAACTAGGAGATGCGTATTAAACCGTATACTGAAATGAAGCATGACTTTTGCACTTCATGCGTCATGAAAACAGAGTATCCATGAAGATTATACTGCCATCTAGAGTTTAGAGCTCAACTGTACATCTTAAGGCTTGTAGCAAAGCACACCGTTCATTTTGAGACCTAATTCAAGTAATATTACATTTATATCAAATGTATTCGTGATCACAATTACCATACGTACAAGATAAGGAATAAAGCACAAAGTAGCATCATGTTATAGAAAAATACACAATGACAGTAAGCCTGATATGATGCAGAGTTACTATTAGCACTCCGACATTGATTATTTTCCAAAAACACCACGTCCTGAAGTGTTTTATTCCACTTATATCAAGCAATTTAAAAGATTAAAAAGTGTCATCCATTTACATTTAATGTTTTGATCACTGTATAAAAGCATATGAAGCCATGTAAAATAAAACATACTTTATTTATGCTTTACTTATTGGACACTTTTATACAGTGTCACTTACAAGACAACAGAACAGATGTAAGGCATTTGACGTTTATCTGTTTGCTTGTTTGTCACTCAATTCCCCACTTTGTCACAAATTTAGTCAATCATCCTAAACATTTTCAAAGTAATATTTAAGTGTCCACTGGTTATACAAGGGGGGGGCACAGTGGCTTAGCACTTAGTGGTTGCTAGCACGTTTTCCTCACACCTCCAGGGTTGGGGGTTCGATTCCCGCCTCCGCCGTGTGTGTGTGTGGAGTTTGCATGTTCCCCTTCTGCCTCGGGGGTTTCCTCCGGGTACTCCGGTTTCCTCCCCCGGTCCAAAGACATGCATTGTAGGTTGATTGGCATCTCTAAATTGTCTGTAGTGTGTGATTGTGTGAGTGAATGAGAGTGTGTGTGTGCCCTGCGATGGGTTGGCACTCCGTCCAGGGTGTATCCTGCCTTGATGACCAATGACGCCTGAGATAGGCACAGGCTCCCTTGACCCGAGTATAGATCGGATAAGCAGTAGACAATGAATGAATGAATGGATCTACAAGGCTAACTCTCGTTCATGCTAGCTAGCACCAAGTTCCATGCTAGTAGCCTTGTACCATCTATCCAGCACTTTTAGCTTTGATGTGAAAGATTAGTAGCCAAATGTACAGCCTACAGCACATGATTTACTACAGTATATAATTTACTAATGATAAAAATGTATTTTATAAAGTTTTAAAGTTATAAAAAAAATTGTTTTTCATGGTGTACATTATGCTAGCAGATTAGCAGTTCAAGCTAGCTGTACTAGCCATAAACTCTCTCCAGAGACACCAATAATAGTACTTAATTTCAGGTAGGGAATAAAGTTGTGTCCATGTTCAGCACTGATTGTCTTTGTCATGTCTCACTCCACATTGGTAGTTAATATGAAGCTCATATGAAAGTAGACACTCGGGACTTCAAGAATTTGTAGTGTTTCATAAATATTTCAGTTTTTTTCCTATCCACCTAGGGGCAATATATTCGTAGAAAAGTTAAAAAAAAACCAAAAAAACAACAAAACAAAACAAAATATGGCTCACAGAAATGTTTCTTCAAAGTAAATGTTGATATCAAACCCATTTCTGCTCTCATTTCTGCCCCGAGTGTTCATTCATAAGCAGCTTTAATTTGAAGGTGTTTATCTTCAACCACTAAAGTTGTGTGTAAGGTTATCCAACAGAGGAAAAAACACACGTCTAAAACACACTGAAGGCCAACAGACTCATTTTATATCAGACTCACAGCCAGAAAATCATTCATTTGCTTATCCTGATTGAAAATGTCCCATAAGTCCACTTATTGTACTGTCTAAGTGTGAAAATGAAGACCATTCAAACTAGCTGAGTGTTTACAGTTGAAATGTATTTTAAGTGCACAAATGGACAAAGAAAAATAACCACGACAGAAAGCTAAAGAAAGATTAATCAGATATGTATCAAATAAATATATTTTCTTAAGTTAAGCCACAGGGAACACACAATCACAGGCAAGTGCTCTACCATAGCACACACAACACATAAAAGATCTTTAAATGAATTTCAGTTTGTACATGCACAATAATAAATCAGATTTAGACTTGAGAGAGAGAGAGAGAGAGAGAGAGAGAGAGAGAGAGAGAGAGAGAGAGAAGAGGTATGAGGTTTAATATGTAAATTTACAACAATCATCATTATTAAACATCTATTAAAGTAAAAACTGTCAGTAAAAGCAGAAAAAGTAGAGCGAATAATTGGAATAATCATAAAGCAATATATTTCGCATAATACTTTTAATGGTGTGTGCGTTTTTAATGAATTAAGTGACAAATACATTATGTTTGGAATTAAATTACAAATGAAATCATTTTATGTTTAGTGTTTAAATTGCATTGTATGCCTTTTACTTATAATAAGATGATTATAGTAAGAAATACATAAAAGTAGTCAATCGCTAATTTATATAATTTTAAAGGTTCATGATAAATATTTCAGATGTCACAGTTACATAGTTCCCAGTTAAATGATTTGTTGTTTAATAGATCGGCAATTTAAGTTGTTAATCAGAATTTTAAAAGAATAAATAAATAAATAAAATGATATGGATGAATGGAGATTTCGAAATTATTACACAAGATTTAATTCCAATTTGTCATAAAGTTTTGGATATTGACCTCAAGCTTATACTCAAATTTAAATGAAAATTCAATGAATCTGTTACCTTGAGCAATTGTGAGAAACAAAGAATATCTTCAAGTTTACTCAGTTTTTTTGTAATTATAACTGTCTTGAAATGTCTCCCGGTGTAACATCAGAGCTCTTGTAACTAAACTGGTAGCTAAATCAATGTCTACATACATGTACGTTTATGCATATGTCTATGTTTAGAATTTATACATAGACTTGCTCACGAAAAATTGCTGAGAAAACAAACATCTACTAATCAATATTTCAAATAATCGATAACTAAAATGAAGTAATGAAAACTTCTACTGAATACCTAGATCTACTAATCAATATCTGCTAATATACTGAGGGGGAATAATTTAGCGTTGTAAACAATTGCTTTTCTTGATAAATATACTTCCAATGTATATTACCACTTCAACCTTATACACATAATGTCTTCTGATTTTGTACTTATAAATATGACCAAAACGTACATATTTATAAAGATAAACAAAGATATGTTCAACGAAATCGATAACATCAAAAACATATTTAAACACCAAGATGACTTAATAAAGTAAGAATCAATAATTAATAATTATTTTAACAGCATTGTGGGTTAATATTGTGGTTGATATAACATGTCAGGAGATTGAATAAAGCATATGTGAGCACCTTTGCCTTTTTATGCGAGTTATTATGTGCTGTATATTTGAATTTGAACCTTTGATTTTCACTTCATCAGCTGATGAGATTCAATTCTCCTCTTATATATGTCTCAGAACTTTGGGTAATCATGATGTGTAATCATGAACCAGAAATGTTTTCAGACTACATCAACTACATTACGATGCTCCCACCACCATGCTTCACTATAGATATGGTGCTCTTAAGGTTCAGGTACAGCTCTTCTAGCTTCATTCTTTCTGATGAGTTAAGATAATGGCAAAGAGCTCTTTCCTGTGTTTGAGTATATTATCCCAAAAGCTTTCTTATTTATTTAAATGTGATTATACACTGATCAGGCTTGACATTATGACCACCTGCCTAATACTGTGTTGTTCTCCCTTTTGCTGCCAAAACAGCCCTGACCTGTCATGCACAGTGTATTCTGACACCTTTCTATCAGAACCAGCATTAACTTCTTCATCAATTTGAGCAACAGTAGCTCGTCTGTTGGATCGGATCACACGGGCCAGCCTTCGCTCCCCACGTACATCAATGAGCCTTGGCCGCCCATGACGCTGTCACCGGTTCACCACTGTTCCTTCCTTGGACACTTTTGATAGATACTGACCACTACAGACCGGGAACACCCCACAAGAGCTGCAGTTGTGGAAATCTTCTAATCCAGTGGTCTAGCCATCACAATTTGGCCCTTCATCAAACTCGCTCAAATCCTTACGCTTGTCCATTTTTCCTGCTTCTAACACATCAACTTTGAGGACAAAATGTTCACTTGCTGCCTAATATATCCCACCCACTAACAGGTGCCATGATGAGGAGATCATCAGTCTCATTCACTTCACCTGTCACTGCTCATAATGTTATGCCTGATTGGTGTATGTACATCTCTGTGCCTCTCTTTTTAGCAGAGGAGTTTAGTGGAAGGTGAAGGAAAGAAACAAAGCGATTGCAGTGCTTATTGTTCTGTATGTGATTGTTATTCCTGCTGCTTTCAGGTCGTCCTGCAGCTCTTTTCCCGTGACTGCTGGATTCTTACATACTCTTATCTTCCTTATCATTAGTCTTAGAGTATGCTGTGAAATCTTGTGGTTGCCTGAACCACAACCTTCACGTATTCAAAACAATTGTTCTGAGCAGCATGTTGACATTTTTTGCTGAGGCTCGGTACTAATTTCCATTTAAGTGATATTTAAGATTCTTGTGTCTGAGAATATTTGGAAGCTCCTTCACCATCACCATGATTGTTACTTGTGTGAAATGGGAAATGTTCCCAAAAATAATGGCAATGTCTTATTTAATAACGTCACCAGGTGCAATTTGTATATGTATATAAATATTATAAGTATATAATAAGTTATTAGAAAGAGATAGATAGATAGATAGATAGATAGATAGATAGATAGATAGATTACTTCTACTATTATTAATAAGAATAATTACAATCCGATCATAGTATTTAAGGTCTACTTAGAAAAGATCAGATACTGTCTAAAATCTAATAGCTCCGAACCATGCTTCGAACGAATATAACTCATTTTTAGCTCATAAATCATTTTATAAACTAAATATTTTTTCAGGTCAAATTTACAGCACTGGGGGTCAAATATTTCACTCTGCATCTGAGCTGATTTACTGGCAGCAAACCCCTGAGGGTTATTCTTTACAATATGATGAGGGCTATCTCAATTTACACTTTTTCTTTTTTTTTAAGCAGCCTGATTCTATGCATAAAACTCACAGTATTTGACTTTTTCCCAATGCTTTTTGAACTCTTTTTTGACTTTTTAGAGGAGCTCCTTTAGTCGTTTCCTCAGCAGTCGAGCGGCTCCATCACCTCCATGACGACGGTGCGAGGCCCGGTGAGGATGAGATGACTGACCGTCCGATAGTCCATCTCCAGAACATTCACTCCGTTTACACACACTACAAACTGACATACCTAAACACACACACACACACACACACAGACACACACACACACCAAATTCATGTGTTAGATTTGTTGGATCTGTGCTCCAAAACAACTTTGTCAGCATAATACTATATAATTTCAGCCTTAAATTTAAAGTAGCTTAAGTTAAAAAAATTATTCTAATCACAGAATCAAAGTTATTTTTATTTACTTCACTTATAAAGCTATTGGTTTCTTTACACCATTGATATAACTGAAGTTTTTGTGTTTACACCTCTGTAATTGAATAATGTCATTCTCCTATTTTGTTATGATTTAAATTTAAATACTTTAACTCATTTTGGGTCTTATCTATTGATAATAATAATAATAATAATAATAATAATAATAATAATAATAAATTAATTTTTAAATTTTTTTATTATTATTATTATTATTATTATTATTATTATTATCATTATGTTAAAATGAATTAATCTAGCCATGGGGGTCACAGTCCAGTGACTTCTGTGCCAGTCCCAAGCCTGGATAAACAGAGAGGGTTGCGTCAGGAAGGGCATCCGGCGTAAAACATTGCCAAATTTCATCATGCAAGTCATCAGTACGAATTTCATACCGGATCGGTCGAGGCCCGGGTTAACAACGACTGCCATCGGCACCGTTGACCTACAGGGCGCCGGTGGAAATTGGGCTACTGTTGGTCGAAGAAGTAGAGGAGGGAGGAGAGTGCACAGACAGAGAGAGAAGAGGAAAGGTAAGAGTGTAGGACTGAGAATAGGAACTCTGAATGTTGGTACTATGACAGGGAAAGGTAGAGAGCTGGCTGATATGATGGAGAGAAGGAAGGTGGATATACTGTGTGTACAGGAGACCAGGTGGAAGAGTAGAAAGGCTCGTAGTATAGGAGCAGGATTCAAGCTGTTTTATTATGGTGTGGATAGTAAGAGAAATGGGGTAGGTGTGGTCCTGAAGGAGGAGTTTGTGAGGAATGTTCTGGAGGTGAAGAGAGTGTCAGACAGGGTGATGAGTCTGAAGCTAGAGATTGAAGGGGTGATGTTGAATGTTGTTAGTGGTTATGCCCCACAGGTAGGTTGTGAGTTACAGGAGAAAGAGAGATTCTGGAGTGAATTAGATGAGGTGATGGAGAGTATTCCCACGGGTGAGAGAGTGGTGATAGGAGCGGATTTTAATGGACATGTTGGTGAGGGGAACACAGGTGATGAGGAGGTGATGGGCAAGTTTGGAAGTAAGGAAAGGAACCTAGAAGGAAAGAAGGTAGTGGACTTTGCTAAGAGGATGGACATGGCTGTGGTTAACACTTATTTTCAGAAGAGGGAGGAGCATAGAGTGACTTATAAGAGTGGAGGTAGGAGAACACAGGTAGACTACATCCTATGTAGAAGAGGCAGTCTGAAAGAGATTAGTGACTGTAAAGTGGTAGTGGGAGAGAGTGTAGCCAGACAGCATAGGATGGTGGTGTGTAGGATGACTTTGATGGTCTGTAAGAAGAAGAGGTCAGCGATATAGAAGAAAACCAAGTGGTGGAAGCTGAAAAAGGAGGAATGTTGTGAGGAATTTAGACAAATGTTGAGGCAGGCTCTGGGTGGTCAGGTAGTGCTGCCAGATGACTGAGAAACTACAGCAGAAGTAATCAAGGAGACAGGGAGAAAGGTGCTGGGTGTGTCATCTGGAAGGAGGAAAGAAGATAAGGAGACTTGGTGGTGGAATGAGGAAGTTCAGGATAGTATCCAAAGGAAGAGGTCAGCCAAGAAGAAGTGGGACATGGACAGGACTGAAGAGAATAGACAGGAATACAAGGAGTTACAGCGCAGAGTGAAGAGGGAGGTGTCTAAGGCCAAGCAGAAGGCATATGACGAGTTGTACACTAGGTTAGACACTAGAGAAGGAGAGAAGGACTTGTACAGGTTAGCTAGGCAGAGGGATCGAGATGGGAAGGATGTGCAGCAAGTTAGAGATATTAAGGATAGAGATAGAAGGGTGCTCACAAGTGAGGAGAGTGTACAGAGGAGATGGAAGGAGTACTTTGAGGAGCTGATGAATGAGGAAAATGAGAGGGAAAAAAGAGTAGAAGGGGTGAACTCTGTGGAACAGAAAGTAGATAAGATTAGAAAGGATGAAGTCAGGAAGGCTTTGAAGAGGATGAAAAGTGGGAGGGCAGTTGGTCCTGACGACATCCCGGTGGAATTCTGGAAGTGTCTAGGAGAGGCAGCAGTGGAATTTTTAACTAGTTTGTTTAAAGGGGTTTTAGAGAGTGAGAGGATGCCTGAGGAATGGAGAAGAAGTGTGTTAGTGCCGATCTTTAAGAATAAGGGTGACGTGCAGAGTTGCAGCAACTATAGGGGGATAAAGTTGATGAGCCATACAATGAAGCTATGGGAAAGAGTAGTGGAAGCTAGGTTAAGGAAGGTAGTGGAAATTTGTGAGCAGCAGTATGGCTTCATGCCCAGAAAGAGCACAACAGATGCAGTTTTTTGCTCTGAGAATTTTGATGGAGAAGTATAGGGATGGTCAGAGGGAGTTGCACTGTGTGTTTGTAGACTTGGAGAAAGCGTATGACCGGGTGCCAAGAGAAGAGCTGTGGTACTGTATGAGGAAGTCAGGAGTAGCAGAGAAGTATGTCAGAGTGGTGCAGGACATGTATGAGAAGAGCAGGACAGTGGTGAGGTGTGCTGTAGGTCAGACAGAGAAGTTCAAAGTGGAGGTGGGACTGCATCAGGGATCGGCTCTGAGCCCCTTCCTGTTTGCTATGGTGATGGACCAGTTGTCAGAGGAGGTCAGACAGGAGTCTCCTTGGACAATGATGTTTGCAGATGACATTGTGATCTGTAGTGAGAGCAGGGAGCAGGTGGAGGAAAACCTGGAGAGGTGGAGGTTTGTGCTGGAGAGAAGAGGAATGAAAGTCAGTCGTAGTAAGACTGAGTACATGTGTGTGAATGAAAGGGAGGGAAGTGGAACAGTAAGGTTACAGGGTGAAGAGGTGAAGAAGGTACAGGAGTTTAAGTACTTGGGGTTAACAGTCCAGAGTAATGGAGAGTGTGGGAAAGAGGTAAAGAAGCGAGTGCAGGCAGGTTGGAATGGGTGGAGAAAGGTGTTGGGAGTTCTGTGTGATAGGAAAATATCAGCGAGAATCAAGGGGAACGTGTACAGGACAGTGGTGAGACTGGCCATGCTGTATGGTTTAGAGACAGTGTCACTGAGGAAGAGACAGGAGTCAGAGCTAGAGGTAGCAGAGCTGAAGATGTTGAGGTTCTCTTTGGGAGTGACAAGATTGGACAGGATTAGGAACGAGTACATCAGAGGGACAGCTCATGTTGGATGTTTGGGGGACAAAGTTAGGGAGGCCAGATTAAGATGGTTTGGACATGTTCAGAGGAGGGAGAGTGAGTATATTGGTAGGAGAATGTTGGACATGGAGCTGCCAGGCAGGAGGCAAAGAGGAAGGCCAAAGAGGAGGTATATGGATGGAATTAATGAGGATATGAAGCTAGTGGGTGTAAGTGTTGAGGATGCAGAAGATAGGGATAGGTGGAGAGAGATGATTCGCTTTTATTTTCCCCTGAGGGGAAAAGCCAAAAGAAGAAGAAGAAGATGTTAAAATGAATTGTTTAAACACCTAAGAGATGGGATTCTGTTCCTTTCTGCTGGATATAATGTGTTTGTTCTGGCCAAAAAATAAAAAAGCTGTTATTGAAAAAAAAATAAATAAATAAAAATAAATAAATAAATAAAAAATCCTTCATGTGAAAAATGTTTTGGTGAAAAAAACTGAACAATAAGATCCGCAGAGAGCTTATAAAGAAAGCATATGGTATCTCACTGTCGATGATGAAAGGCATATAAAAGAATTTCCAAAGCATTAGAAGTATCAAAGAACACCATCATCAACAAGAGGATAAAATGTGGGACCACAGTGACATTCCCAAGAACAGGACGCTCCTCCAAAACTGATAAAAAGGACAAGATAAAAGCTTATCAAGAAAGCTCCTTTAATATGCAACATTAAAGGAGCTATGGGGAAGGAGGAGCTAGGCAGAAGCTCTTTCCAATAATTTAAAACGCAATCACACACACACACACACACACACACACACACAAACACACCTATACCTGTCATGACGTAATCACATTCAAATGGTTTGGGCATAATTCTAAATGTTTCTATATACTGTATGCAGACAAATAAAACCCTGTTTTTTTTTTTTTCATTCCAACCAAGCACTTAATTGTCTATTAAAACCAAGATCGGCTGATTGTCCCTTTTTACCAGCATTCCAAATCGACTTAAGGGACCTTTTGTGAGACGTTTATCAGTATAAACAAATGAATGATGTTCTGGCTGTCAGTCTGATATAAAATGAGTCAGGACTCTGTTGGCTTTCACTGTGTTTTAGATGTGTGTTTTTCCCTCTGTTAGTTAACCTTACACAATTTTTAAAGAGCTGAACCTTACACTGGTTAAAGAGCTGCTTTGTAGATGAACAAGCACTTGGGGCATCTCATCTCAACATGGCTGATGCATATCTGATTAATCTTTCTTTAGCTTTCTGTTGTGGTTATTTTTCTTTGTCCATTTGTGCACTTAAAATACATTTCAAATGTGTGTTTTTTCCTCTGTTGGATAACCTTACACAGAATTTCAGTAGCTGAAGATAAACACCTTCAAATTAAAGCTGCTTATGAACAAACACTCGGGGCAGAAATGAGAGCAGAAATGGGTTTGATATCAACATTTACTTTGAAGATAGAAACATTTCTGTGAGCCATATTTGCTTTTTTTTTTTTTTTTTTTTAGAACTTTTTTGTGAATATATTGCCCCTAGCATGCTAGGGAAAAACTGAAATACTTATGAAACACTACAAATTCCTGCACTACAAAGTCCTG
>JAUCMX010000013.1:20575801-20593301 GCA_033459395.1 Hemibagrus guttatus
TAGGCTAGGGCCTTAACCACTAAGCTATCACTGCCCGTGGTGTGCATGTGGGCATGCAGCACATCCTGGTGACACGATTCTGGAGCACAGTGTATCATTAAACACTATTTTATTTATTTTTTTCTCTGAAGAAGGGAACTTCCCATCTTCTGTACTGACAAAGCTGCTTCATGTAGAGGTGTGGAGATGGAACTGGAGCTGGAGAAGAAAGAAAACAGATTATTAGTTAGTCAGGATTGCATTGTGTCACTATGTCACTGAAGCATAGAACCTTCATGTTCATATGCTACTGTTTAAGTGTTTAGCATTATGGCGGTGTGCTAATTAGGGGGTGATTGTGGTTCTGCTTTGCGTGTAAGGGCAAGAGTCATCTAATAAAGTGGACTTCAGTGGAGACTAGTGTTTAAAGCAGAGTTATTCACAAAACAACTTCCATGTAAAAGCCTGAATGCTAAGGACAAGAGAGAAGATCCACAGATACTGGTGACCTGGCTGAGCATGCTAAAGCTCTCCATCCATTCAGGAGATCACATCTGTTTGGGAATATAGGCGCTGTCACAGACAAACACTATGAGTTATGTGTTGACTGAGTCCAGTTTCGCTAATGCTTTCCCACATCTGGTCTAAACACCAGAGATGAGGATGAGTGATGGACTCACACTGGACTCATGGGTTTAGTGTTGCAACACAACTATCTATCTACCTAATCCCTCCATCCATCCATCCATGCACCAACCTAAACATCTATCTATCTATCTATCTATCTATCTATCTATCTATCTGTCTCTCTATCTATCTATCTATCTATCTATCTATCTATCTATCTATCTATCTATCTATCTATCTATCTATCTATCTATCTATCTATCTATCTGTCTGTCTGTCTATCTGTCTATGTATCTGTCTATCTGTCTATCTATGCATGTGTTTGGTCTGTGTTCTCTCTAATGTTAAAAAAATGTTCTAGAGACTAGCATACACTGATATCAGGACTCACTGATGCCTTTTAAATATGATTGCTATATGTATAGTATGTTGTAGGGTGAAAGTATAGATCGATTAATGTGTGTGTGTGTGTGTGTGTGTGTGTGTGTGTGTGTGTGTGTGTGTGTGTGTGTGATTTCAGCACTGCTGGGCCCTTGAGCAAAGCAGTTACCTCTCTCTGATCCAGGGGTGCTGTATCATAGCTGTCCCTGAGCTGTCTTCTTTTAAAAGCCAGGCAGCAGAGAGTGCTAAAAGATATTCAAGAGAAATAAAGAGACTTGAGAGAATAAGTCTTGAACACTTACTTACTGGTTTCTTTCGGTTGTAGATTTTGGGTTGTGATTTTCTAGTGCTTTGGTGTCGTTGCTTTTAATGTTGTGGTTGAATTTTCAAATCTGATTGGTCAGAAGGAGGTGGCCAGTAAGGGAGATTATTCTACAACATTAAATACACAGAAAAAGTGTTCAATAGTATATTAAAAATGATCATTGTCACATTTCTGTGGTATAAGAGGAATAAAACATTTCACTTTGCTGTCACTCAAAACGTCAAATCACATCACGCTGTCATGGATTATTCTGCTATAACAGCATGCACCTAAATGTTTATTCTGTTGTTTATGTAGGGTATGTAGAATTTTCCCTGGCTCATGGTGAAAAGCAGAGAAACCCTCCCAGCTATTGCCTTGTGTACTGCTTAAAGTTTTATATGACGCAACACTAGCTGTATTGATCTACATGGTCAGATCTGAGGACTAACAGCCTCACTAATACAAATAGGTTTGAAACACACTGCACCCTGTACACAATGGTGTTGACTTTCTTTCTCACTCATGTAGCCACGTTCAGGTCTCCTATTAGTGTGTGTGTGTGTGTGTGTGTGTGTGTGTGTGTGTGTGTGTGTGTGTGTGTGTGTGTGTGTGTGTGTGTGTGTGTGTGTGTGATTTACACAGTAACATAAAAGGATAATATAGGTGTAAGCATATGACATATTCTACAACTGTTTAGACTCGGAGCTGTGTGTGTTTGTGTGTGTGTGTGTGTGTGTGTGTGTGTGTGTGTGTGCATGTAAAGACACAGGGATTTCGGGAAAGAAGCCAGGGCCCACATTCACTTGTCTGTTTGTCTGCAGGAAACTCCCACACAGCTCTAAGGAGACTGTTGTGGGTTTTCTACATGTGAGTAATGTGCTTCCTGTGCACTTTTTTGTGCAACCATGTTTGCACATCTCTGGTCAAAGTTCACCAGAGGTCTCAAATCTTCTCCTGGTCAAACAGAGGTTTGTGTTTGAGATCAGGATTCACCAGGAACATGCACCCTACTCGAGTGGGAGGAAAATAGCAAACGATCCACTTAAAAAAATTCCTCATTAAATCCTATTATAATGCTGTTTTTTATTATTTAATTACTGTATGCTTTCCTGTTGATGTCACATTAATTGGATAATGTTACATTATCCAAATTCTAACGTATGGAATGTGTAGTTAGTAAAAAAATGAATGACAAGGGCTTAGAAACTCTAGGTGTAGTTATTTTTATGGGATATTTACTAATATAGTCAGGCAATTTAAGCAGTATTACATTTTTCATTTTGGGGGTGCGGCTAAATAAACCCTTTTACATTTACAGCATGTGGGAGATGCCCTTATCCAGAGCGACTTACATTTTATACAACTGTGCAATTTAAGGTTAAGGGCCTTACTCAGGAACCCAGCGGTGGCAGGTTGGTGGACCTGGGATTTGAGCTCACAGCCTTCCAATATGTAGTCCAATACCTTAACCACTAAGCTACAACATGCCCCATTCACCACATTCCCAGCTAAAACAAGCAATATAGGGCGCTTTGTTATATTGCTAAATTTCTCCTCTCGCCCTCTCACCTGATTCATCCCAAAGCTCTAGCTTCTCCTGAAGCTTCCACACTTCACGTCACTCAAGTTTTGCTGCTGTGGATATTCGCACATGGACACCTTAAAGGATTGTAAATAAATAAATAAATAAACACACACACTCATTGGGTCTGGTAGAAGGTCTGCTGCTCAGTATTGAGCATCATTTCCACATACTGTTTGCCATAACTTTTCTACACCTGTATAATGTAATGATTTACTATCTGATGTTTCTTTCAAGGGTTCTTCTTGACTGTATTGAATACACATACACACACGTATATCATAGCACTTTAGCAACACAAATATAGTATGACTGATCCATTTGCATTGATGGTTTCTTTGCATTGAGCAGATGAGCGACAGTCAGTAAGTATACCAACCAACTTCTATGACATTAATACAGTATTATTTTTTTTTTTTTTTTATCTCTACTGTATCGACCAAATAGAAAACAAGCAACATGACTTGGCAAAACTCTGAGTGTTGACTTTCAAATGAGGCATTAACCACCACTGTGGAGTGTGACATGATAAAAACAGGCACAAATTCCATTTTTTAGCTGAATTGCAGATTTGTTTTTAGCTTTTTTTGTGTTTATTACTAAAATACTAAACAAGCGGGGGCATTGGTGGCTCAGTGGTAGGTTACTCGCCTATCATGCGGAAGGCGCGGGTTCGATTCCAGCCAATGCCTCAACCCCAGCCACTGGATGCAGTGTTGGTCCCAAGGCTGGAAAAATGGGAGGGTTGCGTCAGGAAGGGCATCCGGTGTAAAACATTTGCCAAGTTGTTGTGCGGACCAGTTGGTCCGCTGTGGCGACCCCGAACAGGGAGCAGCCAAAAGCAACTAAAGTACTAAACAAGTGCAAGCTTATATTTACATATGTGTGTGTGTGTGTGTGTGTGTGTGTGTGTGTGTGTGTGTGTGTGTTGTGGAGGGACATGGGGAAGGTTGTGTATGTGCACACAGTGTTTACTGAAAGGGGTTCACTGGTATATAGAGGCGAGCTTAGCTAACATCCTAATCTCCGTATTCTTCATCCATGAGGAAACAGAGCAGACATCAAAGACACGGGAGACACAAATCAACACTTTTGCGTTTTTGTTTTAACAGAATCGCTCACACATGGCTAGATAAGTTTAAATTTGTTTTCTTAACCTACTTTATGAATCTCATGGCTCACACTCTCAGTGAAGGAGAAACTCCCAAAGTAATAGACATAGGAAGGTTTCTTCCTGATGTCGTCTCAAAGAGGTTTTTGTTTTTTTTGTCTCTGTTACTTCCAGCTCGTTCGTTAGGGATCGAAATCTACATCTGGATTTCTGTAAAGCCACCTCATAATGCACTATTAAAAAAAAAAAAGAGGTTCTTTGGGGTTCTGTAATTGGCCAGTACAACCTTTTCCTAAAAAAAGGTTCTATGCAAAGAGTAATATAATATTCAAATGGTTCTTTAATTCTAAATAATATGTAAAGTGAAATCAGTGCCATTACTTTTTGGTGTTGTGTAGATAGACGGACGGACGGATGGACGGACGGATGGACGGACGGACAGATGGATTGGTAGATGGACTGACAGATAGATGGATTGATTGGTGGAAAATAGACAGATAGACAGACAGACAGGCAGACAGCAGACAGACAGACGACAGACAGACAGACAGACAGATAGATAGATAGATAGATAGATAGATAGATAGATAGATAGATAGATAGATAGATAGATAGATAGATAGATAGATAGATGGAAAATAGACAGACAGACAGAGAGAGAGAGAGAGAGAGAGAGAGAGATGGATGGATGGATGGATGAATTGATAGACAGATGTATGGTTGGGTGGAAATTAGATAGATAGATAGATAGATAGATAGATAGATAGATAGATAGATAGATAGATAGATAGAACTTTATTGTCAGCAACGAAATGTATGATTGTTACTTGCTGACTCTGAATTTTATAAAGTGGTGTATTTGAGCTGATTTAATCAGACCAGAAATTACAATACATCTCCGGGTGCAATGTGTTGTTTTTACAGGCCTTCAGTGCAGGGACATGCGTAGGAGTGCAGTCAATATGAGGGCAAGGTAAATATGCTGAGTCAATAGATTCAAAATTTGCTTAACTTTCCCTCTCTTTTTTACTTCAGGTGACATGCATATTAACTATATATATATATATATATATATGCAGTGTATATAAAAATGTCAGGTATCTGTAATGTAAAAAAAATGAGACCAAGATAAATCATTTCAGACCTTTTTCGACCTTTTATGTGACCTGTATAACTCAATTGAAGAACAAACTGAAATCTTTTCGGGGGTGGAGTAAAAATAAAAAAACTAAAACAATGTGAAGCACCTTTTGATTTTATTACAGCACTCAGTCTTTTTGGGTATGAGTCTATCAGCATGGCACATCTTGACTTGGCAATATTTGTCCACTCTTCTTTTCAAAAATGTCAGGTAGGTCACATTAAAGGTGGAAAAAGGTCTGAAATGATTTATCTTGGTCTAATTTTCGACAGAAACAGAAACCTGACATTTTAACAGGTGTTTGTAGACTTTTTATATCCACTGTATATATATATATATATGAACAGAATAAACGTCATTGTAATTGCACAAAGACAAAGACGATAAAGATATAATTTTCATATTTTAAAAAATGTGAAATATTTGTTGAATAGTTGTGACTGACTATTAGTTGATATTAGGTGATAAGTTACTGAGTGTAAGGTAGTGGTGATCGGTATGTGAGGGGGTTGTGGTAGCTTAGGGGTTAAGGACTGCTGATCAGAAGGTTGTGAGTTGGAATCCCAGCTCCAACAAGCTGCCACTGATGGGCCCCTGAGCTAGGCCCTTAACCCTCAATTGCTCAGATGTATAAAATGAGATAATTCTGGATAAGGACATCTGCCAAATGCTGTAAATGTAAATGTAAATAATCAATGATTGTTAGGTGGTGGTGATTAGTGGTTGGCTGTTTGGTACTGGTCATCAGTAATTGTTTGTTTTTGATTAGTAATTGACATTCATGTGGTGGTGATCAGTGATTGTTAGATAGGGGTGATTAGTGTTTGTTCACTAGTGGTGATTAGTTAGTGATTGTAAGATAGCAGTGGTCTGTGATTGACTGTTAGGTGGCAGTGATTAGTTTCAGGCTATTAGTTAATGGAGATTAGTGACTGTTAAGTACTGAGAATCAGATTGGCTGGTAGAAGTGATTAGTGATTGGCTGTTATGTAGTGGTGATTAGTGCGTGTTAGCTAATGGTGAACAGTAATTGGTAGTGGTTATTAGTGATGTGCTATTAGGCTATTAGGTAGTTCTGACTGGTGATTGCCTTTGTGTGTTGGTGAACAGTGATTAGTTGTTGATCAGAGATTGGCCCTTAAACAGTGGTGAGAAGGCTGAATATTAAAAAACAGTGAATGGCTAGTGGTGATCAGGGATTAGTGATTCACCTTTGTGATCAGCAATTGTTTAGTGATCAGGGATTGGCTCTAAAGTATTTGTAACCAGTATTCACTGGTGATCAATGACGGATTGGTTGGTGGGTAGTAGTAGTAATGAGTGATTGACATTTGGGTAGTGTTAACCAGTGATTGGCCATCGATGATCACAGACCGGCTGTTGGTTAGTGGTGATTAGCGGTTAGCCAGTGATTAGTCATTAATTAGTAGGATTATACATTTACAGAAATTCTGCAGACAACCTTATCCTTAGAAACCTTTAGCTCCAGTATCAATCAGTATTAAATGGCCTATTTCTTATACATCTATCCAAAATCACACAGACCGAGAAGCCTCCAGGGATGAATTCTGTCCCGATCCGCCCTGCATCATGAAACACTTACTCGCGTTTGTACCGCAGCGTCTCAGTACGGGAGCAGCGCGCGCGATCGTTACTGTGCGCGCATTGGCTGGCGGAGAAGGGCGCACGTGGGTCACGGTAAACAACACGCCAGCGCGCCCCCGTGCGTGTCCGGTCAGCGCAGCCTCGGTAAAGACTCGCGGACTTTACTGGTGCACGGACACGGCGGAACAATGCTGCTCGGAAAGCTGGTACGGTAAGAGGAATGAATTATAGATAGCGGGGATTAGTGTGTAATGCAGCGTGTAATCAGAGCCCGAGGTGTTTACTGTGTGGTTTAGGACAGTGGCCGCGGCTCTGGGCAGATTTCACTCACTGACCAGAGCGGTAGGACGCAGTTTAGGACGAAGCCCCTGCACTGATTTTAGAGCTGTAATCACGTACTGTTTTGATTCATTACTGTTTGCCACAACGTTTAGTAGGAGATCATGCGCTTTGTATGAGTAGCCCTGATGATCAGACCTGAGATCTGACCTGAGATCTGACCTGAGATCTGACTTTTGCACTGTGAGAGTCAGCAGAGGTTTCGCAAGTCGCTCCACAAACAAGATTTCCACAAATTACAAAATATAAAAGAAAAAAGTAGTAATATAATTTCTAGCAATAAAACTGTTAAATACGAAAAGAATTCTATTCTTGCAAAAAATGTTGGCGTTTTCTTTCTTTAATAATAAAGGATGACGTTCAGAAATATTCCTATATATGTAATGATCATTGTGGAAAGCAAAAAAAAAAAAAAAAAAAAAAAATCTGAACAAGAATATTATAAATACAGAAAGAGGGGACTGGAACACGTCTTTGTGCATTTTATATTTAAGAAATGTATTTTTATTATTATTAACTGTTTTTTAGTAAGTTTTATATCAATACAAAAGCCTGTAATGATTTATCAAAAAAATAAAAAGTAAAATAAAATGCTAGTAATACTGGGCACGGTGGCTTAGTGGTTAGCACGTTTGCCTCACACCTCCAGGGTTGGGGGTTTGAGTCCTGCCTCCGCCGTGTGTGTGTGTGTGGAGTTTGCATGTTCTCCCCGTGCCTCGGGGGGTACTCCGGTTTCCTCCCCCAGTCCAAAGACATGCATTGTAGGTTGATTCTCTAAATTGGTTGCATCTCTAAATTGTCTGTATTGTGTGAGTGAATGAGAGAGTGTGTGTGCCCTGTGATGGGTTGGCACTCCGTCCAGGGTGTATCCTGCCTTGATGCCCAATGACGCCTGAGATAGGCACAGGCTCCCCGTGACCCGAGAATAGATTGGATAAGCGATAGACAATGAATGAATGAATAATAATACTAACAGGACTATTTCTTCTTCTTTTTATATTGGTTTAAACATTAAAGTTGCAAAAGTTGCATTTTTAATAATAAAGAAGTTGCTTTCGGCTGCTCCCTGTTCGGGGTCGCCACAGCGGACCAGCTGGTCCGAACAACAACTTGGCAAATGTGTTACGCCGGATGCCCTTCCTGACGCAACCCTCCCATTTTTCTGGGCTTGGGACTGGCACTGCATCCAGTGGCTGGGGTTGAGGCATTGGCTGGGAATTGAACCTGGGCCTTTCACATGATAGGCGATAAACCTACCACTGAGCCACCAATGCCCCTTGCATTTTTTTAATAATACTAATACTAATACTAATAATAATAATGAGTTGATAATGAAGATTACAATTTTATTCTGTATTTTTGCAATTTAAAATTTTTTTTCAACTAGTTTACATTTTTTATTTCTTCCTCGTTTTTATTTAAAATCTTTCGTTCACTGTTAATTACATCCGAGTTCATTTAAACTTTGTCACTTTTCAGCACAGTTAAAAGAGAAAAATGACTAAACTTAATCTTTTCAAATATCAAATAAAACTCCAGGGCAGTAAAAGAGTTTCCATAATAACAGAATGTGTTCCCCCATAAGCTGTTAAAGTGTCATTAAACACAAGCATATGTAATTTATAATGCTAATTAAGTTTAAATAGGTGAGAAAATGTGGCTATGATAAGCTACAATGACGTCATATCTGATTGTAGGTTCCTCTTCCTGCCATTGTAGGCCACACCCACCCACCCACTAAAATTTTAATCAGGTGCTCATTTCCTGCTTCCTTCCTGTGTCTGGAGGATAGAAGCACATGATTCACAAACACTTTGCGAAGTCTTGTCAATAGATCCTGTTGCTCAAGTTTGTGTTAATTGGGTTAACAATTATTGATTGTCTTACCTGTGTCTGAACATCAGCTGAGCATGAAAAAACTGGAGTATGTGGTTCTTAAAAATATATTACTTATATATGTATACTTTCATGTATTAGTAAAATTGAGTCAGAGTTAAGTTTCTCATCAAAGTGTGCTTTCATTGCTTCTGTGAAACTTCATTTAAACAAATGTCTAAATACTTTAATTCAGTTCAGTTTAATGTTATTTCTATAGCACTTTTCACAATGGACATGGCCTCAAAGTAGCTTCACAGAACTTAAAAATAACAAAGTTTAAAACTGAAATTTATATTTATCCCTATTGTATATATGTGTACATGTATATACAGTTACAGAAAGGAAATAATGAATAAAAAAATAGAAAAAAAAGAAAAAGAAAAAAATGCAAAAAGAAATAGAATTATCTGTACAAACAAAGAGAAAATATATATAAAAAAAATATTTATTATATATAATATAAATTATAGACATGTATTGTCCATATTTAAAATATAAAAATGTTATTATAAAAATCACTAATTAATAAAATTCTCTCTCTCACTCTAAATATCTACCTATCTATCTATCTATCTATCTATCTATCTATCTATCTATATATATCTATCTATCTATCTATCTATCTATCTATATATATATATATATATATATATATATATATATATATATATATATATATATATTTATATATATATATTAGAATACAATAAAATTATGTATAGAGATATATAATAAAGATGATATATATATATATATATATATATATATATATATATATATATATATATATATATATATAAATATATGTAGTGAAGAATGTAGTGAAGATAAAAAAACAACTCTATTAGACTAGAAATAGAATTATCTGCACACAATATAATTGGCAGAACAATATGAGTATTGTGAATAAAGTGTAGATGTGTGCGATTAGTGCATTACATGCAATATGGTATTCAGTGTTGTGCAGAAAAAAATCCAGAAGCACTTTCTAATAAAAAAATACTGTTAATGTAACTCAATTAAATCATGTGAAACCCATGTACACATTTCAATGAAGTAAAATTCAACTAGGTTTTTTTTTTGTCTTTTCTAGTGCATGCTTATTTGACTACACTTTTGGATCAGTGCTGTTTGTTTGAACATTGAAGCCTGACTGTGTTTGACCTTTTGCCTGCGTCTTTACTAAACATTTGGATTGTGTTCGCTAAAAAACTGCATGTGGATCATCAGCCATGAGACAGACAATCATTTTACTTTCCATTATCTGTATCATATGTATATACACTGTCTGACCTGCATGAACAGAAATCAGTTCAAATGTTCCACCCAAAACTGTTATTTTTATACAAGTGAACTTCACACCAGACCTTGACATTTATTCAGATTTTAAAATCTGAATAAATAAACCCGTCCTATAAATCACTGTACATTTGGCAGACATCTTGGCAACACTTCTAGGCAGTTCGATTCTGTCACCCCAGACTAGATTCTTCTTCTTATTAATAGAATGAAGAGACATACATATAACACACTAAGAAATAGACAACATGACCTTTAAACACAGTTTTGATTTAGCTTGTAAAAATCCACCAGCAGTTGTGTAAATAATGCATGATCTTTGGCTTAAATAACCAAAAAATCCCCAATCTGTTTTATTTTCCTCGTCTGCTGTGCATACAAGACGTTTCTCCATAAATAACGGAGCAAAGCGTCCTATAACTACTACAATTGTAGCTACATTACTGTAAGAATCTGATCAGGTGATCTGGTCAGGGAGGATCAGGACAGAATTGACCTCTGCTCTGGTCACCTGAGAATTTCAGGTGTCTTCTTGTAATCTCATAACCAGAAAGATGCAGTATTTTTATAATACAGTCATCATGCTGAGTGTTACACACAGCCTCATTCATACTTTACTTTAAATAGCAGTTTTTCTCTACTTGTACCGTCTGACCAAGCTCAGCAATTTCACATTGCTATCAGATAATTCAGATTTTTACACAGTATAACATGTTTAACATATACAAACAAACCTGCAAACGAACCTAAAGCTTGTTTGTATGAATATATGCCAAGCTTGATATCAATAAGTAAAATTGTTTTCTTATTTTTTTTAATATGCCCTCAGATCCTGTTTCAGATTCATTTGTGAGATATTGTCATATTGTCCTGTATATCAAAAAAATCCAGTGTCTCAGTTCTATTGAATCAGTATAAAGCAGAATAATATCATGTGGAAAGGTTCAAAATTTATGAACAGCTTTAATAAGAATTATAGTGTGAATTTACACAAAACCAGAAAATTCCAGTGCCAGAAAATTTGTTTTGGGAGAATTGAGCATCATGGTATACACTGCTCTAAACTTTGGCCTGAACTAAAGAATCTGAGGAAATTGAAATTATTCAGATATCTTGTGTTTATTGCAAATCTCATGTGTCCAGATTTGCCTTGTTGGTGGTGAAAATAGAGCATGTGAGGGGTTTAAATAAAATACAACATGTTTTATGGGCTGCTATAGATACCTACTTCATAGTATACTATTACTACTACTACTGCTTCTACTTCCTCTTCTACATCTACTACTACTACAGCTTCTACTTCCTTTTCTACTTCCGCTACTACCACAACTACTATTAATACTACTACAGCTTCTACTTCCTCTTCTACATCTACTACTACTACAGTTTCTACTTACTCTTCTACTTCTACTACTACTTCTACTACATCATCTTCTACTTCTACTACTACTAATACTACTACAGCTTCTACTTCCTCCCTTTTACTTTACTAATACTGCTAATACTAATACAGCTTCTACTTCCTCTTCTACTTTACTAATACTGCTAATACTAATACAGCTTCTACTTCCTCTTTTACTTCTACTACTACTAATACTACTACAGCTTCTACTTCCTCTTCTACTTTACTAATACTGCTAATACTAATACAGCTTCTACTTCCTCTTTTACTTCTACTACTACTAATACTACTACAGCCCCCTTCTTTTCTTTCCTTCCCTTTTACCCCCCTTTTCTAATACTGCTAATACTAATACAGCCCCCCCCCTTCTACTTCCTCTTCTACTTTACTAATACTGCCCCCCAATACTTTTAATACAGCTTCTACTTCCCTTTTTTTACCTTTTCTTAACCCACTTTTCTACTACTACTACTACTACTACTACTACACTAAAATACTACTACTAATACTACTACTACTACAGCCCCCCCCTTCTTTCTTCCCTCTTCTTTTCTTTACTACTACTAATACTACTACAGCTTCTACTTCCTCTTCTACTTTACTAATACTGCTAATACTAATACAGCTTCTACTTCCTCTTTTACTTCTACTACTACTACTACTACTACTACTACTACTACAACTACTACTACTAATACTACTACTACTACAGCTTCTACTTCCTCTTCTACTTTACTACTACTGCTAATACTAATACAGCTTCTACTTCCTCTTTTACTTCTACTACTACTAATACTACTACAGCTTCTACTTCCTCTTCTACTTTACTAATACTGCTAATACTAATACAGCTTCTACTTCCTCTTTTACTTCTACTACTACTACCCACTACTACTACTACTACTACAACTACTACTACTAATACTACTACTACTACAGCTTCTACTTCCTCTTCTACTTCACTACTACTAATACTACTACAGCTTCTACTTCCTCTTTTACTTCTACTACTACTGCTACTAATACTACTAAAGGTTCTACTTCCTCTTATACTTCTACTACTACAACTACTACTAATACTACTACATCTTCTACTTCCTCTTCTACTTCTACTACTACAACTACTACTAATACTACTACAGTTTCTATTTCCTTTTCTACTTCTACTACAACTGCTACTACAGCTTCTACTTCCTCTTCTTCTTCTGCTACTACTAATCTACGACTTCTTCTTCAATATCTACTGCTATTACCTTTACTTCTATTTCCACTGCTAGTACGCCCATTAATACTACTACTACTTCTACTTCTACTAAAAATAATAATAATAATATGCAGAAGCAGAAGAACATAATATAGTTATAACATAGTTCTGCAGAACAGAAAACATACAGTTACAATCACAGTTACAGTTACACACCTCCAGTGCTTTGCCCCCTAAATACTTCTTATGTGAAGATATCTACACTATTCCATGCTTCATGATTGCAGTGAGCTCTTTTTTGTGAGCTTTATAGACTAGAAGTGAGGAAGGCAAGGGGCAGAGTGACCACCGTGACTCTTACTCTAGTTCAGTTAACGTTGTCCGAGCGTAGACTTTTGTGTCTGGTGTCCAGAAGAAAAAACAAACACCCGCTGAGCAGAGCTCCATTAAAATCAACTGTAAAGATGAATCCTGTGTGTGTGTGTGTGTGTGTGTGTGTGTGTGTGTGTGTGTGTGTGTGTGTCCAACACCTCTGATCAGGATTGATTCACTGTCTGCTTGTTTGTTTGCTAGATTACGCATATCTGCAAATACAACAACAATTATTAAAATGTTATTAATCTCTAACTTGACCTCTCAGTTTGTTACATACTGACATCTAGTTAAGTCGTAAGGCTTATTTTATATAATGACAGTTCTGAATTCATTATTTTCTTACATGGAGATATGTGTAGTGTAAATATGTTCAAAAATGTAATCACAGTTTTAAATGAATGCTTCTTTTTACTTTTATCTCATAAGAAATGTACACAAATGACACAAAGAGAGTGAAGGTGAAAGTTAACTTTTATTTGATTTCACACTAATAAGCAGGGGGCACGGTGGCTTAGTGGTTAGCACATTTTTGCCTCACACCTCCAGGGTTGGGGGTTCAAGTCCTGCCTCCGCCGTGTGTGTGGAGTTTGCATGTTCTCCCTGTGCCTCGGGGGTTTCCTCCGGGTACTCCGGTTTCCTCCTCGGTCCAAAGACATGCATTGTAGGTTGATTGGCATCTCTAAATTGTCCGTAGTGTGTGATTGTGTGAGTGAATGAGAGTGTGTGTGTGCCCTGCGATGGGTTGGCACTCCGTCCAGGGTGTATCCTGCCTTGATGCCCAATGACGCCTGAGATAGGCACAGGCTCCCCGTGACCCGAGAATAGATCGGATAAGCGGTAGACAATGAACGAATGAATACTAATAAGCAGTAAGAAATGAAAATAACAGCATACCAGTTGTAACCATAGTAACAGTCGTGTTGTACAGTGTCAGTCTTTAGGATCAGGGATCAGGGAGTGGATTTAAACACTGCAGTTGTGATGCAATTGTTCCTGCCTGGCACAGCTATAGGCTTTTGGGTCATTATCGAAAGGTTTAATCCGTGGACCTCTTCCAGTAAAACACTGTGTGTACATACACTTCCCCCTATGTCCCTCCACAACACACACACACACACACACACACACACACACACACACACACACACATGTAAATATAAACCTACAAAACTAGCTTGGACTTGTTTAGTAGTTTAATAATAAATGAAAAGAAGATACAGTGAATCTGCAATCATTTAAAGGAGCCAAAAAACTAGTTTGCTCCTGTTTTGTTGTGTCCATGTTCAATATTGAATGTCTTTGTCATGTCCCACTCCACAGTGGAGGTTAATATGAAGCTCATATAAAAAGTAGACACTCAGGGCTTTATGAATTTGTAGTGTTTCATACGTATTTCTGTCTTTACCTAACCAATATATTCATAGAAATGTTTAAAAATGGTTATTTTTTCCATCTTCAAACCCATTTCTGCTCGCTGAGATGGCCCAAGTGCTTGTTCATAAGCATCTAAAATTTTTTAACCAGTTAAAAACACATGTCTCACACTGAAAGCTAACATACAGACTTGCGGCGATTAAATAATTCATTTGTTTATACTATTCCTTTGGTGAAATGGAATGCCAGTGTACTGGGAAAAAGGGTTAAATCCTACTGATGCTGCAGATACATGTGGAGTCTGAGGCAGGATAACTGTGGGAATGAATGATGGCAATTTCTGTATGTATAGTATACAGCCTTCTCAGCTACGCTATAACTTTGTGTGTTGTTGTGTTAGCAAAAAGGTTTTGATGGACGTGTGTGTTAGCTTTCACAATTAAATATGTTGTGGTGTTACTCACTAAATTTTCATCACTGAGCTTCAAGAGTAGAGCCCTACACTGTGAGGTGAACTGATTTCTTGTGCATAAATAAGACAAGAGAAAAGAAATCCCAGCTTTAGATGGGGTTTATATTTAAACTGCAGCTTACACTGTGTATGTGTGTGTTTGTACCTACATTAATGTCTCCTTCTCTCTCCAGGTTGTTGGTGTATTCCTGCTAGTGCTCGGCCCCCGCGTGTGTGTGGGTTACGTATTTCAGGCCGCACAGCCTACAGAAGAAAAGGACGAGATTCCCTTATCCCCTAAAGGTAAGACTTACATTACCTTCCATCATGATTGTGAGAGCAAAATCATTATCCTCACACAGGGTTCCCACGCGTCCTGGAAAACCTGGAAATCCTGGAATATTAATGACCAATTTTCCAGTCCTGGAAAACACATGGAAAATGAGAGGAAACTTAGATTGTCCTGGAAAAAATCTTGTTGTCCTGGAAAATTATTATTTTTAAATGTTCTTCATTAAAGAATTGGCCGACAACTGGTTGAAACAATTAACGTTAGTAACAGTAAGCGCTCTGTTCAGGGATGCTGAGTTTTGACACGTGAGCTCACGCTGTTTAATCTCCGTGTGACGTATGACGCTGTCTCGTGTTGGCGGGTTTCAGGAATTAAATGCTCGAATGTTTGCAGCAAATGTTCACTGGTATGCAGGTAATATTTAATTACCTTGTTAATATTATTGTAAAGTAATTATTTTGATACGCATGTGCAAGGGGTCTGCACGGCGAATTACAGCATGCGTGACGTCATTTGTCTGAGAAAAGGTTACCGATTTGTTCAGTCTATTTTATTTAGAATCGTTGGAACGTCTTGCATCCCCATGACAAATCAGACCCAAACTTCCCAGACCTGTTTTATGAACGATATAGGAAGTGAAAATTAGATGCTGACGCGATGCACAGCGATAATTGCATGTTCATAGTGCAGCACAGACTTGTGAACATGAGGCGGAGGCCGGTAATATATAATAGTACTTATATAAACGTAATAAAGGCACGTTTGCAAACGTGATACTGATTTTCTGCAACAGTTCACTAAACAAGACGTCGATATAAGTGACTTCCTTTTTAGACAAACTATTGTCTGTTTGCTCTGTTTCACCAACCATAGTAGTTCCAAACAATGTCGGAGCAGAACGTTTCTCTTAGCAACATGCAGTACAGTGGCGTTTCTATGCCGAATGAATCTGCGTTTTTGATTCAGATCTTCGTTTTTGAACGAATCGCTTGAGAAACGATTCATGACCCATTCATGAAGACCGTCTTTTCTTCATTCCTAAATGAATAAGCGTTTTGAATGAATCGTTTGATAGAGTGACTCCAAAAATTCACAAGGATACTGTGGAGCTTAATGCAGTAAATATTTTGGACAGGCATTTATTTGTTGTTTAGTCTGTTTGGGACAGATGCTTTTTGCAAACTATTTTTTTTATAATGCCTTTTATCTTTTTTTGGAGACTGCAGTTGGGTTAACAAGAAGGGCCTAGGCAGTCGTTATAATGTGTTCATTAAATAAAGTGAAGAGTTTACCTTCAGAAGCTCTGTGTGTGTGTGTGTGTGTGTGTGTGTATGTGTGTATGTGTGTATGTGTGTGTGTGTGACCAAATGGTCCCCACAAGGATAGTAAAACCTGAGATCATCTACCAGCCAGCAGTCCCCATGGGGGAAATGGATTAATAAACATACTAAATGTTTTTTTTGAAAATGTAAAAATGTCAAACGCTTTCAGAGGCATTGGTGGCTCAGTGGTAGGTTTCTCGCTTATCATGTGGAAGGCCCGGGTTCGATTCCCAGCCAATGTCTCAACCCCAGCCGCTGGATGCAGTGCCGGTCCCAAGCCCAGAAAAATGGGAGGGTTGGTGCAGGAAGGGCATCCGGTGTAAAACCTGTGCCAAGTTGTTGTGCGGACCAGTTGGTCCGCTATGGTGACCCCGAACAGGGAGCAGCCAAAAGCAACTTCTAAAAATGTCAAAAGTTTTCTGTGAAGGGGATAGAATATACAGTTTGTACAGTATAAAAACCATTATGTCTAAGGAGATTGTCTAGCAGGATAGAGAACCAGACGTGTGTGTGTATTTGGTGTATTTCTGATTTTATAGTTAGGTTATAGCCATAAAATGTATGTTTTTTAAGAGAGGAGAGAGGAATATATTACTTTAGGCTGTGAATATGTGATCCTTATATTTTATTCCCATCATCATGAAATTTGAAATGTTCTGGAAAAGTCCTGGAAAATGATCTCTGAAAAAGAGTGGGAACCCTGTCACATCTGTGTGTGTGTGTGTGTGTGTGTGTGTGTGTGGGGGGGGGACAGTATCTAAATGGGAAAGCACAGCTGGATCTTGTAAGGGGCGGTGCTTCGAGCTGGTAGAGGCGGAGCCTCCTGGGTGC
>JAUCMX010000013.1:20603301-20850361 GCA_033459395.1 Hemibagrus guttatus
CAATTATACATCCTTGCACACACCTACACACACTTCCACACACACGTGCTTACATTCACCTATATACAGTTATACACCCTTACACACAATTATACACATCTACAAACATTTACAGATAGATATACACACTTACACACACTTATACACACTTTCACAGACCAACACACACTTACACACACCTACACACTTATACACACTTACCCACACCTATACACATTTACTCACATCTATACACACTTACCCACACCTACACACACATACACACACTTACACACACATTTACACACTTTCACAGATACACACACACTTACACACACCTATACACGCTTACACACACTTACACACACCTACACACACTTATTCACCAGTTCACCTTCATGTAACACACACCAGTACACTGCACACACTTATACTGTAACATCCAACCTGTACACACTTATATGCACACATTTATACACACTTACACACCACATCAGCACAATATTTATCAGGTTATTTTTTAATGTAGCCTTACAGAGGACATCTTGGCATGTATGTGTGTGTGGGTTTTTTTGTGTGTGTGTGTGTGTGTGTGTGTGTGTGTGTGTGTGTATGTGTGTAGGAATGGAGGAAACCCACTGTGACCGTACAGAGTATCTCAGCTCATATGGACTCAACGTTAATGACTTCACACTCATCCCGGGATCATCTGGGAGACTGCGTCCCAAAAACCAGAGCATGCCATGTGAGGGACATCGCACACACACACACACACACACACACACACACACACACACACACACACAAATATACACACCTATAAAAAACTCTCACATACATACACACACATAGAGTTATCCTACTTACCTAGCCATTTGTTTTCTTTTTTAGATGACCCAAAAGAACTTGTAGCCAATTTAACAGTAAGTACAGAAAGTTAGGGTTAGAGAGAGATAGTTAAGTGATGTTACTTAATGTTACTTAGTTGTGTTTTTTTGTGTATGTGTGTGTGTGTGTGTGTGTGTGTTCTGTTTTCAGTGTAAGATGCCCAATCAGCACTTTAAAGTCTATCTGAAGCAGCACCTGCCCAAGCGGCTGCATTACGCCAACAACCGCAGAATAGAGGACGTCCACCTGCTCATGGACAGGAAGTGGCTCGTTGCCATGTATGTACTGGGGATCTGTGTGTGTGTGTGTGTGTGTGTGTGTGTGTGTGTGATAATTATAATCACCTTTATTTAATTATGATCAGCTATATAAGTTAGTAAAACAGTGTGAAGATTGATAGTGATGTTACTTACCCACACCTATACACACTTACACACACCTATACACACTTAACCACATTTATCCATACTTATACACACTTACACACACTTATAAACACTTACCCATACCTATACATACTTACCCACACCTATTCACACTTATGACACACTTAGACACACTTATACACCTATAAACACTTATACATACATTTACATATCTATACACACTTACTTACACCTATACACACTTACACACACCTATACATTTATACACACATTTTACATACCTATGCACACTTATACACACCTATACACACTTACCCACACCTATACGTACGACACACATTTACACACCTATACACACTTACACATACAGGTGCATCTCAATAAATTAGAATGTCGTGGAAAAGTTAATTTATTTCAGTAATTCAACTCAAATTGTGAAACTCGTGTATTAAATAAATTCAATGCACACAGACTGAAGTAGTTTAAGTCTTTGGTTCTTTTAATTGTGATGATTTTGGTTCACATTTAACAAAAACCCACCAATTCACTATCTCAACAAATTAGAATATGGTGACATGCCAATCAGCTAATCAACTCAAAACACCCGCAAAGGTTTCCTGAGCCTTCAAAATGGTCTCTCAGTTTGGTTCGCTAGGCTACACAATCATGGGGAAGACTGCTGATCTGACAGTTGTCCAGAAGACAATCACTGACACCCTTCACAAGGAGGGTAAGCCACAAACATTCATTGCCAAAGAAGCTGGCTGTTCACAGAGTGCTGTATCCAAGCATGTTAACAGAAAGTTGAGTGGAAGGAAAAAGTGTGGAAGAAAAAGATGCACAACCAACCGAGAGAACCGCAGCCTTATGAGGATTGTCAAGCAAAAGCCATTCAAGAATTTGAGTGAACTTCACAAGGAATGGGCTGAGGCTGGGGTCAAGGCATCAAGAGCCACCACACACAGACGTGTCAAGGAATTTGGTTACAGTTGTCGTATTCCTCTTGTTAAGCCACTCCTGAACCACAGACAACGTCAGAAGCGTCTTACCTGGGCTAAGGAGAAGAAGAACTGGACTGTTGCCCAGTGGTTCAATGTCCTGAGAGAGCAAGTTTTGTATTTCATTTGGAAACCAAGGTCCTAGAGTCTGGAGGAAGGGTGGAGAAACTCATAGCCCAAGTTGCTTGAAGTTCAGTGTTGTTTCCACAGTCTGTGATGATTTGGGGTGCAATGTCATCTGCTGGTGTTGGTCCATTGTGTTTTTTGAAAACCAAAGTCACTGCACCCGTTTACCAAGAAATTTTGGAGCACTTCATGCTTCCTTCTGCTGACCAGCTTTTTGAAGATGCTGGTTTCATTTTCCAGCAGGATTTGGCACTGACCACACTGCCAAAAGCACCAAAAGTTGGTTAAATGACCATGGTGTTGGTGTGCTTGACTGGCCAGCAAACTCACCAGACCTGAACCCCATAGAGAATCTATGGGGTATTGTCAAGAGGAAAATGAGAAACAAGAGACCAAAAAATGCAGATGAGCTGAAGGCCACTGTCAAAGAAACCTGGGCTTCCATCCCACCTCAGCAGTGCCACAAACTGATCACCTCCATGCCACGCCCAATTGAGGGAGTAATTAAAGCAAAAGGAGCCCCTACCAAGTATTGAGTACATGTACAGTAAATGAACATACTTTCCAGAAGGTCAACAATTCACTAAAAATGTTTTTTAATTGGTCTTATGAAGTATTCTAATTTGTTGAGATAGTGAATTGGTGGGTTTTTGTTAAATGTGAGAGAAAATCATCACAATTAAAAGAACCAAAGACTTAAACTACTTCAGTCTGTGTGCATTGAATTTATTTAATACACGAGTTTCACAATTTGAGTTGAATTACTGAAATAAATTAACTTTTCAACGACATTCTAATTTATTGAGATGCACCTGTATATATACACTTACACACACCTATACACACAAAATATATATACACTTACAAACACATATACACACTTATACACACCTACAAACAATTATTCACACCTATACACACTTACACACACCTATACACACTTACCCACACCTATACACACTTATGACACACTTAGACACATTTATACACCTATACACACCTATGCATACTTGGGTGAGAGAGTGGTGATAGGAGCGGATTTTAATGGACATGTTGGCGAGGGGAACACAGGGGATGAGGAGGTGATGGACAAGTTTGGAGTTAAGGAAAGGAACCTTGAAGGACAGATGGTAGTAGACTTTGCTAAGAGGATGGACATGGGTGTGGTTAACACTTATTTTCAGAAGAGGGAGGAGCATAGAGTGACTTACAAGAGTGGAGGTGGGAGAACACAGGTAGACTACATCCTATGTAGAAGAGGCAATCTGAAAGAGATTAGTGACTGTAAAGTGGTAGTGGGAGAGAGTGTAGCCAGACAGCATAGGATGGTGGTGTGTAGGATGACTTTGATGGTCTGTAAGACGAAGAGGTCAAAGATAGAAAAGAAAACCCAGTGGTGGAAGCTGAAAAAGGAGGAATGTTGTGAGGAATTTAGACAGAAGTTGAGGCAGGCTCTGGGTGGTCAGGTAGTGCTGCCAGATGACTGGGAAACTACAGCAGAAGTGATCAGGGAGACAGGGAGAAAGGTGCTGGGTGTGTCATCTGGAAGGAGGAAAGAAGATAAGGAGACTTGGTGGTGGAATGAGGAAGTTCAGGATAGTATCCAGAGGAAGAGGTTAGCCAAGAAGAAGTGGGACATGGACAGGACTGAAGAGAATAGACAGGAATGCAAGGAGTTACAGTGCAGAGTGAAGAGGGAGGTGTCTAAGGCCAAGCAGAAGGCATATGAAGAGTTGTACACTAGGTTAGACACTAGAGAAGGAGAGAAGGACTTGTACAGGTTAGCTAGGCAGAGGGATCGAGATGGGAAGGATGTGCAGCAAGTTAGAGTTATTAAGGATAGAGATGGAAGGGTGCTCACAAGTGAGGAGAGTGTACAGAGGAGATGGAAGGAATACTTTGAGGAGCTGATGAATGAGGAAAATGAGAGGGAAAAAAGAGTAGAAGGGGTGAACTCTGTGGAACAGAAAGTAGATAAGATTAGAAAGGATGAAGTCAGGAAGGCTTTGAAGAGGATGAAAAGTGGGAAGGCAGTTGGTCCTGATGACATCCCGGGGGAAAGTTCTGGAAGTGTCTAGGAGAGGCAGCAGTGGAATTTTTAAGCTAATTTGTTCAACAGGGTTTTAGAGAGTGAGAGGATGTCTGAGGAATGGAGAAGAAGTGTGTTAGTGCCGATCTTTAAGAATAAGGGTGACGTGCAGAGTTGCAGTAACTATAGGGGGATAAGGTTGATGAGCCATACAATGAAGCTATGGGAAAGAGTAGTGGAAGCTAGGTTAAGGAAGGTAGTGGAAATTTGTGAGCAGCAGTATGGCTTCATGCCCAGAAAGAGCACAACGGATGCAATTTTTGCTCTGAGAATTTTGATGGAGAAGTATAGGGATGGGCAGAGGGAGTTGCACTGTGTGTTTGTAGACTTGGAGAAAGCGTATGACAGGGTGCCAAGAGAAGAGCTGTGGTACTGTATGAGGAAGTCAGGAGTAGCGGAGAAGTATGTCAGAGTGGTGCAGGACATGTATGAGAGGAGCAGGACAGTGGTGAGGTGTGCTGTAGGTCAGACAGAGGAGTTCAATGTGAAGGTGGGACTACATCAGAGATCGGCTCTGAGCCCCTTCCTGTTTGCTATAGTGATGGGCCAGTTGTCAGAGGAGGTCAGACAGGAGTCTCCTTGGACAATGATGTTTGCAGATGACATTGTGATCTGTAGTGAGAGTAGGGAGCAGGTGGAGGAAAACCTGGAGAGGTGGAGATTTGCGCTGGAGAGAAGAGGAATGAAGGTCAGTCGTAGTAAGACTGAGTACATGTGTGTGAATGAAAGGGAGGGAAGTGGAACAGTAAGGTTACAGGGTGAAGAGGTGAAGAAGGTACAGGAGTTTAAGTACTTGGTGTCAACAGTCCAGAGTAATGGAGAGTGTGGGAAAGAGGTAAAGAAGCGAGTGCAGGCAGGTTGGAATGGGTGGAGAAAGGTGTCGGGAGTTCTGTGTGATCAGAAAATATCAGCGAGAATCAAGGGGAAGGTGTACAGGACAGTGGTGAGACCGGCCATGCTGTATGGTTTAGAGACAGTGTCACTGAGGAAGAGACAGGAGTCAGAGCTAGAGGTAGCAGAGCTGAAGATGTTGAGGTTCTCTTTGGGAGTGACAAGATTGGACAGGATTGGGAACGAGTACATCAGAGGGACAGCTCATGTTGGACGTTTGGGGGACAAAGTTAGGGAGGCCAGATTAAGATGGTTTGGACATGTTCAGAGGAGGGAGAGTGAGTATATTGGTAGGAGAATGTTGGACATGAGGCTGCCAGGCAGGAGGCAAAGAGGAAGGCCAAAGAGGAGGTATATGGATGGAATTAATGAGGATATGAAGCTAGTGGGTGCAAGTGTTGAGGATGCAGAAGATAGGGATAGGTGGAGAGAGATGATTCGCTGTGGCGACCCCTGAAGGGAAAAGCCGAAAGAAGAAGAAGACACACCTATGCATACTTATACACGCCTATACCCACCTATACACTCTTACACATACCTATACACCTGTACACACTTGCGCTTATACAAAGTAGTATAGCTTCATTTGTATTCAGTTAAGCTTCAAATATATAACACACATCAGTACACTGCACACTCTTATACACACTTGCTGTGTGTGTTGTAGGAACCGGTTACCGGGCAGCTGTGGCTACTTTGGCGATCACGGCTTTGATAACATAATTAGCAGCATGCAGGTGAGTGTGATCAGTTCTACAGTGTTGTGATTAATAATAAATTATTTCTCAAGCTGATTTTTCTCTCTTGTCCTCTTCACAGACCATCTTTTTGGGATACGGGCCGAACTTCAAGTTCAGGACGGAAGTTCCTCCGTTTGAGAATATTGAGCTTTACAACGTAATGTGTGGTGAGATTTGATATCTTACTGTTATCACTTTTTCTAAACGACTTAACCGGTCATCACACTAGCAGCTGGCAGTGTGCTGGAGTTTCCTGGGCGTGTAGAGAGGGCTGATTTTTTCACATTTGCTGTGTTATTGTTAATAACAATTAACAATTGTTGTTGTTAGCTCTGATGAGGAACATTTGGTAGCAAAATTGTAAATACTTCTATTGCAAATAATTTCTCTCATATTCTGGATTTTGTTCTGTATTAGCAACCTACACTCACCAGAGTGTCAGGAATAGACAGTTCCCTGCCAGGCCTGGCGAGGGCGCTGGCAGGTGACTCTCCGAAGCCTGCTTCTGTGTGTGTATTTCGTGCCACGCCTTCCCTATTATTCTCCTTCCCGTTGTGTCACCTGTTCCCCATTAACCTTAAGGTCCCATAATAAATATGGGTCCTTGTGCTACTGTCCCTGTCCGATCATTGTTATCTGCTCTGTGGTTTTTTGGTTTCATGTTTTGTTCTGTTCATGTTATGTTCATGTTTCAGCCAGGTTTTAGATTTAGGTTTCTGTTTCTGTTTTAGTTTTACGCCTTGTAATGTCTAGTGTTAGTTTCGTCTACCCCATGTCCTGTGTTTATGTTAATAAAGCAGTGCTTCATTGAATCCCACACCTGGGTCTTTCTCCATGGCATGCCGGCACACGCAACCACCACGGAGGGCCGGGCTCGGACGTCACAGAACGACCGACCATTCTTGAAGACCCAGCAGGATTCCCAGCTAGTTCCTGTTCATGACCAGGTATTGCAGTCTACGAGCGAAGACCCCGCTGGATCACATCCGAAAGACCACCTGTTTCAGAAAACGTTCAAGCAGGTGGGCCTCCTTCCCCGTTTACCCAGGGAGGTGCCTCTATCCTCTTTCTGGTCGAGGATGCTGCTCCATGATGGAGTTTCTGTGGAGGACGCCGCTTTACTTCATTATGGGGGGCACCCCCCTCTTTATTGGTCCCACTGGAAGCGTGGTTTCCACTACCTTGCCAGCTGGGGACACCGCTCCACAATAGGATTTTGCATGGAAGACGTCGCTTGGCATCCCAGGTGGAAGGCGCTTCCCTCCTGTCTCGTGTACATGTCAGATGTCGCTGTATCCCCAGGACCTGGGGCACCACTGTGGACTGCAGCTATGAATTACATCACGCCTTGTATCTCCCTTGCATCTCTAATATGGACTACATCTCTTGCCTACCCCTGGGGCATCTAGTTTTGCTGGAGTTGCTTCAGGAGCTGTGCCTTTTGGGGATACCAGGGAATGTCAGGAATACCAGGCCTGGAGAGGGCACTGGCAGGCGAATCTCGGAAGCCTGATTCTGCGTGTGTATTTTGTGCCACGCCTTCCCTGTTGTTCTCTTTCCCATTGTGTGACCTGTTCCCCATTAACCTTAATGTCTAGCCTTATAAATGGGTTTTTCTCCATGTCGTCTCCACAGAGGTCTGGGTTTGTGTGAGCATGGGGCAGGGGTACCCAGACTTTACACAGAGGCACCAATGAACTCCAATGTAATTTCTTTCCAAGCTTTATTTTTGTTCATAATATCTCTATACAGGCTCGGCTCCACAGGGGATAGGGGGTTTGGGGGGATGACTGGAAGCCAATCAGAAACTTGGCCCACCCTAGCCCCACACCACATAACAGCCAATCACAAAATTGGTGCGATATTCAATTGAGCTCCATATATTTTTCTTTTTTTACCTTCCCAACTGCCTCCTTTTTTTTTATTTTATTTTTTTTAATCTGTCGAGACATCTGACCAGCTCATTCATTTCGCTACCTTTGAGGTTAATGAATGTGCTGAACTATGAAGCAATAACGACAATAACAGCAAAGAAACTTTGTTAGAACTATATGTGTAAATCATTTCAGACCTTTTTCCACCTTTAATGTGACCTGTTGACCTGTTACACATCTTTCTAAACAGGAAATATGAACTAAATGCAGGTAGGTACTAAAATTGCGAGTGGGGAATTGAAGAAACGTCGGACCACTGCCCAGAACCTTAGGATTGGCCAGATGGATCATTTGAGCTTTGTCACTTTACCACATCGTATCTAATTTGCAAAGAATGGTGGCTTACTTGCTAGTGTGAGCATTAAAATAACATTAATATACTGTGTGTGTGTGTGTGTGTGTGTGTGTGTGTGTGTGTGTGTGTGTGTAGACATCCTGGGCTTGACTCCTGCACCTAACAATGGCACACATGGCAGTCTGAACTCCATGCTGAAAGACCCTCCATTTACACCTATACAGCCGGAGGAAGTGACATCACCAAAACCTTTGGAGCCTGCTGCTGCTTCACTGGCGTTTTACAACCTGGGCTGCAGCTGCGATGATGAGGTTTTACAGGCACACACACACACACACACACACACACATCTCTTGTCTGAGACAACAATATTATGATCATAAAGTGTGCAGGAAAGCAGACATTACTCTTACAGAATGATCAGGTATATATGTTGTGCTAGTTCTGAGCAACAATAAACACACACTCTGTCATTGTCTAGGAGTTGCAGGTTTATTGCAGTATGCCTCATGGTTCAGTCATGAGCTGCCTTTAATATGACAGAATAATAAAAATGTAGTGTGTGTGTGTGTGTGTGTGTGTGTGTGTGTGTGTGTGTGTGTGCCAACAATGCTGTCTATAATCTATTAAGAAGGCATCAGACTTTACTGGTGTTCCTCAAAGTGTTTCAAATGACTGCATGCAATAACTGAAAATCATCTTGTTTTTGGATTTGTACGCTTTAGTCAATTCCCACCCCCTAGCTGTCACCATCACAATGTGACCCCCCTTGACCACCAGAGGGCAACCTTGTGCACCATTTGAACTTCTTCATTTGTTTTTGGTCCCATTTTACTGCCTGTTTTAAGTTCCTATGATTTAAGTTCTTGTCTTTCACAGTCTCTTTGTTTATCTGTGTATATGTTTTTGCCATTTTAGATTACATGTCATGGTTTATTTGATTTGTAACTCTGTAACTAATCTCTCTCTGCCACCTGACACTAGTTATTATCCATCACACAACAGCTACTAACCGTGAAACATAAAGCACCTAGCTAGCATGTGCTTCCTCTTAGCCGTGTGAAGCAAATGCATGTTTCTGAACCTCTGCTTATGCTGCATCAGAGGGCAATGTAGAGGAAAGTGCTGTCTGCCCTCTTCCTCATACATGAGCTCACAGGAGTTTAGTGTCACTCTGACGGACAGGAATCTTCACTGTAAACTGGTATTTTTAGACATTCTCGATTTTTCCCATTACACCTGTTTGTAGTAATACTAGAAAACATTCATTATTTCTTTATTTCCTTCTCATTTTTCTCACAATTCCTGCTGACTAGCAGCTGTAAAAAAGCTGTGAAGCCATGACAACCTGACCCTGTGCAAACAGAAGCTTTGTACACTGCTGTTCAGATACTCCCTCTTTTTCACATTTTTTTTCTGTTTATCTCTCACAGAACATGATTGAGGAGAGCGCTGATGGATTTTTCACAGAAGGCACTACTTTGTTAAACAGTTAAGCCATCTATCATCCTAAATAAGACACTGTTCTAAATCATGCTGTGTGAAATTCCTGCACTGATGTAGTTTAGTGAAGCAAGTCATCGTCATTTTAAGACTCATTCCTACATGTGTTGCAGATGAGACTCACCTGCCGTTTGGCCGTCCAGCTGTTTTGTTCCAGACATCGTACTCTTTACTTCAGCACTCGAACTACATCAGCGCATACAGCTACGAGCTGCACATGCCCCTGTGGACTGCTTTCACCATTACGCCACAGGTATAAATCCTCCATATTACAGCTGACATGGGAAAAGTCTAAAACCTTGCATTAATTAAATTAGAGAAATTGCAGAAATTAAATTTCTGTCATATTTTGTGAAGAAGGGGTGTGCAAACTTTTGCACTGAACCGTATGTTATGTGTCTAGCTCTTTCAAAGGCTTATATCACCTCTGAGGTTTTTTTCAGCACTTCTCACTTCTCTCAGTGCTTCTCTACCTGGATTTCTGTTAATCGTCTTTTTTTATTTAATTGAAACATTTAACCTTATTAATTATCTTTATTACCTTTAAATTTTTAGTATTTATTATCTTTTGAGTATTTATTACTTTATTACCTATATGTTTGTGGATACTGCTGGAAGTTGTAAATTTCCCATTGGTATGAATAAAGTATCTATAGGTGCATCTCAATAAATTAGAATGTCGTGGAAAAGTTCATTTATTTCAGTAATTCAACTCAAATTGTGAAACTTGTGTATTAGATAAATTCAGTTCACACAGACTGAAGTAGTTTAAGTCTTTGGTTCTTTTAATTGTCATGATTTTGGCTCACATTTAACAAAAACCCACCAATTCACTATCTCAACAAATTAGAATACTCAATACTTGGTAGGGGCTACTTTTGCTTTAATTACTGCCTCAATTCGGCGTGGCATGGAGGTGATCAGTTTGTGGCACTGCTGAGGTGGAATGGAAGCCCAGGTTTCTTTGACGGTGGCCTTCAGCTCATCTGCATTTTTTGGTCTCTTGTTTCTCATTTTCCTCTTGACAATACCCCATAGAGAATCTATTCCTCCAGACTCTAGGACCTTGGTTTCCAAATTAAATATAAAACTTACGACAACTGTAGCCAAATTCCTTGACATGTCTGTGTGTGATGGCTCTTGATGCCTTGACCCCAGTCTCAGCCCATTCCTTGTGAAGGTCACTCAAATTCTTGAATGGCTTTTGCTTGACAATCCTCATAAGACTGCGGTTCTCTCGGTTGGTTGTGCATCTTTTTCTTCCACACTTTTTCCTTCCACTCAACTTTCTGTTAACATGCTTGGATACAGCACTCTGTGAACAGCCAGCTTCTTTGGCAATGAATGTTTGTGCCTTACCCTCCTTGTGAAGGGTGTCAATGATTGTCTTCTGGACAACTGTCAGATCAGCAGTCTTTCCCATGATTGTGTAGCCTAGTGAACCAAACTGAGAGACCATTTTGAAGGCTCAGGAAACCTTTGCGGGTGTTTTGAGTTGATTAGCTGATTGGCATGACACCATATTCTAATTTGTTGAGATAGTGAATTGGTGGGTTTTTGTTAAATGTGAGACAAAATCATCACAATTAAAAGTACCAAAGACTTAAACTACTTCAGTCTGTGTGCATTGAATTTATTTAATACACGAGTTTCACAATTTGAGTTGAATTTCTGAAATAAATGAACTTTTCCACAACATTCTAATTTATTGAGATGCACCTGTATCTATCTATCTATCTATTTATCTATCTATCTATCTATCTATCTATCTATCTATCTATCTATCTATGAACAGCAGCAACACAGGCAAAGTTTTTCAAGGACAATGTAATATACAAAGACAAGAAAATATGACTCAAATCTGTGTACCAATCAAGACTGTGTTAGACAGGCTGTAGTTACATATAGTGCAGGTGGAATAATTATAGTGTATAATATTAGTGTTTAGGAAAGCTGTTTAAATCTGATGGAAATGCAGCTGTAATGTAGATGTCTGACCTTATACCATTCCCTATATACACAACATTGTGTGCATGTGTGTCTGTGTCTTTTTGTGTCCTGTATATTTCTGCAGGTCGAGAGCACTGCTCCACCTCTTTCAGGCTCAGAGTGTGTAAGAGCAGACATCCGAATTCCTCCTGAACACACACAGACCTGTGACTCCAACAACCAGGATCACAAGATCATCCCTGGATTCCTTTACCCACCTGGTAAGTGCTTTTAAACTCTATGACCTAAGAGCATGCAATAATCTCTCTCTCTCTCTCTCTCTCTCTCTCTCTCTCTCTCTCTCTCTCTCTCCCGCCACACACACACTTAAAGCTGAAAGAGTATTATTAGGCTATCTAAGCTCAAACGAAAGAGACTAGACGTCTGAAAAAAAACCTGTGATCACTATATTCAATGACTAAAGTATAGATAAGAAGTTTTGTTTTTTGTTTCTCTGCAGGTTTCTCCATCACTTCCGAATCCAGTCGTGATGCTTCTTTTATCACCAACACTGTGCCCATGTACCCTGCCTTTAAGAGTGAGTATGCTTTAATTTTCACTGCGTAAATCTAGTGGGTTTTTTTTTGAGAGCTCTATCGAACATGACTGTTTAATCACATAATGTAAAATGCATAATGTAACTCTTTAAACCATGTCTCTTAGATTCACAAGGTGGATCTCTGAGGCTGACCATGCAAGAATGTGTTTACTTGATCGTCGAACCCCGTTTATAGACTGTATTACATCTATGTGCAGACTGAGACCTCCGGTGTTCAAACAATGCAACTTACATACAGAATTAATAGAATGCTGATTTGCAGGATGTGTGTCACAAAGCAGACACTAAGGTTTGGATGCAAGCGCTGGGTAAAAATTAGGAACAAGTCAAAGTGCAAAAAATTAGGAACAGTGGTGAAAGAAATGGAGAACAATCCATAGGTCACAGTTCAACATGAGTGAACAGATCCACAAAGGCTATGTAAAGACAAGGTTGAGAACAAACATTAATTCATTCTTTGTCTACCGCTTATCCAATCTATTCTCGAGTCACAGGGAGCCTGTGCCTATCTCAGGCATCATTGGGCATCAAGGCAGGATACACCCTGGATGGAGTGCCAACCCATCACAGGGCACACACACACTCTCATTCACTCACGCAATCACACACTACGGACAATTTAGAGATGCCAATCAACGTACAATGCATGTCTTTGGACCGGGGGAGGAAACGGGAGAACATGCAAACTCCACACACATGGCGGAGGCAGGAATCAAACCCCCAACCCTGGAGGTGTGAGGCAAACATGCTAACCACCAAGCCACCGTGCCCCTTGAGAGCAAACAGTCCAATGATAATATTATTTAATAATAATAAACAACAAACAGGTGCAGTCTCTCCTGCTTGGCTGACACATGGGCAGAGGAAAAAAGACTTGCAGAAAGACTCGATGATCGGCTAATAGCAGAGTTGTTTCCAGGGTTAAAAAATCCTCAGAGACTGATTCCACTGGCTCAAAGGGGGCTTAGAGAAGCCGCTCCAGGACCACTGTGAGGTCCAAGGAGGGGAGACGTGGTCTGCAGGAAAGTCTCAGCTGTCTGGCACCATGCAGAAAGCAAGAGACCAGAGAACAGGGACATGACTCACAGCAATGGCTGCCATGTATACCTCAATGTAGAGGGTGATAGGCCCTCAAAGAGGCGTGTCTGCAGTAACTCTTGCACTGTACTAACATGACATTGAACTAGATCCTGATGATACACCAGAGGCAAAAGTTCAGCACAGTCTCCACAACCTCAGGGGCCAGACCAAGAGGTTCCTTGGGGCAGGGATGGAGAATTGCCCCCTGCATCTGAGAGAGGAGGTTCCTCCTGATGGGAATCTCCCAAGGAGCACCATCCAGAAGGGAAATTAGGTCCCAAAGCCAGACTCAGGTGGGCCAATGAGGAGCCAGCAGTAACAGGCGGACTCGGTCATGGTGTATACTGGCTAGGACCCCCATGAGAAGAGCTATTGGGGAAAACATACAGACAGAGCCTCAGCTACGTCTGCACCATGAAAAGAGAAAGCCACAGGGACTGTGGGTTGACACCTCAGAAGAATAATGTATCCACTTCCTACAGGTGGGGATGCCATTTCCCAGGTATCAACCCCTGCCTCAGCAGGAAGCCTGCTTCACAGTCATGCCCTCTGCAGTGTAAATCACTCTCAGTGAGAGAAATCTGGTCTCTACCTAGGGCAAGGTCTGCTGCATCAATCTGGCACAACACAGACCACCCTAATGATTGATGAAGGGGACCACCAATGGTAACCCCTGAGTTTCAGGAGGAAGTGATTCAGAACTAGAAACTCAGCCTCCATCTTCAGGCAATCTGTGTCCTATGAGAGACAGGAGCCCTTCCAAATGCCATGGATCTAGGACTGCTCCCTAACCTGAGTGGTAGGCATCGTAAAGGTTGTTCTCAAGGTGAGAAACTGGGGTCTGTCCACATAAGAAGTGTACAAAGCTTGTGACCTGTAACCCGTATGACCCTGAAAAGGGTGTCTGCAGGGGTGAAAAACCTCTGCTCCTGAGCCAGAGTTGAAACAGTCTCATGTTTAGCAGGACAAAGGAACAGCTTTAGGCACTACTGCCGTGCACCCTCTGCGCCTTGGTGGCCTTGGCCTAGCCATACGTCCTTTATGGCAGAAAAGATGGAATCTCCCTGAGCGGGAGACAGACGTGCCCGCATCGTAGCTGAATCTTCTCAGACATAATTAAATGCAGGTAAACATACTTAAAGGCTGGTGACTTTGAGCATGGAAGGGTTGGTGGTTGCTGGGAGTTGAAGTCCGTGGCGGCCATGTTTATTGGTTGTGGTGAAACGTGACGTTACACAATGTGACAGTGTGAATGTCCACGATACTAGGAAGCGTAGGATGATAAAATGGTTGCTCGGGGGATCTGATATTCATTTGTTATTAATGATATAAACAGTATCATGATTGATGATCATCTTAGAAGTGTAAGAGATAAAGGAAAAGGAACAGAAATAAAAACGCTTTTTTTGCATCTTGATTTATAAACAGTGGCCATTTTGAAAGCTATAATACACTTGTATCACTCAAAATGAGCTGGACATCATCTCAATAATTTCAGCAGAATTTTTGGTGTACCAGACCAGGTGTAATAGACATCCTCTGTGTGTGTGTGTGTGTGTGTGTGTGTGTGTGTGTGTGTGTGTGTGTGTGTAGGAATATGGAGTTACCTGCAGATGACAGTATTGAGGCGCTACAGTGAAGAGAGATACAGCATTAATGTTGTGACTGGCCCCATATTTGACTATGACTCAGATGGACTCAGAGACACCGTGGAGAAAATCAGAGAGTAAGAAACACTCACACACATGCATAAACCTCTAGACCTATAGTTTACTGTGGTAATTAGCACATTAAAGTATGTGTTTGTTCCATAATTGTGTGTGTGTATGTGTCTACTGCAGGCATGAAGGTGACTCCCCAGTCCCCACTCATTTATATGTGATAATAACAAGCTGTGAACAAGAGAATACAACAGTGGAGGAGTGTGAAGGATCCATTTCCACCGTTTCTTTCATCCTTCCACACCGACCAGATAACTCGGAAATCTGCAAAGTAAGACACACACACACACACGCAAACACACAGAATATAATCCAGATAACCTGCTTCCTGTGAATCAGCTTTTTCCCTTTGGTTCATTCGATACAGATTCGTGGGAAATAGAAACTACGTGCTATAGTTTCGATAGGGGCATACTTCAGACATGATTTCAACATAAGATAAAACAAAACTTTTGAATGTTGAACTAACAGATTTTGGTTGTTGGAGTTCATGGTATGATTATGGTAAAGTTTAAATGAAATGTCATTTCTGATTAGTCAGGAGGTCGTGGTTAATTTTCTAAAACAGCAGCCATGACAGTAGTTTAGATTGCAAGGATTAGGTTAAAGAGCTTTTTTTATATAGTAAATTTATATTAATGAATTCTGAAGGTACGTTCATAGGTAAGTCATATCTGAAAGATCATTTTTACAAGTTGAATGCACATAAACACCACCACAAAGTCGTAAATTACGAGCAGGAAAAATTTGAATTTTCTTTAAGCTTTGAGTTTCTGAGTTGGGGGCATGTCAGTCAGAAAATGAGGTGGAATCAATATGGCAGATGAGGTGGAAACAATATGGCAGATGCAGATGTAATGTAGTTGAGGGTAAATTTGTTATTGAATGTTTACTAGTTTCTGAAGTTATTGAAATACAAGCAAATTGGTTACTGTTTAATCATCTAAAGTAGAGATGAGGATATCATATGTAGACACTTCAGTATTTGTAAACTTCGTTAATAATAGATAAGATAGAATATGTAGTAACAATTTCTAGTTTAAACATTACACAGAAATGTTATTTTTATCTCTGTTTCACCTTGCTTGCATACCTCAGGACATTTCTCTGGAAATGGTTTATCTGAAAACACTGTGTGCTACACTCCATTAAGCACACTTTTCAAAACAGTGAATAAACAAGATTTCTTTATTATTAACTCCCATTTCCATCCCAACTGTAACAAAACCTACTGTATGAAACAACAGCAGATTTACAAATAAACAGTGTGTACTGTGTTTGTGTGCTCCATTGTTTCCTGTCACTGCTGACTAGGATATGCTTGTGTCTGTTTGGGGATTAAATATGGTTATTCCTGGAACCTGTTCAAATTCCAGAAATTTTCTGTCACTTGTAGATAATGTTCCACGGTCTCATGAGTTCTTGCTGATCCTCCCCCACTTCCTGTATCCAGTCCTGTAGAATTGATTCTCGTTTCCACGTTATTCCTTCATCAGTGTTATTTTTTGAGGTTCTTTGCCTTAAGGATCCAAAGGATGTGCAGATATTTTGAAAAGAGGGTCAGGGTAGTTTTAAAGACAAAGGTTGGATATACAAGCAAATAGAAAATATTTACATCTAGTTCAGATTCAGAATTTAATTCAGAAATTTAACAAATTCATGTCTCAGATCTGTAGTAAACTATAGCTGCATCCCAAATGATGTCTACACACTGTGCACTAGGTACCCTTGCGTCTAGTGTATGAATTTTGAAGGATGTATCATAAGGGCGTGAAGGGTTGTAACACCAACGGTTTTCCACTAACAGGAAGTAGAAGCCATTTCCCAGTCGATGGCGAATGACTCAGACTCACGTAATGCTTTAGTAGTTTAGCAGAATTTTTTAAATGTTGTAAAATAAACCACACAATGTGAGCTAATTTAAAAGACATTTCTAAGATTTCATGTCCAACAGAATGTTGGCAGTCATCTTCAAATGTATTGTCATCCAGCATCAGCGCCTGGTAGCTCCTCCCCCTCTTCCCCTTTGTAAGCATTCCATACTTAGTTTTGTGGTACTTGAAGTGCATTTCTTCTTCTTGTTGGGATTTTCAAACTATTTATACTACACAATGGCGTAGCATAGTGTATAACAGTGTATGCGATTTGGGACACATCTCATGTTTCTTCCCCATTTTCTTACTAGAGAGCATAAAGCCTAGGTTGTGCCTTCTCTGAGCCTCGTGAATCTAGCCGCTTGCTGTGTCTCAGGGCGTGGTAGGAAAGTGCTATCTGGCCATGAGCTGTTGGCATTTAAACTCACTGAACAGACTCATGGCAGGTTATCATGTGTTCTAATGCTATGAGAACACGTACCTCACGTAACTTAACACGTAACTTAAGACTACAGAATATATTCACTACATTTTAGGGAGTTGTGGCTCTAATCGGCAAGAGATTTGACTTAGGAGGTAAATCATAACCCAACCTAAAATTATCTGACCACACATCACTGGTCATTGTTTCCAGCTGTCAGAGCAGCATGGTTCTCATATGTGGAATTGCCATACAAATAGAACTTAGCACAAACCTAACATTAACCTCATAAATAAAGTTGAAACTTGTAACCAAAGAAGGTTGTAAAATGTTGGAAGAGTTATTACTTATTATTCTTTATCACCGCTTTTACATTCCAAGCCACTGCTTAGAAGAAATTTAGCTCTGGAGAAGCTGGAGCTTGTGCCACTATTGTGAGAGAGGCATGGATGAATGAACAGTTTAATGGACCATGAAGGATGTTTAAGAAAAACATGATCTATTACCCCAACTGCCATAGAACTGTCTAGGGAGTTGTATTTATTATTAGTCCACATGTGCTAAGAGATATGTGGGTGTAGGAGCACTGAAATAACTGATCAAACTAAACCAGACATGAACTTTGGACTGGTCGTAGATCCATGGATTGAATTTGTATATCATTAGAGCTTTTCACACGTGAAACAGTTTCCGCTCGGTCCTAGTTAACTCCGCCTAAACAGAATACTAGGTTGTGTAGCTTGAGGTTTCAAACACTGAATCCTGGCTCTTCCTAATCTGCCATTTCACACTGTACATTCCTAAACCCTGCTACAACCTTCTTCTAATTTGCATATTTATGTATCAACAACCTTGATTGGATTAAAACAGTGTGCAACTTTAAATCACTTCGAATGACAGCTCGTCTCACAATTTCACATCAGCGAGAAAAAAAGTTCTGCTGTTCTGCACCTGAGCAGGTTTTGTTATCTTTTACAGCTTTTTTGGTCTTTTTAAGTTTCACAGATTTTTTTTAGTGTGAAGTACTCTCCGCTCACTACAGGTCGCAATTCCATGATGTTCAGGATTTTTGGCATTGGATAGGATTTTTGCCTATCTCAGGTGTCATTGGGCATCAAGGCAGGATACACCCTGGACGGAGTGTCAACCCCTCACAGGGCACACACACACACACACACACTCTCATTCACTCACGCAATCGCACACTACGGACAATTTAGAGATGCCAATCAACCTACCATGCATGTCTTTGGACCGGGGGAGGAAACCCCCGAGGCACGTGGAGAACATGCAAACTCCACACACATATGGCAGAGGCGGGAATCGAAGCCCCAACCCTGGAGGTGTGAGGCAAACATGCTAACCACCAAGCCACCGTGCCCCCCGCAGTGCTTCATAACCTATTAAATTACATCTCTGAAATGTTCCTTAACCTGGGGTTAAAAGCGAGGTTTACAATCAAAACAATCTGGGGTTAAGTGCAGTATTAAAAGCAGTCCTAAAAACTACATATGAAAAACGGCTTAAATCTGATCTGAGTTTCAGTCCATTTTCTCACTTAATAAGCTGCTTCAGAATCTCCATGAACAAATGTTTCCATAGCTCCTACTTAACTTTCAGCACTCTGTTTCTGACCTCTGCCTCTGTTTTCTTCTTAGAGTTCGGAGGAGGCATCTCGCTGGGTGGAGGAGATCCTGCGCACTCATACGGCTCGTGTACGTGACGTGGAACTGCTCACCGGACTCGATTTCTACCGCTCGGTCTCGCTGCCCTTCACAAACACACTCACTCTGAAAACCTATCTGCACACGTTCGAGGACAACGTCTAACACCTGGTGGAGCAGCATTACTAAACACCACATCACCTCTCTTCCTGGATCTGCTGATGATTAGGTGTATAGTTTTTATACAGTTTGTCATATTTATTGTTCATTTCAAACTAAATAATGATGGTTCAAACAGTTCAACTTTAGACTCACTAAACCTAGGTTATAGAGCGTGAAATATAGTGTGACGTTGTGAGTACGTTTGTGTGTGTTCTTCTGTGTGTTGTAAGTTAACAGTCTGTTGGCATGTTTGATAGCATGTTGCTTCACTAGTATTTGAAATTGAAATGATCGTGTTTACGTACTCCTAAAAGAGCAGTACCGCCATACCACCGCCAAGCATTCCCCTTTCCCATCAACTGGCCCCGCCCTTTTTGTTGTAACCATGTACGCCTTGTGACTTGAAGCTAATTTCTGGGACAGAAACATTTAAACAGGCACCTTAAACAAAAAAAGAAGCTAGTCATATCCTCTTCGTAGAATTATTGAGAGTCAATGTTTTCCAAGGTGCTGTCTTTGTGTGATTTATGTAGGTATAAATATATTTTGTAGCCACTGCTCCTTTAACTGAAGAGGAAGCTATGCAACAGTGCAGTCAGAACTTTGAAGCTCTTAAGCTTAGGTGTACACCACAAATCTGTATAAACGATATCTTCTGTAGCTAAATATTCAGGTACAATAGGCTTTGAAGAAAGCTTGTATCGTGACTTGCACACTTACAGTGCAGAGAAATCTGTCTCCCAGCTTGTTAGGATGTTTGAGTCAGTGTACAGTTTCTCTGCATCCGTGGACCCGAGAGTGTTTACTCAAGGGTTTTTCAGTCTCAGCATCCAACATGGTATCAATACTTAAGTATCAAAACACCAATTAACCAGCAAAGCTATCTAGATAACTATTGCTACCTACTGAGGTTCAGGATTGTTTCATCAAGTTAATTTAACCACTGGAATGATTTCTCACAAATAAGACTATTTAAGCTAGTAGACAAACATATATTTGTAAATGGATTCCTCATTAGGAGTAACCATGTTTTAATAATTTCATTAAATTCAGTGAAAAGAATATAGTGTGTGTGTGTGTGTGTGTGTGTGAGACCATTTTCAGTCTTTCAAATGAGGTGGCATTTCTCTCGAAAGCTTAGTATTTTGAAGTGCTCTTAATACCAGCTATGGAATGGTGACAGATTATAAAATAAGTTAAGATAAAATAAAATATATATATAAAATATAATATATAATATAAAATAAGTTAAGTTAAAGCCTTGGCATAGATCCAACCACTAACTCGAACTGTATTGGAGCAATGAACACTGTTCTTTAAAAGAGGTTGAGTCTGAGTTCAAATCCTGCTGATACCACAGTTATCCATAGCCAGATGTCCAAAATGTCACAATTGACCATGATTGAAGAACTGGTGGTATACACGTTCTCCTCTATCAGTCATAGAAACAGTAGCAAAACATAGTCATATGTGAGCTTGTGTGTATGGACATGAATGTGTAGCAATTGTCTTCCTGTCAAACATGTAATATCCTTCTGCCTGTAGGGTGGAATCCATTTCTGTAGGGTGGAAATAGGCTGTGAGTAAATTACAGAGAAAATCAGACAAAATATCAGGTGGCGTATGATGGTACAGAGAGTGTTGTCTAAAATTACACCATAATCTCTTAACAGGTCTTCAACTGGGTTAATTTAAAAAGGGTGCTGAATGTGAAGGTATATAATTTACTACAGTTTCATCCTGTTGGTGGGGGTGGAGTCATCCTGTATAGAAATGGTGATCAGTCCAAAGAATACTGTATTGATTTACAGTGAGACTTATAGGATATACATATAGACATAAGATCTATGTAAAGAAAGATATTCTAGCAGAGTTAAAGCAGATGGACTGACTCATTAGAAAAACATTTCACAGTTCACTGATGAACAACTCATTCATTGATGATTCAAAGATGTGCAGAAATGATTAATCACCAGATTAATCACCAGATCTCACCAGAAATCAGTTGAGTCACTTGTGTGAGGTTTTAGACCAGTATTCTAGACATTGTTCATCATCATAAAAACACAGTTTTACAGTTTCAGAGTCTTATAGAATCTGTGCCAAGGTGCATTGAAGATATTCTGATGGCTTGTGGTGACCCTGCATCTTACTAAAAAACTTCATTTGACTCCTTTAATTTCTCTCTATGTTTATTCTATATAAAACTAATACTAGCTAATCGCATTAGATACATTAACCATGTGAATGACTTTTATCATCATATTCACTAATCTGATTGGAAACATAGTAAAACAACAACACTGCCAAACTGTCATGCAATAAAAAATAGATTTTATTTCAAAGGTGCACCACTGCTATAGATGGTTAGATTACTGACTTTTCTAGCAATTAATGAATGTGTGTTACACTGTATAGAGTAAAGAGATCATGCTACATGATCCATGTGATTAAGAAAGCCAGCATTAAAGCCAGTCAGCAATAAATTCACACTCTGCATCTGTCCATGTGTTCCTTCCCATACTCCTGTCACAAACACCCAGTGTACAGAAATATCATTACAGCTATTCGCTAGGTGTGTGCTTTATCAAAATGTTGATTTATGGATGCTAGTTGACTGGTTAAATGCTAGAAAGACTAACCCAATTATATAATAAATGAACATTAGACAACTTTTGTTGTCACCAAAACATGATGACAATGTCTATTTTTTTCTGAAGTGAACGAAAATTCATTGTCTGTAACAGCTATATCAGTAATTGAATCATTAAAACAATAAAAAAGTAATCTGTCTATGTCATGGTGAGATTATTTGGAACTTGTATGTGTGTGGGTGTGTGTGTTATCAAGCTCTCTTGTAACCAAACATTTAGCCTAATACACAATACACATCATAAGTAAGTCATTACTAGAGCTATCAGAGAGAAGCCACTAAACTCCAAAGATAATAAGTGTCCTATGTTTACAGGCTTGGTTATGCTAACACGAATGAAAAGTTGCTGATAATGATGCAGTAAATTTACTTACAAGAAAGCCATTAACTACAGACGCATCTCAATAAATTAGAATGTTGTGGAAAAGTTCATTTATTTCAGTAATTCAACTCAAACTGTGAAACTCGTGTATTAAATAAATTCAATGCACACAGACTGAAGTAGTTTAAGTCTTTGATTCTTTTAATTGTCTCACATTTAACAAAAACCCACCAATTCACTATCTCAACAAATTAGAATATGGTGTCATGCCAATCAGCTAATCAACTCAAAACACCTGCAAAGGTTTCCTGAGCTTTCAAAATGGTCTCTCAGTTTGGTTCACTAGGCTACACAATCATGGGGAAGACTGCTGATCTGACAGTTGTCCAGAAGACAATCACTGACACCCTTCACAAGGAGGGTAAGCCACAAACATTCATTGCCAAAGAAGCTGGCTGTTCACAGAGTGCTGTATCCAAGCATGTTAACAGAAAGTTGAGTGGTAGGAAAAAGTGTGGAAGAAAAACATGCACAACCAACCGAGAGAACCACAGCCTTATGAGGATTGTCAAGCAAAATCCATTCAAGAATTTGAGTGAACTTCACAAGGAATGGACTGAGGCTGGGGTCAAGGCATCAAGAGCCACCACAGACAGACGTGTCAAGGAATTTGGCTACAGTTGTCGTATTCCTCTTGTTAAGCCACTCCTGAACCACAGACAACGTCAGAGGCGTCTTACCTGGACTAAGGAGAAGAAGAACTGGATTGTTGCCCAGTGGTCCAAAGTCCTCTTTTCAGATGAGAGCAAGTTTTGTATTTCATTTGGAAACCAAGGTCCTAGAGTCTGGAGGAAAGGTGAAAAAGCTCATAGCCCAAGTTGCTTGAAGTTCAGTGTTAAGTTTCCACAGTCTGTGATGATTTGGGGTGCAGTGTCATCTGCTGGTGTTGGTCCATTGTGTTTTTTGAAAACCAAAGTCACTGCACCCGTTTACCAAGAAATTTTGGAGCACTTCATGCTTCCTTCTGCTGACCAGCTTTTTGGAGATGCTGATTTCATTTTCCAGCAGGATTTGGCACCTGCCCACACTGCCAAAAGCACCAAAAGTTGGTTAAAAGACCATGGTGTTGGTGTGCTTGACTGGCCAGCAAACTCACCAGACCTGAAACCCCATAGAGAATCTATGGGGTATTGTCAAGAGGAAAATGAGAAACAAGAGACCAAAAAATGCAGATGAGCTGAAGGCCACTGTCAAAGAAACCTGCACTTCCATATCACCTCAGCAGTGCCACAAACTGATCACTTCCATGCCACGCCCAATTGAGGCAGTAATTAAAGCAAAAGGAGCCCCTACCAAGTATTGAGTACATGTACAGTAAATGAACATACTTTCTGGCCAACAATTCACTAAAAATGTTTTTTATTGGTCTTATGAAGTATTCTAATTTGTTGAATTTTGTTAAATGTGAGACAAAATCATCACAATTAAAAGAACCAAAGACTTAAACTGCTTCAGTCTGTGTGTACTGAATTTATTTAATACACGAGTTTCACAATTTGAGTTGAATTACTGAAACAAATGAACTTTTCCATGACATTCTAATTTATTGAGATGCACCTGTATATAGCATACCCACCTTTATAAAGTAATACAGACTATTATATATACTTCATTATCTACAGTTAGATTTCTGGAGTGGCATGATTACTAGGAACAAGTACTGAGTACAGTTTCTCACAAGACTTTTATTTTAATCAGCACAGAAGATCACAAATGTTCAGCCAGAAATACTGTAAAAGACAGAACACAGTTTCCATAGCTTCAGTTGATTAGCCATGACGTCTCTTTTAGGCTACAAGGTTAATGTAACCAAAATGTCCATTTGAACCCAAATCTTTTCCGAAAATTTCTGCTTCCAGTTTTTCAGTGTGATTCCAAGCAAGTAAATGAACCCAACACAAGAGAAAGACTTCTATTGATTGGTAAACTAATAAAATATACATCAAATGCTTAATCCTTTGCATAAGTGCATTATAATCCAAATGATAAAGTAAGTAAAGTGTTTCTGTAGGACAAAAAAAAAAACAGGAATTGATTATACATGTGACTTTATCAGGCTCAACTGCACTATAGTTCAGTCCCTATATTTACTACTACGTTTAAACAGACTTATGCAGTTCAAGCAAGTAAAATGTGTCTCCTCAACAGACATTTAACCCTACAGGTTTAAAAGAAACACAACTGTGATTATGTTACACTGTCTTATCTATAGCATTAAAGGTTCACACCACACCAATAAAACCTTAACCCCAAATGGACTTGATCCTGCTATCTATTTATTGTAAGTTACATCAGTGCATATGATATCAGTGTATTGCCGTATTCCTCAGAAGTCTTTGGTAAGACATATGCTTTAAAGCACAGGTGCCCCATGGTTAAAATAATGTAGGGAAAGTGTCCTTTAGGGTACACTTATGGATGGAAAAATCTGATAAATCAAGGCAAGAATATAACCTGGATGGGACACCAGTCTATAGCATATTGTACACACATTCACACAGAGGGGGAAATTTGTAGTTGCTAGTCCACCAAGGTTGGAGGAAGCTAAAGAGCAACCGCAGACAGAATGTGCCAGCATGAGCTGCATGACCAAATTTCAGTAGGATTAGAAAACCCACATACAAATCCAACCATTAATTTTTTGAGGAACCTAGAGCCTATCCCAGGGGACTCGGGACACAAGAGGCGGGAATCAACCCATAAACTTTGGAGGTGTGAGTCAAACCTGCTAACAAATAAAACAAACATGCAAGGACAATTAAAAGTGCATTAAAGTTAACCCCCAAAATGAACTCATAGGTAATTAAGTAATGAAAGTATTCGTGTTATTTAATCTCTCTCCTTGGTGCCAACCCCAGACAACGAAGCCACCATGCATGTCTTTGTAAAGCTGAAAGGATTAAATTTTATTTGCCTGATGTGTCTGCTTTGAAGTTTGTTGACTATGTAGGTGTAAACAAAGCTGGATGTTTTTGGAGGTTAAATCTAGTCAGCTTCCTAAAAGACAAGTATTGTATTTTTAAGAAGGTGTGTATTTTAGTCAGAATGTTTACTGAAACCAGCTGTTATGACCACCCTGAGCTCTGGTGTTATTACGTTCAGATGATACCTGATACCTTCGGTTTGTCTAAAACTGAAACCAGATACCTGCCTTAATGCCATGCTCACTAGACTGTCTTCAATAGCTAAAATGTGTCTGTAAACTTACAATTAGAGATATGATTCAGAAGTAGGATTTGTCACAATGTTTCCCTGGTACTAACATATGCTAACACTTGCTTGCCTTGTAGATTAGAGTAGATTCGGGAGTTCCCGGTACATAAAAAGTCTGTGGGGACCCAAAAGAGTGTCATTGGCCAAGCTGTCTGAGCAGGAAGGATGGTGACACCTCTCAATCAGAGTGAAAATTAATGGTCTTCTTTGTGCTCCTGGGTATGGAAGAAGTCAACCCACCGGAAGTGTTTTAATGGTTTAATGCTTCATGGGTTGGATTTTCTTCTTTTTCAGCAGTGAACTGAGTGGTCATATGTTTTCATGTAGACAAATGGCAGATGTCAGTAAAGGGATCCTTTTCAAGAGTGAGAAAAAAAAGACCAGCCTGTGAGTATCCCTGTGGGATGTGGTAGCTTAGTGGTTAAGGCATTGGACTACTGCTTGGAAGATTGTGTGATCGAATCCCAGGTCCACCAAGTGGACCAAGTTGCAACTACGGGGCCCCTGAGCAAGGCCCTTAACCCCAAAATGCTCAGTTGTATAAAAAATGAGATGAAAATGTAAGTCACTCTGGATAAGGGCGTCCGCTAAATGCCAGAAATGTAAATGAGTACCTGCTGTTCTTCTCCCTGTTCAAGATGTTCTTGCACAATGAACAAAATGTGCAGCAGCACAATGAACAAAATGCATCAAATCATACTGGTCAAGAACTTCAGTTAATGTTCATATCCGACATCAGAATGACTGATCAAATGGTTGATCATACCATACAGGCTGGTGTGAGGATTTTAGTCACTGATGATCTCCTGGGATTTTCATGCAAAACACCATTAGGAATTTACAAAAAACGGTGCAAAAAAAACAAACAAACATCCAAAAAGTGGTAGTTTTAAGGTGTAAACACCTTTTAATGAGAGATCTCAATGGCCAGACTGGTTTGAGTTTATTGGAAGGCTAGCATACATCAAGTAAGCAGTCTTACCTTGAGGAACCCTGAGGAGGATGGGTTACAACAATACTACTGTGAGCCAAAAAACAGGACTCTAAGGCTACACTATGCACAAACGCACATAAATGAATACACAGACTCAGCCATGCTTGTAACAACAGGTTAGGCTGCTCTTAGTTGTGTAACAGGCTGGAAAATGTTTTCTTGGCAGACATTGCACCCTTTAAATGCAAGCAGCCTGAATATTAATGCTGACCATGTTCATAGCCACACTTTATAGCCACAATTTACCCATTGCATAATGCACCCTGTCAGAAAGCAAAAGCCATGTCAAAAGCCATGACAATCCAATCAAAAATACAGGAAACCTTTAGATTTGGCAGTGTCCTTATAATATTTATGCAAAAACAGGATAACCTTACGACCTCAGGATGCTGGTATGTGGTGTGAGGCTGGCAGCTTAAGTCAAGGAAACATAAATCACAGCATTTTCTGAAATGCAACAAAATGTGATTCATAGTCTATACAATATCAGCACAATATATGAACCATCTAGTAAGTTCAAGTTTACAGAACAGAACAACTATGCAATTGCATGCATGCACACATTCACACGCACACACACGCACACACACACACACACACACACACACACACACACACACACACACACACACAAGCACCTTCAAGGATCCAGAGTTCATGTCTGAACACTTCTCAAAGATTTATTATTTGTTATCTTTTCTCACGCACTGATCTCCTGAAGTTCCTTCAAGCAACAACAAGGACACTTCATAGACCAGCATGGACTTCAGAAAGACACTGATAAACAAGAGGAAATGCATTATTGTAAGTAGGGCCAAATTTAATAACTTCATAAAAACAAGTGTGTGTATGGGTTGCTAATTGATTTAAACATTATTTCCCCAAAGGTCACAATGGATCCAATGAAAAGTGTTCATTCTAGCTTTTTGTATTCTGATCTTAACAAACTGGTTGCAGCAATTGTTGAGTGTTGCTGACCCTTAAGTTAAATTAAAATTTTATTCATCACGTACACAGCCATACACAGTACGATATACAGTGAAATGCTTACATGACTGTTTGTGACCTTGAAAAGGAAACAAGAAGGCAAAATGCCAGTGGGAACAATAAATATAAAATGTAAAACCTACAATTTAAAATAGCAAAATAGCCTTTGTTTTACTATTAATTGTATAAGATCGTTCTGAAAATTCATAAATATAGTTTTATTGAAATAAACCCTTTGTTTGGCTAATGTAGGTTTCATGTAGTCCTATGAACACATAAAGTAACAAAAAGTGTAAATAAATAATACATGTTCTTCATGGGTTTTTTTTGTAAAGAGTATAAAGAGTGTCTATATTATATACGCTGTTCATAGTACACACTGGACAGGGTTCAGAGTTCATCATGCAGATTGAGAGTCCATAGCTTTTTTACTACTATAAAATTTGACTCAGTTGAATTTTATTTGTGTAACGCTTTTATCAAATGATTCAGAAATCTGCTAATCTACTGAACAAGCTAGAGGTGACAGTGGCAAGGACAAAACATGAGGAGAAAAGCTTGAGAGGGAACCCATCCTCTTCTGAATAGTGTAATTGTGGTATAGAGGAGTAAGGCAAGTCTTAATTATGTTGCAAGAAGATTCAGCATGAGCAGTGAAAGTCCTAGTCCTATAGCAAGTGTTTATTCTTATAGCAGCATTATTAGGTAGAAATTTAGAAAATCTAGATTAACCGAAGCAAAAAGCAAGACAAAAATGATGATATTCCCAAGGTTGTAGAGCTTTAGATGAATCAGGCAGTTCAGACAGGAGAACAGGCTATTTTTATGCTTTTGTAGTATAGTGATTTAAACATAATTAAAATATTATGTATTTAAATATTATGTATGTAATTTAGCGGAACCATGTAGATATGTGTTCTAATCTAGCCATGGGGGTCACAGTCCAGTGACTTCTGTGCCGGTCCCAAGCCCGGATAAATAGAGAGGGTTGCGTCAGGAAGGGCATCCGGCGTAAAACATTGCCAAATTTAACCATGCGAATCGTCAGTACGAATTTCATACCGGATCGGTCGAGGCCCGGGTTAACAACGACCGCCATCGGCGCCGTTGACCTACAGGGCGCCGGTGGAAATTGGGCTACTGTTGGTCGAAGAAGTAGAGGAGGGAGGAGAGTGCGCAGACAGAGAGAGAAGAGGAAAGGTAAGAGTGTAGGACTGAGAATAGGAACTCTGAATGTTGGTACTATGACAGGGAAAGGTAGAGAGCTGGCTGATATGATGGAGAGAAGGAAGGTGGATATACTGTGTGTACAGGAGACCAGGTGGAAGGGTAGCAAGGCTCGTAGTATAGGAGCAGGATTCAAGCTGTTTTATTATGGTGTGGATAGTAAGAGAAATGGAGTAGGTGTGGTCCTGAAGGAGGAGTTTGTGAGGAATGTTCTGGAGGTGAAGAGAGTGTCAGACAGGGTGATGAGTCTGAAGTTAGAGTTTGAAGGGGTGATGTTGAATGTTGTTAGTGGTTATGCCCCACAGGTAGGTTGTGAGTTAAAGGAGAAAGAGAGATTCTGGAGTGAATTAGATGAGGTGATGGAGAGTATTCCCACGGGTGAGAGAGTGGTGATAGGAGCGGATTTTAATGGACATGTTGGCGAGGGGAACACAGGTGATGAGGAGGTGATGGGCAAGTTTGGAGTTAAGGAAAGGAACCTTGAAGGACAGATGGTAGTGGACTTTGCTAAGAGGATGGACATGGGTGTGGTTAACACTTATTTTCAGAAGAGGGAGGAGCATAGAGTGACTTACAAGAGTGGAGGTAGGAGAACACAGGTAGACTACATTCTATGTAGAAGAGGCAATCTGAAAGAGATTAGTGACTGTAAAGTGGTAGTGGGAGAGAGTGTAGCCAGACAGCATAGGATGGTGGTGTGTAGGATGACTTTGATGGTCTGTAAGAAGAAGAGGCCAAAGATAGAGAAGAAAACCAAGTGGTGGAAGCTGAAAAAGGAGGAATGTTGTGAGGAATTTAGACAGAAGTTGAGGCAGGCTCTGGGTGGTCAGGTAGTGCTGCCAGATGACTGGGAAACTACAGCAGAAGTGATCAGGGAGACAGGGAGAAAGGTGCTGGGTGTGTCATCTGGAAGGAGGAAAGAAGATAAGGAGACTTGGTGGTGGAATGAGGAAGTTCAGGATAGTATCCAGAGGAAGAGGTTAGCCAAGAAGAAGTGGGACATGGACAGGACTGAAGAGAATAGACAGGAATACAAGGAGTTACAGCGCAGAGTGAAGAGGGAGGTGTCTAAGGCCAAGCAGAAGGCATAAGAAGAGTTGTACACTAGGTTAGACACTAGAGAAGGAGAGAAGGACTTGTACAGGTTAGCTAGGCAGAGGGATTGAGATGGGAAGGATGTGCAGCAAGTTAGAGTTATTAAGGATAGAGATGGAAGGGTGCTCACAAGTGAGGAGAGTGTACAGAGGAGATGGAAGGAATACTTTGAGGAGCTGATGAATGAGGAAAATGAGAGGGAAAAAAGAGTAGAAGGGGTGAACTCTGTGGAACAGAAAGTAGATAAGATTAGAAAGGATGAAGTCAGGAAGGCTTTGAAGAGGATGAAAAGTGGGAAGGCAGTTGGTCCTGATGACATTCCGGTGGAGGTCTGGAAGTGTCTGGGAGAGGCAGCAGTGGAATTTTTATCTAATTTGTAGTGGAAGCTAGGTTAAGGAAGGTAGTGGAAATTTGTGAGCAGCAGTATGGCTTCATGCCCAGAAAGAGCACAACGGATGCAATTTTTGCTCTGAGGATTTTGATGGAGAAGTATAGGGATGGTCAGAAGGAGTTGCACTGTGTGTTTGTAGACTTGGAGAAAGCATATGACAGGGTGCCAAGAGAAGAGCTGTGGTACTGTATGAGGAAGTCAGGAGTAGCGGAGAAGTATGTCAGAGTGGTGCAGGACATGTATGAGAGGAGCAGGACAGTGGTGAGGTGTGCTGTAGGTCAGACAGAGGAGTTCAATGTGGAGGTGGGACTGCATCAGGGATCGGCTCTGAGCCCCTTCCTGTTTGCTATAGTGATGGACCAGTTGTCAGAGGAGGTCAGACAGGAGTCTCCTTGGACAATGATGTTTGCAGATGACATTGTGATCTGTAGTGAGAGCAGGGAGCAGGTGGAGGAAAACCTGGAGAGGTGGAGGTTTGCGCTGGAGAGAAGAGGAATGAAGGTCAGTCGTAGTAAGACTGAGTACATGTGTGTGAATGAAAGGGAGGGAAGTGGAACAGTAAGGTTACAGGGTGAAGAGGTGAAGAAGGTACAGGAGTTTAAGTACTTGGGGTCAACAGTCCAGAGTAATGGAGAGTGTGGGAAAGAGGTAAAGAAGCGAGTGCAGGCAGGTTTGAATGGGTGGAGAAAGGTGTCGGGAGTTCTGTGTGATAGGAAAATATCAGCGAGAATCAAGGGGAAGGTGTACAGGACAGTGGTGAGACCGTCCATGCTGTATGGTTTAGAGACAGTGTCACTGAGGAAGAGACAGGAGTCAGAGCTCGAGGTAGCAGAGCTGAAGATGTTGAGGTTCTCTTTGGGAGTGACAAGATTGGACAGGATTAGGAATGAGTACATCAGAGGGACAGCTCATATTGGACGTTTGGGGGACAAAGTTAGGGAGGCCAGATTAAGATGGTTTGGACATGTTCAGAGGAGGGACAGTGAGTATATTGGTAGGAGAATGTTGGACATGGGGCTGCCAGGCAGGAGGCAAAGAGGAAGGCCAAAGAGGAGGTATATGGATGTAATAAATGAGGATATGAAGCTAGTGGGTGCAAGTGTTGAGGATGCAGAAGATAGGGATAGGTGGAGAGAGATGATTCGCTCTGGCGACCCCTGAAGGGAAAAGCCGGAAGAAGAAGATGTAGATATGTGTTCTCAAAGCAATATCATTTTAACAAATTCTTATAGAATTCTAAAGACATCGGAGGCCAATTGTAGGTAATTTACTACTTTAACCAGCCCTTTTTTCAGGACTCTGAAGAGTCATAAATCATGACTGAAAGATTTCATGAATGTCTTCATTTCATGTTTAGTTAGTCACTATGTGAACTCTATAACGCTATTAGCAATCCGCAGAATGCTCATCCTGACAGAGATTTCAACCATGCAAATCTCAAATCAATGCTCCCTAAATTCTTTCAACATCTTTCACCTCAGCTACTCAGACCACAGCTCTGTTATGCTAATTCCAGCATACAGACCGCTTATCAGATGCTTCTGAAACAGGTGAAAATCTGGCCAGCAGGAGCAACCTTTGCTCTTCAGGACTGTTTTGAGTGCACTGACTGGCATATGTTCAGGGAGGCTGCAATCAATGGCAACTCTATCAACTTGGAGGAGTACACTGCATCATTGACTAGCTACATTGTCTAGCTTCATCTGTTACAGCGCTGTGTAACAGTAGCTGTTGTAAGGTGGTTCATGCTCAAAAACCCTCCAATGTGGCTGAATTACAACAATTCTGCAAAAATGAGTGGGCCAAAATTCCTCCACAGTGCTGTAATTGCAAGTTATTGAAAACGCTTGATTGCAGTTGTTGCTGCTAAGGGTGGCTCAACCAGTTATTAGGCTTAGGGGGCAAACACTTTTTCACACAGGGCCATGTAGTTTTGGATTTTGTTTTCCCTTAATAATAAAAACCTTCATTTAAAAACTGCATGATGTGTTTACTTGTGTTATCTTTGACTAATATTTAAATGTGTTTGATTATCTGAAACATTAAAGTGTGACAAACATGCAAAAAAATAAGAAATCTTGATTTATCAGATTTTTCCATCCATTTTGTGTATGTGTCCTGTACTGTTTTGTGTTGTTTTGTATTGACTGCCGGCATTCTCTTGTGTCTTGCACTGTTTGCACCAGGTTGTACATGCTGCACTTTATGTAGCTAGGACAACTACTTTCTGTCCTTAGCTCTGTGTTGTTGTTTTGTTTTGTAGCTATATGTTGTTATGTTATTTTATGTAGCACCAGGGACCTTGAGAAACATTGTCTCATTTCATTATGTATTGCATCAGTTATATATGGTTGAAATGACAATAAAGGCTTCTGACTTGACTACTTTTGTCCTTTGCTACTTTCCAGTAGTGAAGGACATTTTAGTTTTAGCTTCAGTTTTAGTTAGAGTTCTTGGTTCCATTGTCACTACAGTAGCAGTTATACCTAAACACTGTTCGAGCACTTCCTACATGTGCCCTTAAGCAGTAACCTTTTTTGTCCTTCATCCCTTGTGGTAACCTTCTGGTAGTTAATCTGTGACTAAAAAAAGCCACATTTCCCTCTGTGGTTTATTAGTTGGTTACACAGTTGTGATTTTCAAACATGAAAAATGCATTTAGGTGCACTAGATACATCTCAGTCCCTATTTGGAAACTGATTCTAGATACACTCCTAAACTTTCAATTCAATTCATTCAATTCAATTTTATTTGTATAGCGCTTTTAACAAAGAGCATTGTCTCAAAGCAGCTTTACAGAACATAAGAAACAATAAACATACAAACAGACAGTCCTAGATGTTAGACAAAATTTTCCCTAGTGAGCAAGCCTGAGGTGACTCAGGCGACTGTGGCAAGGAAAAACTCCCTTAGATGGTATTAGGAAGAAACCTTGAGAGGAACCAGACTCAAAAGGGAACCCATCCTCATCTGGGTGACACTGGAGAGTGTGATATGAACATTGTCCTCTGGCAGCATTACAACAAAAACCATTACAACAAAACAGTGAGGCTACTCACTACTGAGTCCTTTTTTTGACACTTTTAGTTCTGTTGTGGGTGTTTTTGGCCTATGGTCTTAAACTTTTGATCAGCTGATAAACAGCCTGTTTGAGTTTAAATTCAGTTTTCAATAAATTTCCTGCTGTCTATTTTTTGACTCTTGCTCTTGTTTCTTCTTTTGGCATTTTGAAGCAGTACTTACAACATGATTACGATCCACCAGCATGAAATGCGAATACTTGTAATGTTTCCCCCGTCTTAAGATTTTGTTCAGGAGTGTACATCTCAGTTCCTATTTGGAAACTGAATGGGTCAAATTCAATTCAGGTGGCATAGTGGCTTAGTGGTTAGCATGTTCGCTTCACACCTCCTGGGTTTAAATCTTGCTCCTGCTCACTGTGTGTATGTGGAGTATGCATGTTCTCCCTGTGCTTGGTGGGTTTCCTCTGGGTGCTTTGGTTTCCTCCCACAGTCCAATGATGCCTGAAATATAGTTTAAAAAAATTCAATTCAAAGGACAATTTCCCAGACCACTAGAGGGCAACCTTGCTAACATTTTAAAATTCTTTCTGTCTCTCTTTCTGCACATTCATTGCCTTAGATGCTGAGTATGCTGTGTATATTATGAGTAGTTTGCATGTCAGTAAAGGTTTATCTATCCTTGCTTTGTCTTGCCATGGCCCAGATCTTTTCATTATTTTTCTAGTTTTTCTAGTTTTCCTGTTATGTTAGGTTTGTCACCATTTGTTTGAATAAAGCATTTATTGCATTTATTTGCACTTGTACCTGACTGCTTGGGAATTGTTACAGAATGTGAGATGTTGAGAACATTTGCTTATATTGTGATCATATACACTGGTTTGTTTACAGTTAAGAAAATGATAAGAAATTGATGATAAGGGTAAGATTATAAGAAAAATATAAGCAAATGATAATGATAGATAATTGATAAAAGCATAGCAAGTGATCTAGCATAGCATTATCACAGTATAGCAAAGGTGTTTCTCATTGCTTAGAAGTGATGAGTTTCAGTAGCTTGGATTCTTTACAATATTTACGACAATATTTACACAATATGACCAAAAGTATTCAGACATCTGACAACCACCCCCAGAATGTGGTTCTTTCCACAATTACCACAACATTAGAGGCTCAGAATTGTCAAGAATGACTTGTTCTTGTATTTTAATGCCCCTGTACATACAGTGAGGTCCATAATGATATATTTTGTCAAGGTTGAAGTGGAAGATATCATATGGGGAGAATAACAATGTCCTGAAATCAATCACTACTTGTACCTTTTTAAGAAACCAAACATACAATATATTTTTTGGAACTGGTTGTAAATATGCAAAGCACATGCATGTTTCATTAGGAACTGTTAAGTATTTAAAATATAAAATAGGTTTACATCATAAAAAGTCTGTCATACAAATGTATTGTTTTGCATTAGAAATTTTTTTTAAAGGTTATTAATTGTGTGTGTGTGTGTGTGTGTGTGTGTGTGTGTGTGTGTGTGTGTGTGCCTGCAGATTGGTACTTTAGCTGTATCTGTTGTAACCATCATATTAGGATTGGGCCTAGGGCTTGGACTTCAGCTGCAACAGTGCAAGAACAAGTGTAAGTCTTCCTTGTATTCCAAGTCTTCCTTGATTTATCACGATCGTAATGTTTTTGTCCAGACTTTCCAGTCATGTCTTCAAGAGACTGCCTGAATGAGAAAACAGACTTGAATCATTTGTTTTTATCTTTGATAACGAGTTATACATTAAATTTTAGTCCTTTAGTCCTAAACCTTTAAATCTATAAACAGATAAAAAAATGTATTTAAAAAGTGTGACATGACATTCTTCAATTAATGAAAGTATTAAATGATTGGCAAATTGATGTGGTATAAGACAAATATACATTCCTGCTGTAATCAAAACATAGGAGGTCAATTGAACCACCGCATTACTGATTATTTAGTAACAATTCACAATACTGTTCGATAGATCAAATGGAAGGTTATGAGTAGTTATCATATGGAATAAATGAGTAGTTTTTAAAACTTAGCCCTATTAAGAACTTCTTTTAAGGTATGTTAATAGAAGTTGGTAATTAACTAAACAGTTATTTATGAATATTACATTTCACCTGCAGAACTACTAGCTTATTATGTTGCTAAGCCTTACCTACTTACTGAAGATCTACTGGCTATACCTTAACCTATTTCAATAACTCATTGTGTAAAATGTAAATTCTATTAATTTTGTAGGTCTCCTCAGTGAAGCACAATGTTATGGAGTATTGTGGGGTGTTGCAGCTATAATTTCTTAGACTGATTTAGTTGAACCTATTTAGTGCATTATGTAACCACTAAAATATCATCTGAGATTTGACCAAATAAAATGAGTGACTCTCTGAAGCATCTGCTCCAAATTTTTAATGACATACTATTGCATACATTTACAATATTTGGTAGACAGTCTTATCCAGAATGACTTGTGCTATGAAGAAGATGCTGCCATTATTGTTGTCACATATACATTACAGCACAGTGAAATTCTTTTGGTCGCATATCCCAACTTTGGAAGTTGCTGGCCCAGTGGTACCTCTTTTTGGAGGTAATCTACTACTTCTTTCAGCTTTTAAACCATACAGCATGGCTGGTCTCACCACTGTCCTGTACACCTTCCCCTTGATTCTCGCTGATATTTTTCTATCACACAGAACTCCCGACACCTTTCTCCACCCATTCCAACCTGCCTGCACTCGCTTCTTTACCTCTTTCCCACACTCTCCATTACTCTGGACTGTTGACCCCAAGTACTTAAACTCCTGTACCTTCTTCACCTCTTCACCCTGTAATCTTACTGTTCCACTCCCCTCCCTCTCATTCACACACATGTACTCAGTCTTACTACGACTGACTTTCATTCCTCTTCTCTCCAGCGCAAACCTCCACCTCTCCAGATTTTCCTCCACCTGCTCCCTGCTCTCACTACAGATCACAATGTCATCTGCAAACATCATTGTCCAAGGAGACTCCTGTCTGACCTCCTCTGACAACTGGTCCATCACCATAGCAAACAGGAAGTGGCTCAGAGCTGATCCCTGATGCAGTCCCACCTCCATTTTGAACTCAGCACACCTCACCACTGTCCTGCTCCTCTCTTACATGTCCTGCACCACTCTGACATACTTCTCTGCTACTCCTGACTTCCTCATATATTACCACAGCTCTTCTCTTGGCACCCTGTCATACGCTTTCTCCAAGTCTACAAACACACAGTGCAACTCCCTCTGACCATCCCTATACTTCTCCATCAAAATTCTCAGAGCAAAAATTGCATCAGTTGTGCTCTTTCTGGGCATGAAGCCATACTGCTGCTCACAAATTTCCACTACCTTCCTTAACCTAGCTTCCACTACTCTTTCCCATAGCTTCATTGTATGGCTCATCAACTTTATCCCCCTATAGTTGCTGCAACTCTGCACGTCACCCTCAATCTTAAAGATACACTAATACACTTCTTCTCCATTCCTCAGGCATCTTCTCACTCTCTAAAACCTATTACTAAAACTATTCCACTGCTGCCTCTCCCAGACACTTCCAGACTGTCACGTCCGGGCGCCCCCACCCTATGCAGGGCTTGAACCCAGATCTCTGTGGTTGAGAGTGCACATGCCTGCACACTGTGGAATAAGACCTATACACGGGATTCAGCGGAGCGCTGATTTATTAACATAAAAAGAAATACATGGGGAAGACAAGCCTAACGCTAGAACATGACACTAATAAACAAAACCTGATGCACCAAAACCTAAAACATGAAACATGAAACAAAGAACAATGACCCACAATGACAGGTACAGAGGGATCCCTATATATAGGTGTAAACATCACGGCTAATAGGGAACAGGTGAAACAATGGGAAGGAGAACAATTGGAGAGGCGTGACACAAAATACAAACGATAAAGCAGGGTCCATGAAGTCACCTGTCAGAGCCCCCTCCAGGCCTGTCAGGGAACTGTCCAGTGGCTCCTGACACAGACCTCTACTGGGATGTTGTCAGGACAAACTGCCTTTCCACTTTTCATCCTCTTCAAAACCTTCCTGACTTCATCCGTTCTAATCTTATCTACTTTCTGTTCCACAGAGTTCACCCCTTCTACTCTTTTTTCCCTCTCATTTTCCTCATTCACAGCTCTTCAAAGTACTCCTTCCATCTCCTCTGTACACTCTCCTCATTTGTGAGCACCCTTCCATCTCTATCCTTAATAACTCTAACTTGCTGCACATCCTTCCCATCTCAATCCCTCTGCCTAGCTAACCTGTACAAGTCCTTCTCTCCTTCTCTAGTGTCTAACCTAGTATACAACTCATCATATGCCTTCTGCTTGGCCTTAGACACCTCCCTCTTCACTCTGTGCTGTGACTACTTGTATTCCTGTCTATTCTCTTCAGTCCTGTCTATGTCCCACTTCTTCTTGGCTGACCTCTTCCTCTGGATACTATCCTGAACTTCCTCATTCCACCACCAAGTCTCCTTATCTTCTTTCCTCCTTACAGATGACACACCCAGCACCTTTCTCCCTGTCTCCCTGATCATGTCTGCTGTAGCTTCCCAGTCATCTGGCAGCACTACCTGACCACACAGAGCCTGCCTCAACTTCTGTCTAAATTCCTCACAACATTCACCCTGTCTGACACTCTGTTCACCTCCAGAACATTCCTCACAAACTCCTTATTCAGGACCACACCTATCCCATTTCTCTTACTATCCACACACTCTTACCTTTCCTTTTCTCTCTCTGTCTGCGCATTCTCCTCCCTCCTCCACTTCTTCAACCAACCGTAACTCTATTTCCACTAGCGCGCTGTAGGCCATTGGTGCAGTTAACCCGGGCCTCGACCGATCCGATATGAAATTCAGAGTACTGACGATTTGCATAGTTAAATTTGGCAATGTTTTACGCCGGATGCCCTTCCTGACTCAACCCTCTGTATATATCCGGGGCTTGGGACCGGCACAGAAGTCACTGGACTGTGACCCCCATGGCAAGTTTCTTTTGGGAGGTAATATAGCAACAAATTCATAAAGTGTTTAAGTGCTAGTTTAAACATAATTTAGAGACTCAGCTGTTCGGACCTCTAGTTGAAGTTCATTCCACTACCCAGGTACCAGAACAGAGAGGAATCTTAATGCAGGCCTTTGTTCTACCCTGAAAGATATTAAGACCAGTTCACCAAAGCTGGAGGAACTGAGGGAGGCCGTGGGAAGTGATAAGACCTTTGATGTAAGTTGATGCTGGTCTGTTTTAGGCTTTCTAAGGTGCTCAGAGGCAAACCTGCCAGGATTAAGTTGAAAACGACTACACAAGCATCTGAGTGGCCTATGTGGATAAAAATGGACGAATCCTTCTGAATGTAAAGGAAAAATTGACATGAGGTGTCAGTTAGTACTGTGAGGGAAAAAGAAAAGTTTATGCAGTGGACTGACCAAAGGTGAGATCACTGTGTTGTCTGAGGTGCTTGACATGAATCACCAGTGATGTGCATCAGTTAGGTTTTGCTGGTGATCCGCATAAAGAAACGATCAAAATTACAGATGGTTTGATGTCAGCCACACATCCTGAGATCTGAAAATCATAGTGTCTGAATGTGAGAATGAATGGTGTCTCATCTGCATAGCTGTGGTATAAAAAACACATGTCAGGATATGACTTTACCAAGAGAGTGAGTATAGAGGGAGAACAGGAGAGGACAGAGTGTTAAGCCTTGTGGGACACCTACACACACAAAGACATATAATAATACATTCACATTCAGAATTCATTACCTGTATATCATTATAGATTTTGGTCAAGGCACTTTGTCTGTAGAGTCAAGCTTTGACTGTTAATCTCAAATGAGATTTTGTTGGCCACATTCAGCAATTACGTAGGTTCTGCAATGCGGTTAAAAAGTAGGTATTTTCTACCTAGTGAAAAGTGCTAGTAGAGAAATAGTTCACCGGGCTAACCCAGCTAAAATATTATTGTAGATACATGAATAGAAATGAAAATAAAACATCAAAGGATACAATTATTTTCTTCCCTGTTGTATTATTTAATACAAGCAAACAGCTTTCTAATATTAATGTTTAGTGTCATTATTTTTGTTTAATTGTTCCAAGTAATTCATTCATTGTCTACCGCTTATCCAAACTATTCTCGGGTCACAGGGAGCCTGTGCCTATCTCAGGCGTCATTGGGCATCAAGGCAGGATACACCCTGGATGGAGTGCCAACCCATCGCAGGGCGCACACACACACTCTCATTCACTCACTACGGACAATTTAGAGATGCCAATCAACCTACCACGCATGTCTTTGGACTGGGGGAGGAAACCGGAGTACCCGGAGGAAACTGGGGCACAGGGAGAACATGCAAACTCTACACACACGGCAGAGGCGGGAATCAAACCCCCAACCCTGGAGGTGTGAGGCAAACATGCTAACCACTAAGCCACCGTGCCCCCCTATACAAGTAATTAAAGATTATAAATAATTTCAAGTGATTAAACTACACAGTGCTGTTTTATCATTACAATAGCTCTAGGTTGTATGAATGACTTTAAGATGTTGTTTAAATGAATTTTAGCTCCATTGTAACTAAGCCAAACATTACTTTACCCAGCATTATGCTGGAAGTGTTACCATGTTGTTCACCAGTTAATGGTGAATCTGGAAAAATCTAGAAAAGTCCTGTAAAGTGAACCCTATGGAAACACATTAATACTGCCTGAAGGGTCTAATTCCTTCATTACTTACTACTGACTCAGACTCTTTGATGCTGCTGACTGCTGAGTAAGTATTTATCAGTGATTAGTGAGTATTCATTAGTGATCAGTGATTAAGAATATTGATGATAATGTGATCTGCTATCCTGTTATTTATTATATACGTTCTCCCTCTCTCTCACGCTCTCAGTGCCTGATTCATGTCGGAACCGCTGTTATGAGCCATACGATCATGAGTCATCAGCCTGTCGTTGTGATGCGCAGTGCGCGAACAGTAACAGCTGCTGCTATGATTTTTCAGACGTCTGCTTCCAGCCGAGTAAGTCCTGACTCTGTGGCTCATTTGTGACTGTGTGTTTCCTTTCTAGGGTTAGATCATAATTTTAGTAGGGGATAAAAAATACATTGTGTACCAAAGGGCAAGCCAGCACACAATCCTTCAAAATATCCCCAACCACATGCAAAATGCACTAACAATCTAAATGATTCATAGCAATGAGTGATGTTGGTTTAAGGTCCAAATGTCTAATTAAATCTCATTAAAAGTGTTAACTCACTGGTTGATTTTTGTAGTGTGATGGATTCTGTATGTGTGTGTGTGTGTATGTGTGTGTGTGTGTGTGTGTGTGTAGTTGAGAGCTGGGACTGTACGCCGTTGCGTTGTGGTGAAAAGCGGATATCAGGTAGTAAGTGTCACTGCTCTTCTGAATGTGTGAGTGCTGGAGACTGCTGTACAAACTATGGCATTGTTTGCAATGGTGAGACCACACACACACATACACACACACACACGCTCTCATAACTCAGTGAACACACTCATACACTGTCATCGCCAATCAGTCCCTTACTCATCTACAGCTACATATACATACACATACCACACTCATACATCATCATCATTATTATTACTGCTATTATTATTAATATTACAAGTTTTTCGTTCTTTATCTTCCAGGAATGACGCCATGGGTTCAGGATCAGTGTGTGAAATTGAGCAGCCCTAAGTGTCCTTCTAAGTAACTTTTTCATTAATGTTACATGCTCCTATGTGTCTTCTAGCACATTTATGTTTAAATTGCTACATGCCTTTATAGAAAAGTCTAGAAAAGTCTAGAAAAGTAAGGGCAACCAATCAGTATGCAGAGCAATATCAGTGAGCACTTTCATTAAAATTGAAAGCAAAGTGCCTTGAATTGCACCTTGACTCATGTGCATTCATGTCAGTACTCGCTGAGCTGAAGTTCTCATGTGATCAACAGTTTCTCTGGATGCTCGCTTTGCTTCCTGGCACCATGGCACCTTCACACGCTCTGTTAATGATACTTTATAAACACTCTGAGAAGTTTTATCAGGTTACTTATATTATTCCAGTAGAAGATGCTGTACTTCTTGTAAAATTTTCACAGGATACAGTTTACCATCTGCTTTGATTGCTTAGATTGCCACCAATTAATCACCAAATACATCCAGACTGCTATAATATCATGTTGTGCATGTTGTCACATAAGGCTCAACCTTTACAGTTTCACATGGTATGAAAAGTTTATATCAACCATTTTTGACAAGAATGAGTATAAGTAAATGAGCCCAAAGTATGAGTTTATATCAGTATATGCATTAGCATCGGCATCAGCATCAGTGTCAGTATCAGTATCAGTATCAGTATCAGTGCATACCTAACTTGAATGCACTTTTTTTCTATTCTGTTTATTCTACTGTATCTTTTTTTGTTGCAGTCTCATGCTTTCTCATTCTTTTTCATAACAGTTTTAAGAAGCAGCCTCTACTTCTCATCTCTCTTGATGGATTAAGAGCAGAGTATCAGCACACATGGAACTCCCTCATTCCAGTCTTGGACAAGCTACGTGTGTACTCATATTGACTCTAACTCTAATGAAATTCAGTGTTAGCTGAATTTAGCTCATGAAAATATCACGTATTAATGCATTACAACGCATCTGCTATTCTGAGAACGGTATGAATTATGCATATACGTATACTTCTTACTTAGGAAAATGTGGGACATCCTCTGCGTTTATGCAGCCTGTATTTCCAAGTAAAACCTTCCCTAACCACTACTCCATTGTTACGGTCAGTACTATACAATCTGTTTATCATCCTTTTTCAAACACTGTCAGGTAAAATTAAAAAAATGACACAGCTGGGGAAAATAACATTACAGATGTGTCTTTTTTAGTCTTTTTCAGTGGTAGCTATGAGTTATGGTTAATAATTTGGTTAATTTCTAATGAGAAATATCCAGGATGTAACTAAGAATGAGTGGTCTGTTGGAAACCCATAAAACATTTGGATCATTAAAGAAAAACTTTAAGGCAAGTGACTACCATTAGACAGTAAATTGCTTGTGGTTTCATGATTTGCAAATGTTTCATGATTTATTGTATCCTTCCATAGAATGACTTAAGACTTTAAGATTTAAGAATCATGCAGATACAGGTCAAAAGCTTGAGTTAATGTTCATCAGAATATGGCAACTATGATTTCATCATACTTGCAATGGTTTCTGATTCCCAAATGGTTGAAGGAGTAGGAGCTCCTTCAGTTTATAGAACCCAAGATGGCAGGAAAAGGTTACTTTGTAGCCCTCAGGATGGGCAGAGTAGGAGCTTGTACACCTCAGGATGTCAAGGATGGTGCTTGTAGGATTCATGGTGACTGAGGTAGCAGCTTAAATACCTCAGGTTGGAAGGAGTATCACGTCAGGTTGGCAGGAGTATCATGTAGGATTCGGGTTGTAGCAGTAGCAGCTTATAGCCCTGAGGGAGGCAGGTGTAGCACCTTCTTAAATCATCTATTCTTGCCACCCTAAGGTCTATAAGCTGCTGCTCCTACAACCCGAATCCTACAAGCTCCTACCCCTGATAGTCCGAGGTATATGAGCTGTTGCTCCTGCCTCCATGAATCCTACAAGCTCCTAGACCCTACCACCTTGAGCTCTATAAGCTGCTACTGCTGCTAACTTGAGTTGTATAAGCTGCTGCTCTGCCATCCAAAATCATTTGTGCTCGTACCCCTGCCACTCTGAGGTCTACAAAGTGATAGCACCAGCCACTCAGAGGTCTTTAATATGCTACTGCTTCCACCATGAATCCTATCAGCACCATTCTTGACATCCTGAGGCCTACATGATACCTTTTCCCACCATTCTAGGCTCTATAAGGATCTCAGGATGACAGGAGCAGCAGCTTATAGACCTCAAGTTGAAAAGAATAGTAGCTTGTAGGATTCCAGGTTGACAGATATAGCAGCTTATATACTTCAGGGATGCAGGAGAAGGGGCTTGTACACTTTAGATTATCAGGGGTAGGAAGTGTAGCTTGTAGGATTCCAGGTGGCAGGAGTAGGAGCTTATAGACATCAAGGTGGCATGAGTAGGTGTTTGTAGTCTAAGATAGAGGGTAGTAGCACTAAGAGCTTATTAACCACAGTGTGGCAAGAGTAGTGCTTTGTCAACACTATGATGTCAGGAGTAGGAGAGTATAGGGCTCAGGATGGCATAAGAGTCAGGTTCTAGACTTAGTTTTAAGACCATATTAATAAACTTTTGATATACATCTATGATGTAGCATATGAAGTTAAGCATATCTCTGTTTCTCTGTAGGGTCTGTACTCTGAGTCTCACGGTTTAGTGGATAACAACATGTACGACCCTGTATTTAATGCCTCATTCAGTCTGTCTAATGCAGAGAAGGACAAAGCCAGGTGGTACCTAGGACAACCGGTAAGCATCACATACCCACATACACATTTTATAGCATGGCATGCATTTTTGCTACCATTTTAACTCTGCATAATGGCACAGACATGATGTGATATTAACAGCTGAAGACCAGTAATATAACAGTGATTTTCCTCATTAAGTATGTCTTATTAAATTAACTACTTTTTAATGGAAATACATCAGACTATTTAAAGGAACTCCACAAATGCATGTGCATGTGCATGTTTGCCTCGAACCTTGGCGGTTTCCACTGGGTACCAAAGACATGTTCAGGCAAACTATTTATTAACACCACATTTTGTCTGTCAGTTCATAACAGAGGACCAGCTATATATCAGAATACAGAAGGGATTTAACTTGCACTAAACCAGAGGTTTGGCATGATGTAGTTCAGAAATCCATCTGGTTGATTTTGGCTCAAATCTGAATAGCTAAGCAAATATTTTAGATGGTTTATGGATTTAAGGAATATTTTAAGGCAGGAATTTGAATGAGTCTTTTCATAGGTGAGCCATATTTGGATCTTAGTTCACTAAATTTGATTTAACTGTCTGCTATGTAGCAAAAACCTAATAATATTTGGGCCAAAATCATCTGCATCCTGGTTCATAGCAGTAACTAAACTTCTTCTTCTTCTTCTTTCGGCTTTTCCCTTCAGGGGTCGCCACAGCGAATCATCTCTCTCCACCTATCCCTATCTTCTGCATCCTCAACACTTGCACCCACTAGCTTCATATCCTCATTAATTCCATCCATATACCTCCTCTTAGGCCTTCCTCTTTGCCTCCTGCCTGGCAACTCCATGTCCAACATTCTCCTACCAATATAAGCAGTAACTAAACTGAAAGTAACTAAAAGTATAATATTGTACAAAAACACTTTCAAACAGAATTGTTCAGTAATTAGCATCTTTAATTACTAATAAACGATCTTCATTGTATTGCATTGTATCATAGTTGTATATCAGTTATCAGTTGGGTTTATTTATGTTTATTTATTCAATGTCCATTTGTGGATCGTATCCCTATTATTTCTATTCAATAAAACCAATACCAATCAAATTTCTGGTTCTGTAACCTTAGATCTCTGTGCATGTATGATACACTGTATGTAAACTATATACTATATTATAGTTTATATATATAATAAACTATATATTCCCACTATCACCATGTCTGTCTCTCAGATCTGGCTCACGGTGATGGATCAGGGTTTGCGAGCAGGAACCTTCTTCTGGCCAGGATCAGATGTTCAAATAAATGGAACTTTCCCAAATATATATGAGCAATATAATGGGTACAGTACACATATATGTCCAGTAAGATCCACATATATGTTCAGTAACATCCTATACAATGCAGTACAGCAAGTCTGGTTTATTTCAATACTTTTTGAATGAATAGCATTCTTGAATTTTTATTATTATTAGAATTTAAGCTGCTAAATAAGTTTGTGTGTGTGTGTTTGTGTGTGTGTGTGTGTGTTTGTGTGTGTGTGTGTGTGTGCGGTACAGAACAATTCCCTTTGAGCAGAGAGTTTTCACCATTTTGAAGTGGTTGCAGATGCCTGATGATCAGCGGTAAATTATTGAGATTCATTATATTTTCCTTACACTATCATTTACCTGATCAAACATGTTCTGTATCAAGAAACCTACATAACACTTTTTCCATGTCACACAAGGTTCTGTCTTGAACCGCTTTAGATTATTTCCAGTTCTTAGCTTCTTAAAGTGGTCCTTGTTGGAACCCTGTGTGATGGAGAACATCCCGTACAGTAGATTGTAGGATTCTACACAGAGTTAAAGAAGGGCTTTTCACACATGAGATTCACCTGGGTCATTTTAAAGGGAATCCTGGGTTATCTTTTTTGACATTTCACACAGCTCATACATTAGCCGGGGTAAACAATTTGTCCTGAAAAGCCATGCTAACTCCGTTTTAAATTATAAGTGTGAAATGTTTCTTTACCTTGAGTTTAAAGCAGGGTTAAAATGACGATAAGCAGGGGGGTTAAGTGCAGTGTGAAAAGCTCTAGCGAGAAAAGGGACCTTAAATGGTACTGTGTCAAACTCTACAACAATGTTTCTCTATAACAAAGGATTGCATCTAGAACCACTTTGGATTATTTATTGTTATTATCTTCTGATCAACGTTCTCTTTGGAATCCTGTAGGAAAAGGAAACATCAAGAGAGACTTGAAGTCTCTGCGGTTTTACCTTACATAATGTTTCCCTAACATATGTGGTTTTACCTGGAACCATGCTAAGGAGCTACAAAGAAGCAACTGGAAAGAATCCATTTAGACCCTTTACCCTTTACATACTGATTTACTCGCATAAACCCTATTGAACTGATCCTTTGGTCCTGCTTAATGTTTGTGTTTAATGTGTTAGAAAAGGGTTCACTGTCTCTTTTCTTTGTGCAATTTGTATAATAATATTAATAACAATAATAATAATATTAATAAAGTTGACGCAAGAAGCACAATCTATATGCTTTAGGGTGGAATATTTCATTCATGGTTCTTCAACCATCTTGAATTGGTGCAGCAAAATAATGATTCATCATTTCAATTAAGAAGAATAAACCTCTCACATTATTTGCACATTAATAAAGGGAAATTATTCATTCATTCATTCATTGTCTTCCGCTTATCCAGAGCCGGGTCGCGGGGGCAGCAGTCTAAGACTGCTACCCAAAACACATTGCACCGGACCCTTATGCTCCTTCCTGCGGGTGGTGGGCCTACGGGAAGGTGGACCTATGTCTTTTCTTCGGGCTGTGCCCGGCCGAGTCCCGCAGGCAAAGACTCGGCCACCAGGCGCTTGCCTGCGTGCCCCAACCCCGGGCCTGGCTCCAGGGTGGGGCCCCGGTGACGCCAGTCCGGGTGACGTAACTGTCCTTGATTTAATTTCCATAAGGGTCTTGAACCGCTCTTAGTCTTACCCATCACCTAGAACCCGTTTGCCTTGGGAGACCCTACCAGGAGCACTAGGCCCCTGACAACATGGCTCCTAGGTTCATTTGGGTACTCAACCCCTCCACCATAATAAGGTGGCGGTTCAAGGAGGGGTAAAGGGAAATTATTAAAATTATAACCCTGTAAAGAGTCATCCATCATAATGTTCTTTAGAGCTCCCAAAAATATAAAGATGATGATAATGATGATGATAATGATGAGGTTTCTCACTGCACATATTAAGATATAAGTAATTAATGAAACAGTTTTATTTATTTTATTCACAGTCCTGATTTCTACACACTGTATCTAGAGGAGCCGGATAAATCAGGACACAACTTTGGACCTGTCAGTGGAGGGGTGAGAATCACACACACACACACTTTCTCCCAAGTAGCAGTAAGACAGTGTTAGTCTTATTAGATGCTTCATAGCAGCCTGTTACTAAGTAAATCACAGTCCCAGATCCACACCATGCTCAACAACACCCTCAAAATATCACCCATACCTTAACAAAGCATAAACAAAGCAGGATACTTATATAAAAAATCAGCTTAAAGTATTGAGCACATAACAAATAGCTTAGCACAAAAAATACTCAAAAACATATACTGATCTGCCTTAAAATTAAAGCATAAACATATCGTTACACACTAATATAGACAGCGCTGTGTAGGCACCTTTCTATCACAGCCAGCATGAACTTTTTCAGCAATTTGTGCTACAGTAGCTCTTCTGTTGGATCAGAGCAGCCTTAACTTCCTACATTTTCAACTGACCACCGTTTGTAGATACTAATCACCGGGAACACCCCACAAGACCTGCTGTCATGGAGATACTCATGACACAGTTGTCTAGCCATCACAATTTGAGCTTTGTCAAAGTTCCTCAGATTCTTACACTTGCCCATTTCTCCTGCTTCCAACACAGCAACCATTTGTGCCATTGTAACGAGATTATCAGTGCTACTCATATGAGTTGACACTGCACTCAACCCCACGTTAACGTTGTATAAAGACTCACTGTAAGCCCCAGGTAGTGTCAAGCATTTCCCAGTTTTGACAGTTTCTCGTGTTTGCACATTCTATTTTGTTCTGTGGCACATGTTTTTTGGCACTTGTCTTTGCACTATTTGCACCTGGTTGTCAGGTTTCTGTTATCATCAAGTCTTTGTTAAGTTTATGTTGAGTTTATTGTGATGCCCGTTGCTGTGTTCTCATATCAGTTGATTCAGTCCTGTTTTTCATGCCCTTCCATCCCTCCCCTGGGTTCGATCACCTTTTTCTCACCTTTTTATGACGATTACAGGAAAATTTCAGGAAAATTTCAAGCACTGCTAAGGAGAATTCTTCTCCTTCTTTCCGCTTTTCCCTTCAGGGGTCGCCACAGCAAATCATCTCTCTCCACCTATCCCTATCTTCTGCATCCTCAACACTTGCACCCACTAGCTTCATATCCTCATTTATTACATCCATATACCTCCTCTTTGGCCTTCCTCTTTGCCTCCTGCCTGGCAGCTCCATGTCCAACATTCTCCTACCAATATACTCACTCTCCCTCCTCTGAACATGTCCAAACCATCTTAATCTGGCCACCGTAACTTTGTTCCCCAAACGTCCAACATGAGCTGTCCCTCTGATATACTCGTTCCTAATCCTGTGCAATCTTGTCACTCCCAAAGAGAACCTCAACATCTTCAGCTCTGCTACCTCTAGCTCTGACTCCTGTCTCTTCCTCAGTGACACTGTCTCTAAACCATACAGCATGGCCGGTCTCACCACTGTCCTGTACACCTTCCCCTTGATTCTCGCTGATATTTTCCTATCACACAGAACCCCCTGACACCTTTCTCCACCCATTCCAACCTGCCTGCACTCGCTTCTTTACCTCTTTCCCACACGCTCCATTACTCTGGACTGTTGACCCCAAGTACATAAACTCCTGTACCTTCTTCACCTCTTCACCCTGTAATCTTACTGTTCCACTTCCCTCCCTTTCATTCACACACATGTACTCAGTCTTACTACGACTGACTTTCATTCCTCTTCTCTCCAGCACAAACCTCCACCTCTCCAGATTTTCCTCCACCTGCTCCCTGCTCTCACTACAGATCACAATGTCATCTGCAAACATCATTCTCCAAGGAGACTCCTGTCTGACCTCCTCTGACAACTGGTCCATCACTATAGCAAACAGGAAGGGGCTCAGAGCCGATCCCTGATGCAGTCCCACCTCCACTTTGAACTCCTCTGTCTGACCTACAGCACACCTCACCACTGTCCTGCTCCTCTCATACATGTCCTGCACCACTCTGACATACTTCTCTGCTACTCCTGACTTCCTCATACAGTACCACAGCTCTTCTCTTGGCACCCTGTCATACGCTTTCTCCAAGTCTAAAAAACACACAGTGCAACTCCCTCTGACCATCCCTATACTTCTCCATCAAAATTCTCAGAGCAAAAATTGCATCTGTTGTGCTCTTTCTGGGCATGAAGCCATACTGCTGCTCACAAATTTCCACTACCTTCCTTAACCTAGCTTCCACTACTCTTTCCCATAGCTTCACTGTATGGCTCATCAACTTTATCCCCCTATAGTTGCTGCAACTCTGCACATCACCCTTATTCTTAAAGATTGGCACTAACACACTTCTCCATTCCTCAGGAATCCTCTCACTCTCTAAAACCCTGTTGAACAAACTAGTTAAAAATTCCACTGCTGCCTCTCCTAGACACTTCCAGACCTCCACCGGGATGTCATCAGGACCAACTGCCTTTTCACTTTTCATCCTCTTCAAAGCCTTCCTGACTTCATCCTTTCTAATCTTATCTACTTTCTGTTCCACAGAGTTCACCCCTTCTACTCTTTTTTCCCTCTCATTTTCCTCATTCATCAGCTCCTCGAAGTACTCCTTCCATCTCCTCTGTACACTCTCCTCACTTGTGAGCACCCTTCCATCTCTATCCTTAATAACTCTAACTTGCTGCACATCCTTCCCATCTCGATCCCTCTGCCTAGCTAACCTGTACAAGTCCTTCTCTCCTTCTCTAGTGTCTAACCTAGTGTACAACTCGTCATATGCCTTCTGCTTGACCTTAGACACCTCCCTCTTCACTCTGTGCTGTAACTCCTTGTATTCCTGTCTATTCTCTTCAGTTCTGTCCATGTCCCACTTCTTCTTGGCTAACCTCTTCCTCTGGATACTATCCTGAACTTCCTCATTCCACCACCAAGTCTCCTTATTTTCTTTCCTCCTTCCAGATGACACACCCAGCACCTTTCTCCCTGTCTCCCTGATCACTTCTGCTGTAGTTTCCCAGTCATCTGGCAGCACTACCTGACCACCCAGAGCCTGCCTCAACTTCTGTCTAAATTCCTCACAACATTCCTCCTTTTTCAGCTTCCACCACTTGGTTTTCATCTCTATCTTTTACCTCTTCTTCTTACAGACCATCAGAGTCATCCTACACACCACCATCCTATGCTGTCTGGCTACACTCTCTCCCACTACCACTTTACAGTCACTAATCTCTTTCAGATTGCCTCTTCTACATAGGATGTAGTCTACCTGTGTGCTCCTACCTCCACTCTTGTAAGTCACTCTATGCTCCTCCCTCTTCTGAAAATAAGTGTTAACCACACCCATGTCCATCCTCTTAGCAAAGTCCACTACCATCTGTCCTTCTAGGTTCCTTTCCTTAACTCCAAACCTGCCCATCACCTCCTCATCACCTGTGTTCCCCTCACCAACATGTCCATTAAAATCCGCTCCTATCACCACTCTCTCACCCATGGGAATACTCTCCATCACCTCATCTAATTCTCTCCAGAATCTCTCTTTCTCCTCTAACTCACAACCTACCTGTGGGGCATAACCACTAACAACATTCAACATCACCCCTTCAATCTCTAACTTCAGACTCATCACCCTGTCTGACACTCTCTTCACCTCCAAAACATTCCTCACAAACTCCTCCTTCAGGACCACACCTACCCCATTTCTCTTACTATCCACACCATAATGAAACAGCTTGAATCCTGCTCCTATACTACGAGCCTTGCTACCCTTCCACCTGGTCTCCTGTACACACAGTATATCCACCTTCCTTCTCTCCATCATATCAGGCAGCTCTACCTTTTCCTGTCATAGTACCAACATTCAGAGTTCCTATTCTCAGTCCTACACTCTTACCTTTCCTCTTCTCTCTCTGTCTGTGCACTCTCCTCCCTCCTCTACTTCTTCCACCAACAGTAGCCCTGTAGGTCAACGGCGCCGATGGTGGTCGTTGTTAACCTGGGCCTTGACCGATCCGGTATGAAATTCGAACTGACGATTCACATGGTTAAATTTGGCAATATTTTACGCCCTTCCTGACGCAACCCTCTCTATTTATCCGGGCTTGGGACCAGCACAGAAGTCACTGGACTGTGACCCCCATGGCTAGATTACTGCTAAGGAGAATTAGCAGTGCTTTTTCAGAATGTGTTGTTACAGCTAAATGATAAGATAGATAAGCTAGATGCTTAGCAACAGACACCCAATCAGAAACTGAACAGCGTGTTAAAAGCTCATATCACGTTTTGTGCATTTTGCAAACACTGAATTCCGCAGATCACTGTAAAGAAGGTTAAGGCAGGGTTTAGGAACGTAATTAACTGTTAACCCCGGGTAAGGTATGAGCAGTGTGAAACATTAAACAAGATAACCCAGGATTCTGTTTACTCAGAAATTATAATCACCAGGGGAACGATTTCACATGCTCACGAAAACATGCTCAACTCGGTCTAAATAAAAAAGTTATATAAAGTTTTTTAAAGCTTTGTCCTTGCTTTTGATCAGATTTGATCTAGCGACTGATCAGAAAGGCCCTTAACCCTCAACTGCTCAGTTGTGTATACATGAAATGAATGCTGTCGCTCTGGATAAAGGTGTCTCCCGAATACTATGTAAATTCTCAAGAACCTGCTTATTTCTCACTTATTCATTTTCAGCAACTGGACTTACTGAATAATATGTTTCTCTGTAATTCCTGTAACACACCTAAATCCCATGATTAGCAGTTGCCATAATTCCACTACATGGGTCGTTTATTTCCTGTAAAATACAGAAGTCACACTGTCTTCATTCTTAATAACCTAGTAAATTAGACCTCTGCTGAACTTAAGTTTGTGTGTGTGTGTGTGTGTGTGGCTGTGTGTGTGTGTGGATGTTTTCAATTAAAGTCATAGTGCAGTACAGTAAATCCAACATCACAATGAAACAGCGATTTTTATTTCCACTAAACAGGAAATTTAACATTACTATATTTTTACAATTATACCTTAAGCATGAGGTAATATTATTAACTATATAAATAACCGAACAATTTAAAGAAAAGCATGTAGTACGTAGGGTGTGCATGATTCCTATGGGAATGTTCTTTCACACAGCACAGTACACAGTGAGGAAAAAAACAAAAACAAAAAAAAACGTTAATTAATTTACACAAAGTGTAAAAGCAGATCCTGTTGTAGAGCAGCAATAAAAACACATAACTATGGAATAAAAATTAAAAAGTGCAGCTGGTCTACTGTAACATAAATAATTGTCTTTAATAAAATCCTTTTGTCTGGAAACTTAGGAAAGAAAATTCAGAAAGTTCAGCATAAAATGTTAAAAGTAAGACTATTAAACTTCCTAGGAAGACTTTCTAAGATGTAAACATGTTTTTCCAGAACATTAAAGACCACAGTAGATAGAGATTCAGTTTAAAAGGTGAAAAAGTCTTTTCATTATATTTTCATTTCAGGAGAATAAATGTAAAACCACCTGCCTGGAGTCTCATGTTGTTTTGCTACATCTCTTGTTTAGTTGATCAGTGCGATCCAAGGAGTGGACAATGTGATTGGACAGCTGATGAATGGACTCAAACAGCTCGACCTGCATGAGTGCATCAACATCATCATTGTAGCTGATCATGGTGAGTTAGCAGAGTTTCGCTTTTAGACGTCTAGCTCCCATAAATTAAAAAAAAAAAACATTTTAAATACTGTAAAGTTTTTAGTTTTCATTTAATTTATTTGTTCAATTACTTTTATTGCATTGTAGGATTTTACTGCTAAGGATTAATAAATGAGCAGTTCATAGGTTTACAGTTAAATACTAGAAAATGCAAATAATAGTAGGATAGCTGACATTTTAGGAACAATTTATGAAAATGAATTACACTTTATAACCATCTTTATTTTCTATGCATTATGGATTGTTTATGTGGGACATTATAAATTGTGTCTATAACAAATTACAGTATATCACCAAATCCTTTCTGTAGTGCAATACAAAAGCTGAAGACCTTGACATTAATGCTGATGAACATTATAATGACTTTTTTTTTTCAATTTATAAGCATATGCTTATAGGTGTATGAGAGATATTTTTTAAATGTTTTATCTAGTTATTATAGTTATTAGTTATTACTCATTTATATAGTTATTAGTTGTTTTGAGTGTGATTAATTACTACTACTGGATATACAAATGAAAAAAAAACCCCCACATAAAATGCCATTGATTTATTAACATAAACATTCTGTTTATAATGTGTTAATTAATGTCCCTAGTTAATCATACTTTACTTATAGATGACAAATATTAAATACTATATATAAAGTGTTATAATAATATCTCTGTTAAAAACCTGCTCTTAGTAGTGTCCTCATGTCAGTAGTAGAGTTTGTATGTATTATACTGCTGTAAATGTTACACGACTTCTAATGCATTCTGTTAACAATTTATAAACACATGATAAATATAGCTGTACTTTACAACTCTATACTCTCATAGCTTTTCATAACTAGAACAATTATACCAAAGTGTGAGATCTCATTATAGCATTAGGAATAACATAGAAGAAGACATTTTTGACACGTATACATTAAAGAGCAGTTAAACCTTTTTTTCAAAGATAGGAAGTTGGGGTCAGAGCACCCTTGGAGCAGAGAGAGTTAAGAACCTTGCTCAAGGGCCCAAAAGTGGCAGCTTGGTGATGCTGCAGCTTGAAGCCTCTGTCCTTCTGATCACCAACCCAGAGCCTTAACCTTTGAGTCACTGCATCCCCTAGTATTCATGTTTCACTATACATGTGGCTTTCATAGAAATTGTTACTGAATGATCCCATAACCAGTTCCATCTGATTGTGATGTCAAATTTAAACATAACCGTGAGGGTTAAAGCTTGGAGCATGTGATCTCATCGCAGAGACACATCAAAACATAGCATAACTTATTTACCAATTAATTTAAGTATAGTTGTGGTTTTGTCTCACAAAGACGTTATGTCATTCATTAACAATGAATTCACTCATTCACATCCAGCTGAGCATGACCTCAGGGACTGAAATGATCTGTTTAAATGATCACTTAATGGGATTTCCTGTTGGCCAAACTGACTTAAACTAATTACTAAGTAAGTGCTTTCCATTTGTCAACTCAGGATGTTCCCACATGAATACATCTATGTATATATCTATAAGTCATCAAATCTGGAGAATTTAACAGTTATGTACTAGGAGCAGGATTTATAGTAAACATTCTGTATTCAGTGTAAGTTATCCATATGGTATCGTGAAATTTTTTACAATCTTTTATGTTTTCATTCAATTCTATTTGGACCTTTAAAACTGTGGTTTAAAAGAAAAGGGTATTAAACAAGCAGCATATCTTCTTACACACAGATGTTTTGCTGGGCTTAAATGAAAAGAATAGACATGCCATATTTTTAAAATTATAACAGAAAGAGACCTAGAGCAGAGCCCTGTGGAACTCCATAGTATATATTTGATTTTGGTCACAGAATTTACATTTACACTTATAAACTTGTGCCAGTCAGTGAGAGAGAATTGAACTCAACCAGTATCTTCTAAACAAACAAAAATGACAACAATATTCAACAACTTCATTTGTGGAAGGCTGAGGCATGTCATAACTTAATATATGACTTTTTCCAATTCCAAAGAATTAAATCCAATCCTGAGTGTATTATTTATTTTAGAACGGATTAAACATATTAGAAACTCTATCTGGCACATGGATGAAAGCGTTGAGTAGAAAGCCAACTCTGAGAAACCATCATGCACACAAACCACCATGGTGGAAGCGGGGTTGGGGAATCAGCAAGCACTTGGAAACTGTGTTTAAGGAACAGTGAATGGAGCCAAATACATGGCAATGCAATAAGAAAATCTAAAAATCAACTACAAACATTCTTTTGAATGTTTTAAACATTTAATAATACAAATTAAATAAAGTCTTGTTTTATAAACTATACATGTCTCTGTACATTATAAACCTAGCTAGCTAATCTGGTTAGGATAAACAGTCCAATCAATCAATTTAGACCAGAGGAGTCTAAAGAAGTGGGAAACAATGAGCAAAGTAATCAAATCAGGAGAGCGAACTAGTGTACACACAAAACATAGTAGCGCAAAAATACAGTTACAACACTTAAAACCTCCTGATATATAAATGTAAGTGCATACATTTTTATGCTACTTAATAAAGTACAATTTCTGAGGTAAAACTATTCACGTACAGTGATATAAAGAATATTTGTATTTTGTCATGTTATAACCATAACAAAACCTCGCTGAAATGCATGCAGATGCAGATAAAAACAGTCTGAATCAGAATGAATAAACAAGTCAGACGATCAGCAAAAAACACAATTCCGAAAAAACAAGGCAAAAAATATAATGAGTTCAGGACGAAGAACAAAAGGCTTGGGAATGTCAGAAAAGGAGAGACAACTGAGTAAACACTTTGCATTGAAATTAATGAATGAAATATTAAAATTAAATGAATGAAGAATTTAATGTTTTTTTTTTTTACATTTGGCAGACTCCCATATCTAGAGCAACTTACATTTTATCACATATTTTATACAGCTGAGAATTACACGCCTTGCTCAGGAGCCCAGCAGTGGCTGCTTGGTAGACTTGGGAATCAAACACACAACCTTCTGATCAGTATTCCAACACCTTAACAACTAGGCTACCACATCCACATGAGACTCTTAAGGTCTTAGTTTTCTCATCCTGTAAAAATGTCAAAGAATAAAGTTTGTGAAATTTCCTAGAATCCATCTATTAGGAATGTCTGCTTGGAAAAAGACTGAGCATGATGACTCATTTGACTAAACGTTTTGTGCTCAGAGTGAAAACACCTGGGCTCTTTGCTAGATTTTGCCGAACATTTCTGTCCAGTCACAGCTTCAAAAAATCAATGACCATTTTACTCTAGACAGTAACAGATGACTGTGCAATTGACGATGGAATTGTATATGTTTCTGATTCATATACTGTTTTGCATGCATTTTGTTAAATGGGTCTGAATAGTTTGAGATGTTGCAGATATGATGATTTCATGGACAATTTCACAAAAGGGAAAGTGAATTGTTCTCATCTTATCCAATATTTCTTCCATTTGTGTAGTTCCTTTTCTGGCCTGAAATTTTGACGTGTGTGTGTTTGTGTGTATAGGAATGGCAGAAACAAGCTGCAACCGAATGGAGATTCTACAGAATTTCATAGGTGACGTTTCACATCTCTACGTGAACGAGGGGCCTTTTGGTCGAATCAGAGCAGTAAATGAAACAGTCGCCTGTAAGTACACACACACACACACACACACACACACACACACACACACACACACACACACACTCACACACACTCACACAAACACACCTGCTACACTGACAAGTGTCGGTAATCAGCATTGTGTAACTGTGGCAATTTAGCAGGAAATTATTACTGTTGCATCACTGCCATTTAACTACATTTAATTTAATTTCATTGGCTCCTGATTTAAGTTTAAGCAAACAATCTCTGCGTTTGATTACAAATGGAACCCATGTGATTTTCCAAATAACACCTCTTTGGAATTGTGTATTCATGACCTCTAAACATGGTTTGCTTTTCCTTGCTTGATGTCTTTGTTTCGTAGCTGAGATGTTATTCCTTCTTTGGGCTGTATTTGTGAATTGCTGTAATACATCTTTACTTGGAATTCATGTATCAGTATCTATAACAAGTAGGATGAGTTTGTAATGAGATTCTTTGTCATACAGTGCTGTTAAATGCTCGATATTGATTGATCAGAAGGTGATTCACTTTCTATAACAGCAGCTCAAACAATAATACAGTAAACATGTTCATATCAATGAGCTGTTTCTAATATGTTATTGTTTCTATAGTAACAGCTTACGGGGTAGTAGAATAGCAGACACTCCTTATTAATGGATAAAGAAATGTTGTTAATTGTTGATGTTTTCCATTAGGAGGAAAGTTTACAAGATGGAGGACTTTACACTTTGTGGTTTTTTCAGAGTCATGACAAGCTGTAAAGTTATTGGCCTTTTTATCTGTTTTGTCAAGAGAATGAATAAAGAAAGGCTGTTGAGGGACTTACTGTTTACAACTGCTATAACTTAAGTGATAACAGGAAATTACTTCTTTCATGACGATAAATCTAACTATACACGGATCAAAGGTATGCTACCTTTTAATGAAGAATAATTCATTCAGTACTCTGATGCAGTATCTGGAAAAAGAATTTCCTTTGGGATTAAAGTTTGATCTTATTTTGTCTTATTTTAATTGTTACAAATTGCTGTGTTGTAAGAGGATTAAAATGCATCATGACTAGAAATGATTCAAGTTTAGGTTGGAAATGCTGCTTCCATTTGGGCTACATCTCCCTCCAAGTGTTTTATTTCTTCCTTATTTTCTGTAAAACAGTACTGCATGACTAGCTTTAATTGTACCAGTATGTGAACCATAACTGATTCAGTTTGTGTTTTCTGTTTGCAGTTGATGCTGAAGGCCTAGTGGCCAAGCTGACGGTATGTAAACTGCAAATCTTTAATCCCTTACTGATGTTGAATCAACAACAGGAAAATTAAGCATTTCTTTCCATTGTCCTTTTCTGAAATAATGACTACACAAAATCAGTAATATTTTTTAGTAAAGTTTAACAAATAGGGGCTTAGCACATTGGACTCCATCCTCTGGGGTTAGGGGGTTGATCCCTGTCTCTACCCACGGTTCAGGGGATTTTTCTGGGTTCTCCAGTTTCCTCCTCCAGTCCAAAGACGTGCTTTGAAGGCTGTTTGGTATCTCTAAAATGTCTGTACTGTGTAAATATGTATGATTGTGCCCTGCAATGTGTTGGTACACCATCCAGGGTGTCCCCTGAGATAGACTCCACGCTCCCTCACAGGAGCAATATGTGTAACAAAAGGTTCAGAAGATGGACAGATAGATAAACATTTCTATAAATAATCACTCATATTCTATGAAACCACAGTATTTTCTCTAACTCTATCACCCCTAGTGCTTGATGAACAGCTTCTCAGTTAAACCTGGCCAGAGAAAACTCAACAACGCACTGCTGATCTGAATCAAATACATGTAAAGAATGCTGCATGAGTGTATTTCTGATATGAATGTGCTTGGTGTGTAGTGTAAGAAGCCTGATCAGAAGATAAAGCCCTACCTCAAACCCTATCTACCCAAACGTTTCCATTACGCACACAGCAGACGCATTGAGGATGTCAATGTGCTTGTTGAATCACTCTGGCTGTTTGAGAGGTACGAGTTGATGAGCCTATTCAACAGAATTTACTGTGTGTGTGTGTGTGTGTGAATATATGTAAGGGTAATGTTTTTTTGTAGATATCCAGGTTCTCTCCGCTTTTGCTCTGGTGGAAATCATGGATATGACAATGATGACCCTAACATGCAGGTGTGTGTGTGTGTGTGTGTGTGTGTTCTCATATTTCCATGCAGTTCTAAACAACCCTCCCATGTAACATCCCAAGCACATTTTCAGGCCTTCTTATACTCTCAGTCCCCTTTTATAATGACTTCTCCTTCACATTGTTTTTCTCTTCCTATTTTCTAGGCAATGTTTCTTAGTTACGGCCCCAAGTTCAATTTCCAGACTGAGGTGGAGCCGTTCTCCAACATCGAGCTGTATAATCTTATGTGTGGTGAGTTTTTTTTCACACAATAAACCCTTTTATTCACACAATATACCATGTTCACATTCTCTTTACTGGCTGCTTGTAAGGAAAATGAAAGCAGGGATCGTGGGGAACATTTGGACTGGTAACTTGCACAAATGACAAACAATCTTCAGTAGAAGAAAGACATTAAGGAGAGGGAAATAGTGTGCACACTTAAAGGAAACATAGCCTAAAAATATAGTTATGGCACTTAGAACTTCATGATATATAAATGTAAGTGCATCCATTTTTATGCTACTTAATAAAGTACAATTCCTGAGATAAAACTATTCACTTAGAGTAATACAAATATTTGAATTTTGCTATGTTATACACAAGTGTCACAAAACCTCACTGAAATGGATGCAGGTCCAGGTAAAAGATATTAAAACGAAAAAAAAAAAGGCAAAATCAGAATAAATAAACAAGTTAGACGATCAGCAAACAACACAATTCTGGTCAAAACTAATAATGGGTTCAGGATAAAGACAACAAAAGGCTTAGGAATGTCAGAAACAGAGAGTAACCTGAGTAAATACTTTGCATTGAAATGAATGAATGAAATATTGAAATGAATGAATGTTTATTTTATGACTTGTCTTTTATTGGGTCAATTGCTTTTCTAAAGATTAATTTTCCAAACAAAAACAAATTATTATATTATTTAATATTTGCCAACCTTTCAAACAAAACTTAGATGAATGCCGACAGCCTTCAGAAAATCTGCCAAACAGAACCAAGTGCAAGAAAATATCTAGAACTGTCTAGGCGACATCCTTTTACACAGCTGCACAAAATGTTCCTCAGGCTACTGAAGAATGATGAATTATTCCAGTACAGTACATAAGATTACTGCCTTCACATGCTACCCAAATTACTGGAAATGCGATGTTTCCCATTAGGTAGCCATAATTACAGCTAGCAAACTCGGTGACGAGTCCTGAGCTTTTAACATGGCAGAGGAGAGTGCAGTTTCTGTGCTGAATAAGAGGTTTTGTTCACTTATGATTTCATTGCAAATCATTGTTAACACTTTCCATTTTTTGGTCCTCTAAATTTATGCAGATCAGCAAAAGTTCTATGCATGTTGTACATTTTAACAGCATGAAAACAGCTTGAATTTGACTGTAATTGCATTATTGCCAGCAAGCCCTCTGTTATAGTATTAAAATAAAAGAAATAAAAGAAAATAAAAATGATAAATTAAAAAAAGAAGAAAGAAAACATGAATGAATATAAGCCTGTGAACACATCCTACTAGTAATCACCACTTTAGAAGAGGGAAGTAGGTGTTCCGATAACACACGGAAACAGCTTTAGCCAAATATTGATTTTGTTTACTGTTTTCTACTCTTTATATTAGATAAAATAAACACTTACTGTCAATTCTTTTTAAAGCTTTAGAGCATTTCTTAACATGTGCATGTCATGGTTGGATCGAATCTAGAGCAGGACCACAATCCCATCAGCCACTGCACCTCCCATGATCATGATGAGAGTTTGTTCCTGATTCATGTTTAATGAGCAATGGGATTGAAGTTGTGTCCTGTACAGCTCTCAGTCGGGTCTTTTCTTTGTTCGGTCTGTCGGTTATCATTGCAGCCTAATTCATGTCATGTTCATGTTGAAGCTTTGCTTTGCTAATCCTTTATTGTTTAGTGAAATTTGTGTTTATTGTTTCACTCATGATATATTAAATCTGCATATCTGCCTCCTCTAAAAAAAAGCTGAGAAAGACTTTTGCAGAGCGTTTATTATGGTTCTGTTAAATAATGGTAGATCTTTAGTCATACTTTAAAAGCAATCAAAAGTATGCATTAAATAATTAATATTTTTGAAAGCATAATAAAAAATATCATGAAATTTGGACCAGGAAACCAGACAGCACAAGGTTCTTTTTCAGGGCATTAAACAAGTAAAAATGAACAGCGGACCCTACCATTGTGCGGGACAAATGCTGGTACTGGTTCCATCATTCTGTCAAGTGCTGTGGAAACATCTGGTCTTTTTTGTGCATTTTACATTAATTAGCCCTGCTGTTTGCAGAAATCTGCTGTTCCCTGCCTAGTAACAGATATCTTACTATACAAAATAACTTGTGATGTTCCACATTAATCACACTTTAATTGTTTCTCAAGCGATAAAATTTTGAATGTGTATCCTCTACACACAGAGCAAAACATGCTAATCAAATTGCTTAAACTTTGCTGTTTTAAAAATGTGAACACTATTTTCAGATATCCTAGAAATCACACCAGCACCTAACAATGGGACTCATGGAAGTCTGAACCATCTGCTGCACTCTCCACCCTACACACCTCAACCTCCAGTGGAGCAGAGTGCACCAAGCCAGTGTCCGCTAACCAGCCTGGAGTCCACCAACCCGCTCGGCTGCTCCTGCCACAGTCTGGTACACACTCTCATATCACAATAAATCCTCACATTAATAGTGGATTACCTATAGGGACAGATGAGGCAAAGCCAAGCCATTTACAGTATATATCAGTGTAGGGTTTCTTTCCAACCAACCAGACAAACCAACCAAAACCTTTAAATACTAAGCAAGGAAAAACTCCCTTAGGTGGTAAGAGGACGAAACCTTGAAAGGAACCAGACTCAAAAGGGAACCCATCCTCATTTTGGTGACGCTGAAGAGTGTGATTATAAATCATTATAAACACTGGAGAGTGTAATTAAAAATTATTATAAACACCGGAGAGTGTGATGAATAATGTTCTTTCCAAAGTCATATACAGTCAGTTGGAGTTGTGTAACCAGGAGCTCCTGAGCAACTCTAATAAATTAGCTCAACATCTGAGTTCATTATAGATTCAACTCCTCTAATGCCAAAAGCCTTCCAGTGCTTAATGATATCCGAGCTCCACATACCTTCCATATGGCTTTTTATTGCACTCGGTAGTCAAAAATGGGGACTGCAACAAACACTAACAAAAGTCCATTGGGGAAGAAATCATGCTGCTCCTGCATCGCTTATTTTGTGTATCATTTTGTGTATGACTTAAAGATATCACCTCTTCTGTGTTTTGCCTCGCACACTGTCACATTCAAATCGCACACTTGCACTGAGAAATGCTAAGATGTGTATTCATTCATAATAATCACACACTAGCACTCACACACTCATCCTTGCTAGCATTGGTGCTGTAACTATTTTTTTGTTGTTGTAGGATGCCATCAATCTAAACTCTCGCCTGAACCTGTCTGACACTGAAGGTAATCAGTATTTTATGTAAATATACATTTTTGAGGCTAGGAGTGGCAATAGAGTGTGTGTGATTGAGTTTAAAGCTCTTTATATTATTATATTTAATATATGTTAGTATAAAATATTATTATCTTTCAAATTCATTCTCTATAATGGTGATGTTTGTCAATAAACAGTGAGTTACCTTCCATAATTAAGGCAATTAAATAGTTTATTCTGCCCAGGTTGATATAGCTAGCTGATATTTGCATGGAAAGTGGGCTAGCAAACTTAGCTAATAATCCTTCACATTCTGCTAGACTTCACATACATTCTTATAGGAAAACATGGGACAGTTTAGAAGGTTTTATTTCGCTGTTTGTTGAAACGATATTTGCTTTGGAATAACCCTGATAACAGATAACGTTATTAGAACGTTCTGTGTAATGTTATAACAAGGTTAGTTTTGAAACTTTTCAAACACAGTGTTCTCAGCTTTACATTACATGAAAAACTGAACAAATTAAATGTTGGAACAATCTTCTGGGTAAACTGTTTTGAATGTTGTGTGTGTGTGTGTGTGTGTGTGTGTGTGTGTGTGTGTGTGTGTGTGTGTGTGTGTGTGTGTGTGTGCGTGTGTGTGATGTTTCTTGTAGATTAATAGACATAGCACATTCTTAATAGTTTCTTTCTATCTGACATCTGAATTTGTGTGTAATTTGCTACTACTTGTACAGTGGTGTGAAAAGGTGGTTCATGCTCGAAAACCCTCCAATGTGGCTGAATTACAACAATTCTGCTAAGATAAGTGGGCCAAAATTCCTCCACAGCGCTGTAACAGACTCATTGCAAGTTATCGCATACGCTTGATTGCAGTTGTTGTTGCTAAGGGTGGACCAACCAGTTATTAGGCTTAGGGGGCAAACACTTTTTCACACAGGGCCATGTAGTTTTGGATTTTGTTTTCCCTTAATAATAAAAACCTTCATTTAAAAACTGCATGATGTGTTTACTTGTGTTATCTTTGACTAATATTTAAATGTGTTGGATTATCTGAAACATTAAAGTGTGACAAACATGCAAAAAAATAAGAAATCAGGAAGGGGGCCAACACTTTTTCACACCACTGTATATCTTGCTGAAAAGCATGCAGAGAGAAACCTTTAACATACTGCTGATTGCTGTTTGTGGTTGTGTGTTTCCAGTGTCTAAGAGCGTGAGCAAACATTTGCTGTTTGGCCGACCTCTTGTGCTGCGGTCCAACTTAGACTACTGTGTCCTGCATCATCACGAATTTATCAGCGCATACAGCAAGGACCAACTCATGCCTCTCTGGAGCTCATTCACTGTGGAAAAACAGGTTGGCATGAAGACACATGCACACACACACACACAAATACACACACACAAATACACACTCACAAACACAAGCATATTCAATATGCAGTAAATACGTTATATTTTCTTAAGCCCACTGAACTATAAATTCCTGTCAGATTTACAAAAGTGATAAGCCCCCTCTCTCTCTCTCTCTCTCTCTCTCTCTCTCTCTCTCTCCCTCTCTCTCTCTCTCTCTCTCTCTCTCTCTATATATATATATATATATATATATATATATATATATAGATATATATATATATATATATATATATATATATATATATATATAGAAAGAGAGAGAGAGAGAGAGAGCTTATAGAGAGAACACAGCTTATAGAGATATATGCTGCAGGAATGAGTTTGAAATTGGTTCATTGATTTTTTGATTAAATTAAATTAAATCTTAAGGTCTTTCCACAATCTGGAAATATTTTCACATTTTATTCAACAACATGAAATACATCATTAATAACCATACTCGTGGTTATTCACATGTTTTGAGATAAGGTGGACGCAATGTTTATACCAATAACACACTTTTTGCAAACTTTTCATTCATTCAGATCCATCAACAAAAAAAGAGCAAAGCAGATCCATATCATTGAGAATGTTTTTAAATAAAGATTGAAAAATCATCAGAAGTTTAGTAGTGCTGAGTTTATGGTCATGTGATGTGTCATGTGCGTGCTGTATTTTAACTTTTTACATGTGCTGGTTGTTTTTAGGCTTTAAAATTCATTAAAACTGTGTTCATTTGAGAAGATTAAGGAAATGTGCAAGAATCCTAAACTTTTGTTGGTCACAGAGATTATTTTCTGCAATAATCTAAAAGATGATGAAAAATCCAGATGGCTTTTTATGGAGAGAACCAGAGTGATGTCTCTCTGGTCACGTAATGGTTAAAGATGGCGCACACTGTGTGCAGAGAGCAAGCAAGAACTGGCAAGACAGCAGAAAGAAAAGCGAGAGCTAGAAGGTGATGCAAACATGAACACCTGAAGTGTAGACTTTTGGTTGGAAATTTTTTAAATGAAAATATTCCTTTTATTGGTCCACAGTGTTTCCTGCTTAAAGATATGATTTAGTTTGAATGTTCTCATTAAAAAAACAAATGTATCTAAGGTGAATATTTAAAAAGACCTCCAGTAAAAGTAAAAAGAGAGCCATGTACAACAAGAGTTTGTGTCTCATCATTGCTCTCCACCCCTGGATAAGCCTTTAAAAAAATTCTTGTAGCTATTTAGAAGCTGCTTACACCTTTATTTTGGTACTTTCTCACATACTCCTAAGTATTACCTTTATGATTTCTTTTAGATTCATTTCAGAAAAACTCATTTGATGCCCAATTCACACCCACACTCTGTTTCTTACTCCTTTTGGATGTGTGTTTTTGTTTGGACCCAATCCATCATTCTCATCCAACTGGCTAGCACATTTTAAACTGTTCTGGTTTCCTTTAAAACACCTCCAGCTCTAAAGACAGCCAAGCTGTTAGACAAATTGACCACATAACCTATGAATAAAACTCCCAAAGACTTGACAACATGCTTTACTTTGGTTGCATCAAGTCACAGAGGACTTTCCCAGGAATGGTTTCCCTAGATAAGTCTGGGCAAAGATCTGTTTTGCCATGTTGTGCTTCAGTTTCAATCGTGAGTGCTTGCTTGTAATTAACCCCTGAAAGCCCTATGAGTTTTATATGAGGCATCAGAACATCTTTAAGCTCTTTTGGTGGTCAACATGCCATTTGATTCATCATTCCCATCAGCCTTGTATCTTGTCCCATCATGATTGTGAATTTCTTCATGATTCCATGAGCTGCCAAATTCTTTAAAAAATACTTGGAACTGCTACATCAAGAATGTGAAGGTCTCTAGAAAAAGCTTGGTGAACAGTTTATAACCTTTTATTACCCAACACTGCTATATTGTCATCACCAAGGTGACAAACCACCACCTTTTTTATCCATTAAAGCTGGAAGCATGTGAAAGCTGAGATTTCAAAGTCAAGCGTCCATTCCATGATGCCTGAGATAGGCACAGGCTCCCTGTGACCCGAGTATAGATCGGATAAGCGGTAGACAATGAATGAATGAATGAGTCCATTCCATTTCGCAAACAATACCTACCTTTTACAGTTTGTCTGAATTGTCAATGTGTTTTTGGATTTGTTTTTCACTTCTCTGCCACCATAGGAAAGAGATGAGATGTAATATACAACAGAACAGAAAGATATAAAGATAAAATATGTTGTTTCTGTGTGTATTTGCATGTGTATTTTGTAACTTTACAGTATGTGGGTGAGTGAATAGCTGTGGTTAGGTGGTTTGGCTGTTGGATACCGATTTTCTTGCTGTTTGTTGTTATGAAATGACGTTGAGCATGAGGTTTCCCAATGTTTTGGGGTAAATGACCTCAAATAAACAATTTCTTGATCCCTACCTTAACCACAAATGTTATAATAGTAATGAACTGTGTATTTGTCATGCAAGTCACTAAAAAGAAACAAATATTCCTCAGCAATCCAGTGGAAGTGTTGTGTAACCGGAAATAATCAAAGCCAAATGGGCAGAGAGAGAGTTTTGGTTGACGTCTTATTTTACACATTTGTGCCGAAGTAACATCAACACATCTTGAGGCTCAACAAACAAACCACAAAAGTGCTGAAACTTTTTGTATAGTCTAAGGTGAATGAAGTAGAGAGGTTTCGTCAACACGTACACTTCAATTCATTATGAAAACCAAACACTGTGTATTATAATAAACAGTTTACATCATGACTGTTTTTCAGCCACAGAATTTGTGAAACTGGGCTGAAACTGAGTCATGTAAAAGGACAAAGCACAGCAGCAAATCGGCTTCTGAATGGTTTATGAAGATAAATTCTAGGTGTTGGAGCAAACAAGACCTCAACCCCATTGAGATTCTGTGTGAATATACAAAAAAAACCCTGCTTTCATTCACTATTGTTTGTTTGTTTGTTTAATAAAGTTACTGAGGACCACACAATGGTAATTTAGGCCCAGTCATTTTCCCATGAGTGGTATTTTTTTTAATACTAATGGTGTTCTCGGATATCTGATTTGTTAGAAATGTTTTCTTGGAGCTGCTGAGAGCTAAGAGGAACTTAATTGTCAGTAAAAACTTGAAGCCTGTGCTGGGAACACTATGCACTCAGGCCAGTCCACACCCTGAATGGGGCACACATTCATTCGCTAGCAGCACATGATCCTGAGATGTTGGAGGAGACAGCAGGAAACACATGCAAAACCACTGTGGAAATATGAGAAATTATACACAGAAGGTTAGCTGAGGACAAACCTCATACAAACCTCGAGCTGTGAGTCAGCTGAAAGTAAAAATTGCACGGCATCTTCCATAACCACATAGTGCTTATTGTTGATGTAGTAATGTAAATGTAGTAGAGTGTAAACCTGTCTGTTGCCCCCTGCAGGCCGGAGGTGGTTCTGGCTCTTTGCCTGCAGTGATACCAGACTGTCTGAGAGCTGATGTGAGAATCCAAGTCGATCAGAGTCCTACATGTAATGAGTACAACAGCAGCACTAATGTTACATACGCCTTCCTCTATCCACCCAGTATGTACTGCATACACACACACACACACACACACACACACACACACACACACACACATACACACTCACACACACCCCAACTCCCCAATCTTAACCAATCTTTTCCCTAACACATTACCAGTCATACTTTGTGGCTGCATTCAGATAGGAAATATGGGATATTTGGAAATTTTCAAATGCATGCATTCTGAAGCAAGGCTTCAGTTTGTCTTTAGTGAATCATTTAGCATTTGTTACAAACTTCCTCCAAAGAGTCTCATCACAGTCTACCAAAACCACAAATATCATTCAGTGCAAAGTAATTCCGAGGTATTATTGCACATTCCATAAGCAGGAACTGTTTCCTGTATTGTTTTCTGCTTTGCCAAGCAGTATGTTAATAAGTGTAAGAAATTGGATTCTATTTGAACAAACACTTTATTAGGCAGGTTTCCAAATGAGAGGTTTGAAGTGAATAATAGTTTTGAGATTTTTATGCAGCATTTATCAGTGATACCTGAAAGAAAAGAAAGGAAGAAATTAAGAAAAATATTTGTGTGTGTGTGTGTGTGTGTGTGTGTGTGTTGCAGATCTTAACAGCACAGCAGAAGAGCAGTATGATGGTCTGACTTTGAGTAACGTGGTTCCCATGTATCCAGCATTTAAGAGTGAGTTCACACACCTTTGGCATACTTAACATGTATTTTTTTTTTTTACTGATTGGATGTGTGTGTGTGTGTGTGTTTCTGCAGAAGTGTGGCAGTATTTCCACAATGTTTTGCTGCTGAAGTATTCCTCGCAGTATAACAGCATAAACGTGGTGACAGGACCTGCGTTTGATTATAACTTCGATGGACAGATTGACACTGCAGACCAAATCAAACAGTATGTTTTATTTTCTGTGTGTATAATATTATATACACATGATCTGAACTGAGTGACACGATATCTGTGTGCATCAGAGTTTGTTTAGAAAGACATGATACTTTCATTTGCATGGAGTTTCCCTCATATTAATATGCAAAAATGCTGTCATGAATGTTGTCATGTAACTTGGACACGTTTCCATTTTTAGTTTTTTTTTTGATTGATCCTGTGATTGATCCTGTCCTGTTCTTGAAGACAAGTCTGCGTGTGTATCAATCATCTTCAGTTTCTTTTTTTTTCATATGCTAAAAAGAAATGCCAAACCAACAATCTTAAGCAGAGCAGTAAAAATCCTCTAGGCCTGAACATAAATATGAATTTATTTATTAATTTATGGTCAGTAAGCTGGGTTGTGGTGAATTTGGGGCCACTGCTGGAAATATTAAGCAGGAAGGAACAAGGCAGGAACACATCCTGAATGAGACACACATTCACATGCTAAGGACAATATATTACAGCCAATCCACTGACCAGCATATTTCACCTATGATGTCATAGATAATGCAAGTTAACGACTTGGTAACAATCTACAGGAACTGTATGCTATGCTAACCTAGCTGCAGGAAGTTATGAGCATCATCTTGGTTATTATTAATGAAGCCAGATTAGAGACATTGTTGCAAAGGTTTATTTTAATAATTTTTTTTGAACAGACATTAGTCACTGTTTGGCATTCAGCATGGTTCTCCATAGCGCCCAAATCACTGGATTAAAATGTCTTCTTAGATCTATCTGTCTGATAAACTGGAGGGAAATGAGAGCATGGGAAGCTGAAGTATTCTGTTAGATGCTTTCTTTGTTAATTGAATGCTTTTTAGGGATTCGCTGAGCAAATCAATCCTGCTGCAGCTTGGTATGAGTTCAAGATGGCACCGGTGTGGTCGGCCGCCATCACGACTGCTCTGACCTCTTTTCCTTTGTTTTTGTTTTTTAAGTTAATTTCCAGTAACTCTAATCCGGTAAATTCTTCACAACTGAGTACATTAGGTATGACAGAGATACTTTTATTCCTATTGGTATACAATGTACTCACAATTCGATGTTTTTAACTCCGGGGTTTCCAAGCTGGCCGTGTGAGACCCTGAGGGAGAACAAAGGACAAGACCCAAAGCGGCGGCCCCAAGGGAAATGAGTCGGCATCAGGAACAGGCTGAGAGCCCGTGCACGCCGCACACCTCTGCCTAGCATCCTGCTCGCCAATGTCAAGTTGCTGGAAAACAAGCTCGATGACCTCAGGGCCAGGGTAAAGTTCCTGAGAGACATACGAGACTGCAATCTTCTCTGCTTCACCAAGACATGGCTGAACCCCCAGCGGTGCCGGACCATGCCATCCAGCCAGCCGAGTTCTTCTCGGTTCACCGCATGGACAGAACACTGGCAACGGGGAAGTCAAGGGGAGGTGGAGTGTTGAACAGTAGCTGGTGCAACAGTGCGAGCGTTGTTCCTCTCACATGCTCCTGTACACCCAACCTGGAACTATTGACTATCAAATGTCAAATGTCTTTTTACCTTCCTCAGAAGTTTACATCAGTCATAATCAGCACCGTTTATATTCCACCACAAGCGGACACAGGGCACTGCCTTATACGAGCTGTGTGAGGCACCCACACAGCACCAGACACAGCTCAGAGATGCTGTGCTTATTGTGGCTTTAACAGCACCAATCTCAAACGCTCAGTGTCGAACTTTTATCAGCACACCACCTGCCCCACCAGGGGTGAAAGGACACTGGACCATTGTTACACAACAATAAAAGACGGCTATAAGGCACAATCTTGCCACCCGTTTGGGAAATCTGACCATGACGACATTTTCCTCATGCCAAAATATAAACAAAGGCTCAAGCAGGAAGTTCCGGCTCAGAGGGAGGTTGCACGCTGGATGGAAAAATTGGTGGCCGCTCTACAGGACGCACTTGATGACGCAGACTGGGACATGTTCAGGTGCAGCTCTGATGGCATCAACGTGTTTACGGAAGCGGTTGTGGGATTCATCGGGAAACTAGCGGATGATACTGTGCAAAAAATGATCATCAGAACATTTGCCACTTAGAAGCTGTGTGTGGATAAAACCATCTACGACTCTCTGAGATCTCGCACCACTGCCTATAACACGGGACTTGCATTGGGTGACATGGACTCGTACAAGGCTGCGTCATACAACGTTCGGAAAGCGGTGAAGGAGGTAAAGCAGTGCTACGGGTGGAAATTAGAGTCACAGCTCCAACAGAGTGACTCTAGGAGCCTGTGGCAGGGACTAAGGACAATAACTGACTATAAAGTCAAGTCAAGACAAGTCAAGAAGCTTTTATTGTCATTGTCATAACTGACGCAGTACATCGTTACAACGTTTCTCCAGGACCCCAGTGCTACATTAAAACAACACACAACATGTAACACAGAGCTAGGACAGAAGTTTGTCCTAGCTACATAAAGTGCAAAGTGTGCAAACGGGTGCAAACTGTGCAAAGACAAGACTGTGCAAAGACAAAGTACAAAAACACAAAAACAACACAAGATAGAATACAAAAACATGTGCAAGATGCAATGTGATGTGCATTACATACAGGTGCATCTCAATAAATTAGAAGATTTTGGAGCACTTCATGCTTCCTTCTGCTGACCAGCTTTTTGAAGATGCTGATTTCATTTTCCAGCAGGATTTGGCACCTGCCCACACTGCTAAAAGCACCAAAAGTTGGTTAAAAGACCATGGTGTTGGTGTGCTTGACTGGCCAGCAAACTCACCAGACCTGAAACCCATAGAGAATCTATGGGATATTGTCAAGAGGAAAATGAGAAACAAGAGACCAAAAAATGCAGATGAGCTGAAGGCCACTGTCAAAGATACCTGGGCTTCCATCCCACCTCAGCAGTGCCACAAACTGATCACCTCCATGCCACGCCCAACTGAGGCAGTAATTAAAGCAAAAGGAGCCCCTACCAAGTATTGAGTACATGTACAGTAAATGAACATACTTTCCAGATGCCCAACAATTCACTAAAAATGTTTTTTTTTATTGGTCTTATGAAGTATTCTAACTTGAGATAGTGAATTGGTGGGTTTTTGTTAAATGTGAGCCAAAAGCATCACAATTAAAAGAACCAAAGACTTAAACTACTTCAGTCTGTGTGCACTGAATTTATTTAATACACAATTTCACAGAGTTGTAACACAGAAACAGAGTTTCACAATTTGAGTTGAATTACTGAAATAAATGAACTTTTCCACGACATTCTAATTTATTGAGATGCACCTGTACATAGCAGCATGACCATTGTAGTGTGCAGAAATCTGTTAGCAGCAGTTAAAAATAGCCCAAATAAGTAATAATATATAGCAGTGGTTGAGGTAGTGCAAGTAGAAGGTACATTGTATTGAGAGTCTGTTCACACAGGTGGGTGTGTGTGTGTTCACACAAGTGTGTGTGTGTGTGTGTGTGTATGTAAGAGAGAGAGCTGGTGTAGTTCAGTTCTGGGTGTTGAGGAGCCTGGCTTGTGGAAAGAAACTGTTACACAGTCGGGTTGTGAGGGCCCGAATGCTTCGGTACCTCTTTCCAGACAGGCTGAGGGTGAAGAGTGTGTGGGGTCGTCCACAATGCTGTTTCCTTTGCGGATGCAACGTGGGGTATACATGTCCGTGATGGAGGGGAGAGAGACTCCAATGATCTTTTCAGCTGTCTTCACTATCCGCTGCAGGGTCTTGTGATCCGAGACGGTGCAATTCCCAAACCAGGCGGTGATGCAGCTGCTCAGGACAATCTTGATGGTCCCTCTATAGAACATGGTAAGGATGGGGGGAGGTAGATGGGCTTTCATCAGACTCCGGAGGAAGTAGAGGTGCTGCTGGGCTTTCTTGCTGATGGAGCTGGTGTTGAGTGACCAGGTGAAGTTCTCCAGTAGATGTCCACCAAGGAATTTGGTGCTCTTGACGATCTCCACAGGGGATCCGTCGATGAACAGCGGATGAATGGTCACTCTGTGCTCTCTTAAAGTCAACAACCATCTCTTTAGTCTTGTCAACATTTAGAGACAGGTTGTTGGCTCTAGACCAGGCTGTTAGTCGTTGCACCTCCTCTCTGTATGCTGACTTGTCGTTCTTGCTGATGAGACCCACCACGGTCGTGTCATCGGTGAACTTGACGATGTGGTTTGAACTGTGCATTGCTGCACAGTCGCGAGTCAGCAAAGTGAACAGCAGTGGGCTGAGCACACAGCCCTGAGGGGCTCCAGTGCTCAGTGTGGTGGTGCTGGAGAAGGTGTTCCTGATCCAGACTAACTGAGGTCTCCCAGTCAGGAAGTCCAGGATCCAGGTGAAGAGGGAGGTGTTCAGGCCCAGAAGGCTCAGTTTCTCAATAAGTTGCTGAGGGATGATTGTGTTGAATGCTGAACTGAAGTCTATGAACAGCATTCATACATATGTGTCCTTATTGTCCAGTTGAGTGAGGGACAGATGGAGGGTTGTGGTGATGGGATCATCCATGGAGCAATTCGGCTGATACGCAAACTGCAAGGGGTCCAGTAAGAGTGGTAGCTGGGTCTTGATGTGCCTCAAGACAAGCCTCTTGAAGCATTTCATCACGATGGGTGTGAGTGCGACGGGACGATAGTCATTGAGGCAGGAAACTGTAGACTTCTTCGGCACGGGGACGATGGTCGTTGTCTTGAGGAATGTAGGAACTGTTACTGCTTCTCACCAACATTTATTTTTCCATTCTGATAAAACTCTATTTTCTTTACTTTTCTTTTACTCCGTATGTTTTATTATATTATTGTATCTTATTTTATTTTCAAAATTCCATTATATATGGTGCATTTTACTATATGTGTGTGTCTGCGTGTGTGTGTTTAGGTTTGTTACAGGCACTCGTATCCCGATCCCCACTCATTACTTTGCCATCTTGACGAGCTGCTCGGACTCAAATCATACAGTGGACAAGTGTAAGGGAGAATTACACACAGTGTCATTTTTAATGCCACACCGACCTGACAACTCTGAGAGCTGCATGGTAAGAACACACACACACACACACACACACACACACACACACACACACACACACACACACACAAAGTGAGAAACTCAGATTAATTTATATGACTGTTTTGCATCTGAAGTGACATTGTTGATATCACTTTCCTTTTTTAATCTATGACTGGAAATGTTTTATCTTGTTCCTGGCACTGTTGCCTGTAACAAGTCACCTGTTTAATGACATTACCTAATATTTTTAACAGGCAGACAGACTGATAGCGACATACAGAGAAACAGAGAGAGAGAGAGACACACACACACATACACACACACACACACACACACACAGATAGATAGACAGACAGAAAACATAGACAGACATAGATGGAGCCACACAGATAGATAGACCAAGATATACGCAGATAGACAGAGAGACAAACACGGACATAGGCACAGACACAACACACATGGGCAGACACACAGAGAGATACGCAAATAGACAGACACACAGACAGGCTGATAGACAAAAAGGCAGATACCAGAAGAAACACAGACAAGCAGACACTCAGAGAGAAGCACAGTTAGACAAGCAGAGAGAGACACACACACACAGACAGACACACAGAGAGAAGCACAGTCAGACAAGCAGAGAGAGACACACACACACAGACAGACACACAGAGAGAAGCACAGTCAGACAAGCAGAGAGAGACACACACACACAGACAGACACACAGAGAGAAACACAGTCAGAGAGACACACACACACAGAATGGGAATGCTTCATCAAGGAGGTTGTGTTTGAAACTCTGTGTGCACACACACCAATTTATTGGCTCAGATAGGACACACAAAGAAGGGAATACACACCGACAGGTCCATATAAGGGCATCTACATCACATTACTCCTGCTTCTACTTGTTCTAAGGAAGCTGGTTATAGAACCTAATAAAGGTGTGCAGAGAGGACCAGCCTGCTGTAGCACAAATTTATTGGAGGGGAATACCCCTGGCCAGTGCACTGGATGAGGCAATACCCCTAGTGGAATTAGCTTTGATGACTAGAGGTGAAGCAATAACACACGCCTCATAGGCTTGGGTAAGACCTCTACTACCCAGTGTGCCAGCCACTGCTTGGAGACCAGATTGCTCTTGTTCTGGCTTACAAAGCAGATAAACAGGGAGAAGGACTTACGCCATGGCCTCGAGCAACTCATGGGGCAGAGTACAGAAGGCCTGCAAGATGACCAGATGACTGGCCTCCACTTCAGAGTGTACAGCCTTCTGGTGGAGGAATCCCAAGCATTCAACAAAATCACCACTACCTCAGATGAGAGGCCTGCCTCTAGGAACTGTTCCCACTGGGGCCAGAATCAGAGCTTAGGGTGGTGGTGTAGGATTGCCCCCTGTGTCTGAGAGAGGAGATCTTTCCTGATGGGAATCTCCCAAGGAGTGCTGTCTAGAGGGAGAGTAGGCCCACAAACCAAACTTGAGCGAGCCAATGAGGAACCACTAGAAGAAGGTGGACTCGGACATGGCACACTCTGGCTAGGACTTCTGTGAGCAGAGCTACCAGGAGAAAGGCATACAGGAAGAGCCATGGCCACATCTGTACCAGGGCATCCAGGCCCAGAGGGGCCGGAGGAGAAAGGGAAAACCATTGCAGACAGTGGGTCGACTTTTCGGAGGTGAACAGATCCAGTTTCACCCAGCTGAAAATCTGAAAGATACATTCCACCACCCTAGGGTGGATACGCCACTGCCCAGGCCTCAGCACCTGCTTTGACATGAAGTCATTATCATCATCATTTTCTTCCACTTATCCAGAACCGGGTCACGGGGGCAGCAGTCTAAGCAGGGATGCCCAGACTTCCCTCTCCCTAGACACTTCCTCCAGCTCTTCCGGAGGAATCCCGAGGTGTTCCCAGGTCAGCCGAGAGACATAGTCTCTGCAGTGTGCCCTGGGTCTTCCCCGTGGTCTCTTCCTGGTGGGGCATGCCCGGAACACCTCCCCAGGGAGACATCCAAGAGGCATCTGAAACAGATGACTGAGCCACCTCAACTGGCCCCTCTCGATGTGGAGGAGCAGCAGCTCTTCTCTAAGCTCCTCCCGGGTTACAGAGCTCCTTACTCTATCTCTAACGGAGCACCCGCCACCCACTGGAAGAAACTCATTTCAGCTGCTTGTATCTGGGACCCAAAGCTCATGACCATAGGTGAGAGTAGGAACGTAGATTGACTGGTAAATCGAGAGCTTCATGTTCTGTTTCAGCACCTTCTTCACAACAACAGACCAGTACATAGACCGTCTGTCAATCTCACGATCCATCCTTCACTTACTCGTAAATAAGACCCAGAGATACTTAAACTCCTCCACTTGAGGAAGGAACTCCCCTCCATCCTGGAGGGTGCAAGCCACCTTTTTCCGGTTGAGAACCATGGCCTCAGATTTGGAGGTGCTGGCCCTCATCCCAGCCGCTTCACACTCAGCTAAAAAATGCCCCAGTGCATGCTGTAAGTCCTGGCTTGAAGGAGCCAACAGGACAACATCATCTGCAAAAAGCAGTGATGAAATCCTGTGGTCCCCAAACCCCCTCCCTCCCTCCAGGATTTCCACCGCGACTGGCACCAGAGACCTTATGGCCACAGCTCTGGATGTCTGCATCAACAATGGAGGAGGGGAACATGGTCCACTCAGACTCAATGTCCCCAACCTCCCTCGAGATCTGGTTGAAACTCTCCCTTAGGTGGGAGTTGAAGACCCCCCAAACAGAGGGATCAGCTAGACATTCCCAACAGTGTCTTTCTTCAGGGTTTGGGTCATTGGGCCAAAACACATTGCACCAGAACCTTATGCTCCTTCCTGCGGGCGGTGAGCCTACAGGAAGGTGGGCGTACGTCACTCCTTCTGGCTATGCCCAGCAGTCCCGCAGGCAAAGACTCGGCCACTTGGCGCTCACCTGCGTGCCCCAACCCCAGGCCTGGCTCCAGGGTGGGGCCCCGGTGACGCCAATCTGGGCAACGTAACGGTCCTTGATATATTTTTAATCATAAGGGGGTTTGATCCGCTCTTAGTCTGACCCGTCACCTAGAACCCATTTGCCTTGTGAGACCCTACCAGGAGCACTAGGCCCCCGACAACATGGCTCCTAGATTCATTCAGGTACTCAAACCCCTCCACCACAATAAGGTGGCGGTTCAAGGAGGGGTTGTCTGCAGAGAGTCTGCATCCTGATTTACGTGCCCTGGAATGAAAATTGCTTTCAGCAAGAGAAACCTGGTCTGTGCCCAAAGCAGAATCTGCTGCTCCAACCTGAATAGAGGGCGCAAACACAGACCACCCTCATGATTGATATAGGTAACTACTGTAGTGCTGTCTGCATGCATTAAAACATGGTAGCCCCTAAAGTTGTGGGAGAAGGTGTTTCAATGCTAGAAACACAGCCCTCATCTCTAGGCAATTTATGTGTCATAAGAGATAGGGCCCTCTCAGAGACCCTGGGCAGCGTGACTGCCCAAGTGCTGCAGAAATTTTGAGAAAAATAGCACACTGGTAGGCACAGGCAAGAGTAAAAAGGTATACAATTTATTTGTGCTGTTGTGCAACAGGACCCAACACTCTCCATGCAACATGAAAAGAAAGGGCCCTGATCATTTGGTACATTGAATATATATAATCAGGAATAAAACACAAAACAGTATTAAGGAAAGGAAAACATTATCAGTTATTGGCTACATTACAATGCATGATCATTGCCTGATCCAGATAGCCCTGAGTCTTAGCCTTCTAGCCATCTAGTCTCCATCACAGTTCTGTCCCTATAATATTTTGTGCAAACAATCTCTGGTCACAACAATTTCTAGTCACAAACAACTTCCAGTCACACATACATAAGGTTAGAACCTCACATATAAATTCTCCATGTAAAGGTTTCCATTACAATTCCCTCCTTTTGTCCTTGGGACAACACCCAAAAAACTTTACTAATCATTAATCATTACAGAAAGTTTAAAAGATCTGAGATTTAAAAGCTACATAACACATTATATAATCCATTACACACAGTCAATCAAGAAGATGAATGCATTCATATGGCTAAGCTTGGTCATGTATAATCTCACATCAGTGTATCATTTATCCTTAAAGGGTTTCAATGATCACTTCATAAAACAGATGATCTTCAGAGGACAGTATGCTGTTTTTCTTGAGGACAGGACCTGAACATAAAAAATGCAAATGAAAAACTGATTATTGACCTATTTACATATGTGGCCTCAATCTGTTGTTCTACTGTTTGTATTTACCTCAGTCTTATTTTAAGTCGGTCTGAGTAGGCTAATCAGAGAAAAAGTCATCTTCAGATTGAAGAGTTCAGTCGCTGTCAGGGTCATCTTATTTTACTAGTTGTTTGGTCGCTAGATTGGACATTATAATGTTTTGCACGCATTTGAATATGCAAGGTCCAAACAGACACATTAGGAGTAACACTGTAGAGTCCCACAATCCCCGGCTATAGTCCCCATGTTCATCTCTTCTCATTTGGTCTGCTACTTTATGCATGTCATGTAATGCATTAGATATGGAACCGTGGTCATCATCGTTAGCAGGAATAAAAGTGCCACATTGATCTTCAATCATAGAACATACACCTCCTTATTTAGCAAATAAAATATCTAAGGATATTCTGTTCTGTGCTGTGGTTAGGCTGTGAGTTCTTGGTTATTACCTTCAGCTGCTCTGTTAGTGGAACTGATGTAGGTGGCAAGACAATAATGTGTGACTTCTAATTGATTCCATACTTGAGTAATGCCATATTGCACAAAAAAGTAGTCTACGAATTTTACTCAGTTTACTTTTGAGTCTGATGTTCTGGTGGAGGTGAGTCATCATTTGAAATGTCTCTTTCAGATCGGCTTGTTGGTAAATGTAAGTGAGTTATGACAATACCATGGTATTTAAACCTTACCAATGTACATACACCTCACCAGTTGAGTGTTAGGGCTGGATAAACATTAATTCTACAGACCAAGTACCAATCATCAGCCTGAGCAATGTGCCAATCTCAGATGGGTAGATAAGTGAATACTGTGCCTGTGGGCAGGTCTCATCATGTATATATGGGCAATATAAATGAGTTCACCTATTGCTAATGACTTTTGCCAATGGCATGTTTCCTGTTCCTACAAAGCAGTATGTGCAATTTGACTTGGGAGGAGGCCATGTGGTAAATGTGTTCACTCGTTTTTGATTTATCCTGAGTAGTAAGTACATCCATCAGATTACGTTGAGAAATTGTGGCATTGGTCAGGTTGGTCCTTCCAGGACCCTCATCTTTGTACTTTAGGGAAGCTGGTGAGTTTAACACCAGATTTATATGTGTTCCATTTTGTACTTAAGAAGCACTCAGGTTCCCCATACAGTAGGAATTTTTACAGTACTGAGCTATGGCCTGCTCACTCCCATTTTTGGAAGTAATTAGTAAAGCCCTTGGTGTTCCAATATCTAGAGATACTGTTTTACATTTCTCCTTTTGACGCATGATCTCACTCATGTGTCAGCATAGTAGGGAAACAAATTATTTATATATTTTGGCAAGCATAGTGACACTGCATGTGGAACCGAAAGGGTAAGTTCACTGTATCCCACAATATCTCTAGAAGCTGCTTTTTCAGCTGCTGCTACAGCTTTTAAGCACATAGGCAGCCCCACTGCCACTGGATCCAGTTCAGCTGAAAAACAGGCTACTGGTCTTAATTTTCCCACCATGGTCTTACAACAAAACAAATGTCATGCAACAGTTTTTCTCATCAACTGTTTGTACAAATGGTTTATTAGAATCTGGAATAGCCAATGTTGGGGTGGTTTTGTTATGGCTAACTCCAAATCTACAAAGGCCTTTTCTGCTTCAGGTGTCCAACTAAGTGCACTGTGGGCATGTAGACCCTTTCAATGGGCTATTGCACTCGAGCGAGCCTTGAAGTTTGCATAATTAGGTATGAAGGTTCTGCAATAAGAACACATGCCTAAAAATGACATTAGTTGTTTTTTTGTTTGTTTTAGGCTTTGGAATGTTCAGTATGACCTCAGCCCTGTTTTGTTCAATGCTTTTACCTTGCTCTGATTGTATTGGATCTGGATTTCCCAAGAATTTCACCTGTTGTACAAATTGCAATTTTGACAAGCTTGCTTTGTGTCCTTCTTTTGCTAGATGACAGAGAAGTGCAATTATGTCTTTCTCCCTAGATGGTACCTCAATCAGATAATCATCCACATATTGAAGAATTGCTGACCCTGGAGTCAGAGTAAGTGACTCCAGGCGGTTTTTGATAGCTTCATTGTAAACAGTTTTAGATTTACAATGCCCCTGACATAATCTTGTAAAGTGTATGATTTCCCCTTGGAAGAATATGCAAACCAAAATTGGCTAGCTGGGTGAACTGGTAAACAGAAGAATGCATTAGCCAAGTCTACTGCAGAAAACCACTTACTCACTGGTGAAACTTGGGATAAGATTTCTTGTATAAAACAACACTCTTCAGGTTTGCCTGGTGCGCTAATTATTTTCAATACAGTAGACTTTTATTTTCTCATTATGAAGCACAGTGGGATCTGAACTTGACTTCCAAGTTTTCACACATTTCAATGTCCACTTTCCTAGGTCTTCTCATTTCTCTTTCTAGTTTTTTGATAGTGACACATCCATATGAATTCTCTGTAGTGAATGGGTGTCAGGAGTTCTTGGGACAGTTCCTTGCCAGACCCCTAGGGAGTCCTGGCAAGTGGTTTATTTATAGTGTTATTAGGGTGCCATGCCCTTTCCTAATGTGTTTTCCCACTTTCTCACCTGTCCCTTGTTTTTTCTTCATGTCCTGCTCTTTATATATTTGTCCTGCTGTTTTGGTCGGTGTCAGTCATTAAGCTTATGTGTCGACTTAACAGTGTGTGTGTGCTGTAAGGCCGGACACCTTGTTATCTTGGTTTCTACATTATAGTCATGCTTTGTTGAGGTTATTTTCCATGACATAGTTCCATAGACATGGTTTATTTCTGTTTTATTTAATGTAGTTGTGTTTTGTTTTGTTAATTAAAATCAGGGCATGTACTGGATGCCTGTGTTTGGGTCTGATCTGCTATTGTGGGCAGTCAAGCTTACGGTGGAGATCCATCCTGTTCATTACAATGGGTGTGGTTTTCCCGGTCTGGCCAGAATTCTAAAGAGAGTCACTTATAAGATTCAACAATAACACATCTGCTTCTTTCCATTTCTCAAACCACTCTTGTTCATAATGGTCCCAGATGTGTGTCAGATGTGCAATGCAGATCTAGTGTTAGTAACAGCATGGGTCTTGTCTATGAGAGCTTAGTTTACTGGATTCACTGCAGAGGTGCTAAGCTTCCACTCCTACACATACAGAGGAGGTCCGGGGTCACACTTAACACCCTGAAATTCAATTGGCTGGTTTGTACACACTTTCAATCTATTTGGAGTGCTAATTAGGCTTATTCCCAATTTGCAAATTAAATCTTTGTCCATCAAATTAATAGGACAATATTAAGACAAAAAAATATGAATTTTAATGATTTTTGATTATCTCCCATGCAAGGTTTTAACCCACCCATTCCTTCAGGACTGCTCCTTGACCTGAAGCACTGATGATCAGGGATCCCCCTCATCATTCTTCTTTTCATCATTCTTCTTTTCATCATTCTTTTGCCCAGAATCTTCTGCTCCACAAATAAAACATCCACTTTCACTTGTTCTCCAGTCTCCACTGTTTCTTCATCTTCTGCACCTGCCTCTGCCTCCTCTCTTTGTCCTCTTCCTCGATATGGCCCTTGGGCCACTGCTTGCATCATTGTGAGTTGAACTTCGTGAGCTTGTGCTTCTCTTTTTTTCGTATGATGCTTCTTGCTTTATGTGAGCAGTTTCTGTGCATGAATAGCATGCTGTTCAATGAGGCTCAATTCTCTGGTGTCCCATGTGATGCATAGGTTTTTCACTTTGTCTGATATTTCTGGGTTCTGTACATTCAAGAAGCTGCTTTTCAAGTGCGCCTCATTTGCTGTCACTTGCCCCTCACTCAAGTCATCTGAGAAAGTAAGTCTGCTGTGTGTGTTGTGCATCTTTGTGAGGCAAAAAATATGTTCTGTTTCACCATGCTCTTGCTTGCACATCTTAGTCATGTTCATTTTCACCAGGAAGGCTTCGTCACAAGCCTCTCAGAGTTTAGTTACGAAGTTGCTTTAAGGGGTATGTCTTTCATTGTCATGATCTGGGTGTCGCATACAAAGATTATCACCAGGCCAGTTGTACTTGATTCACGTGATATCAGCCTCTAATTTCCTTCCCAGCAGGCACCTGAGCAGAAGTAAGGTGGAGTGACATTCTTTGCAAAATCGTTCTAACTGTGTGCCAAACTTTTTCCCTCTAACTTCTTTTCGATCAGGGAGGTTATCATGAGCACGTCAATGTCTTTTAGTGTCCATGGGTGGTATACTAACATTGGGGCACTGTTAGGCCCTGCTACTTTCATCATGGGCATTGTGATCAAGCTCGGAAGTTGTCCTTTAATGTCCAAAGGATCCAGAGCTGAAGCTTCCTCACTGTAAATTGGAACTAGTTTCAGCTTGTGCTGTTCTTGTTGGCGCGTTGCGATAGGCGGTGTGTGGACCCGCTTGTGTATGCAAATTTGTATCTGGGACTGGTGGTCCATAGGCCTGTGGTGGAAGTGGTGGTTGGGGATGTGATGTAGCCACCTCCCAACATGGTCAAGAGGTGGTCCATCTAGGTCAGGATCATTTGAAAAAGACTTAAGACACTGGAGACTTTGTGAGCTCTGGGCTACATTATGCATATTTTGTGCAGATAATCGATTCGATTCTGATTTTCTCTACCTTTTTTCAGCCTTAAAAGCAGTCCAATTTACCATTATTCTACGTATTCTCTTCTTCTGGCCATTGTCGTTTTCTATTTGTTCTAATTTACACTTCAATGCATCTAATTATCTCAGGCTAAAATTTGTCGCCTTTTTAGCCTGAGAAAGCCACACTCTCATACCCACCACACTACTTGTGACAGACTCAGAACTATTAGTTTTCATAAAATTCACACTGGGTGCAATGATTGCACTTTCAGTGTCTTTATTGGGTTTCTTTTTAGATTTACTGTTGCCCATGACAATTTCAATGTAATGTTAGCAGTCTTTGAGTTAGAAAGCCTGTTTTTTTTTCTTTACACTTTTTTACTTCTCTTTGGCCTTTGATTTTTCCCCTTTATCTGCTTTTCGCTGTGGAGAGTCTCTATGCCAAGCTTATAAACTCTTGGTGGCGGGTTTTCCTAAACCTCAAAAACAAGACACCTAATGTACCTAATCCCAGATTAGTGCCATGCTGGTTTTTCTTTTTAATATTTATAGCCTTGCACTAGGTGCTTATCCCGGTTCCAAACCTGTCAATAGATCCAGGTATAAATCCTGTCTTTAAAGGCCATTCCACACAGAGAGAAATTGCTAAACTTATTTTTTTATTTTTACTTTATTTAAATTTTACTTAGTTATTAATTTCTCAAATTGAATTAAATTAAAACCTTGAAATTACTTATTTTCTTAAATCACATTCAACTCACCTTCCTCACATTAAATTATTCAGATTCTGGCATTGATGCAGCTCACAGTGAACTGCTGAGTCCTCTCATGCTCATAGCCAATCATGTGGTTGAGGTGAAGTTAACAGCCTTCAAGGCGTCAGTGTGCATAAGCCTCCCCAAGGATTCCCAGAAGTTGACTCTCAAACACGGAATCCTGCCAACATTGCCAGCTTGCTGTAAAAATTTTGATAAAAATAGCACACTGGTTGGCATGGGCAAAAGTTAAAAAAATACACAATTTGTATGTGCTGTTGCGCAACAGGACCCAATGCTGTCCATGCAACATGTAAAAGGAAGAGCCCCGATCATTTGTTACATTGAGTTTTTATAATCAGGATTAAAACACAAAACACGATTAAGGAAATGAAAATATTGTCAGTCATTGGCTACATTACAGCGCCTGGTCATTGCTTGATCCAGATAGCCCTGAGTCTTAGCCTTGAGTCCCACCTTCTAGTCTCCATCGCAGTTCAGTCCTTATAGTATCTTGCACACACAATCTCTGATCATAACAATTTCTAGTCACAAACTTCCAGTCATGCATACAGAACGTCAGAAACTCACAAATAAGTTCTCCATATAAAATGTTCCATAACACAAGACCACTCTCCAGCCCCAAAAGTGAGGTGTCCATCAAAAGAGTCTTGCGCCAATGACATGCCCCTTGAGTGGGACCCAAGGTCAGGAACCAGTATCTTTTCCACGTAAGTAGGGTACAAATCCTGCGGTATGGCACATAACCCTTATGACCCTGAGGGGATGCCTGCGGGGATGAGGCCGAGCAATTTCTGTGTCTTGATGAGAGGCCTAGCTGAATAGTTTTGGAAGCCACCGAGACAGACATGCCTGCATTGTGGTGGATTCCCAAACTGCCCCCAAGAAGGTGGTTCTCTGAGAAGGAGAATGCACACACTTCTCTGGGTTCAACCTGAGGCCTAAAGACCTCATATGGGAAAGCATAGCATCGATGACTGGCTGCCATAGCCTTCGATTGAGCCAGGGTGAGCCAGTCATCTAGGTAGTCCAGTACATGGTGCCTTGGAGACTAAGCGGGAGTGCCTGGAAGATGGCCAGGCTGCTCATATACTCATCAACTGGCTCTTCGCCTCTTGGTACCTGTCAATGACAGTACTCACTGATGACAGTAAGGACTTATCTCTGTCCTTAAACCCTGTTAAATTAAGCCATAGGTACCTCTCTGTGGCAACTAACACAGTCATAGAATAGCCTATGGTGCAGGCTGTCTGCTTTGTGACACAGAGCGCGACATCAGAAATTATCTCGGGGTTTAACCCCTTCACCGCAATCAAGTTCTTTTAGCAGGCCAGCCTGGTAGGCCTGCAAGACCGCCATGGTGTGCACCTGTTGCTATGTACACCTTCCCCACAAGGGCTGAGGTGTCTCTACATGGCTTGGAAGGCAGAGTGCAAGCTTCCTTCATTCAGCCAATGAAGGGACAAGATCACTTGTGAGTGTGTCTTAAATCCTAGGTGAACCCCATGATCAAAGCCCTCGTGCTGCCTCCTGGGACAGAAGCTTGGCTATAAAATACAGTGACTTATGAACTGGAAACCTCTCACAATGCACACAGCCTGCTCCCCTGAAAACCGGGTGTGTTTGTTCTATTTGAGTCAATATATTTGGCGTGTATGCACTGCATACAACTTCCTCAAGGAAGCATTCCCATAGCATCAGCCACATCACAGCATTGAGTTCCCCCGAAAGGGAACTATCTTACTATTAAATGTTTCAAATGTTGACTTCCCTTGAACAGCTGATGATTTCCCTTTACTGTGTTCTTTGCTAATTAGTTTTAACATCAGCTTCACAGCTGTTTTCTCATCTCAGACCTTAATAAATAATGAAATAATGCAGCCAGAATATCAATAACACTATTGTTGTATTTAGAGGGAAAAAATATTTTTATCAGTCTTGTTATTTGTGGGTTAGAGAACATGATCAGCCATGATACAGCACCCCTGGAGCAGAGAAGGTTAGGACTCTTGCTCAGGGGCCCAACAGCAGCAGCTTGGTGCTGCTGGGGCTTGAACCCCAACCTTCCCATCATGATCCCTTAACCCCTTGAGCTACCACTATTCCTGTGTGAAGCCACACCTCAGAGTATTTTAAAAGCCAAGATCAGCTGATTAAACAGGTGGAATCAGGTGTGGCTCCTGATTGATTAGGATGAAAACTTGCACTTACACTGACCTTTTGCTGATGAAATGGACATCACTAGACTGTTGGATGTGGTAGCTTAGTGGTGAATGTGGTAGCTTAGTGGTTAAGGTGTTGGCCTAATGCTTGGAAGGTTGTGAGTTTGAATCTCTGGTCCACCAAGCTGCCACTGCTGGGTCCCTGAGCAAGGCCTGTAATGCTCAGTTGTATAAAATGAGATCAATTGTAGGTCGTTCTGAATAAGGGCGTATGCCAAAATGAGCGAAATGTAAATGTCTCTCAAGTTTTCACTTGGTATCTTACACTATCTCTCTCCCTGTCCTACCTAAACATAACTCCCAGCATCTCTCTCTCACCTGCCAAAACCCTCACTCTATCTCCCATTCTTCTATAGCTTCCTATACTCTTTCATCTCTTCCTGATCATGAATCCTTTTCCTCCCTACCCCTGGACTCAGCTACAGACACTTTTCTCTCCTCTCTTTCCTCAACCATGGACCTTCTCTGCCCTTTGTCCACTAAACGCAGGAAGACTTCTTGTCATGCTCCTTGGCTGTCAGACGTGCTTCCAAACAATCGGAGAGAACTACAATCAGCAGAGAGGAAGTGGAAGAAATCTCAACTCGACGCAGATCTCATCTTTTATCTTACACTCCTGTTCAAATTCTATTCTGACTTGACCTGCCAATAATTCCTTCTACAAGGAAAAGCTTAAAGTTTCTGCACAAGATCCCCGAAAGCTCCACAACATCTTCTCTTCACTACTCAAGCCTCCCGGCTCCACCTGCTCCATCTTCACTGACTGCCAAAGATTTCGCCACTTTTTACACAGAGAAGATTGAGATCTGCCAGACCTTCTGCCCCAACTTCATCTACATTACACATTCAGGACTCTGCTACTCCTTCAGTGAAGAATCTCTCAACCCTAGCAGCAGAAGAGGTTTTGCAAATCACCCAGTACTGCAATCCTACCACCTGCCCACTGGATCCAATCCCTTCCGCTATGCCCCAGACCATCTCGTCTGACCTCCTGCCCATTATCACCACAGTCATCAATGGATCCATAACATCTCGTCATGTACCAACTGCCTTTAAGAAAGCAAGGGTTATCCCCACACTGAATAAACCTGCTCTGGATCCCTCAGACATCAGCAACTACAGACCTGTATCACTTCTCTCATTTCCTTCAAAAATTCTCGAACACATTGTTTATAATCAGCTGTCTGACTATCTTCTGCAGAATAACCTCCATGATCCCAACCAGTCTGGCTTCAAAGCAACACATTACATAGAGACTGCCCTTTTGTCACTGAGAAACTACATGCTGCTAGATCAGCCAAGTTGTCATTGGTCCTCATCCTCCTCGACCTTTCTGCAGTATTTGACAAAGTAAACCACAAGACTCCACCCTCAGGAGTATTTGTGGAACAGCATAGGAATGGTTTGTTTCCTACTTGGATGATTGCTCATATCAGATAACATGGAAGGGATTGACATCTGCTTCACGCAGACTCTACTGGTGTCCCAGAAGGCTCAGTACTTGGTCCTCTATACTGGCATGTCTATCACTGAATGCAATTCGTCCACTGCAAATGATCCAAAATGTTTCATGACTTGTTTTCAACCTGCCTAATTATCCCACACCACCCCACTGCTGCTTTCCCTTCAGTGGCTTCCAGTAGCTGCACGCATCAGCATCAGATTCAAAACACTGATGCTGGCCTACAAAGCCAAGAATGGACCACCTCTCTCTTACTTCAAAGCTCTCCTTACTCCTCACATTACACCTTGTTCCCTCATGTCCACTAGCACTGCTCGACTGGTCCCACCATCTCTCAGGGTAAAAGATAGGTATACATCTAGACTTTTCTCTGTTCTCTCCACGAGATTGTGGAATGAACTTCCCCTAGAAGTCCGTACAGTTGAGTCACTGACTGTATTCAAACGACAGCTGAAGACCTACCTCTTCCTGAAACACTTAAACTACCTCTTATTTTTTGTTTTATGTATTGTTATATGTTGTATGTACATATTTAAAAATAAATCTTCTTCTTCTTCTTTCGGCTTTTCCCTACAGGGGTCGCCACAGCGAATCATCTCTCTCCACCTATCCCTATCTTCTGCATCCTCAACACTTGCACCAACTAGCTTCATATCCTCATTAATTCTATCCATATACCTCCTCTTTGGCCTTCCTCTTTGCCTCCTGCCTGGCAGCTGCATGTCCAACATTCTCCTACCAATATACTCACTCTGCCTCCTCTGAACATGTCCAAACCATCTTAATCTGGCCTCCCTAACTTTGTCCCCCAAACGTCCAACATGAGCTGTCCCTCTGATGTACTCATTCCTAATCCTGTCCAATCTTGTCACTCCCAAAGAGAACCTCAACATCTTCAGCTCTGCTACCTCTAGCTCTGACTCCTGTCTCTTCCTCAGTGACACTGTCTCTAAACCATACAGCATGGCCGGTCTCACCACTGTCCTGTACACCTTCCCCTTGATTCTCGCTGATATTTTCTGATCACACAGAACTCCTGACACCTTTCTCCACCCATTCCAACCTGCCTGCACTCGCTTCTTTACCTCTTTCCCACATTCTCCATTACTCTGGACTGTTGACCCCAAGTACTTAAACTCCTGTACCTTCTTCACCTCTTCACCCTGTAACCTTACTGTTCCACTTCCCTCCCTTTCATTTACACACATGTACTCAGTCTTACTACGACTGACCTTCATTCCTCTTCTCTCCAGCGCAAACCTCCACCTCTCCAGGTTTTCCTCCACCTGCTCCCTGCTCTCACTACAGATCACAATGTCATCTGCAAACATCATTGTCCAAGGAGACTCCTGTCTGATATCCTCTGACAACTGGTCCATCACTATAAACAGGAAGGGGCTCAGAGCCGATCCCTGATGCAGTCCCACCTCCACATTGAACTCCTCTGTCTGACCTACAGCACACCTCACCACTGTCCTGCTCCTCTCATACATGTCCTGCACCACTCTGACATACTTCTCTGCTACTCCTGACTTCCTCATACAGTACCACAGCTCTACTCTTGGCACCCTGTCATACGCTTTTTCCAAGTCTACAAACACACAGTGCAACTCCCTCTGACCATCCCTATATTTCTCCATCAAAATTCTCAGAGCAAAAATTGCATCTGTTGTGCTCTTTCTGGGCATGAAGCCATACTGCTGCTCACAAATTTCCACTACCTTCCTTAATCCTGCTTCCACTATTCTTTCCCACAGCTTCATTGTATGGCTCATCAACGTTATCCCCCTATAGTTACTGCAACTCTGCACGTCACCCTTATTCTTAAAGATCGGCACTAACACACTTCTTCTCCATTCCACAGGCATCCTCTCACTCTCTAAAACCCTGTTGAACAAATTAGTTAAAAATTCCACAGCTGCATCTCCTAGACACTTCCAGACCTCCACCGGGATGTCATCAGGACCAACTGCCTTTCCACTTTTCATCCTCTTCAAAGCCTTCCTGACTTCATCCTTTCTAATCTTATCTACTTTCTGTTCCACAGAGTTCACCCCTTCTACTCTTTTTTCCCTCTCATTTTCCTCATTCATCAGCTCCTCAAAGTACTCCTTCCATCTCCTCTGTACACTCTCCTCACTTGTGAGCACCCTTCCATCTCTATCCTTAATAACTCTAACTTGCTGCACATCCTTCCCATCTCGATCCCTCTGCCTAGCTAACCTGTACAAGTCCTTCTCTCCTTCTCTAGTGTCTAACGTAGTGTGCAACTCGTCATATGCCTTCTGCTTGGCCTTAGACACCTCCCTCTTCACTCTGCACTGTAACTCCTTGTATTCCTGTCTATTCTCTTCAGTCCTGTCCATGTCCTACTTCTTCTTGGCTAACCTCTTCCTCTGGACACTATCCTGAACTTCCTCATTCCACCACCAAGTCTCCTTATCTTCTTTCCTCCTTCCAGATGACACACCCAGCACCTTTCTCCCTGTCTCCCTGATCACTTCTGCTGTAGTTTCCCAGTCATCTGGCAGCACTACCTGACCACCCAGAGCCTGCCTCAACTTCTGTCTAAATTCCTCACAACATTCCTCCTTTTTCAGCTTCCACCCCTTGGTTTTCTTCTCTGTCTCTATCTTTGACCTCTTCTTCTTACAGACCATCAAAGTCATCCTACACACCACCATCCTATGCTGTCTGGCTACACTCTCTCCCACTACCACTTTACAGTCGCTAATCTCTTTCAGATTGCCTCTTCTACATAGGATGTAGTCTACTTGTGTTCTCCTACCTCCACTCTTGTAAGTCACTCTATGCTCCTCCCTCTTCTGAAAATAAGTGTTAACCACAGCCATGTCCATCCTCTTAGCAAAGTCCACTACCATCTGTCCTTCTAGGTTCCTTTCCTTAACTCCAAACTTGCCCATCACCTCTTCATCACCTGTGTTCCCCTCACCAACATGTCCATTAAAATCCGCTCCTATCACCACTCTCTCACCCGTGGGAATACTCACCATCACCTCATCTAATTCACTCCAGAATCTCTCTTTCTCCTCTAACTCACAACCTACCTGTGGGGCATAACCAGTAACAACATTCAACATCACCCCTTCAATCTCTAACTTCAGACTCATCACCCTGTCTGACACTCTCTTCACCTCCAGGACATTCCTCACAAACTCCTCCTTCAGGACCACACCTACCCCATTTCTCTTACTATCCACACCATAATAAAACAACTTGAATCCTGCTCCTATACTACGAGCCTTGCTACCCTTCCACCTGGTCTCCTGTACACACAGTATATCCACCTTCCTTCTCTCCATCACATCAGCCAGCTCTCTACCTTTCCCTGTCATAGTACCAACATTCAGAGTTCCTATTCTCAGTCCTACACTCTTACCTTTCCTCTTCTCTCTCTGTCTGTGCACTCTCCTCCCTCCTCTACTTCTTCGACCAACAGTAGCCCAATTTCCACCGGCGCCCTGTAGGTCAACGGCACCGATGGCGGTCGTTGTTAACCCGGGCCTCGACCGATCCGGTATGAAATTCGTACTGACGATTAAGCATGGTTAAATTTGGCAATGTTTTACGCCGGATGCCCTTCCTGACGCAACCCTCTCTATTTATCCAGGCTTGGGACTGGCACAGAAGTCACTGGACTGTGACCCCCATGGCTAGATTACATATTTAAAAATAAATAAATAAATAAATAAATAAATAAATAAATAAATAAATAAATAAAAAAACACTTTTTTGGCTAATGGTATCCTAACTCTGTGACCTATTGAACCAGTTTTAATGTATTCATTGAAAGAGACTTTAAAGCACTTTTGTGCATTGCTCTGGATAAGAGCATTTGCCATATTCCAGAAATGTAAATGTAAATGTAAATTCATTGATAATTTTTTTTAATTAAATCATTGTGACCCAGACCTCAGCTGTTGTAACTCTTAATTTTAGTTTTAATATACAAACCCGATTCCAAAAAAGTTGGGACACTGTACAAATTGTGAATAAAAAAGGAATGCAATAATTTACAAATCTCATAAACATATATTTTATTCACAATAGAATATAGATAACATATCAAATGTTGAAAGTGAGACATTTTGAAATGTTATGCCAAATATTGGCTCATTTTGGATTTCGTGAAAGCTACACATTCCAAAAAAGTTGGGACAGGTAGCAATAAGAGGCCAGAAAAGTTAAATGTACACATAAGGAACAGCTGGAGGACCAATTTGCAACTTATTAGGTCAATTGGCAACATGATTGGGTATAAAAAGAGCCTCTCAGAGTGGCAGTGTCTCTCAGAAGTCAAGATGGGCAGAGGATCACCAATTCCCCCAATGCTGCGGCGAAAAATAGTGGAGCAATATCAGAAAGGAGTTTCTCAGAGAAAAATTGCAAAGAGTTTGAAGTTATCATCATCTACAGTGCATAATATCATCCAAAGATTCAGAGAATCTGGAACAATCTCTGTTTGTAAGGGTCAAGGCCGGAAAACCATACTGGATGCCCGTGATCTCCGGGCCCTTCGATGGCACTGCATCACATACAGGAATGCTACTGTAATGGAAATCACAACATGGGCTCAGGAATACTTCCAGAAAACATTGTCGATGAACACAATCCACCGTGCCATTCGCCGTTGCGGCTAAAATTCTATAGGTCAAAAAAGAAGCCATATCTAAACATGATCCAGAAGCGCAGGCATTTTCTCTGGGCCAAGGCTCATTTAAAATGGACTGTGGCAAAGTGGAAAACTGTTCTGTGGTCAGACGAATCAAAATTTGAAGTTCTTTTTGGAAAACTGGGACGCCATGTCATCAGGACTAAAGAGGACAAGTTGTTATCAGTGCTCAGTTCGGAAGCCTACGTCTCTGATGGTATGGGGTTGCATGAGTGCATATGGCATGGGCAGCTTACACATCTGGAAAGGCACCATCAATGCTGAAAGGTATATCCAAGTTCTAGAACAACATATGCTCCCATCCAGACGTCGTCTCTTTCAGGGGAGACATTTTCCAACATGACAATGCCAGACCACATACTGCATCAATTACAACATCATGGCGGCGTAGAAGAAGGATCCGGGTACTGAAATGGCCAGCCTGCAGTCCAGATCTTTCACCCATAGAAAACATTTGGCGCATCATAAAGAGGAAGATGCGACAAAGAAGACCTAAGACAGTTGAACAACTAGAAGTCTGTATTAGACAAGAATGGAACAACATTCCTGTTCCTAAACTTGAACAAATTGTCTCCTCAGTCCCCAGACGTTTGCAGACTGTTATAAAAAGAAGAGGGGATGCCACACAGTTGTAAACATGGCCTTGTCCCAACTTTTTTGAGATGTGTTGATGCCATGAAATTTAAAATCAACTTATTTTTCCCTTAAAATGATCCATTTTCTCAGTTTAAACATTTGAATTGTCATCTATGTTGTATTCTGAATAAAATATTGAAATTTGAAACTTCCACATCATTGCATTCTGTTTTTATTCACAATTTGTACAGTGTCCCAACTTTTTTGGAATCGGGTTTGTATTATTATGTAATCAAATTTAGCCAAAAATATGCATGGACCTTTTTTTTGTATTGTGTACACTGCCACCTGTCTATTCTATTTAATTTATTATTAGTTTTATTATTATCAATTTAATTCAAGTCAAGTTGATCAGTTTAGCACTTTGAACAATGCAGAAAGTACTTTATGTAAATCCAGATATGGATTTAGACTTAGATCCATAAATAAAATGCCAGAGGCAATGATGGCAAGGGAAAACTTCTTGACACGACATATATAAAGAATCTTGAAAGGAATCAGATTCTAAGGACTTCTTCTCCTCTCTGATACTGCACATTGTGGTTATGAGTCATTACTCTTCCACTTTCTCTACATTTTAATTTCATCAATCTGAATCCACTCTATAAGAACTAAGACTTTGTATGTGTGAGATACAATCCACAGCATTTTCATGGCAAACTTTAGGCTTACTATGTAGGGCTAGCAGATGTTTCAAGTACGTGAGAGAGAGAGAGAGAGAGAGAGAGAGAGAGAGAGAGAGAGAGAGAGAGAGAGAGAGAGAGAGAGAGAGAGAGAGAGACAGACAGACAGACAGACAGAGAGAGAGAGATTGAGATTATTGCATGCTCTTAGGTCATAGAGTTTAAAAGCAAGAGCACTGTATGCAAGTCAATTCCCACATCCTCCTGTGGATCTGGAGTTTCCATGGTCTCCCCATGTCTCTGGGGTTTCCTCCAGATGCACTAGTTTCCTCCCCAACTCCAAAGACCTGCATTGTAGGCTGATTGGCACCTTGAAATTTTCTGTTGTATGTGAATGGGTGTGAGCATGTGTGTGTGAGCCCTGCATTAGACTGGCACCCCATCCAGGGTGTCCCATGCCTTGTACTTTGAGTCACCTGGGATAGACTCCAGGTTCCCTGCGATCCTGAGAAGGATAAAAACTGTAAAAAGATGGATGGATGGATGGATGGATGTATGGATGTATGGATGTTAAATTAACCAGAGCATCATTTGCATGCAGAGCAACCAGGATGAGTCGAAGTGGGTGGAGGACTTGCTGTGGTTCCACCAGTCACGCGTCAAAGACATCGAATGGATCACGGGATTGGATTTCTTTGAGAATAGCGGACGACCGTTCTCTGAGATTCTGCGGATAAAGACTCGGCCAACAGCTGCCATTCACAGGAAGCAGTGATTTCTTCCATTATTTATACAGCCATGAAATGGATCTTAGTGATTAAATGGGCCTGAATATTCTTTGACCAATACACTGAACTCATTTGTCCTCATGTTTATTTTCAGCTACAGAACTGATGTCTTATATTCCATAGAGAAATTTGGCATTTATATATTTAAGATTCATAATAGGAATCTCATGTAATCTTTGCTTTAATAGAATAAAAAATGGCTGAAGGTCTGATATCGTCTTCTCCATCCCTTTATTTTGCCTGTTTAAAATGTTTAGCTTAGGGGCCGCATTGGGATACATATGATCTCAAGTTTTTTTGTTTTTTTTTAACCTAAAGATATTTAAAGAAAGACAACAAAAGAATGGAAAAGCAGCCATGAGATAACCATGGAGGTTTTAAGATTGCTATAATTGCACACTATACCAGAGCACATTAGACATCTGCCAGAGGCATTGTGGTCTTACAAAAGAATAAAGGATGTTATTTTAAATTGCTCCCAGAATATTAGTTGAGTGTGTACAATGTGTACGATGCCCCTAAGATTAAGGCCATACTTAAGATGCAAACTACAGTACTTATAGTGTGGCAGCACAATTCACTAAAATATAAGGCTAACACTCTCAAAGCAGGACAGTCATGTAGTGGTCATAACCAACAAAAGAAAAATTCTCAGGAATTCTTCTTCAGGAATGAATTAGTAATAAAATCACACAGAGATTGTGCCAGCTCCGGTGGCATCCAGAGATGGACCAGCTCCAGCCGGGTTCTGCTTCTGAGGACTGGAGTATTCAAAGCAGCACTGCCAACCCTATGTGGACATTTTACACATAACATTCTACACATGCTGTATCTGCATCACACAACTAATGCAGAAAGGACATTGTTCATATCACACTCTCCGTGTGTCACCCAGATGAGGATGGGTTCCCTTTTGAGTCTGGTTACTCTCAAGGTTTCTTCCTAATACCATCTGAGGGAGTTTTTCCTTGCCACAGTCGCCTGAGTCACCTCAGGCTCGCTCACTAGGGAAAATTTTGTCTAACATCTAGGACTGTTTGTTTGTATGTTTATTGTTTTTTTATGTTCTGTAAAGCTGCTTTGAGACAATGCTCTTTGTTAAAAGCGCTATACAAATAAAATTGAATTGAATTGAATTGAATTAAAATAAATAGAGGATAAATAAAAAGGATTTTACCACTCAACAAGGAACTAATGCACAAGTATGTTTGAGGGTGTAGACTGAATCACACAGGGAATTATATGTGTCAAAATTCATATGAAGAAATCCAGTTTCTATGGGTGATTCATGTGGAACTTTACAAAATGTTTGCCCATTTATAAAAATTTACAAAAATGATTTTTAGAAGTATTGGGTTTATGTCATAGTTTTAAAAATTTCTATTATCAATATTTTGGTTTAATTCATGAGATTTATACACTCTTTTTCTGTGTGTATTCTGGATAGTTGCACTTTCTAAATTAATGAAGAATGTCCTGCCACAGGGGGCACGGTGGTTTGGTGGTTAGCACATTTACCTCACACAATTTAGAGACGCCAATCAGCCTACAATGCATGTCTTTGGACCGGGGGAGGAAACCCCAAGGCACGTGGAAAACATGCAAACTCCACACACACACACACACACACACACACACACAAAAACCAGGAATTGAACCCTCAACCCTGGAGGTGTGAGGCAAACGCGCTAACCAACAAGTCGCCATGCGCCCCTAATAATAATAATTATAATAATAATAATAATAAAAAAAAGAAGAAGAAGAAGAAGAAGAAGAAGAAGAAGAAAAAAAAAAAATTCTTATATAGCACTCTTCATTTTTACAGAAAATATGACTTTTACAAGAATATATGTGTTCTAAAAGAATAGAAAATTTAAAAAAACTAACAGAAAATGCAAATAAGAATAATAGAGGAAAAATAGTTTTAAAAAAGTAAAACAAAATCACAAAGATAAATGGTAAATGAGATTTGGTACGTAAAAAAGGCTTTTACCCTGGATTTTACATTCACATTTCTGGCATATGCCCTTATCCAAAGTGACTTACAGTTTATCTCATTTCATAAAACTGAGCAATTGAGGTTTAAGGGCCTTGCTCAAGGGCCCAGCAGCAGCAGTTTGGTGGACCTGGGATTTAAACTTATGACCTTCTGTGCAGTAGTCCAAGACCTTAAATACTAAGCTGCTACCACATCCGCACAATTTTAAAAACACTTGTTTTTTCTAACACCTTCTCATTCTTAGATCTGCTTTTAGCAACATATTATAATGTGTCTGTGGAGTAAGAATGAAATGAACCTTGGCCGGTGATGAGTGTAAAGACTAGAAACTCAAAAAAAATAAATCCATGGGTGCTAACATGTTTGGTCCTGTGTTGGTGTACAGAAGCAAAAGTGTTGATAAACAAATACTTATAAACTGTATACTGTATACTGTATAAATCCTGATTGTATATTAGCATTAGCATCTTATCTAGTTCTTTTGAATTCCATTTGTGCAAACATGTAGAGATTAAACCATTTACACAAACCCACACAGCTCTGCCATTAATTGGAAAAGCATCTGATTAAAAAAATTTTTTTTTTTTTTGTTTTTTGTTTTTTTAGAAATAGCGTTAGTGCTAAGAAGTTAAACCTCACTCCAAGTCTTGACATACAGTACTTTGTTGAAGTGTCCTCATTATGCACTGTAACTAATGAGGAATTTTGTGCCATTGCCTTTTAATTACTTAACTGCAGTCAAACACTTGGAATAGCCTTCCACAAGCATCTTTTTCAAGCATCCTTACAATTTTGTCCATTCCACCTGACAGAATTCAGGCACCTTTTTTCTGTTAATCCTCAAATTTTCTCTTGGATTCAGGTCAGAGCACTGTGATAGCCACTCCATTAGGTTTGATGTTTTTAAGCTTGTGGATGGCCAATCCCAAATTTTCACAGTTAACTTTTATGACTGAACTTTAGAGATTTGCCTATGTTCATTACCCTGGAAGACCTGAGGTATTGTTTCAGTATTTCTAAATAATCCTTCTTTCTCATGATGTTATCTATTTTCCAACAAAACACCCTTACAACATGATGCTGCCACCCTCATTCTTTATTTTTGGCATGATTCTTCATCAGTCTTCTGATGTCTTTTTTTTTATTCTGGTTTTTGTGCATGGGCTTCTTTCTTGTCTGACACCCTTTCATTATTTTGGACTCTCTTAATCATTGATGAATGTACTTTGCTGCCTGATGCCTCCAATGCCTCTACCTTCACCAGTTCCTTCGTTGTTGGATGGGTTTGGTTAAACTTTTCAGGCCATTAACATTAATAACATTACCTAAGATGTAAACAAAACAAAAATATTTTTTGCACTAAAATATTCCACAAAATTTTGACATGACTTAGATTGCAGACATGTGCTGTGAGGGTTGATGTTATAATTGTAAAACTGGGCTTGACCTCGGTCTAGCCCTCATACTTGTTCTACAGAATTAACAACTATATAATCAATGTTAATCTCTCTGGAATTATAGGCTTTCTTTGGAATTTGTTTCAGCATGGAATGACATGACATGGAAATTACTGTGAAATTCAACAATACTTGGAATATGCAAATAAAAAAATAAAAAATTCATGGTGTATTATTAGAAACATTGTGCTCTTACACATAGTGCACCAACAATCTAGAAAACACTGCTGTTTCACTTTTCTACATTATTTTAAGAATTTGTGAGTGTTAATTTTGTGATATTTTACATATATATACTGTATATATATATATATATATATATATATATATATATATATATATATATATGTGTGTGTGTGTGTGTGTGTGTGTGTGTGTGTATTATTTTACTTATACTATTTTTACTATTAGATACAGAAAATATGCATATATAAAAAAACATTATCATGCTTTGGGTCACCTCGATCTCTATATTTATTATTAAAATCAAGGCTTCCAGGCAAACTTTTGCATGAACTTCTTTAACTTTAACACTGTTATCTGTGTGAAGTTGGATGTGAACTCGGGCCTGCATTTGCCTGCATCTTGGCCTTCATGTTCTGAGAAGTCTGGATCTATCACTGCCTTCCCTATCTGCATCATTTTCTATCTAACATTCTATCTAGCGTGTCCACAGATTTCAAACCCATACATGTTTCACCCCATCAAAGAACACTAGCCAGATTGCACGTTCGTTACACCATCCACTTCATGAGAACAGACCACTCTTGCTCAGTTCATTGAGCTAATCTTCAAATTTTGAAAGGGAAGAATCTTCACAGCTTGGAGCACATAGCATAACAAATAAGATTAACTGATGCCTAGGCAATGTACTGATCAGCTTGCAGACATGCTTTACATCATCTCTAACATTTCCATGAGGCAAGCAGTCAACCCTGTGTGCTTCACGATCACCACCTTGTTCTTCTATATACCTATAACTGTCTGTATCTTGTCTGAACGACTCCTGACCTGTTGCTATAACACCCGTCATCATGATGTGCTTCGAGCAGCTAGTCATGAAATACAAAGTGCAGTTTTTCCACCACACTACCTCCAGTCTGATACCTTTACAGTCCTAACATTTCAGCAGAAAACACTATGCTGTATGCTACTATCCACCTATCTCTCAGTTTCCTGCAGAACAGGAAAATTATGTAAGGAAGCTTATAAACAAGCTTATCTTGTTTATAAACTTAAGTTCAGCATTCAACACAATTGTCCCACACCAATTAATCGTAAAGCTAAGACAGTGGGTTTGAAAAACATCATTCTGAAACTGGATCCTACGCTTGACCCTCACTGCACATCAGTGGGGTAACTGTGGAGTCAAAAGCTCCAAATTTATTGGTACATCCTTGCACATGACTGAGGGTGTCTCTCAGACTCTCAACCACTTGCTTGGACAGGAATTCCCAGCAACAAATGCATTTTTCACCAGCTCAAGCATCTATATTGTCATTTGAGATGTTTATGACCTTTTTTGGTTGTCCTAAATATTTTTTGATTCCTCTGTGTTCTGACCGTTTGGATTCTCTGATGCCTTGAACGCTTGGTGTTAATGGTAAGGTCTTAGATCTCTCTTTGGGATCATTTACCCTGATGCCCCTTCTGTGTTTGAACATTGTTTCTCCTCTTTTGGCTATTTGGATTCTGGACATTGGTATGATTAAACTTCATGCATATGGATCCTCACTAGAGCCTTCTTTGTTACAAGTGTTATGTGGAATATATGAAAACCTGAGCCATCTATATCTAATTACATGCCTTACCTTGTTAAGTAGATGAGCTCATTAATGAAACACCTTGATTTGCTTAGTGTTGGAATTTACTGTCATGCCTAGATTTTTTATGTTTTGTAAGTAGAAAACAGAACAACCACTTACAAACATTGAATTAATCCTCAAATGGACATCAATTTTGCCAAGACTTGCCTATAAACCTGAGAAGCAAAAGATAAACAAATAACAACCTCATTTATTATTGTAGATTATAAGATAATGGAGGATGCATTCTGAATATGGTTAGACTCTATATATTACACTGAATTTCTCTAATAACAACAATAAAAAACAAAACAAAAAACTTAACAGTTCCTTATGTTCAAAAGCAAATGGTTTAGAGGCAAAAGACATCCTGAGGCAGCATGTATTATAATGTGTAATATAAAGTGTAATAAAAAATCTGAAAGTTGGCAAGAGCAAGACTTTCCAAGGAATACAAATAGTCAAATTAGGATTTGATTTCTGCAGAATTAAAAACAGTGCATGGAATCCAGATGATAATGAACAGATTAGTCTGCCATACCAAAGTCAGTAGTCTTTCTGTGGTGTTTATAGTTGCTATTGTTACTTCATACCTCTGTTTCTCATAATAAGAAGAAATCATTAGCACTTGCTTACATATTATCTGCTTGGAATTTTATGGCCATAGAAACTTATTTAATTATTTAAATGTTAATTCATATATTGAATAATATGAAGACTCAAAGTTGTAGATTTTTATCTACTATTTTTGTAAATAGTAAAAAAAAAAAAAAAAGCCTAGTAGGCTTAAAAATCTCAGGCTTAATGGACACCAGAGGCTACCTCACCTCCCTACTGTCCTGCTTTCAAACTGCAGCCTCCTAGACACAAGACATATGAGCTAGAGGCATGGGTTAAATGGAAACCCGAAATTAAAGAAGCTTGACTTCTGAAATAGAAGCTTGAGTCTAAAAATAAAGCATTAATTTTGCTCATTCTTGTAAATAAAATTGCATGATTGATGTGGATGGTGGGATGTCCGAGGGCGAAGACTCCATTAAACTAAAAATGCACAATTTTCTACCGACTCCAGTGCAGCAGGTGGCAGTAATGCTCTGATTTGAGCATTTCAGTTGTTTGATGCGTAAAAGAAAACAGAAACTAAGCACACTGTACTATATTCTTATGGGCAGAGATGCAATAAATGTGTCAGGTCACATATGTAAGTCTTGTACTCTTGCCCATGAATTGCTAATAAATTATGATGCACAGCTTTCATTTGTTTACTTTTTTATGCATGATGGATAAACAGCAGAACTACATTGATGTTCTAAAATATTGCTAGATCTTTTTCTTCACTGTCATCTAGTTATCAAGTTTTAATTACTGATGCCTTTAAAAAAGAAATTATGATCTTGAACCTCACCAGTAAACACTCCATAACATTTCTCCCAGTTGTGGAGACTGTTGGAAGGAAAACAGGTAACAAATATTTATAGAATAAAAGTCTGTGCTGCTTGGCAATGGAACCACTCTTATGTCTGAAATCACTCCCTTTTCACTATTCACTATTATATCTACAATAAAGAGCAGAGACTTGTGAGTGCTCTGGAAACACATCATATGTTACATGAACATGCATTTGGCTAAACATTTATTTTTTTATATTACCATATATTCATTCATGGTAGTTAATAAATTCAAATTCCCCATATTTTGTTTCATTCAGCTGCTCCCTGTTTGGGTTCACCACAGCAGATCATTTGGTCAGCATATTTTGATCCTGACGCAACCATCCCTTATAATCTATAACAATAAATGAGGTTGTGATTTGTTTATCTTCGGATGGGCTTCGGATGGGCTTCGGATCAGCACTGAGAGTTAATACTTCAGTGGCTGGGTTAGCATTCTTCCCAGGAATCGAACCTAGACTGCGGTAGTGAGTGCAAGGGGTCTTCAGAATACATTGTAAATACATCTGTTCCAGGAAGGCTCCAGACATTGTTAGAAAAGGAATCTAGACAAACATGATGAATATCAGTCATGCTATCAAAGCAAATAAATCCAGGACAAAGTTCTGGGAAAGTATGAGTGTTTGGCTATTATGTGAATTTTTATAACAACTAAAAATGGAAAAAAAATGGCACAAAATGTGACTTCAAGGACGAGACTTTCCATCAAATGACAGTGACTGGAACTGGGTAATAAAGGAAATTTTTCAGGAAGCAATAAAAAGATCAAGGTTAATGGTCAGCATTATGCTGCCACTATCATCATGTGGGATATGTTAGGTCAAGTGGCCCTTAACTCTAAATGCCATAAATATAATGTATCACTGTGGGAAAAAGTAAATACATTGGTATTGGTATTGTGCCAAGGCTGAATGTTCATTTCCATCTCATCAGACTAGAGAATATTTTTCTACATACAGCATACACTGCAACATCAAGTCATCTAGCAAACTCCAAATGGACAAAGCCATTTCTTCGTTAAAGCCAAGAGTATTACTTTGAACAGATCTTCTCTGAGCTGTGGCTCCGTCCAGCTGTTCACCCTAAAATACAGCAAACCAGGTTTGGCAATAATAACTTGATGTTTTCTGTAGGAGTTTATTATTCTCTCACAGAGTTTTTCCCACTTTTCCTTACAACACTGCTTCAGGTCATTGATGTATGAGAGAAATCATTTATGCACAGTTGTCTTAACATCCTGTGACAGAATCTTAATGGGGTTGAGGTCTGGACTTGGCCATTCTAACACCTTGATTTTTTTCTTCTTTAGCCATTTAGATGTTGGTTATGTCCTTTTGCATTACACATTTTGGCTTAGCTTAAGCTGCTGGACAGATGACAATGAATACAATTTTTTCCTCCTTGTGTAGCTGCAAAGCAAGCAATTACTTCTCTGAGATCATAGCAGATGTTTATTCGTTTTGCCTGCTTTGATGATTAACTAGTCTTGTGAATTTCATTAGTAACACCCTGGCTTCTTAATTACCTTTTTTTAATAATTGTCAGGGTAGGAATTGTGGGTTATTTTTACATACCTGGTTTCTGAATATTGGTTTAGGTTTTGAAAAAAAAAAAAACTACATATAAAAATCTTTTTGTGTTGTCACCTGAGGTTATTTGTTTGCTTAGAGAAGCTGGTGAGGACCAGACCCGGTTGGTCCAGCAGTAGTATCTCGTTCTGTCACTGCTGTGGCTCAGGTTCTATTCCCAGGGATAGAACCATCCCAACCTCTGAACGGTTAAATCCCAGTGTCGGCCCCCCCGGATAAAATCAAAGAGTGGCATGTGGCATAAAACCTTTTCCAAAACCACAATGCAGATCAAATGATCTGCTGTGGTAACCCCGTACAGGGAATATCCAAAGGACAACAACAACCATGTAGAAGCTGATGGCACGATTGTTATTTAGCCACTGATAAAAGTATAAAAGTATAGAATTCAATAGAATTCAAGGAGAATGTATTGTATATGTATTGTATATATCATCCTCGTTTGATATAAATGCAGTATAAGTCTGTTACTAATATAGTTGCTATAAAATATATCATATTCTAGCATTTGAACATCTTAATAGCAAAGTAATATGACTGTCTGATAAAACAAACAATACATTTACATTTACATTTACATTTACATTTACATTTCTGGCATTTGGCAGACGCTCTTATCCAGAGCGACGTACAAAAGTGCTTTAGTTCTCAGACACTGAATACATTAACACTGGTTCAATAAGACACAACTTGGGATACCATTAGCCTAACACTGACTTGGGTTTTTTTTTTTTTTTTTTTTTTTTTTAAACTTTGCAACATAGTACGTAAACTGGAAAAAATAAGAGCTAGTTTAAGTACTTCAGGAAGAGGTAAGTCTTCAGTTGCCGTTTGAAGACAGTCAGAGACTCGGCCGTACGGATACCTAGGGGAAGTTCATTCCACCACCTCGGTGCCAGAACAGAGAAGAGTCTAGATGTATACCTACCTTTTTCCCTGAGAGATGGTGGGACCAGTCGAGCAGTGCTAGTGGATCTGAGTAAGCGAGGTGCAGTGCGAGGAGTGACGAGAGCTTTGAGGTAAGATGGCACTGGTCCATTCTTGGCTTTGTAGGCAAGCATTAGTGTTTTGAATCTGATGCGTGCAGCTACCGGAAGCCAGTGGAGGGAATGCAGCAATACAAAATCCCAGACAAAAATATCACTGCAAGTCTGGTTTCAGTTAATACCAGAATAAAAAATTCCATAGTGTTTTATTATGTGAGGATTGTGAATGACATTGCATGCAGTATAAGATGTAAACAATGTGTCATCCAAATAGTCATAGTCAAACACATGGTCAAAAGAAAGGAAGTACAGTAATTGTGAACAACTGGCAAACACACACACACATGCAAACACACACACACACACACACACACACACACACACCTGTAAATTGCGGAGTGAATCATGGAAAAAATGAATGAAATGAATGAAACTCCCTGATGATAAGACCTTATACCTGAAACCCAGACCACACTCCCATCACGTTTCATCTTTGGCCCATTTTCCATCACCGGCTTTTATCTTCAACCCCATTCATGCCATCTGATTTTTATTCTCTAACCTTTCTTACCATCTGGTTTTCTATACCTGCCTTTTCCTACCACCTGGTATCCATTTTCCAGCTTCCAGTTAGTTCCAGTTTCTAGGCAAATACCAGGTTTATTTTAATGCATTTGTTTTAATACCTTATCATTTTTATAGCAACAACTTACATGGGTATTTATGTCAGACGCTCCATGTTTTAAAACACATGTACTCACAAAATTTAATTGTTCATCAAGTCCAAATTTTGAATAGTGTCAACACAGTTGGAGGTAAAGCTCAAAATATATGATTTTAGACAGAGGAAACTTTTCAAGACTGAGGAGTTTATGACTGCTCGCTATGATGTAAGTGATAATCAGAACTAGCGTGTGTCTGGCGTTTAACAACAATAAAGTAACTATAAACAGTCAGTTATATGATGTGCTGTTCTGAACTTAACAGTTGTTAGAGTTGGAAAATTGCTGCAAGACAAGTGGGAAAATGTGTCAAAGGGTGTGCTAATGTTGGAAAAACATCACTGTTGCATTAGTTAAACAACTGTTTTCAGTCTCAAATGAAGCTGATGTGACTGGATGTCATTTGATTTTATATGAATGTGACATGTACAAAATAAAAACATGAAAACAATAAGCTCATCCATTACCCTAACCTTAAACTTTGTCTTTCTGAATGGCTACAAATAAGACTACATAAGATAATTACATGCTATTATTGCTATTATTAAACATTTTGTTACAAATTTGGATTGTATATTTCAGATCAAGCTTGCAAACTATGAACAGTGAGCACATAAAGCCTTCTTTTGCTGATATGTACTTCACTACATAGTTACAGTACATGTAGGATGAAATCTGACACACTGTGAGTTACGCTGTGACCTTTAACTATCACACCCATATGTGGTTCTTCCCCAAACCATTCCCACAAAGCTGGAAGCACACAAATTCTATAGAATGTCTTTGTATTGTATAGCATAATATTTTCCCTTCACTGTTACTAAGAGGTACAAACACTGTTCCAGCATAACAATGCATGCACAAAGCCCATGAGCTGTATGTGTCACGTTTTCCGGTGTCCATGTCATGAAGTAACAGACCCAGCGCGCAGATAGACAAAGGACAGGGGTTTATTAACTTAAAACAAACAAACATAAGCACGAGAACTGACACCACACGTAAACGCTACACAAAAACGATACAACGACAACCAGCCCCGAACCCTCGCAAAAGGCCTCTATAAATACAAGACATAATCATGACAACATTAGGAACAGGTGAACAACAATGGGAGAACAATAGGAACAGGCGGGGCTAAAACAAAGCACATGACATGACAAGCACTGACAAAACATGACATCACACAACCCCTGCCGGAAACTCCCCCTAGTGGCCCAACCCAGGGCCTACCTCCCGTAACACTATGTAGACATGGTGTGGAGGCTAAGGTTGGAGTGGAAGAATTCAAGTGTCCTGCACAGAGCCCTGACTCTGACTCAACCCACTTAACACCTTTGGGAGGAACTGGAACCAGAGCCTCATCAACATCAGTGTCTGATCTCACTAATGCTAGTTGTAGCTGAATGAATTTTGTGGTAAAAAAAATAAATAATTATAATTCAGTTCAAAGCGAGACTCTCTTAAAGCTCCTCACGTTGAAACAATCCACCTATTTTCCTTTTGTGGAAAGTTTGGGCCTTTCCTAGATATTGTTATATTCTACTTTGACATTTTGTATTTCCCATTCAGCTTTAATATAAAACATATATAAAATGGGTGTCTTATCCCTATCATTTTTTTTTAACATTCTGCAGTTTGAAACATTCTCATTTCATATTGAGAAGACATCATGGGTATGTCAGAGTCACCATCCCTTTTCCATGTTCATTATAAGTTTATAGCTAATTTATGCATATTGAATTATATGATTTAGCTTTGACCTGAGGTCAACTTGATTTTCTCCAAACCTTTATCTGTGTGCTTCCACAATACACAGCTTCTTCCAGACTTCTTGGAGATTCTACCACGTAACGAACTCTGCTTTGAGCAGACTACCTGATCTTGACTCTAACTTCAACTTTAGAGTTACAATGGAAGGCGCTGTGCAGACTCCATCTGTTGCTGATAAGACTTACAATACAAAGGATGTTACTGTTAATTCATTAGCTACAAAAAAACTATCCATGCTTAACAGATACACCCAAACCATGCGCCGTTCTTGTCTTGTTAAAAGCTTACTTTATTAACAGAAATGTTGATCAAAACTACTCATGTTGTCACCTCATCCTTTTACAATGACACAAAATTCATATAGGCCTAAAAAATTAACCCACAAGTTTCCCAAATCCCCACAGTCACACTCCAATATCTAGTGGAAAGCCTTCCCTGAAGAGTAGAGAAGATTATTATAATAACAAAGGGGGATTTAATATTTTATTAATATTGTTTAGGTAAATATGCATATCTGGAGTGTGTTGTAGTTGTTACATATGTTTGGTGTTCTCATCACCTGAAAACCACTCGATCTTCTGAGGATGGCTCCACCTGAACCACCTAGAAATTATTGTGGATGGTCCCACATATAGAAACCATAAAGAAGGTGGCTGTGAATGTTCTTCTTTGGGTAGCCTTAGGACTGTTATTGTTATGAACCGTTTTGCACTCAGATGTCTGGTAATAAATGCACATCTCATTTCATCATACTGTTTTGCACATCAAAATTCAATGATGCTATTGTAATTGTATATATGTTTACAAAACCCTCTCACTTTTTATAACCCTTATTTGCACAATGCAAAATACAGACTGTACACTGGCCGGCGCTATTATTATGGATCTGTTCTGTAGGGTATTGTATTGTTTGCTTGCACTGTCTGTTTTTGTTTCATGTAGCTCTGTGTTATCTTATGTAGCCCTGGATTATTTTTTGTAGCACCAGGTTCCTGGAGAAACATTGTCTCCTTTCAGTGAAATTTCATGACTCTGACATGACTCTGACACTCATATTCATCTTTGACGTTCAGAAAGTTACTGGTTACTCATAAGTTACTTGTTACACAGTTGCACTTTTGACTCAATTTACAGAAGTGAAATTATTCACAATCACACCATCAATCTGGTGTCACTTAGATAAAGATGGGTTTCTTTTTGACTCTGGTTCTCATGGCCCCTTCTTCACTGAGTGTTTTCTTCCCACCATTACCTATGGCTTGCTCAATAGGGATAAATCAAATGAATTTTATTTTATGCAAAAAATTGAATTGAATTGAATTGAATTGAATTGGATTGGACTGGATTGAATTGAATTGAATTGAATTGGATTGGATTGAATTTAATTGAATTGAATTGAATTGAATTGAATTAATTGAATTGAATTGAATTGAATTGAATAAGCAGGCAAGTTCCAAACTTTGGAAGAGATTTCCTGTATTCTCTTTCCTCTGATTGACACTGTACTTATTGTAACCTTCACCCTTTGTGCTGCATTTATGTCTGTCATCTAATAAAAGTAAGTTTCTGTAGAGATGACATCTTAAATGGCTTGTCACTACAGCTGATGTCTCTGTGCTCAGATTGTTGTCTGTTGTTGAATGACCCTATTGTTAGACACCAAATGGATTGCTTTCATTTCACAGTTGAGCAAATCCACACATCTGTCAAGCCATTTCTCAGAAATGAAATCTGAGTACTCCCAGAACTCATTGATACACACGTCCACGGGCCTGACACCCTTCCAGGGTGTTTTAGGCTTTCAGCCCCCCCTGTTTCCATGGTCTGAGGACACTTCGGACGTCCTGGCTGTGGACGACTGGGCTAGACGGAGTCAAGAGGTCTGGAACCGGGCTCATGTTCGTCTTCAGAGGGCCATCCGACAGCAAAGACTTCAAGCCAACCGTCACCGCCGGCAGCATCTGGCTTACCAAGTGGGCCAACGTGTATGGCTCTTGACCAGGAATCTATGCCTCTGCCTCCAATGCCGGAAGCTTACCCCCCGGTTTATTGGGCCCTTTGAAATCATCCGACAGGTTAACCTAGTCTCCTATCGTCTCCAACTCCCCTCCTTGTATTGCATCTCGCCCATCTTCTACGTTTTGCTTCTTAAACCCATCCACGAATCTCCTCTAACTAGGTGCCCGGCCATTGAACCCCCACCTCCGCTAGATGTGGATGAGTCCCTTGCATGTCAGGTACGGGCCCTGTTAAATTCCAGACGGGTGAGGAACCGCCTCCAATACCTGGTCGATTGGGAGGGCTACGGCCAGGGGGAACGCTCCTGGGTCGATGCGGCCGATATCCTGGACCCCTCATTGACTGAGGAGTTCCACCTGACACACCTGCACAGACCGGCTCCCCGCTCCAGGGGGCGGCCACGACGATGAACACCAGGAGGTGTTCCCAGAGGGTGGGGGCTCTGTCACGTCCCCTCTGAACTCTGAACACCTGAGGGAGTCCACCCCCGAGTTTTGAGACTATCATGTGAGTTGCTTCATTGTTCTTACACGGACAGATAAGCAGCGCATACTCATTGGTCTTCGTGAATTATCGTCCCCCATAACATATTGAACGATTTCCTCGTGAAATATTGTTACTGCTTTTTGTGTATGACCTTGCCTGCCTTTTCTGGTTTTCGAGTTTATGCTTTATCTCTGACACTGCCTGCCATTATTACCCTGTCTGTTTCCCAACTCTGTCTTTGCTTGCCGTTTTTGGATTTGTTTGTTTAGTTTTGGCTTTTTGACCCACGCCTGTATTGTCACTACGAGTTTGCCTGCCATCTGTAATAAATATCCACATGATGGATTCTACACCTTCCGCTTCGAGTGATCCCTTACACATGTAATCAGGTTACATGAGTCATTTCTGAGACTAAAACCTCTTGTAACTTCTTCTATCAGCTAGCAGTGGTGTCTCTAAAGCTCAGGCTTTTTGATTAGGCGTCAGAAGTTTAAGTCCAAACATTACCATAATCATCTCTGCTGCAGAGACACACAGTATCATAGCTGACCTTGTGCTCTGACTCCAACTTTCTAATAAACCATGATGTACAATGAAGAAAAGAATTTCTTCAAATTGAAGTTTGCCATCTATATGCATTATACCCTTCTATATACATTTAGTTGTAATCTGATATGGATTCCAGAAATAAACTTGTACAGTGGTGTGTGTGTGTGTGTGTGTGTGTGTGTGTGTGTGTGTGTGTGTGTGTGTGTGTGTGTGAGAGAGAGAAAAGACAATAAAAATTGATTTAATGTGATGTGAAGTCAGCAGCAAGACCAATTAGACATTTACCTTGAAGCACTCAGCATACATCCAACAAGCAGTGTTCAAAGAATAGTAGATTAGATTCGAGAACATCATAAAATTGGATTAGATTAGCTCTTAAAGTTGTTAGAGTAGCCAAAAGTCATTATGCGGGGAATTATTTGAGACAGAGTAAAAAAAAAAAAAAAAGAATGACCCATGCAGCTTGCTTGACTGAATCACTTTTACATTTCCGATTGAAATGTAATCACTCTCTTTAAGTAATAGCTTACTGGTTCTGAGACAATTCTAACAACACTAAGCCGGAGATGGGAAAACACATAAAACAGGATTATATGACATCAATCTTGGAATGATGCAATAAAACTTCCTGAACTCATTGAAAATGTGTCACTATTATTATTATTATTATTATTATTATTATTATTATTATTATTATTATTATTATTATTATTACTGTAAGCAACTTATCTGGAAGTTGAGTCATGTCAACTGGACTTCTTTCTCATTAGATTAGATTTCTAGATTAGATTTCTCATTAGAGATTTTAGGTCTGATAGAAGTTGGAAAGATTCCACAAATATGAATTCTACAGGGTCAAGTATACTCCCCTCCCTAGATAGTGTCAGGAGAAGATAAGAGTGGGGGAGTCATTAGGAGAAAGAGAAAGTCATTAGGGTGTAATGATCAGGGAATGTAAGAGTCAATGGCGGGTTTGGAGGGTGGGTCCTTAAATATAATTGTTTCATCACTTCCCATCAGATTATTAACTTAAGCCGACATACAGTATCAAATTTAACAATGTTTCCACAACCTAATAACATCTAGCTAAATTATTATCTCATTGGTTCAGTATTATATTAATAGCCACAATATAATGCCTCAGTATGCAAAATCTTAACCCAAATGACGTTTGTGGAAATGAGGGCGTGGTCGAGCACCGGTTTGTGAATGGGAGGCAGAGCCAGACTAGGCGAGCGGTAACTATTACAGACCTCGCTGGAAATGTTCTGTTTCAGTGAACAGTGATGAGGTTAAGGAGGTGGGAGACAAGCAGCTCAAATGATATTCAGAGCTGTTGGTGTGTGTGTGTGTGTGTGTGTGTGTGTGTGTGTGTGTGTGTGTGTACATAGAAACAGGAAAAGTTTTGTAAATATGTTTTCATGTTGTTCCAATATATTGCCTTGTATTCTCAATATATTATCTCATGGCCTCATTTTGCATCCATATGTTATCCATAGATTTTACATCTGTTATATTAGCAGTGATATCACCTATTGCAGTGACCATTTGGCACACTATCAGGGTTCGGTACCACCAATACTTGAGTTCTGTAGTGGACTGGTGGCCCGTTTTGGGTGCATTCCCACTTGGCAAGTGTAAGGTGTAACGTCACTGTAACTCTGCGAGTTGAGAAATTAAAGAATCTCTGCTGAACAACATAAGCAGAAATTCCATAAAAGTGTAACAAGTTACATTCAGACAAATTTAGGACATTTCCAAGGTTTCAAAACTACTGAGTTTAATGTTAAACTTTTGCAGCAAATGAAAAGAAGCCCAATAGAATTAGACTACTATTGCCAGAAGAACCTATTAATGAATATGATGACATCCTGGACTCACTGGAATTTCCGGCTATATTACCTAGTGTCCTCAACAAATTCTAATCGGCTGTCACAGTCAAGTAAGAGGATGTCCGAACATCCAAATTAAATTTTTTATTCGTCACATACACAACCATACACAGTCCAGTGGATGTAGGCATTGGGGAATACTCCACAAGCCTGTGTGGTGTTGCTGTAGATGTGTGTTTGGTGTGGGCAAGGGTGTGTAGACTGTTCCTTGTGGGATGGGACAACAGGGGATCCTGTGTTGAACCTGTTAAAAAACACATTCAGTTCATTGGCTCTGTCCAAGCTGCCCCCTGCTGATGGTCCTTCATGTTGAAGCCTGTGATTTGCTTCCAGCGCATCCACACATCATTGATGTTGTTTTGCTGAAGTTTATTCTCCAGCTTCTGCCAGTATGAGTCTTTACACTCCCTCAGTCTTGTCTTCAGTTGCTGCTTTATCATTTGAAGATCTTCCTTGTCAACAGACCTGAAGGCATTCTTCTTATTATTCAATAGATCTTTCTTGTCACTGGTGATCCGAGGTTTGTTGTTCAGATAGCAGTATGGGTTCTAGTAGGGATATGTTCTAGGAGTAGGTTCTATAGTCAGTGATGCATTCTGTGATACTTGTCATTGCCATGTGGTCCACAGAGTACATTCCAGTACATTCTAGTCCTGTAGGGTCTCACTGGCTACCTGTGTCCACCCCCTCACCATCTCGGAGTAGACAGGCTGCCTTTGAACTGCAGGAACATACTGAGGTGTTAAAAAGATAAGATTGTGATCTGAATTACAGAGTTGGCTTAGAGCAGAGGCTCTTTAAGCATCTTTGACATTTGCATACAGTGTTCTGCTATCCCATGTGAAACAGTCAAAAACTTGTAAAAAATTGGGAGAGACGAATCCAGATGAACATGGATAAAATCTCCTGTTATGGTCACAAATGGCTCAGGATGTTGACATTAGCATCAGTGTTGTGTGGTGTTGCACGCTGCTGTCTGAGCAGCTGATGGTGGGATGTAATAGCAGATAAATTAGTCAGGAGAATTCATTGTATGTGCGCATACTCACAGCTAAAACTTCAATGTCTGAGGAGCAGAAACATTCTTTCACAGTAACTGCCCAGTATTGCACCACCTCTTATTTATGAGAACAGCAACCCATCCACTTATTCTCTTACAGCTGAGTGTCTCATCCCTGTACACCCGAATGAGCGTAAAGCCGGGTACGGATGCACTGTGATCTGGGAAGTCTGTATGCAGTCAAGTTTCTGTAAAGCACATTAAACTGCTATCCCAGTACTCCCTCTGCATCTGAACCAGTGTACACAGTACTTCCATCTTATTTCCCAAGGACCTCTCATCTCTTGACCTGAATATATTATCTTGTGTCCTCAATATATCTCTCATTAATTTAATATATTAGCTTGTGGCCTGTATATATTAATTTATTCTCTTAATATATTATATACTGGCCTGAATATATAATATCATGGCCTGATTATTTCATCTCATGTCCTAAATATATAATCCTGTGTCCTCAATGTAGAACCTTATTGACACAATCTATTATCTGATGTATTAAATAAATTATCTTGTGGCCTGTGCATATAATTATTTTTTTAGCTAAATATATTACATCTTGGCCTGAATATATTATATTGTGTCTTCAATATATTATCTCATGACCTCTTCATATTATCTTGTGAATTCAATATAGTACCTTGCTGCCACAATGTATTATCTGATGACCTGACTAAATATTATCTTGTGGTCTGAAGATATTATCTTGTGGCCTGAATATATAATTTTTTAGCTTAATATATCTCAACCTGAATATATTATCTTGCATACTCAATATATTATCTTCTGGTCTGAATATACTCTCTCACTGCCTCAATATATTATCTTGGGTATTTAGTATATTAGTTTGTGTTCCAGTGGCACAATATCAGTCTCTTGTTTTACCAATACACAGGTTCTGCAATGGACTGACATCCCACTCAGGGTGTATTCCCACCTCACACTCAGTGTGTCTTGTATAGACTCTGGATCCACTGCAAAAGACTTCACAAGGCTACAGGCTGCATCTCAAACTAGCATCATAAATTAGCATCTATTTATTTTATGTGCTCACACTGGTTACAGTCAATGTTACACTTACAATGCAGGGGCCTTGGTAGCTCAAGTGGTTAAGACTCTGGGTCATGCTGGAGTTCAAGTCCCAGCACTGCCAAGTTGCCACCATTGGGCCCTTGAGCAAGGCCCAAAACCCACCCTGCTCCAGGGGCACTGCATCATGGCTGACCCTGTGCTCTGACCCCAATCCCCAAGGATGGGATATGCGAAGAAAGAATTTCACTGTGCAGTAATGTATATGTGACAAATAAAGTCAACTATAAAAAAAAGTGGGTAATTCCAGTGGCAATGCTGCATAAGACAACCAGATGGTTTGTAGGTGACTAGGCTGTCTTTCTCTAAGAGGCAAATGGCAGTCATAAAGAAACTATTCCAATGGTTTAAACTGAAAGAAGTGAGAGCAAATGTTTCAGACTGATTGACTCAGATTGACTGGGGATTTCTTATAAAAAAGTACCTGGTGACCTCAGTTACTGTTTCTTCATACCAGGCATACATGATTATCAGTCACAGTTCAAATTGAGTGACACAAAAAAAAAACTCAATACATCAGGGTGTGATAAATCAGGGCAAATGCTGAAAATGGCAAGAGTGGAAATTATTTTGAAGTCACTTCTATTCCTGTACTCACTATCCACTTTATTAGAAAAACCTGGACACCTGAATATTCATCTAATCAGCCAATCACATGGCAGCAACACAATGCATACAATCCTGCAAATACAGGGTCAAGATCGAATGAGCAAACTGGTCTGAGCAGACAGGATGTCTAAAGTGAGCCAAATCATCACTCTTTATAATTGTGATGACCTTGAAATTGACCTTGGTCAAACCTTGAGGTCGATGAGCTAGAGCAGCAGAAGACCTTCTCCTGATTTCCTGTCAGCCAAGAACAAGAATCTCAGGCCAACACCAGACCCACCAAAGCTGGACAACCTTGTTTGGTGTGGGCATTAACTGAAGCTCTTGACCTGTATCAGAATGAGTTTATGCATTGTGTGTACATACAATTTTACCATAACTGCACTTCCCAGAACTCAACGTGGCCTACAAACATGGCCGCCGAGAACTACAACAGCCTCTAACATTCACACTTACTGTAACAATTACACATACACACTTATGTTGCTAATACTCACCTGACCTTGGAATGTTTCTTTATCACATTCTTGAATAACATCTTTGTCCTGTTTGTCCTGATTACTAAAACTACTGCTCCATTTCTTTTATTATAACTGAAGAATTCATTATATTTTTATGCCATCTATGTAGCTGTCAGTTTGTTTTATTTAGCAGGTAGTCACACCTGTACAGTGAGTTCATTAATGTAGTAACCCCTCACACTTCCTGCATGGCTTGTTTAACTGTTATAGTCCTGAAGGTCTTGTGGCATGTTGTGACATGTTAGTTTCATAACACTATGAGTCACAGGAATGTGCCATTTAACTACAGTGAAGGTCATGTGATGTGTTCATACAGTATCTTTCAAAAGCATTCTTTCATTTGAAGGTGAGTGAAGGGAAGGTTGATACTGGGGCTATATTAAGCTACAGTATGAGTGTGTGTGGATGTTTTGGAAGGATTTAGTCATGTGCCATGTAATTATATCATTTACGAGATAATTGCCTGAGGGGGAACAAATGTAAAAAAAATAAAAAATGCATTTCATAACTGAGCTGCCTGAAACTGAAAACTAGGATGAAAGAATTTTAATTTGCACAATTGAACTTTCTGTTTATTTATTCATTCATCTTCAGTAATGATGATGATGAGTTCTAACCAACAGGAGGTTCTTAATCCTGGTCAGGGTTGTTGTAGATTTTGAAACATGATGGATAACAGCAGATGTGAAGCACCTGGAAAATGTTAAAAGCATTATTTAGCAAATAGTTTTAGAATGAAAGGTTAAGGGTGTCAGGACATAGAATACCAAGGTTGTTTAATTTTTGCGGGATTGTATCAAGATAAATCAGGATAAAATATTCAACCTTAAAATGGCTCATCAGCCAAGATGTTTTCTCCCTCAATGTGATAAAAAAAAGGACATCACGGGGGGTGTCGTGGGTATAAATCAGTAGCATTACAATTGTTCATTCTGCTGCACACTTTTTGATGAGAGGATGAAATAGGTTTTGAAAAATAAAGTCACATTTTGTCACAATTTCTTCTCTGTGAAACTTACCTTGGTGAAACTTCCGAATTTGCATGGTCATTGTCTTGTACCTTATATCCAAAGCAATATTTTTAAAAAGCAAAGTTTGCAACTTTATTCAGCATAACATTAGTAGCTTAACATTTGACATGTCACATTTAGCCGGTGTTGGTATTAAATTTAATCAAAACAATATTGTGTTAGTGCTGTGATGAAATACAATAAAAGATAGGACAGCTGTTTAAACAACAGAAGAAGAAATATTAGTACTGTGCGCAAGTAAAGAAAGAAAAACAATGAGTTTTGAGTGCTGTTACATTCATATTACATATCCTTATTTTTCCATTTTCTTAGGAAGATGTTTTCCCAGAGGCCAAAAATAAAATTTTTGCCTGTTTTATTGTGTCCATGTTCAGCATTGAACGTCTTTGTTGTGTCACACTCCACAGTTGCGGTTAATATGAAGCTCATATGAAAGTAAACACTCCGGACTTTTAGAATTTGTAGTGTTTTATAAGTATTGCTGTTTTTCCCTAGCCTTCTACTGGAAATATATTCATAGAAAAGATCCAAATGTTGATATCATTTAAATGTTGATTTCTGCTCTCTGAGATGACCCAAGTGCTTGTTCATAAGCATCTAACATTTTATCTTCAACCACTAAAAATCTGTTATCCAAAATAAAAGGTTATCCAAATACACGTCTCACACTGAAAGCCAAAAGAGTCCTGACTCATTTTATATCAGACATGTGGCCAAAAAAATAATTCAATTGTCTGTACTGAAAATATCTGATTGAATAGTCAATTTCTATTCCACTGATGCATAGGAACTCCGGTCTACTGGGAAAAGAGGTTAATGGACAAATAAAGGTAGTGTGTGAAAACGTTCAGTTTCTATTCATTTCTAACAGTTTGTATTGACTTATTTATTCCTGTCTCTTGTTTAATGATACTATTTTTTAATGTTTTGAACATTGTCTTTACAAAGACAACCATGACACACACCGTGACGAGTAATTTTTAAAGGTGGACCACATTCCACTGCTTACTGTACAGAACGCATATAAGCCCATCTAGTTTCAGTACCGTGTCAGAGAATGTTATGAGTCATAGATACACATGCTGTTTGACCTGACATGTGGCCCATATTTATGGAAATCATGTCCTTTTTAAAACGTGAGTGGAAAATCAAGTGACAGTCAAAAGGTCATTATTAAATCATAGTGTATGTAAATCATGTGATCTAATTATCAGTTAGAAAGTAATTCAGTGAGAACATACTGCAAGTGAAATCTTTTAAGCTCATAAGAATAAAGGTATTTATGTCCATGTCTACCAAATGATCAGGAAGAAGTGAAACAATAATAATAATAATAATAATAATAATAATAATAATAATAATAATAATAATAACTTAGTTATTAGCAGATTTCCCTCACACCTTCAGGGTTATCAGTTTGCACCCTGCCATGTGTTAGTGGAGTTTGCATGTGTTTTATCTCTAAATTGTCCCTAGTGTTTGAGAGAGAGAGCAAGAGAGAGAGAGAGAGAGAGAGAGAGAGAGTGTGTGTGTGTGTGTGTGTGTGTGTGTGTGTGTGATTGTGCAGGGTGATGAACTTTCACCCTGTTCAGGGTGTCCCACACTTTGTGCCCCTAGTCCCTGGGAATAGACCCCAGGCTCTCCTGGAGAAAAATGATCCCATATAGTTTTATATACATTTTTTTTCCTTCCCATAGCCATATCTTCTTACAGTAAGGAATTTAACACCTCTCACTCGCTGTTTCTCTCTCTCTCTCTCTCTCTCTCTCTCTCTCTCTCTCTCTCTCCCTCTGCATTAAAATATGCTCTAGGTCTGTTACTATGTATAGCACATCATATGATTATCCATGAATATTGTCTTTTGACGGATTTGAATTAGTGGTCAATAAGAAAATTGAGGGATAATTTTCTTGCTCAAATAATCAGTCCATGACTATTTCTTTGTAAACACTGTTTTGGTAAGATTCGCTTTGACTTGATTCCGATGAAATTTTTTGAAAAGACGTGGGAGATTTGGGAACACTGACCGATAGCATGTTCTATTTCCACTGTCCTAGAGTTCTCTTCGCTGGAATGAGGAAATCATGAGCATTGTGTTTTAGAAGATACATGCCATCAGTTATTTCTTCTGTGTGTTTAATCTAATGAAGTTAGAAATGTATAAAGTTTGTTGTTTATGTTTTGAATATACATGTCAGCTAATGTGATTCTTAAGATGTTTATGTTTATGTTTAAGATGTTAAAACTTGGTGACCTTGGCATCAACACCTTTCTATATAATTGGATACTGGAATTTCTGACCAACAGAAAGCAGCGTGTTAAGTTAAATAACATCACCTCCTCAACCATCACACTGAACGCTGGCGTACCCCAGGGCTGTGTACTAAGCCCCTTCCTGTATTCTATCTTCACCCATGACTGCAGACCTATGCATGGTTCTAACACCATAATCAAGTTAGCAGACAACACCATGGTGATTGGATCACCCAACGCATTATTGGGACCACACTTTCTGCCTTTAAACGGATGCATAAAGCTCGCAACATTGTCAAGGACACCTCTCATTTATCCCATAAACTGTAATTGCTTCCTGCAGTCGTGTTGGATAATGATCAGATGTGATCAGATCAAACATGTTGGTCCTCGCTGGGCTGTCTCTACTGTAACCATATCTACCCAAACCTACAATATCAAGGTTCCAATGATTCAAAAAGGCAATTTTACAGTATAAGTGAAAGCACCTGAAGACTGATGTGTTTTGAATTTTTAGTGCAAGCTGTTAGTTTGAACAGCAAAGCATTGCAGGAGTTTAGCACCAAGTTTTTGGACTTATCCTGCTGCAAAAAAAAAACTAATTAACAGTTGCTACAAACTTTCATCAGGATTTGATGGTAATAGTGATGATTAGTTAAACTTCATGGTGTTTAAAATAAGTAACTATTAGAATGCCAAGATCTATCCACACAGGCAACTCAGGTTCTTGTTCAGTCCCTTGAAATTTCAGAACTGGACTACTGTAACTCACTCCTGGCAGATCTGCCTCCGAGCTCGTTTTGACCTCTGAAACTAATCCATAATGCAGTTGCATGACTTTCTGAAGTTCTCCCACACCACCCTATTGCTATGCTACCACCACTGCTTCCGATAGTTGCCAGCATAAAATTTAAAATATTGAAAGTTGCCTTCAAAGCCAAAAAGCAGACCAGCAGTCAACTACCTTGAAGCACTGATCATACCCTACACTGCACCACACTCCCTCCAATCCTTCAGAACCACCATTTCTCAAAAGTATGACGAAGGAATCTGTTCTCTGTCACCTGGGTGGTGGAATGAACTTCCCCTAAATATCTGTACACCACATGGCCTCTGATCCTCCATCTCTCATGGTACAAGAAAGTTCAGCATCAAGGCTCTTCTCTGTTCTGGCACCTCAGGGGGGAATGAATTTCCTGTAGATATCTGAACACCTAGATATCTGAGTCACTGGCTGTTTTCAAAGGACGTCTAAACACCTACCTCGTTCTGAAGTACTTACACTATCACTTAAAAATGAAAAAGGCTTTTCTTGCTATATTAAGTTCCACAGAGTTTTTAGACTTATGACATTCTTAGTCCATGACCTACCAAACCTGCATCAGGATATATTTATTGATATTGAGTCTTTGAAGCACTTCTGTATGTCACTCTGTAAGGCCTACAGTTAAAATCAGAACAAATAGAAGTGAGTATCATCGGCATATTGTTAATAAGAAAAGCTATGCCAATGACTTCCCATTGAGTTTGCTTACAATGAGTGGAGGAGAGAAATAATAAAAATTCTTGAGGTAACATCGTCATTCTCTACTGTACTTCTGTCAAACTCAAGTAAGATTAAGGCATGGCTTGATGTCATGTTTTTTGTTTTTCTGTATTTTTTCATTTGGCTGGTGCAAACTTGCAGAAGATAACATTGAAATGGTCTCAACATTTTCAGATTTATCTAGACCTGTATACATCCCACACACTTGCTCAAGTCTCACTAGCTTGCTAGCTTTCTCACTAGCTTTCAGACCTTCATCTCAAAGTGATTCAGGCCCCATTGGATGTTTTCGTGTTTGACCACAGTAACTGACCACAAATTCTGAAAAGTACTGCACAGAGAAATTAAATAAAAGTTGATGGAGCACAAAGACCAGAGTGACGAGACCCTATGTATGTTAGAATTCTTCTTAAGTCTCTTTTACATTGTCAATATTTGGAAAACAGATGTAAAAGGTAATAAAAAGACAATTTATTATTATTATAAGTTGACAATATAATTCAAAATGTATGTGACCTCAAAGTAACAGTAAAAAACATCTAATCATCCTGTAATGTTCTCTCTGCATTCTGGATCACATGTAGAGATTTAATATTTTAAAAGCCTGGTGAACAGATAAGACTATTCTAGAGAAGTTGAGCCATGGATGCCAAGTGATGATGCGAATTTGATTCTGTGCTATCAGCTGAAAGGATGTTGCTTTGAATCCAAGAAATGTCAGAGAGCCACTTATGGGAAAGATCCCCACCCTTTAGTTCCTGTGATTGCATAAATTGTTAATTGATTTTGGCATAGGTTTTTCACCAGAGGCCCTTCCTTACACAACCCTCCCGTTTTATCCAGCTTTGGGGGCAGCAATGAGAGTTAACCCCTCAGTGGGTGAGTTGATTCCCTGCCTGGGAATCGAACCAGGACATGGCAGTGAGAGAGCAGGATCCTGCCGTTCAACCACCAGAGACTTGAGTAAGAATGCAAATGCAAACTCCAGCAAAGTACATTCATTCTTATTCAGCAAAGACAGGCTGACTATTAAGTTCTGTAGTTCATTAACCATAATATCAAGTCAAGTCAAGTCAAGTCATCTCCATCTCTATAATCTGAGAGGGTCTTACTGTTAGTCCTCTGGATCACACACAGTTTTTTTATAACTTTGTACATTGCCCTTTCACTGAAATTGTATTTTACATGATAATCAAAAAACCAAACCACAAACGTGTTTTAAAGCCAGATCAAAAACACCTGTTTTAATGGATCACTTTATTGCTTCCTTTCCTTTTATCCTTCCTTTATAACATATTTTTTATCAGATTTTGAAGTGCCTGCTTTGTATCTTGTAATTGTTTACCAGCTTCACTGGTATGCTGAGGTGCAAAGGCTGAGAGGGTTTTTCCATTTCAAGGGGACACATCTCACTTAATGGCTTTTAAGGAAAACAGTGCAGCTTCCTTCGCACAGAGCGTGACTCAGTCCTGTCTATTGCTGTTAATGTTTAATAGCTCTGCATTTGGTAGTCCACCACAAGCTTTTATTTCAAGCCAAAATAACATTTTCTTTGATGCTCTGTGTGCCATGCTCTTAATGGACCATCCGGTGGGTCTGAGGCATGACCTGCTGACAAACATCACACAAGTGACTCATTATCTGTTGAACACAGATAGTAAATGTTTATTCTTACCTCCCACTGTGTGGTGAAGCTATTTATAATCATTTAATGGATGCTGCATAATGTATGGAAAATAACAAAATTATACTACAGTACAATATTCCGTCTGGTCTGACATGCCATGTCTAGCCGTAACTACAAAATTAGCATAGCAACTGGTGTACATGATGTATTCTGACTGTATTTACAGTGGTGTGAAAAAGTGTTGGCCCCCTTCCTGATTTCTTATTTTTTTGCATGTTTGTCACACTTTAATGTTTCAGATAATCCAACACATTTCAATATTAGTCAAAGATAACACAAGTAAACACATCATGCAGTTTTTAAATGAAGGTTTTTATTATTAAGGGAAAACAAAATCCAAAACTACATGGCCCTGTGTGAAAAAGTGTTTGCCCCCTAAGCCTAATAACTGGTTGGTCCACCCTTAGCAGCAACAACTGCAATCAAGTGTTTTCTATAACTTGCAATGAGTCTGTTACAGCGCTGTGGAGGAATTTTGGCCCACTCATCTTTGCAGAATTGTTGTAATTCAGCCACATTAGAGGGTTTTCGAGCATGAACCACCTTTTTAAGGTCTCAAATGGATTGAGGTCAGGACTTTGACTACGCCACTAAGTCCACTTCAGAGGTGGACTTGCTGGTGTGTTTTGGATCATTGTCCTGCTGCAGAACCCAAGTTCGCTTCAGCTTGAGGTCACAAACAGATGGCCGGACATTCTCCTTCAGGATTTTTTGGTAGACAGCAGAATTCATGGTTCCATTTATCACAGCAAGTCTTCCAGGTCCTGAAGCTGCAAAACAGCCCCAGACCATCACACTACCACCACCATATTTTACTGTTGGTATGATGTTCTTTTTCTGAAATGCGGTGTTACTTGTGAAGATGTGCTGCATTGTGGATCAAAATTTTGGTTTTCATCCATCCATTTTGTATACCTGCTTATCCTACTATTGGTTCACAGGGAACCTGGAGCCTATCCCAGGAGACTATGGGCACAAGGCAGGGTACAACCTGGACAGGATGCCATTCTATTGCAGAGCCCAATCACACACACTACGGACAATTTAGAGATGCCAATCAACCTACAATGCATGTCTTTGGGCTGGAGAAGGAAACCCCTGATGCACCGGGAGTAGTAGTAGTAGTAGTAGTAGTAGTAGTAGTAGTAGTAGTAGTAGTAGTAGATATATATAGCAAACTATACACACACACACACACACACACAGACACACACACAGGAATCAAACACCCAATCCTGGAGGTGGGAGGCAAACATGCTAACCACCAAGCCACCTTGCCCCTCCATTTTGGTTTTCATTAGTAGTGTATATATTGTATATTAGATGAAATAAAACAAAAATATTCAACTAATTATAACCCTGCACTGTATATATCTTTAGATATATAAGAAAAGATAAGAAAAAGAGTACTAGTCTGAAAAGCATGTGCAATTCTGATAACTCCAGTGAAAAAAATTTTGTAAATGTAGTAGTAGATATATTTAAACCTAACAACAACATATCCTGTTTCTTCCAACTATATACAAGCCGGAAGGTTTCCTGTGACTAGCAACCGCTGTCATGGCGATGTTATGTATGTGAAGATCTTGAAATATAGCAAAGCTGTTGCTTTTATCTGATTTCACAGATTGTGCTTTTAAAGTCACTCAACATTCCTTCAAGCCTGATTAGTGAATAAATATTGTGGCTACTGACGTAAAGCATACTGTGTGGTGTTTACTGATGAACCAGTCCAGAAACTGCCAGAATCATCCAGATCAGCCTGGTCTTCACTGAGCCACTCTACTAACACTCACATTGTTGCATTTCAGTTGTACATTGGTTTACTTAGACAGATACTATTCTACATACACAGCCTCTTTCTCTCTCAAACACACACAAACATACCCACTCATTCAGACATAGAATTCTCACAATTATTAATAAACCAAACTTGCTTAATTATTTTAGACCCATTGCCCTTTTTTTGCTATTATTTTACAAGCTTCTTTTATTATTTAAAATTGTGTGTAAATTGCGTGCACACACCCAGACTTGTAACACCCAGTGACACATAGTCAGCCCACTCTCTCTCTCTCTCTCTCTCTCTCTCTCTCTCTCTCACACACACACACACACACACACACACACACACACACACACACACACACACACACACACACACTTAGAGACCAACACAAATACAAACATAAACACAAATACACCATTTACGCTCTTTCTGTGCTGTAATAAATGAGAGCTCTGTATATCCTTGTTGGTATGTATGTGTCATTCAGAGCAAATAAGTGTCATTTCTTTTAAACTGAAACTGTCTGGAAGGCTGAGATTTCATGGAAGATTTCAGTGAAGTCTGGGTAATACCCACAGTAAATTGCCAGAATTGTCTCAGGGAGAAAACTGAGCTAGTAAACTTAGGTATTGCTTCTCACTTTTTATTATACTTCCTCATACTTCACCTCACCTGGGGATGAAGCTCTTAAAACAGAGTTAGCTTGTTGCATTTTGTTTACACAGAAACTTTTCGAAACCATTGCTACGGCAGCCGTTAGAGCTTTCTGTTGGTTTGATATGACAGTGTAGGACTTTGCTAATGAATGCTGTTTTGTCCACACTACCCTGTAATGCTTAGAGCTGTTACTCTGCTGTAATTAGACTGAATATCAAGCACTAATCTGCATCCTCTCCTCGTAAGCTACATTTGTGGTGCCTTGTAAGTGGTTCCATGTGCTAAGTGGAAAAAAAATCCTATGCCTCCACGAAACTTTAACAACTGTTCTAATAAAATTAGCAGTACCTCAACAACAGCAACAACAACAGCAACAAACTATTAGCATTAACAACAAGCTGGCTACTTAACATCAGTAATAAAATAGAAATAAAATATATGTAACCATGTGTCTGTACTGTAGATTTTAATACTGATGTAAGTATATAGAGTATAACAGCTCTAAATACTGCTGAGATTGATATAGTCTCGTTTAAAAGTAAAGAATGGGGACTGTTTATACTGTGTAAACAAAAAGGAATGATGGTAATTAAGAAGAAATGGCACATTGCAGAAAGTTTTCAGTGATTTTTACAGGTGGGAGGAAGTCTCCATCTTGCCCTGATGATGTTAACTATCTTAGCTACAACATCAACAACGTGATTTATTTTTTAGCACTGATTCACACAGCCCCTCCTGGTGTATAATACAGAGCATTAATTCAAGATTCTGGGTTGGGTTCTTTTCAATCCCTTTATGTTGCACCCATTTTTTTCCCAATCATGTTTGGACCACAATCAGTTGTAACACCAGACTGATTGTGCCTTTCATCACCCACATTGCTGCTAGCTCCTCCATAATCTCAAAGTTTTCCATTGTTCCACACACAAAGATGAGTAACTGGATAAAGATGAGTAGCTGTGTCACAAACATCGCAGGTCTCATCCAGAGCTAAAGAGAAAAAGTTTAAATTGTCCGCTTTCTTTTGCAGCTGAATTTCCAGATGTCCTTAATCCGTCTTGTTATAGGAGCGGGGCACATTCTCAAATGTTTCTTTCTTAGGGCACCAAACACTCTTTGATAAATTCCCCATCATAAAATGGCTTACTGATTTTGGTGACTTAATGGGATATCACAAAGCTGGTGCTTTGTGATTACTGCTCCATCCATAGATGTGTAAAGCTTGGTAAAAAGTCTTTGGTGCCTTTGCGGTTTGGCTAGCAAAGATTCAGATGTCTGTGCATGCTCTGCATCAGTCAAGTTCTTGTATTTTTCCACTTATAATTAGGGCTATTTGTCAGCACAGAGCTCACATTCTTAAGTTTTCCGGGTGTAATTAGACTCCATTCAGATCATATACCGTATACCGTTTTTCCGTGCTTCTACATATCAAAGCCTAATTCACAGGTGCTCTGAGCTCACAGACCTGCAGTCTATTATAGCAAACGATGCTGGGACATAACCAAAAATAACCACAGAGATCCAAACAAATCATAACCAGACTTTTCTCTCTGTTGCGGTTAAGAAAGCACTTTCACTTCTTGAGGACCTACACACAGAGATTGAGAGAGAGCTTCTTTCAAAAGGCCATTCAGGCCCCCAACAAGACTACATTGTGATGAATCCTAAGGAATCCTCAGGAATTTCCCAAATGGCAACTCGTGACAGCACATCTCATCACTACCCGAGCAGGTGTCTGCAATATTGTTCCCGGGAATGTCCTGTAACAAATGTCATTGATAGGAGTATAGATACAGTGGGGCAAAAACGTATTTAGTCAGCCACCAATTGTGCAAGTTCTCCCACTTAAAAAGATGAGAGAGGCCTGTAATTTTCATCATAGGTACACTTCAACTATGAGAGACAGAATGAGAAAAAAAAAATCCAGAAAATCACATTGTCTGATTTTTAAAGAATTTATTTGCAAGTTATGGTGGAAAATAAGTATTTAGTCAATAACAAAAGTTCATCTCAATACTTTGTTATATACCCTTTGTTGGCAATGACAGAGGTCAAACGTTTTCTGTAAGTCGCCACAAGGTTTTTACACACTGTTGCTGGTAGTTTGGCCCATTCCTCCATGCAGATCTCCTCTAGAGCAGTGATGTTTTGGGGCTGTCGCTGGGCAACACGGATTTTCAACTCCCTCCAAAGATTTTCTATGGGGTTGAGATCTGGAGACTGGCTAGGCCACTCCAGGACCTTGAAATGCTTCTTACGAAGCCACTCCTTTGTTGCCCGGGCGGTGTGTTTGGGATCATTGTCATGCTGAAAGACCCAGCCACGTTCCATCTTCAATGTCCTTGCTGATGGAAGGAGGTTTTTACTCAAAATCTCACGATACATGGCCCCATTCATTCTTTCCTTTACACGGATCAGTCGTCCTGGTCCCTTTGCAGAAAAACAGCCCCAAAGCATGATGTTTCCACCCCCATGCTTCACAGTAGGTATGGTGTTCTTTGGATGCAACTCAGCATTCTTTCTCCTCCAAACACGACAAGTTGAGTTTTTACCAAAAAGTTCTATTTTGGTTTCATCTGACCATATGACATTCTCCCCATCCTCTTCTGGATCATCCAAATGCTCTCTAGCAAACTTCAGACGCGCCCGGACATGTACTGGCTTAAGCAGGGGGACACGTCTGGCACTGCAGGATTTGAGTCCCTGGCGGCGTAGTGTGTTACTGATTGTAGCCTTTGTTACTTTGGTCCCAGCTCTCTGCAGGTCATTCACTAGGTCCCCCGTGTGGTTCTGGGATTTTTGCTCACCGTTCTTGTGATCATTTTGACCCCACGGGGTGAGATCTTGCGTGGAGCCCCAGATCGAGGGAAATTATCAGTGGTCTTGTATGTCTTCCATTTTCTAATAATTGCTCCCACAGTTGATTTCTTCACACCAAGCTGCTTACCTATTGCAGATTCAGGCTTCCCAGCCTGGTGCAGGTCTACAATTTTGTTTCTGGTGTCCTTTGACAGCTCTTTGGTCTTGGCCATAGTGGAGTTTGGAGTCTGACTGTTTGAGGTTGTGGACAGGTGTCTTTTATACTGATAACAAGTTCAAACAGGTGCCATTAATACAGGTAATGAGTGGAGGACAGAGGAGCCTCTTAAAGAAGAAGTTACAGGTCTGTGAGAGCCAGAAATCTTGCTTTTTTGTAGGTGACCAAATACTTATTTTCCACCATAATTTGCAAATAAATTCTTTAAAAATCAGACAATGTGATTTTCTGGATTTTTTTTTCTCATTCTGTCTCTCATAGTTGAAGTGTACCTATGATGAAAATTACAGGCCTCTCTTACCTTTTTAAGTGGGAGAACTTGCACAATTGGTGGCTGACTAAATACTTTTTTGCCCCACTGTTTATACACATATACAGATATGAGTGAATGTTTCACATGAAACTTCATCATCACAACTCCTCCAATTGTATTGGCTAAAATCTGGTTTACACATTTCAGGAAACTATTTCGTTGCTCTTGTCAGTATTTCCCAATAGCCATTTATTTCTATGATTATTATTAAATTATTATTGTTATTTCATATTAATTCTAATTTAATAATGAATTACACCATCAGTTATTTTCTTCTTCTTCTTCTTCTTTCGGCTTTTCCCTTCAGGGGTCGCCACAGCGAATCATCTTTCTCCACCTATCCCTATCTTCTGCATCCTCAACACTTGCACCCACTAGCTTCATATCCTCATTAATTCCATCCATATACCTCCTCTTTGGCCTTCCTCTTTGCCTCCTGCCTGGCAGCTCCATGTCCAACATTCTCCTACCAATATACTCACTCTCCCTCCTCTGAACATGTCCAAACCATCTTAATCTGGCCTCCCTAACTTTGTCCCCCAAATGTCCAACATGAGCTGTCCCTCTGATGTACTCATTCCTAATCCTGTCCAATCTTGTCACTCCCAAAGAGAACCTCAACATCTTCAGCTCTGCTACCTCGAGCTCTGACTCCTGTCTCTTCCTCAGTGGCACTGTCTCTAAACCATACAGCATGGCCGGTCTCACCACTGTCCTGTACACCTTCCCCTTGATTCTCGCTGATATTTTCTGATCACACAGAACTCCCGACACCTTTCTCCACCCATTCCAACCTGCCTGCACTCGCTTCTTTACCTCTTTCCCACACTCTCCACTACTCTGGACTATTGACCCCAAGTACTTAAACTCCTGTACCTTCTTCACCTCTTCACCCTGTAACCTTACAGTTCCACTTCCCTCCCTTTCATTCACACACATGTACTCAGTCTTACTACCACTGACTTTCATTCCTCTTCTCTCCAGCGCAAACCTCCACCTCTCCAGGTTTTCCTCCACCTGCTCCCTGCTCTCACTACAGATCACAATGTCATCTGCAAACATCATTGTCCAAGGAGACTCCTGTCTGACCTCCTCTGACAACTGGTCCATCACTATAGCAAACAGGAAGGGGCTCAGAGCCGATCCCTGATGCAGTCCCACCTCCACATTGAACTCCTCTGTCTGACCTACAGCACACCTCACCACTGTCCTGCTCCTCTCATACATGTCCTGCACCACTCTGACATACTTCTCTGCTACTCCTGACTTCCTCATACAGTACCACAGCTCTTCTCTTGGCACCCTGTCATACGCTTTCTCCAAGTCTACAAACACACAGTGCAACTCCCTCTGACCATCCCTATACTTCTCCATCAAAATTCTCAGAGCAAAAATCACATCTGTTGTGCTCTTTCTGGGCATGAAGCCATACTGCTGCTCACAAATTTCCACTACCTTCCTTAACCTAGCTTCCACTACTCTTTCCCATACCTTCATTGTATGGCTCATCAACTTTATCCCCCTATAGTTACTGCAACTCTGCACGTCACCCTTATTCTTAAAGATCGGCACTAACACACTTCTTCTCCATTCCTCAGGCATTCTCTCACTCTCTAAAACCCTGTTGAACAAACTAGCTAAAAATTCCACTGCTGCCTCTCCCAAACACTTCCAGACCTCCACCGGGATGTCATCAGGACCAACTGCCTTCCCACTTTTCATCCTCTTCAAAGCCTTCCTGACTTCATCCTTTCTAATCTTATCTACTTTCTGTTCCACAGAGTTCACCCCTTCTACTCTTTTTTCCCTCTCATTTTCCTCATTCATCAGCTCCTCAAAGTATTCCTTCCATCTCCTCTGTACACTCTCCTCACTTGTGAGCACCCTTCCATCTCTATCCTTAATAACTCTAACTTGCTGCACATCCTTCCCATCTCGATCCCTCTGCCTAGCTAACCTGTACAAGTCCTTCTCTCCTTCTCTAGTGTCTAACCTAGTGTACAACTCGTCATATGCCTTCTGCTTGGCCTTAGACACCTCCCTCTTCACTCTGCGCTGTAACTCCTTGTATTCCTGTCTGTTCTCTTCAGTCCTGTCCAGGTCCCACTTCTTCTTGGCTAACCTCTTCCTCTGGATACTATCCTGAACTTCCTCATTCCACCACCAAGTCTCCTTATCTTCTTTCCTCCTTCCAGATGACACACCCAGCACCTTTCTCCCTGTCTCCCTGATCACTTCGGCTGTAGTTTCCCAGTCATCTGGCAGCAATACCTGACCACCCAGAGCCTGCCTCAACTTCTGTCTAAATTCCTCACAACATTCCTACTTTTTCAGCTTCCACCACTTGGTTTTCTTCTCTATCTCTGACCTCTTCTTCTTACAGACCATCAGAGTCATCCTACACACCACCATCCTATGCTGTCTGGCTACACTCTCTCCCACTACCACTTTACAGTCACTAATCTCTTTCAGATTGCCTCTTCTACATAGGATGTAGTCTACCTGTGTGCTCCTACCTCCACTCTTGTAAGTCACTCTATGCTCCTCCCTCTTCTGAAAATAAGTGTTAACCACACCTATGTCCATCCTCTTAGCAAAACCATCAGTTATTTTAACCATCCTTAATAATTCTGTCATTCAATTCAATTCAGTTCAATATTGTAAGAACGTTAGAGGAATATGAAAATTTAGAATATAAATGATAAACTTTTAAAGGCAAATTTATCTCTAATGAACAAGTCTTTGTTTATCTATCTCTATATCTCTATAATCATGGAAATACCATCCCATCTGTAACCTTCTCTGTCTTATGACATGACTCAAAAGTCAACATTTAAACAAAAGTCTCATTATTTCCCATCTCCTCACGCTGAACTCTGTCTGTTCTAGTTACATTTCCCACTCATATATAAGCTTGAAGCATGACTGGGAAAGTTTACCACATATTTGTCATTGTGAGTACTTGATCAGATGCAGTTTGTGTAAAAAAGCACCTTTTACGGGCTTCCTTTTACTCAACCACACTGAAACACATTCAAGACAAAATACAGGAACTTAATAAAGAAACAATGCATGATTGTAATAGAGAAGAGAGGAAAGATAACTGAGAACTAGCATGTCCTCTAGAATAACAGAAAACATTCATCATCATGACTCAGTCGTTTTTACAACACCAGCAGGTCTTATGTGAGGATGTCCGTAGAAACCCTTACGTCAGTATGGTTTTGAGATGCTGAGCAATAAGTCACAGTCGAGTGTGTAGAATGTGGGTGAGGGATCTGCTTTAAGGTCTGCTGTGAATTCGAGGTATTACTAGGATAGTGTCACAACGATAAGTGTGAGGTAATCTTTCATTTCTGCAAGGGTTTGGCATGGGCTGTAGGAAATGAGATCATATAAAAACAGAAAATAAAATGAATAAAGAACAAAAAATTATGATACATTAAAATATAAAAAGAAAAAGAAATCAGAAAAAAGTACTCAGAAATTATATAATTTAATGTGTTTTATTCAATAAATAAATAAATGGACATTTGTTGGGAAGATTTCACACAGAAAGAAGTAATCATGGTGAAGGTTTTTTACAGACAACATTTTTATTAAAAGATACTCAAATAGAAAAGCTATTAAACCATAGCAAAGAGCCTTTATCCCTTACCAGCTCAGTTATGTAAATGAGATAAAGGTAAGCCGCTCTAGATTAGGACGTCTGCCAAATGCTGTTAATGTAAGTGTCATAAATGTCAGAGGAACGATGAAGAACATATGAGGATAAGGCTTTTAAACTAATCTACAGTACACAAAGTAGCAACATAATGCATGATGACCAAACTTTGGTCGATGAGAGCCCTCTGTCCTCCACAATGTAGCATTGATTCAATCCCCCAGCTAATTAACAGTTATTCCTGATACAAAGTGGGTGTGACAGTACAAGTCAATACACGAGGGCCGGAGGGCTCTCCCTTAGCAGGGATAAGAATCTGTTAGAAAACCTTTACTGTTATGTAATGAAAGAGTTTCAGACAGACAGACGCAGGTCCTTTCAGATCAGAGTGAGAACACACACTGAGGTCAGTCTTGTATCTTGATGTAATTCATAGCAATTTGGTCATATAACTACACACAGCAGACACCGTTTGTCAAAGCAAAGTGGTGTGTTTACACACACTATAAACACAAAACTGTAAATCTGAGACTCTGTGTAATACTAAAAATAGTCTTTCCGTTAAACCAGACATAACTACTCCAATAGTTAGTACAATCTGCTTGAACAGAAGGATGATTAATTTTCTCTAACAGCAGCTCACAGCTGTTCTATATCCGAGGCGATTCACAGGCTTTTATTCACCTGAAGACTTATTTTAATGTTTGAATATATTATTGTTGCTATAGAAACAAGGACTGTCTGGGACTTGACGTATGGAGTATGGTCTATAGCAGAAACACAATTTAAAAAATAATATAGAAAAAAATGCCTTTTTTTTTACCACAATAACAGTCAAGTGGGTTTTTTTTTTGCTGGTTTTATTTATTTATTTTTTTACATTGAAAGTTTTCCGCCAAAAAGGGAAAGTCTTCAGGATAGGAGGTCTTTGTGCTTGTAACTTGTGGGGTTTGTTTAGAACCTCCATTTGAGACATAACGAGTATTTTTATAGCTGCTATAATGTAAGCAATAGATTATGGCTAGATTAAAAAAGTTTGACGGAAGTATGAAGGAATGAAATAGTCACCTTTCAGAAGGTGAGAAAAACATAAAGTGCTCAAATCGGAAAGAGATTAACATGCAAATTCGAACAAATAACATGGTGCTTATCTAAAGTTTATTGCTCGATATCATATTTCACAGCATTACATCGTGATAACTGAAACTGAAACGCTTTTAAGTAAGTAAGGATTTAGAGTGGGCATCACAGAAACTATGATCTCACATCACATGACAGTGTTGTTATTGAGGATAACATTTATTTCATCTTTTTTGGTAATATGCGACAAAATTTACAGTGGGGCAAAAAAGTATTTAGTCAGCCACCAATTGTGCAAGTTCTCCCACTTAAAAAGATGAGAGAGGCCTGTAATTTTCATCATAGGTACACTTCAACTATGAGAGACCTTAAAATGCTTCTTACGAAGCCACTCCTTCGTTGCCCGGGCGGTGTGTTTGGGATCATTGTCATGCTGAAAGACCCAGCCACGTTTCATCTTCAATGCCCTTGCTGATGGAAGGAGGTTTTTACTCAAAATCTCACGATACATGGCCCCATTCATTCTTTCCTTTACACGGATCAGTCGTCCTGGTCCCTTTGCAGAAAAACAGCCCCAAAGCATGATGTTTCCACCCCCATGCTTCACAGTAGGTATGGTGTTCTTTGGATGCAACTCAGCATTCTTTCTCCTCCAAACATGACAAGTTGAGTTTTTACCAAAAAGTTCTATTTTGGTTTCATCTGACCATATGACATTCTCCCAATCCTCTTCTGGATCATCCAAATGCTCTCTAGCAAACTTCAGACGCGCCCGGACATGTACTGGCTTAAGCAGGGGGACACGTCTGGCACTGCAGGATTTGTGTCCCTGGCGGCGTAGTGTGTTACTGATGGTAGCCTTTGTTACTTTGGTCCCAGCTCTCTGCAGGTCATTCACTAGGTTCTGGGATTTTTGCTCACCGTTCTTGTGATCATTTTGACCCCACAGGGTGAGATCTTGCGTGGAGCCTCAGATCGAGGGAGATTATCAGTGGTCTTGTATGTCTTCCATTTTCTAATAATTGCTCCCACAGTTGATTTCTTCACACCAAGCTGCTTACCTATTGCAGATTCAGTCTTCCCAGCCTGGTGCAGGTCTACAATTTTGTTTCTGGTGTCCTTTGACAGCTCTTTGGTCTTGGCCATAGTGGAGTTTGGAGTCTGACTGTTTGAGGTTGTGGACAGGTGTCTTTTATACTGATAACGAGTTCAAACAGGTGCCATTAATACAGGTAACGAGTGGAGGACAGAGGAGCCTCTTAAAGAAGAAGTTACAGGTCTGTGAGAGCCAGAAATCTTGCTTTTTTGTAGGTGACCAAATACTTATTTTCCACCATAATTTGCAAATAAATTATTTAAAAATCAGACAATGTGATTTTCTGGATTTTTTTTTCTCATTCTGTCTCTCATAGTTGAAGTGTACCTATGATGAAAATTACAGGCCTCTCTTATCTTTTTAAGTGGGAGAACTTGCACAATTGGTGGCTGACTAAATACTTTTTTGCCCCACTGTTTACTGTATAATATAAATCATAAAGCGTGATCTGATAAGCGCAACACTTGTTTTTGTTTTGTAGTGCACATGTTCAGCATTAAATGTCTTTGTCATGTTCCACTTCACAGTGGTGGTTAATATGAAGCTCTTATGAAAGTAACACTTTACGAATTTATGTTTTTTCTTAAGTATTTCTATTTTTCCCCATGTAAAACACCAGATTTCTAGACTGAGACAGTGAAATGACTGGACAGCATGTACTGAAGAGTAAAGGACAACAAAGTAAAACTTTCAGAAACACTTTCGCATTTAAAAGCTAGGAATGTTTTTGAATTAATTCATCAATGGGTCTTTTATTAAAAACCACCATGAATCACCAAGTGGTCTTCATTGGTAATAATAATGTAGACTGTAAGAGACAACAGTTAGAAAGGATTCCCTTTTTAACTTCACATAGAAAACAATATCATGAAACCAACTATCTAATTTATTCATTAACTAATTAAATAAATTGTGTTCATCAAAATGATTTCTAATGCTTGTGCAGTAGTGATGCGATAATGATAAGATAAAATAAGATAAGATAAGATGAGATAAGATAAGATAAGATAAGATCGTCATATTTTGTATTTCTACATATTAGTTTTCTGCAACTTCAACGTTTTATTCATATAAAGTGCTTTTAACAGTACACACTGTTCACAGAAAACCGGATGTAGATTTAAATTAAGCCCAAGATGAGATCCTTAATTATACCACACGCTTAAAAATAAAAGTACCAGGAAGAGTCCAACAGGGGTTTTCACAGTGATGTAAGAGAAAAAACAGTTTTTGGTTCCCAAAAGAACCTTTCAGCAAATGGTTCTTGAAGAAATCCCTTTTTTCTTAGGTGTCATAACACTTTTTTGGTGTGTATGGTTCTATAAAAAAGTTTTAACATCAGTTGGGCATTTTCATTCGGTTCTTTATAGCTTCTTTAAGTCTATAAAACTGTTCTTTATGAGAAATGCACTAAAAAGGGAGGGGGGGGGCTTTTTTACAAACCATTTGCTGAAATGCTCTTTTGGGGAAACAACGATGTTTTTTCTATGGAATTACTGCTGTTGAGTGAAAGAATATTTTTATAATATAAAGAACCCCTTTCTCTATGAAGAACCTTCTGCGCAATGGAAACATTAACAGTTCTTTATTGAACCATACACCCTGACAAAACCACTTAAGAGCCTTTATTTTTAAAAGTAGCCTTCTAAAGTAACATGTTCATGCCTGTGCATATATTCTGCTATATTTAGCGAGGGTGAGTAAGAGTGTAGATAGAGTCCGAGGTTATTTTCAAGGAATGTAATATCCTTAATGGGTTCTGCTTGCTGAGCAAAATCCCAGAGTACTACTTTATTTCATATCGATCACATGTGATGAGCATTGATATATATCTGCCAATTATAAATAATTGATGCTTTGGGTCGTATTATTCATTCTTCATATCTTCATCACTGGTAATAATGATATAGACTGTAAGAGACAACAATGAAAAAGAATCCACTTTTTAAATTCACATAGAAAACAATGAGTCTAACTAACCACAGGCTTTCCCATTATAAGGTAAGGTAAAGTAAGGTAAGGTAAGGTAAGGTAAGGTAAGGTAAGATAAGATAAGATAAGATAAGATAAGATAAGATAAGATAAGATAAGATAAGATAAGAAAAGAAAGATTTGATATTTGACAATACCACAAAATTTGCTAGAGTACATTTTGCTTTAACGATCTAGGGTAGGCCTCCTGTTAATGCACAAATCAGACAGAAGGACTGTTTTAATCATTTAATCCGTATAAAGTATGATATAAAATGAGTCAAGACTCAGTGGCTTTCAGTGTGAGACATTGGTTTTTCCCTCTGTTGGAACACCCTTGCACAAAATTTTAGTGGATGAAGATAACGAATTGTAATTTTAGTTGTCAGAGTACTGAAATGAGTTTATCAACGTTTTCTTTGAAGATAGAATCATTTGCATAAAAATATTTTTTATCTTTTTTGGAACTTTTCGATGAATATATTCGGGGAAGGTTAGGGGAAAACAGAAATACTTATAAAATCTACAAATTCTAAAAACCCTGAGTGTCTACTTTCATATGAGCTTCATATTAACCACCACTGTGAAGTGAGACATGAACAGACACAACCAGCCGTTTAATTATTTCCACATTTGTTTAAACATATGACTTATTAATATACACAATCTAGCCATGGGGGTCACAGTCCAGTGACTTCTGTGCCGGTCCCAAGCCCGTATAAATAGAGAGGGTTGTGTCAGGAAGGGCATCCAGCGTAAAACATTGCCAAATTTAACCATGCAAATCGTCAGTACAAATTTCATACCGTATCAGTCGCGGCCCGGGTTAATAATGACCGCCATCGGTGCTGTTGACCTACAGGGTGCCGGTGGAAATTGGGCTACTGTTGGTCGAAGAAGTAGAGGAGAAAGGAGAGTGTGCAGACAGAGAGAGAATAGGAAAGGTAAGAGTGTAGGACTGAGAATAGGAACTCTGAATGTTGGTACTATGACAGGGAAAGGTAGAGAGCTGGCTGATATGATGGAGAGAAGGAAGGTGGATATTCTGTGTGTACAGGAGACCAGGTGGAAGAGTAGCAAGGCTCATAGTATAGGAGCAGGATTCAAGCTGTTTCATTATGGTGTGGATAGTAAGAGAAATGGGGTAGGTGTGGTCCTGAAGGAGGAGTTTGTGAGGAATGTTCTGGAGGTGAAGAGAGTGTCAGACAGGGTGATGAGTCTGAAGTTAGAGATTGAAGGGGTGATGTTGAATGTTGTTAGTGGTTATGGAAAAAGGAAGAATGTTGTGAGGAATTTAGACAGAGGAAGAGGCTAGCCAAGAAGAAGTGGGACATGGACAGGACTGAAGAGAATAGACAGGAATACAAGGAGTTACAGCACAGAGTGAAGAGGGAGGTGTCTAAGGCCAAGCAGAAGGCATATGACGAGTAGTACACTACTAGTACACTAGGTTAGACACTAGAGAAGGACAGAAGAACTTGTACAGGTTAGCTAGGCAGAGGGATCGAGATGGGAAGGATGTGCAGCAATTTAGAGATATTAAGGATAGAGATGGAAGGGTGCTCACAAGTGAGGAGAGTGTACAGAGGAGATGAAAGGAGTACTTTGAGGAGCTGATGAATGAGGAAAATGAGAGGGAAAAAAGAGTAGAAGGTGTGAACTCTGTAGAACAGAAAGTAGATAAGATTAGAAAGGATGAAGTCAGGAAGGCTTTGAAGAGGATGAAAAGTGGGAAGGCAGTTGGTCCTGATGACATCCCGGTGGAGGTCTGGAAGTGTCTAGGAGAGGCAGCAGTGGAATTTTTAACTAGTTTATTTAACAGGGTTTTAGAGAGTGAGAGGATGCCTGAGGAATGGAGAAGAAGTGTGTTAGTGCCGATCTTTAAGAATAAGGGTGACGTGCAGAGTTGCAGTAACTATAGGGGGATAAAGTTGATGAGCCATACAATGAAGCTATGGGAAAGAGTAGTGAAAGCTAGGTTAAGGAAGGTAGTGGAAATTTGTGAGCAGCAGTATGGCTTCATGCTGAGAAAGAGCACAACAGATGCTATTTTTGCTCTGAGGATTTTGATGGAGAAGTATAGGGATGGTCAGAGGGAGTTGCACTGTGTGTTTGTAGACTTGGAGAAAGCGTATGACAGGGTGCCAAGAGAAGAGCTGTGGTACTGTATGAGGAAGTCAGGAAGTCAGGAGTAGCAGAGAAGTATGTCAGAGTGGTGCAGGACATGTATGAGAGGAGCAGGACAGTGGTGAGGTGTGCTGTAGGTCAGACAGAGGAGTTCAAAGTGGAGGTGGGACTGCATCAGGGATCGGCTCTGAGCCCCTTCCTGTTTAAAAAAAAAAAAAAAAAAAAAAAAAAAAACAACTCAGTGTTTAGGCTAATGGTATCCCAAGTTTGTGACCAGTGTTAATGTATTCAGTGAATGAGAACAAAAGCACTTTTGTACGTCGCTCTGGATAAGAGCGTCTGCCAAATGCCAGAAATGTAAATGTAATGCTATGGCGATGGACCAGTTGTCAGAGAAGGTCAGACAGGAGTCTCCTTGGGCAATGATGTTTGCAGATGACATTGTGATCTGTAGTGAGAGCAGGGAGCAGGTGGAGGAAAACCTGGAGAGGTGGAGGTTTGTGCTTGAGAGAAGAGGAATGAAAGTCAGTCGTAGTAAGACTGAGTACATGTGTGTGAATGAGAGGAAGGGAAGTGGAACAGTAAGGTTACAGGGTGAAGAGGTGAAGAAGGTTCAGGAGTTTTATCGATCTTTCAATCCATTTCTTAGCAGACATTCCTCAACATTAAACGCACTTCTAATTTAAAATGAAAAAAGTATGAAATGTTTTTTTTTGTAAATAACAAATTGTAATCATTGGCAAATAACTGATGTATTAAAGATATAAAACACTTTATGTTGAGCTGGAAAAGAATCTATTTCTGGTGGTCACAATAAGTCTGCTTTGTGTCAGACCATATGTCTGTTTTTATAAGTGTGCGTTTGGCAGGTTTTCAATTCATAACTAGCCCTAAAACAAAACTAGCTTTTCATTTCAATATTCTAATTCCAACAATATCATGACTTGCAAAACCCAATCCATAAACACCAAATACTTATTTCATCAATGCTCTAAAATGTTCTTGTATTATTACAGCTAAATTATTGTCCTAAATATTAAGTAGGATATGACAATGAGCTGAATTCTGACACAAATACTTTTATGCAGTGTCATTGTGATCGAATTCCAGTGACGCCAAAGCTATTAATATCAGTGATAGAGCAGCTAAATTTAGACTGCTCACCTAATCTTTCTCTCTGTCAGTCAGAGTGACACTACCTAACTATGTACATGTGTAAAATCATCTGTTTACTTTTACCTTCCCTGGTCAATATAGGTGGGACTGGCCAGGAAAAAAGGTCAGGTTTTGCATGACTATAGCAACAAAGGTGGGGATGTCCTTCATTTAATAGCTGAATGTTGTACGTTTTGTGCACACTTGGATTACGCTCCTGCCAGAGGGTTCGGTTAATACTCAAAAACAAACCTGGAGACAGTTCACTCCTAGCCTGCAACCTGGAATGTATCTCTGCACTGACGGCAAAATTTATGTTCACTTTCGCAAGGTAAGTTTAATATGTTTAAATGTGTGTGTTTATGCGGGTTGTGAAAGCCAGTGTATCATCATACAGCCTACATTCCAACAGCACCATTCATTGTCTACCGCTTATCCGAACTATTCTCGGGTCACGGGGAGCCTGTGCCTATCTCAGGCGTCATTGGGCATCAAGGCAGGATACACCCTGGACGGAGTGCCAACCCATCGCAGGGCACACACACACTCTCATTCACTCACACATTACGGACAATTTAGAGATGCCAATCAACCTACCACGCATGTCTTTGGACCGGGGGAGGAAACTGGAGTACCCAGAGGAAACCCCCAAGGCACAGGGAGAACATGCAAACTCCACACACACACAAGGCGGAGGTGGGAATCGAACCCCAACCCTGGAGGTGTGAGGCAAACGTGCTAACCACTAAGCCACTGTGCCCCCTCCAACAGCACCATCTTTCCTAAAAAATTAAAATAAAATAAAAAAAATAATAAAAAATTGATTTATTCATCTGAGCTGATTCTGTTTGATCCTGATATTCATTACAGAGGTAATAGTTTATTTATACATGACTGATCATTTCTTCCTAGATGATCTTTGTAGAACCACAGAAACCTGTTAATGTTCCTGCTTTCCAGATTCATTATTTGTTAAATAAATCATGTTTCAAAACTGTAAATGTTGATGTGATTTTTTTTTTTTTTACATGTGATACATATTTCCCTTTCTATTTTATTTACTATTATTATTTAAAAACTGTCCCTATGATGTGACTTTTTGTACATTTCCAGGGTATTTTCATGTTTACTTTGCTATATGAGGTTTTTTCCAGGATATGATTTATATACTAGAATGTATTACATTTCTCTGAAGCTGAATTACTTTTTCTTTGGCAGAACAAATGTAATATTATAATCATGGCTGTAAGCATGTGTGAGGACAGCTCAGTAGTTTGAGAAAGTTTTCGAGTGGGTTTCGGGTTGCATTTATACAGGTTTCTACAGTAACTACTAGGTGTTTGGAAAAAGAAAAATTTCCATGCACTTGTTCTTAATGAAATACTGAGTTACTATAACACAAGTAGCTAACAACCTAGACGTTTTTTCACTCTCAGTTCTGGTTCATATAAATAGACTGTCACGTACTGAGCAGTGGAGATTCAGTGATTCATTATTGAACAGAAAGTCAGGAGTTCAAGCCCCAATACGGTCAGTTTGGTGCCCTTCAGCACAGCCCTTGTGCCAAACTGCTCTATAGAGCACTGTATTAGATCTGATCCCAGCTATACCTCAGCTAAACCCCTAAGGCTCTGTCCAGGGAAATATTTTGTTCCATTGTAATGTTTATTTGACAAATAAAGGCTTTCTATTCTAACATAATAAACGTCAGCTCTATAATATACACGAATCCATGTTTATGTAAAATAGATAATAAAAAAAAGATGAATTGATATAGATAGATGATTGATATAGGTAAGATCACTGCAATTGTGCAAAAAATGTAATGCAAGGTCAAGCATGTGTGTGTGTGTGTGTGTGTGAGAGAGAGAGAGAGAGAGAGAGAGAGAGAGACGCATTGGCATGAGCGGTAAATATTATTTTATTTTACTTACCCGACGTTTCCGACTGATTGAAGTTTTGTGCGTGCGTGCGTGTGTGTGTGTGTGCGTGCGTGCGTGTGTGTGTGTGTGTGTGTGTGTGTGTGTGTGTGTTTTGTTGTTTTCCTGGAAAAGTCATGACGCATGCAGACCGTATTATAAAGAGGCAGGAGATCCTCTGCCTTGACATCAGCTTCGAGGAGAGACACACACACACTGCTACTATGCAAACCCACGAGGTGAGTGACGTCACACTCTCAGGAGCTTCACGGAGCGCTCGTTTGTTTAGGGTACTTTTATTCTGTTCTGTTTTTTATTATTATTATTATTTAAGTCATTTTATCTGCGTTAACACACGCAGTTCCTGTCAGAGAGAGAACTAGAGCCGTGCTGTGACGGTTTTGTGTTAGTTGGGGTTGTTTTCGGTATAGAGACGAAGAAACACGTTTGAAACTGTCATGTAAAGAGACAGAAAAGAGGAAGGAGAGAGAGAGAGAGAGAGAGAGAGAGAGAGAGAGAGAGAGAGAGAGAGAGAGAGAGGATTTAAGTCTTTACACACTATAAGGTGAGGTATGTTACTCTCCTTTTCCACCTTTACCTGAAAAGGGTATTGTTATGGCTCCTGGGTGTTGAAGCAGTTAATCCATTTGGAACTTAGTGCTCTAATGCATGAGTTTCCTCAGATGACCTGCAGGATAATGGTGTGTGTGTGTGTGTGTGTGTGTGTGTGTGTGTGTGTGTGTGTGTGTGTGAGACAGGAATGTCTGAGAGTTGTGGAGTCCTGTGGCTGAAGGAAAAACCTTCACAAAACCACCGTGATTAGTTTTAGTTACTGAGGCTGAAATTTGTGTTAAGTTTATTACAGTAATCACGATGACCGTGAAAGATCATGATATTAATTTGTGTGTGTGTGTGTGTGTGTGTGTTTGTTTCTGCAGCTTATTCTCACAGTGTTGGTGCTATACAGCAGCACAGTATCATTAATACTCACTCAAAATGAGACCACGTATCTGCGAGAGCTTCCCACTGGCCAGAAGCTCTTGTGTAACCGATGCCCTCCAGGTTACCGTCTGCAGAAGCACTGCACTGAGACACATCAAACCCTCTGCCGGCCCTGCGACGAAGGATTATTCACCGAAGTCTGGAACTACATCTACGAGTGTCTACCATGCAGATGGTGTCGGTCAAATCAGGTCGAGGTACAGACATGCACGAGTTCCACTAACCGTGTGTGTGGGTGCAAGGAAGGCTTTTATCTCGACTCAGATATCTGCCGGCCGCATTCGGTGTGTCCAAGCGGATACAGAGTGAAAGAAAAAGGTAATTCTGTTAAATAACTAATGAGAATGAGAGAATCTTTTCTCCTCTGTTTTCTGAGATTTACCAGTGGTGAATTATCCCTCAGAGTACCTGATGATCGTGTTATTCTTGCTGCTGAACTTGATAAGCTTTTACACTCATTAAAACAAGGCAAATCTTTATCTTTCTTTCTCACATATGTGATCTCTTCACACATCCATCTTTGTGTGCCTTTGATCTGTTTCTGTTACAAGAGATGCAACTATAAAACTTTATTTTGAGTGTGTAAAAGTTACTGCAAGCATGTAACGCAGACTGTAGAGAGAAAATAATAATGAATCTGATCTTTAAAAGTTTTTAAGATTTTTTTTTTTATTATACAACAGGAACTCCATTCAAAGACACGGTGTGTGAGCCTTGTAGGACGAAACGCTCTGCAGACGGACACTTGGCATGTGGTCAGCACACAGAGTGCAAATCGGACGAGAGGCTTCTGCTACGTGGCACCAAATATTTGGATAACGTGTGTGTTAACTGCAGCAGTATCGTACGCCATGGTATGCTTTATTAGAAATTACTCGGTTTCAGTTTAACAAGGGGGAGAAGCAAGTCATACTATTAGGACGGTTTGGGAGCTCCTAGACTGGGAAATAACATGGTAACCATTGGCAACACATTTTTGGCTAACAGTAGTAAGCATATGTCCAAGGATTTTAGATGCATCAGGCTATGGCTATGAGCTATTTATGTAGAGGAGTGAGAAGAAAATAGAACAAGTGCATAAATATAAACCTGTGATTTGTCTGCCAAAAATGAATCAGCAACTTCCAACCAATCAGATTTAAGAATTTAATAGCGCTACGGTATAACAAGTAATTCAAGCTCATGCAAACCTTTTAAATAAATGATTGGTTGAATAGCTGGCACTAAACCATTTCCACTATCCTTGCGCTATGCTTTGGCATCCTAATGAATTATACAATAGAAGGTGCTTTGTTTTTAGCTCTGAAATGGGTCTGATGTTAAATTATTCATTCCTGCACACTCACAGTGACTGCGCTCCCTTTAATAATGAATGACACAAGGTAACTGGATGCAAAGACCATTTTTAGCTGATGTTTTTGTCCTGTTTCTTTTGCCAGGTTGGGTAAAATTCATCATCCAGCCCTTTATAGAAATATTCAAGAATCACAACACACCGAAGTTACAGCGTTTCATTGGGAGCTTAACAAATTCATTGGACGTTTGTTTGTCCGATCAGGACTGCTGTTTCCAGCGGCTGGAGGAGTGGTTTAGTAAAGCTACAGAGCAGCAGGTCAGCAACCTTCCCAAAATTATGCAGGAGGCCGGTATAAAGAGCCACAACCTGACCATCAAAATCAAGCAGAAACTTACGAAGATCCAAGATGAAGTCCGTATATGCAGGAACACTTTGCCTGATCACAAGTGATTCCTCTGTTCCTTCATGTTCACATCCTATTTCATTGCACTTGTATTTAGGGGTAAAATAGTCAAAACCTGATGAAGTGAACCTCACAAGTCTCCTGACTGCAATATTAATAAGCATGTGCATGAGATGTTCTGATTGGTCAATTTTACACTGATAGTGAAGTTAAACGTCTTTTAACAGAAAAAAAAATTCTAGTTTCTTTAAATTAGATGTAATAGTTTGATATTTATGTTTATTTTTTGTTTTTTTTTTAAATGTTGTTCGAAATGTCTGTACATTAACATTTCTAGCAGCCTGTAAGATGGTGGCTCACTTTTTTTCATTATTTTACGTTGTACAGATAAAACAAATGAGCAGCTAATATGTTATTATTGCTTTGGACTGTGTCAGTAATGTGTTTTTTTTTTTGACAGTACTTTTTAAAAAAAAATAATAACAATTTGCCAGACTACCTGCCTCATGCAACGTTATTACCTCTTCATGTTTTATTATTATTATTATTATTATTATTATTTTTTAAAAGAAGGGGCATTGGTGGCTCAGTGGTAGGTTTCTCGCCTATCATGCAGAAGGCCCAAATTCGATTCCCAGCCAATGCCTCAACCCCAGCCACTGGATGCAGTGCCGATCCCAAGCTTTCTGGAAGCAGTGTTATTGTTAGCAGCTGTTGACTGAAATTCAGTCTGGCTGGTCAGATCCATGATTTATGGCTAAAAATTAAACATGCAAAATCCCACAGCACAGAATAATAAATTGATTAAGAAAGGTATAAAAATAAGTTTATAAGGAAATTTAGTTTAGCTAGCTTTAGCTGGAAACAGATAAAATGACTGAACACAGCAGACAGAAAAGAGGGGAAAACAGGGTTAGGATGTTGTGCAGGTTCACACAGGCTACTACTAGAATTTGATTTGGCATTCCCAGTGTTTAGGTATGTAAAGGGAAGAAATGGTGCATGGTTAGCAGGTGGTTCGAGTGTGGGAATAGATAAGTGGGAGTGGGAGTTTCAGAAGCAGTTGGATGATACTGTAAGTATTTACAGTGTGGAAGAGGAGGAAGAGGGAGTTGTTCGTGTAGGAGCGTGTTGTGTGAGCAGCTTGTCTCCCAGAGTGAACAAAGTAGTCTTGTAGACCGGGTTCAATGATGTGGGGTTAAACAGAAGCTGTTACTAGAGGCAGGGTGGCTCCTGTGATGATCCTGTGTGTGTGTGTGTGTGTGTGTGTGTGTGTGTTTGTGTTGTTTGGTCAGTGTTCTTCTTACCTCACCTGTTGACAGTGAGAGTGCCTGGTCCTGTGTGCTCCTGTATTTAAAGCCAGTTCAGAGTCATGCTGTTAAAGAAAAGCTGATTAATCCTGATGTGATTTATTCCTTTTTCTACATCACAAGTTACAGTGAAAGCTGTTTTAATTCATTAAATATCAGTTTAATCTGTTTCTTAGATTAGATTAGAGTTCTATTATCTGCGCGGGTTTGATGCTTGAAGGGGATTATTTCAGAAAGCCATAAATGGATTCTGTTTTAATAAATAAAGTTTTCACTTTCAGCTCTAAGGATTATTGTCTTTCATTTTATATGCGTTCTTCTTCCTCAACACAGTTCCCTATTTATATGCAGTCTGATTATAAGTCATGTCATATTTAGAAGTCTTTTGTTTCCCCACCCTGTATCTTTACACACACAGACGCACACACAGACACTGAGGGGAAGTTACATTTAAAAATGTAATGAAACTTGGCTCAGCCCAAACTACCTTTTTGTTTTTTTATTCAGACACATATTTATACACTTTAACATGGAAAGTGCTTTATATGTCACTTAAACATCCTGGGGAAAAAATATCTACCTTGCAAAATGTCACTGGACTATAAGTGGAAAGGACTCACAGAGCAGTCGCCATAAGATCAAAATAGTAAGAGAATTAAAATAACAATGCTAATTTTGTTTTTTGGGTTTTTTATGTAAATGTAAACGAAACCAAGATAAATGTCAGACTTTGACATTGACTTTGAAAAGAAAAGCCCCTTAGAATAACCTGGTTGGATAAATAAGCTCACCCCATAAAAATTTGTTCGAGGTTCTTTTTGCTTGTGAGTAAAAGTCTTCCAGTTAAGCTAATCTTGATTCCACAGTTTTATTTCACTCTCCTGTGTACTAACTGAGGCCTGCAGATGTTGTGCTAAAATAGATTAATATTCTAGTAAAATAGCATAGTATTTACCCTTCAACAATCCTCTCTATCTTGTCTAGAGCTTTAGTCCCAGCTGAGGAGAATCAGCTCCATAACATGATGCCACCACCACCGTGTTTCATTATAGTTATGGTGTTGTTTGGATGGTTTGTTTTTGCACCAAACATATCTTAGAATTATGGCAAGAAAGTTCTACCTTGCTCTCCTCAGACCACAGCACATGGTTCCTACATGGTTTGGAGTGATTTAGATGGCTTGGATGTTAGTAAAGGCTAATGTCTAGCCATCCTACCCCATAGTCCAGACATGTGAATAATACAAGAGCTTGTTGTCAGATACAGGATGTGACCAGGACTCAGATATTTCTGCAGCTTCCTTAATGTTGTAGCTGTAGGACTTTCTGCATCGTCCCTGGTCAGATTTTGGCTTGATAATGGCCTTCACAGTGTTTCATGGTACACCTAATGTTTTTGGGAAAACTTTTATATCCCTCTTCAGATTGATTTTGAATTTTGAAACTAGATTTTATTTTGAGAGTAGAGATCATCATTGGACAGTGAAAAGGACAGAGGATTTGAGCTACGGAATTCATTTCAAATAAGTGCATCAGCATAATCTACTACATGCTAGATGTAAAGCTAGAGCAAGCTTCCTAATTAGATTAGAAACTATCCTATGCTACACGTGAACACCTTCGTTAAATGTATATACTCTGTTTATATTAAGACCAAGACACTCTGGATGAATTGTACCAAGCGCTTGCTTTGCTGTATGTCCTGTGGGTCCTCTGCTTAGGTCTACTTTTCATTCTACTGTTCTGTATGGACAGGAACAATGTCTTTGTCACATGTGGAAGAAGAAGAAGAAGAAGAAGAAGAAGAAGAAGAAGAAGAAGAAGAAGAAGAAGATATAGCATGGCTCTTGTGTCTTTATATATGCATGTCATTTTAAGGTTTGTCATATTTGACTTATGAAATATATTTTAAATATCAATCTAACTTTAGTTATCCATTGAACTCTTCACTCTATGGTATTTAACCCAAATGCATAAAATCATTAATGAAAAATAAGAAAAAATGTGGAAACATTATGAGGTGGCAGATGAGTCAGAGATTCGTCCTGACATTTGGCACACAAATCAGTTACACTCTTTCTATGCATGAGACATACTGAAACTATACTCATTCATCTTTGAGCAAATTGGAAACCATTCGCTGATCTCATTCACTACAGAAGCCCATTCTCACTGGTACATTAGGAGATTTAGATGAGGTCATGACAATAATGTGGCATTCAAAAAATAAGAATGACAAAAGAAAGGAGACACAATGACTTGCTGCAACATTTCATTTGTTTTTCAGTCATGGAAATAGGAAGTAATATGCTGAGCTATTTGAGAGACATTCAGCTGCTGATTGGGTCATGAATTGTTTCCTACAAGGGAAATGCACATGATTCTGCGTAAAGCAAAAACAAATTTCATGGAGGTGAAAAGTCATCCATGCATCCATCCATGCATCCATTCATCCATACATCCATTTTCTGTAGCTATTATCCTACACGGAACAAGATGGGGGACACCATGGACAGAATCAGAATCAGAAGAATCACAATCAGAAAGCTTTATTGCTAAGTACGGTGGGTTTATATGTCCAAGGAATTTATCAGATGTACTGGGTCATAATAATAATAATAATAATAATAATAATACATTCAATTCATGGGTACCTTTCCAAGTAACAGCACAAAGCAGCAAAGTACCATAAAATTAAGCAAAACAATCAAATACATAAATTGAAGCTAGAATTAGAAAATACAATTAGTATAATGAATTAGATTACCATTAAGGTGAATATACAATTTTTAAGAGAGAGAGAGTCAATAATTCGAATGTCATGAGGAAGAGAGTCAGAGCGGCTGAAAGCTCTGGACATCATGGTAGTTAGACGGACAGTGGGTGTGATGAGTTAAATAGCAGAAGGGGACCTAAGAGAATGAAACGGTGTGTAAAATGAATAAGGTCAGAGAGATGAAGGAGCTAGTCTATGAAGCTAGAGTAGAATTTTATAATCTACCTGAAATTTAACAGGGAGCCAGTGGGGCTGCTGCAGGACAGGAGTGATGTGGTCTGTGGACAAAGTTCTAGTGGCTGTGTTCTGAACTAGGCAGAGTTTATGCAAAGTCTTGTGAGGAAAAACAAATAGGACAGAGTTACAGTAATCAAAACGGGAAGTGAGCAGGGTTTGAACAAGAATAGCATAAATATAAAGAAATTATAAGCTATGAAAAGTATGAATATAAACATTAATTTGTTTTTTTTTAAGTGGAGAAGAAAATAGAAACATTAAGAAGGTAAGAAGGTACAGGTGCAGTATAGCAGTCTATGTGTTAATGTACCGCATGAAGAAGCAGGGTCCAAGCAACTGGCACACATTCACACCCTACAGACAAATTAGAGATGGCAATCAACCTGGGGCAGGAAACTGGAATACACAGAAAAGATCCACACACACACACATGGCAAAGACAGGAATCGAACCCAGAAGTACGAGGCTAGAAAAACAGATGAAAATGAATATGTATGGAATGACAGTTTTTTTTCTTCATTATCCAGGGGTACTGACAGTTGAGGAATGAAATGGATATGAATCAGTGCCTACATTACCACGGTCTCTTTGCACTGGTGCATAATGTAGCTGAGCTGCAATCTATAAAATTTTACATATATGGTGTAAGTAAGGTATAAAACACAGCATGGCATGCTGTTATAGGAAAATAATCAACAAGGTGGTATGATGGAGAATTGAAACAGATTTACTGATGGATTATTTTCCGCCCCAAAGTATTTAATTCCTCTTACACGACAGCACACTTTCTAACATGAACAATTAGAACGAGGGCATGACCTGTGATTTGAATTACAGAGGCATTACTGTCAAGGTCACTGTTATAGAAATGTGATTAACCTTCTGACCGAATCTTTCTGCAGTATCATGGTGTATAATGTAACATCTTGCTTGCATTATCATTCCCTGTATCACAAAACTTTGCGTGTTTTGATGTATAACACACAGTTTTGCAACACTGGTATGAAGTTCATGCAACATGTGGTTAAAAAAAAAAAAAAAAAATATATATATATATATATATATATATATATATATATATATATATATATATATATATATATATATATATATATATATATTACATAAAAATTAAATAGAAATTAAATAATACATTATAAATAATAAATAGAAATGTACCCATTAAAGGTAACTATTAATCTTTAAAAAATATTTTTAAAAAATGTAAAAGTGTTTCGGAAAAAATGTTTTGGTTTTGTTATAGGAAAATAATCACCGTTGGGATGGTAACAATAATTATTTTATCTATTTTCAGCTTTCACATTAAAGCACTGACAAAATCTGCTTTTCATCCTCTCAGAAATATTTTTGAAATCTCTATCTCTGTCAGATTGCATACACACACACACACCACAACCCTTTTCCTTTTCTTATTAATTAATTATTTATTTTAATAAATATATTTATTATTTAAAACTTTTTTTTTTTTCATTTTTTAAAAAATACTGACTACTTTCCACAGATTTTGGCTGCAGCAAAATCAAGCAATTTTGGATTTTTTTCTTTTCCCTTAGACACTTTGTTTTTTAAAACATCTCTGTTTACACTTAAGAATACATACTTTAATATAAACTATATCACAACATTTATTGCTCTTTGAATTTATTTCTTTTTGGCATAGCCTTTAAGATACTTTTAAAATGGACAATATTCAAAAGTGTAGTATACGCTAAATTATTTCTACACAAATAATACTCAGTAATAGGCTTTTATTATAAAGCCAGAGGAAAAATCAGGAAAAGAGCAAAAAGTATGTGTGTAGGTGTGCGCATATGATTAAGTGTGTAAAATCTTATGTTATATCACAGCGGTGCCATGATGCCGTCACTTCACAAGTGATGCAGTTCATACGTATGAAATCGGAATTCAGATGAACTGTGTAGTATCAATGAAGAGGAAGTAAATCACAAGTCTTTTAAACAGGTCTAATATGTATTTAATGCCCTGCAGCTCAGATTAACTAATTAAATCGTGGTTACTGAAGCGTAAACCAAAAACAATTGCTGAGCCTGCAGAGCCAGGAATATTTTCATCATCATTTTCATCAGTCATGGGAAAACCTTCTAGCTATTTGTAAACTCTATAAATAGATGCTTTTAGATCGTCATTTAGTCTTCAAACATGAACAAGATCTATTTTCCAACGAATCGTTATACATTTAATGAAGACTGAAAGCCTCGCTGCATATAGCATGTGATCTTCTTACAAACTTCCATTTTAGTCATTGCCGAAGGATCCGACATCTTAGAAACTCATGTAGCAAATATAGATCTTACATAGAGCGAGCAACATGTTAAGCACTAAAGAAAGGGATGAAATGAGGAAAGATAGGAAGATAGTAGGGCAGAAACATATCCAGGGCTTACATCATCTTCTAATTTTCCGGCGTTTCTTTTAAATGACTAAATTGCTTTTAAATAATAAAAGAATAATAATTTCACGCTCAATTGTTTGTAGTTTGTACCAGGTGGCTGAAAAATAGGTAATGTCTGGTATCCAATGCATCATCAAGTCACACTCATTGAACTCAAGTTTTGTGGCTTAGCAACACTAAGGATTTGTGATGGTGGGAAGGATATGGATGAAGGAGTATGAATGTTAGCCAGCCAATCATCAGTAATGAATGAGGAGACTCAGAAACAAAGGCCCATTGACCCACCTAGAGTTAGCGTTTGGTGTAAATTCTAGAGCTCACATACATCTGTGAGTTGGTCATTAGAGTTCCATCATCCACCTCAAGCTCTGCATATCAACTGGTTGAGCCTGGGTTAAGTCTCCACATGAAATCGGGAGACCTTTCATGAAATCTCCTTTGTGGTATCGCATACATTGAGTCACAACGACTGGAAAAGCTGACTAATTTGTGGGTTAAATCTTTCTACAATGTCAAAAACCCGTCATCCACCATCCAAGGACAAGCAGAGACTATTAAATTATTAGTCAACGTTCCAGGAATCTCGATCGATGCGGTTATTGATGAAGACTACAGCTGAAGGCTACTCTGAAGTATCTTCACAGATCAGGACCAACCAAGCAGATGCCACTGGAATGTAAGTGCAAAGCTTCTCTATGCACCTTCTTCAATGTAACAGTTTCTTGTCTTCTTGTCACTACATCTGTGCATAATTTTTTATATATTGTGTATATTGATTTCTTCAGTTAAACTTTGTGTGTGTGTGTGTGTGTGTGTGTGTGTGTGTGTGTGTGTGTGTGTGTGTGTATGTGATTCTTTCTTCTCACAGCTGAGTTCTAAAAGCAATCAGTTCAAAATAATAAATAAAAGACAACTATTACTTGTTTTTATTGCATTTTTAACAATGGACATTGTCACAAAATCAGCTTTACAGAAATATGTACATTCAGGATATGAATTATAAAGTTTAAAATTGAGCAAGCCAGTGGCAGATGTGGGGAGAAAAAACTTCCAAAGGCGATTTGAGGAAGGAACCGTGAGAGGAACCAGACGCAAAAGGAAACCTCATTTGTCATCTGGGTGACACTGTGGAGTGTTTTTAAAGCATCTTAAGAGGACAGGACTTAACAGTAACTCAGTCAGCATCAGCTCACATCTTTCTGAATCTCCATTATTTCACTGTAACAGCACAACTCTGAGTGTTTTATTCCTTACTTCTACCTTCCTCCTAGCAATGTTTCTAATCACCTTATTGCAGACTAAGCCTGAATCCTTATTTGATTTACTATGCCGATGGAAACAGATAGAATCATTAAACAGTTCAAAAGACTTATTATTAATAAGAGACTGAGAAGAAAATACAAATGTGTAGAAATAGAAATGAAAGGAAACAATAAATAAGCAACTTCTACTTCCTTAACACTGTTAAAGGAAAAGCTCAGTAGTGCTGCATTTCTTAGTTTTGCTATACAGAGCGCCTTAAAAAAGGAAGAAATGACACAAGTTAAAATATAATAAATTAAAAAAAATGAAAAAACACTAATGATGAAGAGCAAAAAATCCAAAATAAAATGTACTGGATCTCACAACTGAGGAAATAATCACAAAGCAATTCCAATTTTATTTTTTTATTTGAATTAATAGAATTTAATTAATTTAATTTACACTTAAAATGAAATGGAATTGAATTAAATTGAATTGAATTGAAGAGCCAAATGGAAGTTGGTTGGTGACTGGTTGGTGATTTTTTAAAAAGACATATTCAGCGTATTGCTACAGACAATAACACCGTTAACAGCATACCAGGCACATACTGAGTCACATTTTTGTATCTATGCTCATTTCATCCAGTCATACCAATATACAGTAATTAGTAATTACTCATCGTGAGACTCAGCTATTTCGATCTGCATCGTTGGCACGTTTGGTTTTCTGATCTCTCATACACACATTCTCATACATATGTGACAAAAGAGATTTCCATCCTGTCAGTCATTCAGCGACCCATAAGCTCATGCTGACTCATAGACACTTCTTCTTTGACTGCACTTCTCAGCAGGTTATATGTTAGCCGCAAAGGAAATATCGCTCCGGTAACGCCTAGGCCGTTTGGGGTTTTTGTAGCAATCGTTAGAGGAAATCCTGCAGACTTTCACTTCCTATTATTGCTAGAGATGGAGGAGATGTTACCGTTTAGCCTGAAGAACAATGTGAGCTATATTTGTGTGAGTGCGTGTATTTTAAAGTGCAAATTCCTCTAATGTGACAGGTTAGGAAGAAGGAAGTAAAAAGATGGAGGGAGAATGAGGAAGCTTTGTTAAACAGACCACAACTTGAAGTCTTACTAGCAGTCTAGTTACTCAGTGTGTTTAAATTTCCCTTTATATGATCATCTCTAACTGAGCTCATTGTCCTGTGCAGCTTTTAATAGCTTCCCAGATGGCACAGCATGTTGTGGAAAAATGTCATTAGCTGAATGATTGACTTCCCAAAACTTCCTCATAGATTTAGAGTGAAATACGTTTGTTGTGTGGGTGTGTTGTGCATGAGAGATGCATGATGACAGTAAATCAAGAAGTTGTGTAATTTATATAGAAAGCTTATAGATTATTTTAAATAAGATAGATAGATAGATAGATAGATAGATAGATAGATAGATAGATAGATAGATAGATAGATAGATAGATGGATAGATAGATAGATAGATCGATAGATAGATAGATAGAAAGGATAGACAGTAAGGGTATGGTAACTGGAATAATCAATCTCTACAACCGTAAACATCTCAGAACACACAACACGTCAAATCATGAGGTCGATGAAACATGACAACAGCATCAGCCAAGAACAGGCTACAGTGACACAGACTGGACAATCTGGATTGGCATAGATTGGAAATCTCGAATTTCAGCATGATTCAGCAGAAATGTAGTATGATTTGGCATGAATCCATGTGTTGGGGATGGTGTAATAGTGTGGAGAATGTTTTAGACACAGTAATACTGATAAGAGATCAGAAAACCTTTTTAAATTTATGCATATAGGTGGATTAAGATTAAGTTCATGTATATTGGTGGCACATAAACTGCAGTGTTTAACTAACAAACAGACAAATCATTCAATTCACTTCAATTTTATTCACATAGCATTTTTGTGAAACAGCTTTACATGAGTATGTAAATTCAGGATATAACATTCATTCATTCCATTGTCTACCGCTTATCCAATCTATTCTCGGGTCACAGGGAGCCTGTGCCTATCTCAGGCATCATTGGGCATGAAGGCCGGATTCACCCTGGACAGAGAGCCAACCCATTGCAGGGCACACAAACACACACACACACACACACACACACACACACACACTTTAGAGATGCCAATTAACCTACAATGCATGCCTTTGGACCAGGGGAGGGAAGCTTGAAAGACAGCAGACTCAAAGAGAAACCTCATCTGGGTGAAATCAGATAAAATACAAAGGCCCTTTATGGTCAGAAAGTGCAGCTGAGTAACCCAGAGAGTCGTTCTAATTATAACATGAATTCATGCCATTCACTGTGTGAGTAAATGCCACTTAGCTAGCAGTTAGTCCCTTGCACACTTAGTTGAGTAACTGTTTCTTTCACAAATGTTTCACATCTGACGCCCTTCAACAGTCTTTCAACAGCTTTTATAACTAAAGTAGAAAGTTTTGCTGTCCATGTTCAGTACTGAATGTCTTTCTCATGTTTCTAGCCTAGGGGCAATATTTTTTATAGAACTGTTCCAAAAAGACAAAAGTAGATCTCATGATAAATGTGTAGAAATTCTAACCAAGCAAAGATGGACGGAAAGGTTGGATTTTAAGCAATCTCATCAGACTTGAGTCTTGCACTATGTTACAGATTTTGCAAATATTGTCACATTGTTATTGTCACATTATTATCCCATGGTCATACTGGGAACTGTTTATTAGCATCAGTCACTTATAAAAGGTTCAAATCTAGCAAAAGGTTCAAAATCTAATCCATCATCGAAATGTAATTCAATTTAACTTGTATAGCACTCTTAACACTGGACATTAAGGATAGAAGATATAAATGTATCCCTAATGAGGAAGCCAGAGGTGATGGTGGTGAGAAAAAACTCCCTGAGGTGATATGCAATGGCATTTTTCTATCTTAAAATATCTCTGCGGTTTCACAATGCATGCCCACACAATAATAATATAGTTATATTTATCACCTACAATTCCATTTATTTCCTCTTCTATCAAACCTCAGCTAACCAAGGGAAAATCCCAGGGCTGTTTCATTGAGAAATATTACACAACTCCATTTCACATCTCATTTGTTTCAAATGTTGCTAAGAGACTGCGGACAGACAAGACTGTTGAGTGTTTGAGCTCCAAAGCTGAGGCTGGACCACTGAGAATGAACCAGACATAAGAGCAGCTGGAATTCACAAATAGCGTCAGTGGAAAGGAATGTAAACATTACAAATAGAAATCTTCAGCCCACACAATATTTCGAAATGTTGCCAAAGATCAATTTCATACATGTAGGTGTTTTGCAGCATGAACTGTAATGACTTAGTGCAGTTTCTCCCTACACCTCCTCACATAACTGCAACTGATTACAGAGCCTTGCAAAAGTATTCTACACTGTATACAGGAATTGAAAAGCAAACAACATGAGCATCGTACACAAAAATAAATTTGACAGTACAATTTGTATGAAGAAGAAGTTACAGTAAAAATGGCATCATCTTCCACATTGTGTACTGGAACTGAGATCTGAATCTTACAAATTCACACAACAAAGGTTGCAATTGCAAAAGTATTCCCACTCACCACACCACACCCCACAAACACACACACACACACACATACACACACACACACACACACACATTTTGATGAATAATGTGAATATATTATGCCATTCAAAGCTGTGATTGCATATGTATGGGAGCTACAGCTTGGAAAAGAAGCTGCACTTCAGTGTGTTTGTGTGGGACATGCCCTGTACTTTTTCCCAAATTGCAAGGGGACATTCTGCAGCCTCTAGCTATTCTGGCCTCTAGCCAACTGACTTACGAGTTTAACTCTACAGCTAAGACCTGGGGAAAATATGTTTAGAAAATTCAGATACAGTTTGACTGATTTGATATGAATACAGTATGTGTGGCTGTCTTGAAACCAAAACACTTCCCAGAGAACACCTTATGACATTGGCTATTTAGGAAATCTCTTATCTGATTGGTCAGAAGCTACAGATTCATTTTATATTACCTGCAGCTTTGAATATAGTTCCAGCTGTAACTATAGTACACAGAGACCTGTCTGGTGGAAGTGCCACATAATCTAAAAAAAATAAATACATTTGTTAATGTGTGGTGAAGATTTTTGCTTACATGACATACAGAGAACTGAAGGCAAGAAGCCAGTTCTCAGTTCTCTATACGTAATGTAGGCAAACATCTTCACCACATATTAAGTGAGAAGGAGTCTCAGGTGTCAGTGCTTCGTAACAGTCACTGTGCTTGGTAAACTTTTCCATATACACAATCATGCATAGTATGAGATGCAGGGAAATGCTTTCTCCGACTGTCTGAGCCATAACTATAGAATCAAAATAGAATCAAAACAGACTGAGAAGTGAATTGAAATGATAGAGAAATAGAAGACAATTTAATTATACATATATAGAAAAATCTATAAATATAATATATATGAATATAGATCATTGACTAAACAGATTTATTGTATATCATGATATACTCTGTATCATATATTTTAAACGAAGTGCAGATGTGTGCAATTTTAGTGCAATATATGAAATTTAAAGGAAATGAATAACATAGGACATAGGAAATGCAGTTAGCATCTAACCAGAAATACAACTATAATAATATGTTTAGAAATAAAATATATATATATATATATATATATATATATATATAGATAGATAGATAGATAGATAGATAGATAGATAGATAGATAGATAGATAGATAGATAGATAAATAGATAGAATATAGATAGATATAAATAGATATATACATATGTGCAAATACAATAAAATGATACAGCAGGTTGTGACTTTACTGAACAGAATATAAAGAGTATATCTATGACTACATCTTGTGACATACAAATACATGTCAGTGCTGGAAAAAGGTCAAATGGTTGCATTTTTTTCAATATGAGTTTGCTAAATCCTATTTACAAGAAGTTACCCATCCACTTTTATTTGGAAAAGTATTCAAATTAGTATCCAAATGACTCGGCCAAAAGCTGCCCCGGGCATTTACAATGCAAAACATTCTGCCATCACAACTGCTGTTTGCAGTCTTCTGTTTTAATTTTTTTTTTTTTTCACAAGAAGAACAGCACACTTCTGCGAGTCATGTCGTGTTCTATGTGGCTGACCTCATCACTTTCACACTGATCTGGAAATGACAAATGGCTTGTTAGTCAGCAGCTATGCAGAAGAGTTGTGTTATGACTATTTACAATTGAATCATAACCGAATAAAGTGAAATTCTTCCTCAGTAGAAGGAAGGACGGCTTGAATGTGATCTAGTATCATGTGTGTTTCTTTAGCTTCATGCAATAAATCCAGCTAGAAGAAGAAGGAGCCTTTGTTACATAAACATTAAAGCACAGCAAAATTCTTTCTTCACATATCCCATCTTTGGAAGCCGGGGTCAGAGCACAGGGTCCGCCAAGATACAGCACCCCTGGAGCAGAGACCTTGGTAGCACTAGTGCTTGAACCCCACCATTCAACTTAACAGCCCAGAGGATTAACCACTTGAGCTATTTCCTGTATTGTGTTGTGCTGAAACTGGAATTATTTAATTTATCAGAGGCCAGAAAATGGAATTTCCTCCACTTTGGTTGTGTTTATGTTCAGCACTGAATGTCTTTGTCATGTCCCATTCCACAGTGGAGGTTAATGTGAAGCTCACATGAAAGTAGACAATCAAGACTTTGTAGGGTTTCATAAGTATTTCTGTTTTTCCCTAGCCTACTATATTTATATTCATAGAAAAGTTCCAAAAAAACATAAAATGGTTATTTTCAACCACAGAAATGTTTATGTATCTTTAAAGTAAATGGTGATAAACTGTTTCTGCTCTAGAAGAAGTGCTTGTTAATAAGAATCTATCTTTAACCATTAAAATTCTGTGTACGGTTATCCAACAGTAAACACGTCTCACACTAAAAGCCAGTCCTGACTCATTCTATATCAGACTTGCTGTAACAAAATAATTCATTTGTTTATAATGATTAAAAATGTCCTATAATTCCCAGAATGTACTGGTAAAAAAAAAGGGTTAACCATACAGAAAGTTTAAACTCACACACAAACCGTACAATAAATCTCTTAAATGCTATACTACATACTTAAAAAAAACAAAAAACAAGATGATGTACCTCGTAACATGATTTATAAGATCAGCATTCTTTCCGTGTTCAAATGGCCTCAGGATAATTCTTTGTAAGGGCAAGGAGCATTTTTCGACTCAACACTTCGACTCACGAGCGGCATCTCTACAATGTTTCACCACAAATCAGGTCAAGAGTGCTGAGTCAATTACAAAAAAAAAAAGAAACAATGAATGACGCACGTTTTATTCTGTGTTTACAAGCCTTAGTCTAATCCTTTATATGGTCAAGCGGGAGAGTGTTTAAAGTGGTTAAACTATTAATCCATGACTGAAAAAACATTCAACAAAAAGGGTCATGTAAGCAGCACTTGAAATACGTGCATTCCAGAATATGATTCATTTTGTCTCCGCACGTGTTTAGTCATTATATATATGATGAACGGCTCATAGGTGTCCATGTTGTATATTATCGAGACATTTCAACAGACTTCATCTGTGCTACTGAAAGGATGAAATTCCCCGACATTTAAACCTGCACTGTGAGCGATTCACAAGATTGGGTGTGAATAATGTGACATTTGGGTGTAGAGGTGTAGAGGTATACGCTTGTGAAACTGCTGAACATTTTTTTTCCTTATGCCAATGTAAATAAGTGATAACTAACGTGTGAACACCTCCACTTTTCATCAGTGCCACTTCTGAACAGATTGTGTGAGTCCCATTTCCTTGAACTGTAGGTAGACCTTAAAGTCCTGACCTGAGCAATTTGTCCTTTTGTCTTGGAATAATTTGTTTCACTTTTGGACAAACCTGGACACTTATAGTCCTACAACTTTAGTCACTCTGTCCATTCACTCAGAGTGTTAACTGTTGGTATGTTTGTACCTTGTAACAGTTTAACTTCTTGTGTTCATGTTCAGCATTGAATGTCTTTGTTATGGATAATATGTCATGGTTAATATGAAACTTATGTGAAACTGGACACTCAGTTATCTTCAACCACTAATATTCTGTGATTCTGTTATCCCAACAGAGGGAAAACACATGTTTTATATCAGACTTCAAGCCAGAAATAACAGAAGAAGCCTATTTTCTTTCCATGGTCAACAGGTCTAAAAGACCTTTTGAAATGTCATGTAGCCGTCGTTTTACGCAGAGCTGAATGGAACACTCTATTCTGCCAAGTATGATGTGTACAGAGTGAGAGTTACATACCAAATACCCATCAGTGTGAGTTTTCAGTAAATGTCAGTGTCTAGACTGTTCTTTGGGATGTGAGAGAGTGAGAGTGTTTTTTCCTACAGAACCAAAGTACTGGAAATCATCTCAATATCCCACCTCACATTCATCCAAAGAAGGAAATTGGCTACTGTGGAAGAAAAGGGTTTGAGATTTTTTTCCCTCCAAAACATTTGTGTGGAGGCCAGAGACAACTTTTGTCCTTTTCTACTATATAATTTTTGAATTTTTGTTCTAGCACCAGAAGAGAAAAATGGAGATTTCAGGCTGTATCTGATTGAGCTTATGTCCTTTTCACACTATTTATCCAATCTAAAAAGCTCGCAGCTAAAGGTGATGTCACAGAGCGCTGCAGATGACGATGATGAACAGAGCTGATGCAGCCGGTGTAAAAGAATCAGACCCAACGCGGAATTAGACGGCGGACAGGGGTTTTATTAAACTAAGGAACATACAGCACACAGACGTAACACAAAGACAAAGACTGGCAAAGTAATGACGACAGACGGCCACTATAAATAAGGAACATGATTACAGACACATTAGGAACAGGTGACAGGCATGAACACATTAGGGAAAGGCGTGGCTAAAACAAACACATGACTAAATAAACAAAACCCCTGCTGAAGGCCCCCTAGTGGTCCATCGTAACAGGTGATGGAAATGAGGTTCTTCTGCACGGCCTTTAGGATTACTATTTACTTCTTTTTGGAGTCTCATCACTTGGAGGGCAGCCTAAAGATATGTGGGATTGCTGTGGAATGTACCACTGAGAAACCATGCATCATCACCAACACAAATGTAGACACAACCATATTGACTCACCATATTATTTCTTTTGTTTTATTTTGGTGTTGTTTTGTGCAGTAAGGTATCTCACATCTTCCCATGTCTATCGTTCCCCGTATCTCACATCGTTCCTCTGCCACTTATGGTACAAATGTGTTGTGGAAACATGTGATTGGATAACAACACATGCAGGTTTTTTTACTTCCTGAGCAAGAGCAAATACGACTTGTGGCCCATTCCAGCACATCCAATCACACACCACCTCCTACAGGTTGCCTTGGGTTCCGTACCGTGCCATGCTTCCTAATCCACATGACAGCTTTCAGACGAAACCCAACACTGAGTCAAAAGTGGTGTAAAGTCCAAGTCTGAGCACCAGAGCAACAAAAGATCAAGAACAAATAAAAACAAAGACAAGCTCCAACAACATTGCTAGTCATCTAAACGCCAGCCCAAATCCATACATGTTAAAGCATGTGGTTGTGTTTATATAATACACTCAACTTTAGCAACATGTTTTGCTTATACTCATGTTTTTCATCCTAGTAACAAGCACAGTGGTCCTGAATCATAATCATAGATGCATACAGTAAAAACTGATCATTGAAGGAAATTCAGCAGACAGTTTAGAGATGGTTTCTTTAGTCATTTGTTTTCTTTTGCATAGTCCGTGAAGGGTGTGATTGTGTATGAATGAGAGTTGCCAAGGTCACTATTTTTCCACCGGTTGGGGCTTTTTTCAAAATAGGATGTGCTTGAATAAGCAAGCATGTTGGGCTGTTTTTTCTGGGGGGCCATCTTAAAAAATAGCAAAGGGAAAGTGAAATGCAAACAATGGATCTTCAATGTACAGAACAAGTTTTAATTGTAAAGTTTAAATATCATCCATGTACTTTCCCACGTATGCAAAAACTGAGCAAGTTAAGAAAAATTACTCCCCTTTTCCAATTTCTGAGCTTCGTAAGCTAGTTTCAACTCTTTTATGTAGTTAGTTGACAGGAAATTCCAATTTCAGGGTTACCTGGATCCTAGCCATCACATCCCCATGTTTCCCATGACTCCAGATCTACAACAGCTTTCTTAACTTGCACCCAAATAAAATGCCTATTTTAATGTTTATCATGTGAACTATCATGTGTCATCAAACCTGTCATTGCCTAAAAACTTGATATGTCTTTTCATTTCCTCTGGGCAGATGATACAGACTAATGATCATCCAAACAAGCTGCTTTAGCAACAGAATCTTAGATCTTTAGCAATTCAGCAGAACTAATAAAACTCACATGTGAGTGAATCATCTTTAGGGAATTAAAAACAGTTCTTGATATCTGCTGACAAGTTCCAACAGATTTCAGAAACGGTTGTTGGTTTGCTATATCTGCAAATGGATGGATTGCATTGCAGCAGACTGAGTGATTCTTATCTATACATATAATAATGAGAAGCTAAAACCTACTTACCAACACCACCAGGTCCTTAACATTGGCTGAGATTAAAGGGGTTCAATTAACCTTTTTTCAGTCAGTCTAGGAATCTGCTTTATGATATCAGGAATTGTATTGAAATCTGTTCTGCACATTTGTGAGGAGAAGAAAAAAACGCACACAGCAGTCTACACAGAAGGCCACAACAGACTCCAGTTCCCACAACACACCTGCACTTCTACATTCACAGTCACTGGCTTTCTCACCAGTTCTCCATTACACACACACACATGCACACACAGAACAGACCATCTTTATAAGGCTCTTTATTGTTCAATCATTTACCAAGTTTTGATTCTGCTTTTGATTCTGCCCACATTCTTGGCCTCAGATATCCTAAGATCCTATTCTAACCTAACCTAAGGGACCACCTAAAATGACCTAACCTAAGGGACCACCTAAAATCTAACCTAAGGGACCACCTAAAATCACCTAACCTAAGGGACCACCTGAGACCACATGAGATTATTCTGAATTTGTCAAATTTGTTTTGGATTTGTATTTCCTTCCTTCAAGGAAAGTCCAAGGTGTGAACAAGTGTGTGAACAAGTGTGTGACTTTGTGCAGTGGACTAGAATCCCCAGATTTGCCAGAGTAACTATTTTCACAACTGTTGGCTTTGTTTGGGAAAAAAGATTGAGGTGGAAAAGGGGAAAAGTGTAGGTGTTGGGGATTTTCAAGTAAAGCTTAAAGATGTGATTGTTCATGTCAGGCCAAAGTATTTTTTCCAATTTTCTGACTGCAAATGAGCACACCTTTGGATATCTAGGTCTCAGTAGTGACCTTCTACAAACAGGACATTATTTAGGCAAGTGGTAGTCATGACATCGGAATTCAAATCTTACATGAACAAATCCAACAGTCACAAAGTACAAAAGGTACAGGAATAATACTTTAATACTGGAAAAGATTTATTCCAGTTCACTGACAATCTACAAGCAGGCACAATCACAGGAAAAGCAAAGCAAAAGTAGAAATGAAAAGAAGTTACATAACCTGTTCCTGAGCTGCTGAGTCACTTTGGAGAGATGTGTCAAAAGCTGGTGGGAAATCATGTCACATGCGAGCTGTTGAAATTTTCTAATTCAAATACACATCTTATTCATCACATACAGCAATCATACAAACAGCATGACAGAGCAAAATGCTTTTTAAGATTATAAAAGAAAAAGAAAAGCAATTGAAATAAAGTCAAGTAGATAAGACAAGATTCAAAAATACTAAAAATGGTCATTATAATGTTTTCAAATAAAATAACAAAACAAAAATACAATCATAAGGATATAAAAAGCAAAAACAAAACAAGTTCTATTATACGGCAGCCAATCAGTGCATCCCGAAAGGACAATCTGATAATATTAGACTATAATATAATATGACTTTATGTGATAAACCAAACCACTGTTAAATTCAAGCACACATAATGGGTAATCTGCATATATGATTTTATTTTATTTTATTTATTAGTTTTTCATTTCCTAATGTTTGGTTGAGATTGGATCCCCTACATCCACAAACCAGAGAGAGAAATATGTCAAGTGCCTCATTGGGCAGCTTTAAGGCAAAAAAAAAGAATTTGCATTAACACACAGGGAGAAAGATAAAAGTAATAATAATAAACATTAAACATATGAGATAACTAAACCCCCAGCAAGATTAGTCTTTCTTTTTGCTAATTTATTTGCCTTTAAAATATACTTTATACCAAATATACTTTATACTTTATAAATTAAGGAAGTAATTAATTTGGATATTTGACCTTGCTGTGACCTTGACCCACTATACCAAGCGCTGTGCTCTTGATCAAGTTGCTTCTCACACTTGTTGAATTCATTTACACACCTCATCCACTTGGCAGAGGGTTAAATGGTGTAAAATCACCAGATGGACAGCATTAATAATAGCTTCGACATCCTTAATAAACACCATTTGATGGATTATCTTCTGGAAGAAGGGCACTCCTCGCTCCATTACATTTCCAAAGACCTGTAAAAGCGGTGACATGTTGTTTTTGTGGGCTTGTGGAAGCCGAAACCTTGTTAACACACTTTATTTTTATTCATTCTTTAACTGTAACTAGATGTATTGTATTTAGACACATATCCAGAGCCAGGTTAAAAGTGCTGTGTGTGTTCCATCACTCACAGTCTGCTGCTCTTCAGAAATGTTGACACTGCGTATGTCTTTTGGAGGCTGTGAAGGAATGTGCAGAGTAAATAAAAATGGGTAGTTTGTTCTGCTGTCACAGAAGGCCAAAAGAGTGGATTAAGCATAAATTAGGGTATGTCTGTGGTTACACCACATGGCAGCTTCTCATCTCATATAGAATGTTGCTTTTATTTCATCAGTTTGCACATTTCTTTGAATGCTTACTCACAAGTGTGAAAGTCAAATAGCGTCACTTGGTCATGCTGGTTCCTTATCAGAACAGAAAAACACTGAATTAGAGCACACATTCTTTTGACTGATATGCAGTATCAAACCCCACAGTACCTGATACACACTGTGCTGGTTGATATCACCATTGTCAGTGAAAGATTTATGATTCAGCATGACTGGAAAAGGCAGGTTTAGTTTATTCAAGTGAAATATCAGGCTTATAAGAGCTGTTATCATGAGGAGTGAGTAAGTTAGTGGGTGAGTGAGTGGGCTTTATTCCAGAAAAGACCTGCAATTGCATGATTTTGCTTATGGGAGATAAATAAAGGTACATCTAATCTCATCTCTTCTCTTCTCTTCTCTTCTCTTCTCTTCTCTTCTTTTCTTCTCTTCTCTTCTCTTCTCTTCTCTTCTCATTTCATCTCCTCTCTCCTCTTCTTTTCCTCCCCTCTCCTCATCTCATCTCATCTCATCTCATCTAATTTCATCTTTTTTCATTTCATCTCATCTCATCTCATTTTATCTCTTCTCATCTCATCTCATCTCATCTCACCTCTTCTCATCTCATTTGGTCTCTTCTTTTCCTTTCTCATCTCATCTTGTCTTATCTCATCTCATTTCATCTTTTTTCATTTCATCTCATCTCATTTTATCTCATCTCACCTCTTCTCATCTCTTCTCTTCTCTTCTCATCTCATTTTATTTAATCTCATCTCATCTCATTTCATTTCATTTCATCTCACATCTTTTCATCTTTTCTCTTCTCATATCATCTCATCTCACCTCTTCTCATCTCTTCTCTTCTCTTCTCATCTCATTTTATTTAATCTCATCTCATCTCATCTGGTCTCTTCTCATTTCATCTCATCTCATTTCATCTCACATCTTTTTATCATTTCTCTTCTTTTCTCATCTTATCTCATCTCATCTCATCTCATTTTTATCTCTTTTTCTCACCCCTCTTCTCATCTCTTCTCTTCTCATCTCATTTTATTTAATATCATCTCATCTCATCTCTTCTCATTTCATATCATCTCATTTCATCTCACATATTTTCATCTTTTCTCTTCTCATCTCACTTCATCTCACCTCTACTCATCTCATCTGGTCTCTTCTCTTCTCTTCTCTTCTCATCTCATTTAATCTTTTTTCATTTAATCTCATCTCATTTTATCTCATCTCTCTCTTCTCTTCTCATCTCATTTCATTTCATCTCACCTCTTTTCATCTCTTCTCATCTCATCTCATTTCATCTCATCTCATTTCATCTCACATCTTTTCATCTTTTCTCTTCTCATCTCACTTCATCTCACCTCTACTCATCTCATCTGGTCTCTTCTCTTCTCTTCCCCCATCTCATTTAATCTTTTTTCATTTAATCTCATCTCATTTTATCTCATCTCATCTCTTCTCTTCTCATCTCATTTTATCTCATCTCATCTCTCTCTTCTCTTCTCATCTCATTTCATTTCATCTCACCTCTTTTCATCTCTTCTCATCTCTTCTCATCTCATCTCATTTCATCTCACCTCTTCTCATCTCACCTGGTCTCATTTCATCTCATCTCACCTCTTCTCATCTCATCTGCTCTCTTCCCTTCTCATCTCATCTCATCTTTTTTCATTTAATCTCATCTCAGCTCACCTCTTCTCATCTCTTCTCATCTCTCTCTTCTCATCTCATCTCATTTTATTTCATCTCACCTCTTTTCATCTCATCTCATCTCATTTCATCTCTTCCCATCTCATCTCATCTCATCTCATCTCAGAATAGTATAGAAAAGAATTAAATAAATACACTACACTAAGAAGCATAGAATAATTAGAATAATTAAAATGATATAAAATTAGTATAAATAAAAGTTAAATGAGTAAAGCAAATAATAAGTTAAATGCTAAGCTGAATTGAATTGAATTGAATTTAACTTTTTTTCTTTTCTTTTCATTTCTTTTCTTTTCTTTTCTTTTCTTTTCTTTTCGGCTTCATTATACCTGTCCAGACTATCACAGGGTACAATTATTAAGTGCCAGTCACCACCATGTGGATGTAAAGAAGAACTGTTAGAGAACATGCTCACAATCAGTATCTGGATCCAGCAGCCTCTGAGAACAGAATGTCCAGTTGTACTTAGTGACTTATTCAAACACACACACACACACACACATACACACACACACTTTTTTCTTCTCAACCAATGTTGGCAGAAATGTAATCTATTGACAGTGTCCCTTGTGCACTCTCTAGTAATTCTGTAGAAATTTCAAGGGGATGTTCTCATACTCTCACGCTTACCCTCTCTTTTGACAAAATCAGACCATTTTTCTTCTCTCTGCATCACCTGCCAGCTGTTTAAGGCTTGATGCTTTCCAGCTGTGGATGTCGTGGTCTGGCTCCACCCTGGAACCACGTGCATTTGTTATTGTTCTGGTGGCTGTCCGTGGTGCTGAACTCACATGATTCACACTATTACGTTACAGCTAAATTTAAAACAATGTATCGTATGTAATGGCCGTTCTTTCAGTACTCCTGATTATATTACGCTAAAGTGAAAGACTGGAGGTGGAAAAAGTGCTGAGAAATAATACTTAAGTGAAAGTGTAGAGGGCACGAAGTGTCATAATATTGAAATGTTGCACAATTAAAAGTGGAAGTAGACAAAAATAAATGGATTCCAGTGAAAGTTGCAGCCTTTTAAATAGTAATATTGTTTTAAAACTAAACTTATTACTTATCTAAAACTGTTTTCTGCCTTAAAAACATCATTTAGTCTCTGGAAGTTTGCCATATTTACCATGAGCCATTTGAATTTCCTAGTCAATTGTGTTAGCTACTAGAACTGATGCTAATTTAAACTAGCATTAACAAAGAAAACATGTTTATCTTGGCTTAGATCTAGCAAGTTAATGTTAGAAAGGTTAGCGAAATTGACCTCAACATGAGATCGTCTTCCAGTTAGGCAAAAGGAGACATCTAATTTAAAAAACAAAGCGTTTTACTGAGGTAGGGCCAGGGACGCTTATCATCAAGATTCACCCTCCGGTATGATGGATTCATTTCAAACACATGCTACAGAGCTACATTGTGTAGATTTGCAAAATTCTTGATCCTATTGAGAAATACTCTTAAAACTTTGATGTGTTTCTTTCTTTTTTTGTACCAAAGCATTTGTTATTTGTTATTGAAAAATTAAGGACCAGCGCAGAGAAAAATGGAGAATGTTCATGCTTCATGAGTAAAACTATCAAACCTAGACTATGATAAAAGTTGAGAAGACTTACGGCCTGGTCACACTAGTCTTTCAGCATGCAAAATATCTTCAGAAGCCACTGGGAATATGGTCAGCAACCGGATATGATATCATGCGCACAAAGGCATTGCATTTACTGTTTTGTTTCTTTTTGGACATTTATTTTATCCTTGTTAAATACAAGCTATCAAACTTACAGCTAACTATGTGATTAATGTATTTAGGATAATTGCTTCCACTGTGTTACAGATTTAGGCTGAAAACACATTTGTTTAATCAAGCTTTTAATGTATAGTTTTTCTTGAGTAAATGAGCAGATCTGGAAGGTTCATGGGCATAAAATATTGTGTATACAGTGTTTTATGTCCCGGGAAGCCTTCATGTCTGTCAGTTAGTTATGCTGTCATAGCTAGTCTTGTCGGAGTCCCTGCCTGCACTTTGCACATAATCTACATTGTCTTTACACATCACATCATCACAAGCATACCTAATATTTTTTTCTCCCTTTCTCTCTTTTCTTTCTCTTTCGAGCTATATGTCCCATTCCCGAGCTCCCAGTGTTCTGAGTTTCCAGTGTGACCACTTCTTCTTTCCAGATCCATCCACACACTCTAGCCTGGTAGGAGTCTCATCGCTTGGTGGTACTCACTATTGCTGGGGATAGATCTGCATGGACAGCCTGTGACCCAGGGGACAGCTGTGGATAGAATCGCTCCTAGACTATCATGCAGTCTTTGAACTGCCGTTGCATCAGTCAGCTTTCGGCAGGAAGGAATTAGTGTTAAGTCAATAACGAAATACACTGACCTATTAGTTCCTCAAGAGCTCTCGGCTGCACAATTCTTCATGACTATAAACTGTTGAAGAAAGACATTATCAACAGTTATTTCCTGTCCGGTGTCACCCAAATGAGGATGAGGTTCCCTTCTGAGCCTGGTTCTTCTCAAGGTTTCTTCCTCATATCATCTCAGGGAGTTTTTCCTCATCACCATCACCTCAGGCTTTAACATTTACAATTGTTCTACAGTGGGGCAAAAAAGTATTTAGTCAGCCACCAATTGTGCAAGTTCTCCCACTTAAAAAGATGAGAGAGGCCTGTAATTTTCATCATAGGTACACTTCAACTATGAGAGACAGAATGAGAAAAAAAAATCCAGAAAATCACATTGTCTGATTTTTAAAGAATTTATTCGCAAGTTATGGTGGAAAATAAGTATTTGGTCAATAACAAAAGTTCATCTCAATACTTTGTTATATACCCTTTGTTGGCAATGACAGAGGTCTAACGTTTTCTGTAAGTTGCCACAAGGTTTTTACACACTGTTGCTGGTAGTTTGGCCCATTCCTCCATGCAGATCTCCTCTAGAGCAGTGATGTTTTGGGGCTGTCTCTGGGCAACACGGATTTTCAACTCCCTCCAAAGATTTTCTATGGGGTTGAGATCTGGAGACTGGCTAGGCCACTCCAGGACCTTGAAATGCTTCTTACGAAGCCACTCCTTCGTTGCCCGGGCGGTGTGTTTGGGATCATTGTCATGCTGAAAGACCCAGCCACGTTTCATCTTCAATGCCCTTGCTGATGGAAGGAGGTTTTTACTCAAAATCTCACGATACATGGCCCCATTCATTCTTTCCTTTACACGGATCAGTCGTCCTGGTCCCTTTGCAGAAAAACAGCCCCAAAGCACGATGTTTCCACCCCCATGCTTCACAGTAGGTATGGTGTTCTTTGGATGCAACTCAGCATTCTTTCTCCTCCAAACACGACAAGTTAAGTTTTTACCAAAAAGTTCTATTTTGGTTTCATCTGACCATATGACATTCTCCCAATCCTCTTCTGGATCATCCAAATGCTCTCTAGCAAACTTCAGACAGGCCCGGACATGTACTGGCTTAAGCAGGGGGACACGTCTGGCACTGCAGGATTTGAGTCCCTGGCGGCGTAGTGTGTTACTGATGGTAGCCTTTGTTACTTTGGTCCCAGCTCTCTGCAGGTCATTCACTAGGTTCTGGGATTTTTGCTCACCGTTCTTGTGATCATTTTGACCCCACAGGGTGACATCTTGCGTGGAGCCCCAGATCGAGGGAGATTATCAGTGGTCTTGTATGTCTTCCATTTTCTAATAATTGCTCCCACAGTTGATTTCTTCACACCAAGCTGCTTACCTATTGCAGATTCAGTCTTCCCAGCCTGGTGCAGGTCTTCAATTTTGTTTCTGGTGCCCTTTGACAGCTCTTTGGTCTTGGCCATAGTGGAGTATGGAGTCTGACTGTTTGAGGTTGTGGACAGGTGTCTTTTATACTGATAACAAGTTCAAACAGGTGCCATTAATACAGGTAACGAGTGGAGGACAGAGGAGCCTCTTAAAGAAGAAGTTACAGGTCTGTGAGAGCCAGAAATCTTGCTTTTTTGTAGGTGACCAAATACTTATTTTCCACCATAACTTGCAAATAAATTCTTTAAAAATCAGACAATGTGATTTTCTGGATTTTTTTTTCTCATTCTGTCTCTCATAGTTGAAGTGTACCTATGATGAAAATTACAGGCCTCTCTCATCTTTTTAAGTGGGAGAACTTGCACAATTGGTGGCTGACTAAATACTTTTTTGCCCCACTGTATGTTTACGTATGTCTGTAAAGCAGGATTGAGACAATGTCCATTGTTAAAAGCACTATACAAACAAATTGAATTGAATTGAAATTTAACTAACTAGTGTGTGTGGTGATGGATTGAAATTAAACCCTACTATAAATGCATGCAGCGATGCTCCAAATCAGGAAGCTTCTCTTTCGATGTTGATTTCATAATTTTCTAAAGCTGTGTTGTACAAAACAGGATGGTGTGAGATATCAGCACTATAATTAGGACTTTCTCCACCTTTTGTGAAGAGGTCACAGTGTGATGTGTCAACCTTCTATTGGTCACACACCTTCAATTCAATGAGCAATGGGCAGTGAGCAATGAGTAATGAGCAATGAGTAACGGTGGTGAGGAAAAACTCCCTGAGATGATACGAGCAAGAAACCTTTAATCAAATTCAACCAGGAACCTCATCCTCATTTGGGTGACATGATCATCATATGATACGAATTCACAGGGTTCATCAAACTTGAATGTTGTGATTCAGCTAAATTCCAACTACTTCTTGTTTTTCTAATCTTTAGCATTTGCACATGAATGGAACAAAAGATGTAGTGTGATTGCACCTTCACCCAAAAACCGCAAAAGGTCCTAAAGTTTCATTAAAACAACATTTTTCTAATCCAGTGAAATTCCACACATGCTTGTAAGATGGTTATACATGTACACAACATGGAAATACATTTACAAATGATTTGGTTTATTGGGTTTATTAGCCAATTACAGGAAAGTGTCTAATAATAACTTACAACCAATACATTTGGGTGGGAAATTATATACTGCATATATAATTATACTGTATTATATACTGTGGGATTATATAACCAAATATCTCATTCAACATACTGCCCCTTTAACACACACAGTACAGCAGATATATCAGATATTACACATTTTGTTTATTTTTGGTGCATTTTATCGAGTCAGAATTCGTTAATGACATGACAATGAAAATGAGTGAAATGTGAAAAGGGAAAAAAAAAATATTTTCCAAAAAATAAGCAGTGAAATAATTTGAATTGTTAATGAATAAATAACAAATCACACTATGTATATTTAAAATAATAATAATTTAATGTGTCTAACTAAATTTTTTCTCATTTCATTAGTATTAAAGACTTATATGTCTTTTAAATTTTATGTATTTTTATTAAAGACGATATATGTGAATACATCATGTAAAAAGATAACATAGTTTAGATCCACAAGCGCTACTTTGCAGCAAACATTGCAGCCTACAAACCTGGCCATGATGGACTACATTCTCCACAACAGCATGCTCCAGGAAGTTCATATTAATGAGTCTGGAAGTCAAAATTACGACATCAGGTGCAGATGGAGATGCAGCCTCTCTTAATTAAGTTAAAAAAATACAGCCAGGTTTTTTAACTCTACTTCTAGAAATTGTAAAACAGGTATGAGGCTGCTGTAAAATTCAGTGCTACATATTATATCCTAAGTAAACCATTTCTCTCCTATAGATGATTAAAATGATAACCAACTTAGTAAACATTCAGAGAGACTGCTTTCGGCTGCTCCCTGTTCGGGGTCGCCACAGCGGACCAACTGGTCTGCACAACAACTTGGCAAATGTTTTACGCCGGATACCCTTCCTGACGAAACCCTCCCATTTTTACGGGCTTGGGACCGGCACTGCATCCAGTGGCACACTGAGGCATTGGCTGGGAATCGAACCTGGGCCTTCCGCATGATAGACGACAAACCTACCACTGAGCCACCAATGCCCCACAACTTAGTAAACATTCAATTTCAACAAATTTACCCTCAACTACAGTACAGACACACCCCCAACTCGGAAACTCAGAGCTCAAAGAAAATTCCATTTTCCTGCTCGGAACTATGACTTCATGGTGACTTTTATGACTTTTGACTCTCATGACTTTTGACATTTGAATCTGATCTTTCCCGTATGACATGAACACCCTCAATTTCCTTGTTACCAAGCCTTATGGTTTGTCTCTGATTTTCTGGTTTGACCAAGTTTCTGTATCCTGTTTCCCAAGTTCTTGTCTTTGTATTGTTTGCTGATCTCATGACCTGTGTGTGTTTTTGACCCTGGTTTTAAATTGTTTGCTAACAGTAACATTAAAGCTTAACATACTATATTATCCAGTGCATATGTGGTATTTCATACTATACTGATGTCTCATTTTATTTCTAAAGAAAGAATAAAGATGCAGGAAAAGACATGTCCATGTATGTATATGTAAAGCACGTGTGTATAAACTTTGCTATAGGAATTAAAGATAGTGTAGCATGTTGGAGAAATATTAAGCAAAGGCATTGCATGCTCTGGAAAATCACTGGAATTGGTTTACAGAAGATAACAGACACACAGATTCAGAAGCATTTCCATCTATTCGGTTTTATATAGACCCCATTACTTTCTTCAACCAGGGAAGGAAGCGAGACACCTTCTGAAAGACGTAACCGTTGCAGTCCATCCCTTGAGACTTGCTCACTACTCCAGTGAGAAAGAAGACTTCACGGTACAAGGTGAGGACGGGACTGCCGGGGCCGAAGAGGCAGTCTGCTTTAGGACGTGCCAGGGTGCATGCCATCTTGTTAGTAATCTTGAAGCAAAAATGAAATGAAAATGCCTCCATTGTTATGAATTTCATTCATGATATTAAGTGATATTGATAATGATATTAATTGTTTTGAATCACTTGTTGCGAGATCTTCTTACCTGCCCCGGGTGACGCTCTATGCAAGTTGACAGTTTACTGTAAGATAGGTGATTTAGCCCGAGGTTTCCTTGAAACTCAGACGCGCCTTTCCAGCCAGTGACCACGCCCATGTAGTCACCTGACATCAAAACACTGTCTGCAAAATCCCTCTCAGGCAAACAGGCCGGCACTATCGTCTTCTTAAAGATGATCTTGTCCTTCAGCTCGATCACACCCAGGTCGTTTTCTGCTTTTCCCTCCAGATAAAGTGGATGAATGTGAACCTGCTTTACATACACGGTCTGTTCACCAGGCTCATAGGAAAGTATTCTCTTGCCTGCATACACAAACATGCTGTTTCAATGGAAATCATCTGAAATGTATCTGACATCATTATAATTTCAATTACTCACAAATAAAGGTTATCGTTCTATATTGTGACTATCTGCGACAATTCCTTGCCTCAAATTCCTTTGTGTTGCCTCATGAAATAGTTCAATCAAAAATGAAACTGAAATTTCAATAACTGTCACATCAATCAAATGTCGGTGTTGGGAATTCCTTAGCCAGTAGTTTTCCACTGTGCAACATTTGTAAGCAAATACAATCAGAAACACCTTTTTTGGCTTTTTTTTTATATAGTTTTATAACACTATATGTCAAAAATACCAAAATATTACTAACTTAATACTGTAATATTAAAAAATATTTTTGTTTTTCAAAATGTAATTTTTTTTTCTTAAATAAAATGCGAAAGTTTAGGGGGAAAAAATCATGAAAAATGGCATGAAATGTGCACAGGATAATTTTTTGTTGAATTTTTTTTTTTAATGAAAGGACATGGTGGATTTTTATTTATTTATTTATTTATTTATGGTAATTATAACTCTTGTTTACTTAAAGAAAAAAAATCAATAATATTTTCAAGTGAGATCATTTCCATCATGGTCCATTTAGGTAGTCTGTAGGTAGCAGGACTTTTCCATTTAACAACATAACATTTTTGTAAATGTTCATTTTTACAGCTAGGTTTCACTCACCCAGAGCCACCTGGAAGTCATTATGTTTGAGTGCACACTGTGCAGTGGTCAGTACAAAGTTCTCTTTAATGATGACACCGCTGCAAAACCCACTCGATCCGCTGTTACGCAGCAGGGCCTGAAGATGTAACAAGAGCACAGTTAAAACTACAAAACAAATACAGAAGTTATTAATGTTGCGCGATTGTTGTAAGGTTTTGTACCTGCCAGGGACACTCTTCAGCATTACAGTCCAGTCCTTCGTATCCCGAGCGTACGTTGCTGGACTGACGGCTGTCCCAGAGACTCAAACTGCTCACCTTCCCGCAGGGGTATTGCACTGAGGAACAATACAACACTGTGTTAACATAACAGCTTAACAAAGCAGCCTGCATGACAAGTGGAACACAAAAGAATATATTGAATATAGTATTTATTTTTATTATTATTAGTAGTAGTAGTAGTAGTAGTAGTAGTAAATATTAGAAATTAATTTATCAGATTTTATATACATGCTGTTTACAGGTAATGTTTGTTATAAATATTAAGAAACTAATAACTACTGTTAATAAACACTATTTGTATTTCTTTATTTATTTTTTGTTTTTATATTTTTTCCACCTTTTTCCGTTAAATAATAAGGTCAGTATTACAATTCACAATTTTTCATATGTTTGAGAAAAGATATTTGCTCACTGCACATTATTAAAAATCTCTCTGCAATAAATTGCACAATATAACCATCAAATATATATATATACACCACACACAATAACTTCGCTTAAGAAGAAAATGTATTATCCTTTTTTTTTTGTTTTGTTTTGCAAAGAATATAAGGAAATAAAACCTTACATTATTTCACAGTATTAGAAATAAACATTCCCTATGTCTATACTGGTCAGGTTAATTCCCTGTTTCATTTTTATTCATATAACAGCTGTTGCTAGGAGTCAGTTCAACAACAGTGTATGTCTAGAATCCTAAGCAACAAGTCAAAATTATAGAGGAACTACACAATAAAAGCAAACAGAGGAACCAAAACTCAACCCTTCCTACTTCGCCACCACTGAGAGGATTCCCTTCACGTCATAGCACCATTACGCAGCTATTGCAATTCCTGTGTTAGTTTCATGTGGGGAAGCCTCTGTTAAAAAAAATCCTGTTCAATGACGAACAAAAGTTGAGGAATGGTATGTGGTATGGGAGGAACCAGAACTAGTCATTGAATGGTTTCTATGGTGAATGTCAACATCCTTCCTACGCATTCTATAACAATGCATTTGTATTTGGTTTCAACTCTCGAAGATAAAACTCAAACACACATCTAATGTTTGTCTTATACAGTACATACCTATAGATTTGACATAAAGTCAGTAGCTAGGCCATTGCTAGGTGGTTGCTATGGTATTCCAGGTGGTTGCTCGGGTAGCACTGGGTTGCTGTACCGTTCTAATCCTAATTCTCTTTGTCTCTGAATTGAGCTTAAATAGTAAATGAAGCAGGAAGGCCACACTTTCCTGAACATTCCTTTTCAGTGGCTAAAAAAATCTGAATTGAAAGGATTTCAATTCAATTCAGTTCAATTCAAAAAACTTTATTTATCCCCAAGGGCCGATTTAAGGCACACAGAGTAGTTGTCTTAAAAAAAATAAAAATAAAAAATAAAAAAAAGATCTGTGCAAATACAAAATAAAATAAAATAACATAAATAAAATACAATTGTTGTAATGATGATAAATGGAATAAGTCTGTTAGTGCAAAAAGTAAAGCTTTGAGTAAACATCTGTATAAAATATCTGTAAAAAAGTAAACATCTGTATAAAATATCTGTAAATAAATATAAACTGTCCAAACTGTGAAAATAGGTACTGCTTAATAGCCGTAACAAAAGAAGAGGAAGAAGAAGAAAGTCGAAGAAGGTGAAATAGATGGATGCATATATTAACAATGCATCATTATAGGATTGCTACATTAATTCGATTTTTCTGGTTAATTTTACAGCAAAAATGATCAGTTCTCACCAGCAGGCACACATTTCTCTTTCTGCTGAAGCTTCCATCCATAAGCACAGGAGCACTCATACGACTGGTAGCCAGGTTTACAGAACTGACTACAGCCTTTGGTCTTATCGATGACACACACGGTCTGATCTGCGAGACAAATAAGATTAGACTAGCTAAGTGTTACGGCCGGTAGTGTCCGGCAGGATATAACAGATCCAAACGCGAAGCTTGACGTGGACATGGGGTTTGTTTAACATAAAACACAGAACAGAAAACATGAAACGGAAACCGCGACACTACATCGGCCTATACACGAACGAGGACTAGCAAATGATACAGACAAAGACAGGACTATAATTAGGAAACGTAATCATGAAACATTAGTAACAGGTGAACATCAATCAAGACACATTAGGCTAGGGCAATATAAGGCAATATATGGAGAACAGCGGTAACATAGAAATATGGAAACAGACATTGTCGCTTTGCGACCGTCAGCATACCAGCATAGGGCAGGGCTTAACTGACACATGGCCAACGTAAACACAAACACAAACAGACAGGACAAACCCCTGCTAAGAGCCCCCTAGTGGTCCAACCTCAGCCCTGCTACCCGTAACACTAAGATTGTGAGAAGTTTATCAAGTGTGTACAAATCTATCTTGTTCTTTTTTTTTTTTACCTGTTTCACAGTGAACTCCTGAAAATCCTGATTTGCAGATGCAGTCATAACCACCAACACTGTCTGAGCACATAGCCCCGTTTTTGCATGGCTGGTTTGCACACTGATCTCCATCTGCAAAACAATGTTGTTTTAATGAAAATTTTAATGAAAATAATCATGAAATTACCATTGTGAATTGGACAGGTTAGGAATTTTACATTAAAGGCAGAGATCAGAAAGATCTCTGAGCCATGTATGATGTCCAATGTTAGTTTGCACTGGGGGTTATAAGGTATATATAGCTGACAATCTCATCCCAAATATTTTCAATGAAAGCACACTGGCTTCAAATAACTATAAGCTATGTCGCAAAACTATGAACCCCCCCATCATTTCCTCCACATTTTGCAGTGCTACAGCCCGAAACTAAAATTGACTTACTTAGGATTCATTAGCATATGTCAGGAATCTACACAAAACTGTCCATAATAGTGGAATGTAGAGAAAAATGAGCACCGTTTACAAAACAATTTACAAATAAAAATGTAAAAGTTGTGATTGCATAAGTATTCACCCCCCCCCCTTGCTATTGAAATGCATAGATTAGTGCAAACTAATGCAACCCAGAAGTCACATAATGAGCTGAATGAAGCTCAATATAATACACCTGAAACATGCAAGCTGATGAGCATGATGAGAGAGTATTAGAGAACAAACAAATAGGGGAAAAAAACAGTATTGTGAAGTCCATGGAGCTACCAACATAAGTTCAGTACTGGACAAGGGTTAGGGTTAGGCTCATGAAAAATAATTTCACCAAAACAATCGAGGTGAAACTGACTTCAATTCCATGTTAGCATCATTCCTGTTCATGTAGATCATGTCCAGTGTATAATAAATTGCATAAACATCTTGGGTCTTGGTTAACAAACTATATTGAGGTATAGTATGGAATATCTTTCAGGATAAGCACATGATATGCAGGCAGCACTACTTACCTATGTACACCGACCAGAAGATATCCTGTTTTAAAAGAAAAGCAAAGTCTATATTTACAATACACCCCATGAAAATCATGTAAGAAAACCCCAGCTGTTCCCCTCCCGTCCAGCAGAGGTCAGTGTCTCCAGAGTTCTACTGAGTTATTCATTTCCTGTTTACTTCCTGCTTAAGAGCTATACAAGCGCATGGTTTTCAGTTAATCATTATTAAGTCTTCCTGATCTGATTATTTTACTAACATTTCATTTATTTCTGTTTAGATAAATCTATAACAGTGTAGACTCTGGTGTCTGGTATGCTCTATTTCGATACTTAGACACTATTCATGAGCTACATGAAGACATTGACATGGTCAGATTAGACTCACAGTGCGATAAGTGTCCTGAAACACCTCTCTGGCTTCTTCATAATTGCACACTTCTTGCATGCACTCCCTCTCGAGGTTGTGAGGGAGTGTGTTCTCCTCATCAGCTGCATTCGCTCTCTTCTGACGGCTTATGACTTCACTGGCCTCCTTCCTGTCCAGGAACACCGGGGCTGAGACGAAGGAATGTGCTTTTTAGCTCAACTGATGCATAAAAATCCAATTGTTATATTTTATATATATATATATATATATATATATATAATTTATATATATATATTTTGCATCATGTTTTACAGATCAGCTACATAATGGATTCTTTATGTTTAAAGTTTAAAGCAAGATCTCATAATACATGGTAAGCAGTTTCTTATTGGAATCTTGTAGAATTTCTTTTTTGCAAGGGCTTTTTACAAAATCACAGAACACATTAATTTCACACAACTATCTAAATCTTGAGCATGTTCCTTTGCAGACAAATGTGTTTAAAACTTATGCTTTTATTCTTCTACACTAAACTGAAACCTGATCCGAATTGTGTTGTTCATGCACCAGTGGGTTGTGGGAGGAGACATACTTACCAAACACCACACAGGACAAATTATTAACCAGGGCAAGTGGCTGGTTAAGACACAGAACTCCACACAGAAATGTTCAACATAACCTACAAAGCTGAATAAATATTTCTATAACCTTTAAATATTCATCAATATCCTGATGGAACAGCTAGCTGGAAATATTAGCTTATGAGAAGATTTTTGTATGGTAATGCCCAAGATTGTGTACCGTGATGCAAATAATCAAATAAAATTAATCAGAATAATAAACAAAAACAAACCCGTACCTCCGTTTTTGTGCTGTCCAGCCGTCAGGGAGCCTAAGAGAAGGGTCAAGGAAAGCGCTGTGTAAAGCCACACCATGGTAACGTCCGAATCTGCAGCAAGTCTGGATCGTCCTGTAACGTTTAAAGTTCATAGTGAACAGCTGTTTACTTTACTGACTAGCCTTTGATCATCTTAATATTGATCTTTAAAGCATTTCGCTACAGGTCATACCGAATCTATTTGAAATAGAGACATGGTTGTTTTCTTAACTTGCAAAAATTCTCTAGTTTTAGAGCAAAGCAGCTATATTGTTCATTCATTTTTAAAATCAGCAACAATTACATCATCTCAACAAGCTGGAATTAGATTAAATGAATAAATAAATAAATAAATAAATTCCATAAACAAACCAAAAATTCACATACAACAGTATTTCCTTTCCATGCTCAAGTTCAGGAAATGTTCAAATGACTTAAATCCTGCTTTTATTATTATCTAATTAATTTACACGAGTCAAAAATAGTTGAGACTCTCCCACAGAGCCTTTAAAACACATCCGTAAGCATCTCATAACTGTTTTAGGATGAATATAATACAGATTGTTTCTGTACAAAGTAGACGCAATAACGTCTGAAAAGAATGAAAGAAAACCAGAAAACCTAAAGATGAATGGCAGAGACTTGACGGACCATTTCTCATTTTATCACGGTGTTGCTAGTGTAGACAAAATAATAATACAGACAAAATAAACACGCTTCAAATAAAGTTTTGCTTTAAGTTTGTTTGTGTGAGTCTGAGAAAGAAATTGACCTCACAGGTAAATAAATATCATTTACCTCAGAAAAACGATTCCAAATGTTTTACATAATTAGCAGAATTTTAGCATATCTAAAACAGCTAAAGCAGAAGTCAACTGAACAACTAAATGAAGATCGAGAGGCTCGCGTATCAAAACCATGAGTGACTTTTTCTTTTCGAGACTGTATAGGATGCAAATAAGCACAGTTACGACTCATTTCCCTTTGTTAATTTATAATTCTTTACAATTTGGCAAGAAATTACATTAGGTTATCAACATAGAGGTAGCTGCTGCGTTTGTCTTACTATATGAATCTGCAATAAAAAAAAAATGTTCACTTTTGGTCGTAAACAGCTTTGCTAACTTCCAAACTATACATCAACTTTTCTCAAGCATCTGATTGAGATAAAAGCAAATGGTAGAAAATGTACAACATGTGACATTGTGAAGTGTTTTCCCAGCATGCTGTAGATACAGTATAACAATAAATACAAAAATTTGCTGAATCATTTGGTGCCATGGCTGTATGGATGGATGTTGGACATGATCAAGAACAACGCCTTTGTTTTCTCTTTGTTCACACTGCCCTCATGTGGAAGACTGCATGCTTTTCCTCTTGACATAAACAAAGATCAGGCCTGAATTCATGGAGATCCTAAATCATGCTGGAAGATCGACCTTCACCTGATCATACTGTATGCATAAAAAATCATTCTTTAATCATCATATTTCATATAGATATTTCACTATAATGGCAAGACACCTAACCTTAATAAACTAACCTGGACCAGAAATGTATGCTGGTTTACTAACCAAGAGAGATGATTGCTTAATACAAATAATTTCTAATCTATTATATGCTAGGAATTTTAACCCTAAACTCTCTAACATTATCTGCAGTGCCTCCAATAAAGAAGCATTAAACACCTCACTGTTTACATGCATCATAATTTCATGTTTAAGCATATATTTATGCACAATACGATTTAAGCATATATTTATGCACAATACATTTTAATTATTAGTCTAATAGATGATTAATGGTGTAGTAACTAATACCCTGGCAGCATAGTCACATCACATCGCATGACATCACAGCTCAGTAATATGGTTTATTAGATATCTGTCATTCTGCTTACCGTTACACAGCACAAATAATCCGGTTTATTTACCCGTCCTTAAAACAATTCCTTATTTGTAGTCTCGATATATCCAGGTTGTTCTTCAGATTAACCGACACACCGGATGAATCGCTTATATAACGCTGTCCTGTTTATCAGCCGCGGTTTAATCCTCATTTCAGTGAGGCGTGTTTATCCTCCAGATTACTGTAGTACCTCTCATGAACACTAGAGGGAGCGCAAGCCCTGTATCTGAGGATTTGTAGCAGAAAAATAAAAAAAAATCTTTCATGCATTTATTATTTAAACATGTATTCAAATGAATTATATTTGCAGTGTCATGAGAATTTAAATGGCTTGAAAGTAAATGGCTTGTGCATGTTTTTTTGTGGAATGCCATACACCGATCAGGCATAATATTATGACCACCTGCCTAATATTGTGTTGGTTCACCTTTTGCTGCCCTGACCCGTCATGCACTGTGTATTCTGACACCTTTCTATCAGAACCAGCATTAACTTCTTCAGCAATTTGAGCAACAGTAGATCATCTGTTGGATCGGATCACACGGGCCAGCCTTCGCATCCCACGTGCATCAGTGACCCTGTCTCCGGTTCACCACTGTTCCTTCCTTGGACCACTTTTGATAGATACTGACCACTGCAGACCAGGAACACCCCACAAGAGCTGCAGTTTTGGAGATGCTCTGATCCAGTGGTCTATCCATCACAATTTGGCCCTTCATCAAACTCACTCAAATCCTTACTCTTGCCCATTTTTCCTGCTTCTAACACATCAACTTTGAGGACTTCACCTGTCACTGCTCAGAATGTTATGCCTGATCAGTGTAAGTGACAAAAAATGTTTTTCGTTCATCATCAGTAACCATGAACTACATTAACATTATTAACATTATACTTATATATAAAATAATAAGATAAAAAAAAATACATTAACAGATTTTATACATTACAATTGTTTAGATTTATTTCTGCTGATCGAAATGTGAGAAAATGTCATCTTTTGAACAAAATACAGCTTGAGACATACAGAACTATTCATTGTTTAAACGATAAACACAGTTTAACACAGGGCACATCCAGGCAACAAGAAACATCTGTCAATGACATGTTCCAATATTTTTGAGCACTTGGGAGAAAATGGGTGGGTTCAAACAAAAGGTGCCATGTCCGAAGTTGTTTAAAACACTTTATGTAAATGAAAATATCAGGATATGTCAACAATGAAGATAAATAAAAATTAGGATTTATCCCATATATCCTCAGGGATTATAGCCTTATGAATTATAGCCTAAATATATTATATTTAGAATTACACAAACTGTTCAAAAGTGTACCTGATGTGCTGATCTGTATATGTGTGCATCTTCCCCTTTAAATGTTCTGACTGAGTAATCCCTTTTAATTTCCTGTCTTAGCTCCTCCTCTTCCCTTTCTGCATTATGTCAGGATTGCATAGCAGTAGCTTCATATTAATTTAATCTTTGTTCTAAAAAATTTTTATATTGAGAATTTTCTTGTATATTGGTTAAAAGAGATTATGTTCTCGATATGTTTGATTATTTTCTTGTTGTTTAAGGTTATGTTTGTTCTAAAAAATGTTTATATTGAGAATTTTCTTGTATATTGGTTAAAAGAGATTATGTTCTCGATATGTTTGATTATTTTCTTGTTGTTTAAGGTTATGTTTAGTTTTGGTCTGGCCAGTGAGATTGGAGCATGTGCTAACTGTATTGCACATGACATTTATTTCAGAAATGTAAAATGGATCACTTTGTAAAAGACTGCTTTATCTTTTATTAGTGAATGAAGAGTCAATGCAGCAGTTGAGGTCCTGCGTCTTTATTTCAAAGGAAGAAAAACGATGCAGAACACACCAGTTACACGAGATGGGATACCCTGGACGAGGTGCCAATCCATCACTGGGCAAAATCGCACACACTCACACACCTATTCACACACTACAGAAAATGGAGAGATGCCATTCAACATGCAACACATGCATTTGGACTGATGGAGGAAACCAGAGAACCCAGAGGAAACCCCTGAGACACAGGGAAAGCTTGCAAATTCCTTACACACAGTACAGGGGTTGGAATCACAGCTCATCCTTTACTCTTTCTCTCTCTCTCTCTCTCTCTCTCTCTCTCTCTCTCTCTCTCTCTCTCTCTCTCTCTCTCTCTCTCTCCCTCTCTCTCACACACACACACACATACACACACAGGATATAGTACTTACTGAAGAGGAATTGATTTATAGCAAATAACTAATAACAGTGTAGCTAATAGCATAAAAAGACATGCAACAAAAAGTTTGATGATAGGATTGATTGATTGATTGATTGATTGATTGATTGATTGATTGATTGACAGTTTATATCAGCCTTCAGGATGACTACACTACTTTACAGAATAAAGTATTTCCATTGTTCTGTTATTGACAAGTAGTCAACTTTGAGGTAAAAGAGTAACACCTTCAACATACAAACGTCTCAATGTCTAAGTCTCACCACAGAAGTACAGAGAGAAACTGGAAGTCCGTGTATTAAATAAAGCCATTTACACTTTTGAGGAATCGGGTAACCACAAGATCATGATGAGGAGGGATTTACTGCAGTGCTTGTTCATACATGGAGCTGCAACCCAGCAAGATTTAAGTTACTGGTTTCACTTCCACAGTCAAACTGTATGGAAATGGAGATGAATTAATACAGTCTTTAAAAAGTAGGAAGATAAATGCATCAGATGACACAACATCAGAAGGCCTGCATTCAAGTTTATAGGTGTTTGTGAGTTCATGTATGCCTAAGAGGGCAGATTTCCTCTGAGTGTGTTTTTCGCAGCATGATCTGAAGATTGAAACAGAGTGCTGCAGGAATTACGATGGGTTTTATTAATCAGCTTTTGATTAAATGTCTGAAATCAGGCCTTTGTTTAACATGAGCTCAAGATATTTCCACATTTTATTCTATGACATAAAATACATCAGTAATACCTCACTTCAGATTTGTTAAGCTATTACGGGTCTTAAAAAAGATAGTTGTAATAAGAACATGTGACTAAATAGGACCTCAGTGATTGTCAGAGACATTGAACATCATCACGCCAAACAGGTCCCAATAGTGTTATAGCGTTTATACAAATAACACACTCTTACACACTTCCAACTTTTTATTCATTCAGATTGATCTACAAAATGAGCACAGTGGATCCTTATCAGAAGATACATGTCTTTAAAATAAAGAATGACCGATCTGTCAGAAGATTAGCGGTGGTGATGTTGAGGTCATGAGACTGTGTCTGGTGTAGTCTGTTTAAAGCCTATAACTTTCGCATTTTACTTCTGCTGATTGTATTTAGGTTCCAACTTCCATGTTTATTTGTAAAGTAAATTTGTAAATGATCTTGATGAAAATGAACGTGGAAGATTCATAAACATTTGTTGCTCACGGAGTTCATTTTCTGCAACATCCGATGGAAAAATCCAATCCTGGCTTAGACTACAAAACTGATTCTGTGGTCAAGGGAGAGTTGGCTAGTGGGTGGAAATTAGCAGGTGAATAATTTGTGGAGAAAAAAAAAATAAAACATTATTGGTGGTGGAGTTTGCATGTTCTCCCTGTGCCTCAGGGGTTTCCTCTGGGTACTCCGGTTTCCTCCCCTGGTCCAAAGACATGTATTGTAGGTTGATTGGCATCTCTAAATTGTCTGTAATGTGTGTGTGTGTGTGCCCTGTGATGGGTTGGCACTCCGTCCAGGGTGTGTCCTGCCTTAATGCCCAATGACGCCTGAGATAGGCACAGGCTCCCTGTGACCTGAGTATAGATCGGATAAGCGGTAGACGATGAATGAATGTGTATAATGTGTCATAATTATATTAATAAACCAGAAGAAATTAATTATCATGTAATGACCATGCCAATACTGATTTTTAATGTCTATTAAGTAGGTGAGTAAATGGGGATATTGGTGGCTCAGTGGCAGGTTTCTCACCTATCATGCGGAAGGCCTGGGTTCGATTCCCAGCCAATGCCCAAACCCCAGCCACTGGATGCAGTGCCGGTCCCAAGCCTGGAAAAATGGGAGGGTTGCGTCAGGAAGGGCATTCGGCGTAAAACATTTGCCAAGTTGTTGTGTGGACCAGTATAAAACTCCTGAATCCGTTAGAACTACTGAAATTATGTTTTTCCACCTCGTTTTCTTTGCACCGTTTCCATGCAACAAACACAAACACAGCATAAAACATCCTATACATTTTAACATGGTTATGAACCGTTTGGCTTTCCATAGCGATTTGCCGCTTCGTTTCTGGCCAGACGCTGAATCGGGGGCGTAGCTTCACACGTGGGCGTGTTTTGATCGGATCCCACTTGTAGAATATGGGCGTGGCTTCTGCCGTGTGAGTGCATTCCTAAAGGACCAAGACTAGTCTCCACCCCTACAGAGTCCAAACTCCGCTTCAGTTGCGTTTGTTTTGAAATATTCTCTGCGGAAATAAAAGAGGCTACTATGGGAAGACTTTTATAACAAGTACAATAAAGTCAAATAAATAAATGTGGGAGAAAAACACCCCGGAGTCATCGGGGCAGCAGGAAAGAAGTGCAGGATATATACCTAAGGGAGAGTGAGGTGAGATTAGACTCCAGGACAGGTTCACACACGCTGCTGCACTTTTCACACCGATTTCAGTTTCAATTCGGACTATATATTTTTTTTTCCTGTTGCTGGACTGTGGACTTTGTTGGTTGAAGATGGTCTCAGAGGAGGATATCTCAAAGGAAGTGCTCGGTAAGACAGTTATTATTGCAAATAAATAAATAAATAAATAAATAAAAATGGCGTCTCTGATTTGTACCTGTGCTTACAGGTGAGACTGAATGTAATGGAATTAGACTCATCAGATATGAGTGAACAATATAATAGAAATTAATAATAACAACAACAACAAAACAAGCAGTATTATTGTTATTATTGTTGTTGTTGTTGTTTATAATGCTATTATTCTTGTTATCAATTTTGATATTGTTTTTGTTGTTGTTTAAAATGCTATTATGATGATGATGATGATAATGATGATGATGATGATGATGATTATTATTATTATTATTATTTACCCATTTTCCTCAGCCATTCTCTCAGTGACATACCATTTTTGTCCGTTACTTCCCTAATGAGATGCCTAAATGACAATTATTCATTCATTCATTGTCTACCGCTTATCCGATCTATTCTCGGGTCACGGGGAGCCTGTGCCTATCTCAGGCGTCATTGGGCATCAAGGCAGGATACACCCTGGACGGAGTGCCAACTCATCACAGGGCACACACACACTCTCATTCACTCACGCAATCACACACTACGGACAATTTAGAGATGTAAATGGCAATTATAACTTTTAAAATGTTTTTGTGAAGTCAAGATGTTTTTTGTTCATGTCAGTATAGAATATGTTTACCAGGAATCTCTTTAACTGTATCTAGTGACTATTACTGCTGTCCTTAATTACTAACTTACTAGATACATAAACCCTTCTAAAATTAGCTTTTATTGTTTAAATGTGTACAGTAATCTTCTTCTTCTTCTTCTTCTTTCGGCTTTTCCCTTCAGGGGTCGCCACAGCGAATCATCCCTCTCCACCTATCCTTATCTTCTGCATCCTCAACACTTGCACCCACTAGCTTCATATCCTCATTAATTCCATCCATATATCTCCTCTTTGGCCTTCCTCTTTGCCTCCTGCCTGGCAGCTCCATGTCCAACATTCTCCTACCAATATACTCACTCTCCCTCCTCTGAACATGTTAGAATATTTAATTATATCCTTAAGAGACTTTTTTTTTCTTTCTGAAATTTCACCAATTATTATTAAAATCATTATTAGATTCCAGGTCTACATTACGTATAGATATAAAACTCTAATTAATTCATTCATTGTTAATAGGACGTGACTTCCAGCACTATAACGGAGATATGTCTATAAAATGTCTATACATGTAGCTATAATTCCACACATAATGCTGTAGTGTAATGCGTAATGTTCTAGCTGGTGCAAGAATCATTACAGGCTTGTAATCATTGCTCAACTCACAGTGCACAGAGCAACCTGTCTAAACATGTCCCAGTCGAGCCTGAAAGCCTCTAGTGTGCTTCTCATTTTAATATTTTTATGAGAAATTCTACACGAATGTCAGCCATACCATGGATCGTTGAAGACAATATTAGTGTTTCGACACACTGCACTCTGTGTGTACTGTAGCTTACAGTATCAGCGCATTCACACTGCATTGAAGTTTCAGTGCTGCTTCTGTTATAGTTCTTATTACTGAACTCAGGTTTGATAGCAACCTCTAATAACCTTCTCTCTCTTTTTCTTCCTCTTTTACTTTTTTTCTGATTTCTCACTATTGGGATCTGTTATAATCTCTCTCTCTCCCTCTCCCTCTCTCTCTCTCTCTCTCTCCCTCTTTCTCTCCCTCCCTCTCTCTCCTCTCTCTCTCTCTCTCTCTCTCTCTCCTCTTTCTCTCCCTCTCTCTCTCTCTCTCTCTCTCTCTCTCTCTCTCTCTCTCTCTCTCTCTCTCTCTCTCTCTCTCTCTCTCTCTCTTTCTCTCTCTCTCTCTCTCTCTCTCCCATTGTCCTAAACGTCAACTGGTTCTCACATCTCACTTATTATGTCTCTCTTATCAGCTTCCTAAGTATAAATAACTTCCCTGGCAGTATAGCTGGAATACCCAGCGATCTACTCCACCAGTCATGAAGTCATTAACAGTACAAAGTGGCACAAGTTTCAAGTTTTAACTTTATTTGCATTAAAAGTGCTTTACAATTAAATTCTTATGTTTTTATTTGTACGCATGATTTGAGCTGACAGGAAGGCTATGGGAACTCAAATACTGTTTACAATCAGGATGACCATCGAAGCATCTCAGTACACACAACATACAGTGTCAAACCCTGAGGCAGATGTGAAGAACAAGAGAACCTCAGGTTTCGATCCTGTCAGCCTACAGGAACCTGAACCCACAGTTTGGCACAAACTCAACCAAACTGGAGAGTAAGAGATTGTTAAAATGCCAGGCGGTGTTCCTATTAAAGTGGCCAGTGAGTGTATATAGTGACCAGAAAAAGTGCTAAATAAATATTATCATTGGCTATTCATTTCATTTACTTGGACTTGATTTGATCACTGTTTGTCTTTGAAGCAAATGGAATGGAATCCTTTCATCTCTATCAAAATATCTTTATCAAAAGACAATAAAATTAATATATATTTTGGATATATACACTAGTTTTTCTTGTCTTTCTTTCAAGATGACTTCACTCACTCTGTTTATCTGCCTCTCTTTCATAGCGTCTCTGTGCCATTATAACACCTACCCCTACCCCTACACACACACACACACACACACACACACACACACACACACACACAGACAGAGTCTCTTTCTTTCTTTGGAAACTATTTTCACGTGATCCAGAAATCCAGAGTAAAATTCCAGCGATGATGTCACCAACCCATTTCCCATCTGACTTGCATAGTCAAAGACAGAAAGAGACGAGAAATGAAAGGCAAGACCTTCAGGAAGTGAAAGAGTTAGCCGAAAGGTCATAAACGCACACCCTGCAGAACTGGAGCCGAGTCAGACCTTGTGGTGTGAAATTTGTACTCGAAGCCACTCTGCAGGATTGTACGTGAATTTACAGGACACTGGAGCACATGGTGAATGAAGTCTTTCTGTCTCTCTGTCTCGGGTGTTTTTGTAGAGAGCGTGCAGGATGCCGTGGGCCGACAGCTCAAACTGAACCTGAGAAAGAAGGTGCACCTGGAGGGCAAAGGTGACAAACAGGACACCCGAATCCTGGTGAGTGAAATGTGTGCAGAAGTGTGACTTTATTCCCACGGGAAATTATTACAGCATACATTATTACAGACAAACTGTATAATATTAACTGACACATTCTGGTTTTGATTCGCATACAAATCAGTAAAAATGAGGAACAATCATATATAATCAATAATGAATTAAAATATACAGTCTCTGCAAGCAGCGATTCAGGGGTCCAAGCATTTTCGACAGCGTTACAGAGCCATTTCAACTGTCAGGGATTTTTCCCCAAGCTGCAGCTTGAAGGCAAAACATCAAGCTGTTACTGATAGGTTGTTGCACTTGCCTCACATTTTCGGTTGCTGATGAACTTGAAGCTTCTTTGTTACACTCAGAATTTCTCATCTCTCCCTTGCGGCTTTTCTTTCATCCACTTTGTCTCCTCAGTGCTGCTCACTGAAACACAGAAAACTCATTAAGAGAATCTCCCACTAGTGCAGCCTCCCCGTTAACACTCATTCTCCTGACTCCGCCCTCCATTCCAGCGCTTGTGATTGACCACGCCCACCGAGCCCAAGCCCCCAATCAACCCCACCCTCTGCTGTGACGCTGTGATCCAAATTCTGTGATGATTGTACAAAATCTTTTGGGCAAGAAACGAAAAAGGAATTTTCAACCCAACTCAATATGGCCGACTTCCTGTTTGGCAAATCATACATTTAGTTACATCCGGGACATTCTGCATATTCCAGCGAAAGAAGAATCATGATTCGATGTTAAATTGTTCAAAAGTTAGAAGCAGTTTAACTTTTTTTTTTTGCTTTGTGTGATGCAGGATAAGTATTACTATGACAGAAATCAACAGTTTTCTCACAGTTGCAAATTTGTGACCATTTGTAGAAATCAGCTTGGATAAAAAGAAGGTTATGAAGGTTAAGGTTCACCACGGAGGTGGGGTTAGGGGCAGATTTAGCATTTAGGATACATCTTTGACATTTATATGTAAACGATATCCATTCAGATAAGACACATTTGCTTCAATTTTCCAAGAGATGTTGGAGAGCAATACATTGTGAATTCTGATAAAACACTGAAACAGAGCTGCAAAAATAACAAAATACACACCTGGGGGTGTGCAGTTATAGGAAAAGAATCAACAATGTGGTCTGATTAAGGAGGATGATGGAGATTATATCCAGAGAGAGTTAGTTATGACACAGACAGCTGCATTGTGGGGCAAAAAATAACCCAAATTCATCCATCCATCCATCCATCCATCCATCCATCCATCCATTATCTAATACTTTCTATCCAACATTTTAATTCTGAGCCAAAAGAGATCCAAGTTCTAGTAAGTTCTAGCGGTGAACTTGCCTGAGATGTGGTTCAATCGAGACTGAGCTATGGCTGTGTCCTGGCAGGCAGATTTTTACGGAGTTCATTAGAGTCTCTCGATGGTGGTGTGTGAGCCAGATGCTAGAGGAAAGCGTGAGCCGTCGCTCGGGCCATAATCAGCTCCAGCAGTGTTGTAATCTCAGTAACTGTAGTAGAGTCATGCCTCAGTGACATCAGTTCAAAGCTCATGGCGCTGACAGGTGCTTAGGAACACACCCTCTTCATTGTGTGTGTGTGTGTGTGTGTGTGTGAGAGAGAGAGACTGGAGGGTGTGGTTACACGCTGCTGTAATCGGATTTCTGTGCCCGAGGCTATGTTATAAATCTATGCTAAAAACGCAAGGTCACAGTTGTTGCTGTTTTTTTTTTTCAGGTTTCTCACATGGTCTTGTGGGTTTTAACAATGTTAAAGGCTCATCAAGAGGTTCAGCTCTGGGATTTAAACTCCGCCCACATTCTAATCACTATTGTTATTAATATTATTAATCATTTTTAATTATGTGGCTCTAAAGTCTTAATAGAAAAAGAAAGAGAATTGTGGCAGGTCGTGTTGGTGTGTGTTAGCAATTTAGCTCTTTTTTTTTTTAGAAATACATGGGTTTTTTTTCTAAGTTTTAAATATGATATGAAGTTTTAACGCGATGTTATAGCCCGATAATTATCCAGAAATCTAGTTCCTGGTCTTGTGAAAAAAAATGGTGGTCTCAGGTTCGCTGCATTCCAGGTAACATGACTGGTTTAAGAGTGTTGTGGAAAAAACACACGTCTCGTGCCGGTCTGTGCTCCTGTACAGCGTTTTTTTTTTTTTTTTTGGCCGTGTCACTGTTGAGATCATAAATCTGGTAGTCACCATTTTGCAAAACTGTGCACATAAACGGCGTAAACTGATTTATGCACCATTGTGTCATTGGAGTTATTATAAATATAAAATCTTACACCGCTTAAGTGTTTTTAAGGAATGTGTGTGCTTTCTGTAAAATCCCACCCCTGAGCTCGCTGCTTTTCATGTCCTGACCTGACGCAGCAACACGCTTCAAGGTATGCGGAATGAAACTCACACACGCGCACACACACACACACACACACACACACACACACACACACACACTCACTCTGTCTCCCTCTCTGCATTCCAAGCCTTTGCACAGGATTCAGTAAGAGATGCCCGACAGCAGCCGTGATCACTTCCTGTACGGCTGTTAGTGTTGGGAAACAGTTGTTGTTGTGAGTGTTATTCATTATAGGAGAGAAGTAGAATGGCTACATTGTGTGTGTGTGCGTGTGCGTGTGCGTGTGTGTGTGTGTGTGTGTGTGTACACTAATGTGTGTGCTTTGTTTGATTGAGACTAAACATTTCTCTCCAAATACTCAAACAGGATCAGGATGGAAATGTGAGTGGAATTTTGTGGGACACTGAAACTCGAGCACTGTCTTGTCTCAAGTGCGCACACACACACACACACACACACACACACTGCACCACATCCAGCAGCTCTAATGCAATTCTGCAGCATAGTCAGGACACTAACTCCCACGCTGCAGCCCCACCCAGAGGAACAGAACCTACAATAAACTTGTGAGTTAATGTGAGGAGCTGAAACACAGAACACACACCCACACACACACACCTGTAGAGGTGTGGTGTGAGGTGCACCTTATACCCCTAACTGTACCACCTGGACTCTGCATCACTGTGAGGAGCTGTGAGGGACTGACCCAGTTAGTGGCTATTATTTACACGTGCACACACACACACACACACATATAGTCTAAGAGAGAGAGAAACACACACACAGAGTCAGAGAAAAAGAAAGGCTCACACACACACACACACACACAAAAACACACACAGTCTGAGAGTGAGAGACAGAGAGAGAGAGACACACAGAGACAAAGAGAGAGACAGAGAGGGGGGAAAGAGGGAGAGAGAGACACAGAGACGGAGAGAGAGAGGGAGAGACACATACGCACATAGTCTTAGAGAGAGAGTGAGACACACACACACAGAGGAAAGGAAGTGCTAAGAGGAGTGTGATTAGTATTCAGGAAATTTCTGTATTGTAACTTGACTCTCTCTCTCTCTCTCTCTCTCTCTCTCTCTCTCTCTCCCTGTCCCTCTTTGCCTGTCTTAATCTCTCAGGGGCTCACTCTCTGTCTCACTGCCTCTATTTTCTTGTCACACTGTCTTTCTGTCTTTCCCTTTCATTGTCTAACGCTCACCATCTTTCACTCTCTTGCTCTCTCTCTCTCTCTCTCTCTCTCTCTCTCTCTCTCTCTCTGTTTCTCTCTCTCGCCCTCTCTCCCTCTCTTTCCCCCTGTCACACAGCCTGCTCCTGGCCTGTGGTCACAGTACACGGGCAACAGCACGCAGTCACACTGTGGAGTTTCGTCTCATCAAGGAGTGTCTCTGCCAATCAAATCCTTTTTATATAGTGACCCTTCAAACCTAGATAAAAGGAACCTGATTGAAACAAATTTATTGAGCAAAATTAGCCAACAGTACATTTCTTTGTTGGATATAGTAAGTGAACCTGAATGTTTTTATCCAGTTTTAGGGCTTAGACGAAGATCCGATCTCTTTTCAAGTCAAACTGATGCAGAAGGAATTGTAAAGGGTTCACAGACATTTGAGCAGCACCGTTTACGAAGTCAAATGAAAGTAAGCGCTTCTCGGCGTAGCTCTTTTTAGCAGTACACTGGCAAAGGAATGGAAAGCGACTTATGGGACATTTTCATTCAGTATAAGCAAATGAATGATGTTGTGGCCGTGAGTCTGGGATGCAGTGTGTTTTAGACGTGTGTTTTTCCCTCTGTTGGATAACCTTACACAGAATTTTACAGGTTATAGATCAAATTTAAGATGCTTATGAACAAATACTCGGAGCATCTCAGAGAACACAAATGGGTTTGATATCAACATTTACTTTTGTAGATAGAAACGTGAACATTTTTGGTTTTTTTGGAACATTTCTATGAATATATCGCCCCTAGTAGGCTAGAGAAAAACAGAAATACTTAAAGCTCTAAAAATTTTGAAATCTCTGAGTGTCTACTTTCATTTGAGCTTCATATTAACCCCTGCTGTGGAGTGGACCATGACAAAGACGTTCAATATTAAACATGACCACAAGAAAGAGTTAAGGGCGAGTCGGTGTCTTAAAGATCATAAACATGTTTGATGTGAGGTGTGTCGGTGCGCCAAGCTGAGACCAGCTGAACCGTCTCTGAGCTTTTTTTTTTTTCACACTCTGAGAAGGAGAAGTTTCCACAGAGCCGGCCAACGAGTTCAGACGCGGTTTGTTTTTTTTAACCTGCTTCTTATTATTAACGTTGTTATGACGCTGAGCCGCGTGATGATTCGTTATGTCTTGCTGCATGTCGCGTCCTCAGTTCATCGTAATCGTGGCCTACCTCTTTATTACACTCTAATAATAATAATAAGAAGAAGAAGAAAAATAATAATCTATAACTTATATTTTATTTACTTAGTAGTACTGTAACAGTACAGAGCTACGAATGCTTGCAAAGTGGAAAAAAAAAACCCTTATAGTACTCTCGAAGGATTTACAACTCAGTTATTCATCTCTATGGAGTTGTTTCCATGGAAACATACACAATGCTAATTGGTTAGTTTGATAACTAGCAGTTAGCTCAACTATCTTTCACCACTTAGTCTTAAGTCTATCGAGTTATGATATGGCAGTTATGATTTGGGTGATGTGGTGAGTCAGACATTCTGTGATTAGTCGTAGTTATTTATATCACGGTCTGTCTGAATACTCCATTCTGATAGGCTGGAAGGTGTGCGTCCAAACCTGACCGATGTAGGCACAGGTGTTTCTATTATAGATGACTGTGCTGCCTGTAACCTGTGGTCGCCATGGTAACGCAGAGATGCAGTTGCACATAGGGTGAGAACGAGATTGTAAACATTTCTTAATGTACTTCCTTAGCTAAATGCATGAGTTAGAAAGGAGACAAGAACGTTATACAGGATGATTTTTGATCAATTTCGTATAATTTGTTGAATCGGACAATTCACATACACAATCTGTCTCTCTCTCTCGCTTTCCCTCTCTCTCACTCCCTCTCTCTTTATCTTTCTCTCTCTATCCCCCTTTCTCCCTCTTTCTGTACCCCTCTCTCCCTCTCCCCCCCCTCTCTCTTCCTCTCTCTACCCATCTCTCTTTCTCTCCCTCTCTATCCCCTTTTCTCCCTCTCTCCATCTGTCTCTCTCTCTCTCTCTCTCTCTCTCTCTCTCTCTCCCTCTCTCCTTCATTCCCTCCCTCTGTTTCTTTCTCTGTCTCCTTCTCCCTCTCTCCCTTTCTGTCTCTCTTTCTCTAATAATTGTTTATAATAAATCCAATGAACGATGATCTTATTGCACTTCTTCATCTCTGTGTATGATTTAGCTCTAACGATTCTAGCTCTAACGACCCATATAGAAAAGAACTAACAAAAATGAACTGTTATTTTTTTATCCTTTCAGTCCATTAACTGTTTCTTTGCCTCAATGCTGTGCCTTAAAATATGGACTTTTTCCTTACTTATTCCACAGCACTGCTGAATTCCTAATTCTGATTGGTCAGAAGGTGTTGATTAATTTTCTATAACATCAGCTCAAACAGTAGTTTCTATAGTAACAGCTTAAACAGGGGGCTGATGCACCGTATGACGTATCTGAAAGGAGATCTGTAAGAAATCTCTAGTGCCAGTGTTTTGTCAAAGTCATCACATTTCTGGGGAAAATCTTCAGGAGAAATAAGTGCAGTTGTTGCTGAGGTATAAAAGAGAGTAATAAAACATTTTTGGGGCATGCTGTAACGTTAGATCACTTCTGCTTCATCACATCACCATTTCATGGATTATTTTCCCACAGCAGCTCATCCTGAAGTGTTTCATTTTGTATCTGTTATTTGTGGAATATCACAGTATATAATATAACAGCACTGATTATCATCCTTTTCTCCCTCTCTCACCAGGCTCTGGCTCCACATCGGGCATTTCTGCTGTCAGCTCGGGTTCCTGCTAGGGTGAGTGTGTGTGTTTCTGTGTGTGTGTGTGTGTGTGTGTGTGTGAATTCCCAGACATGCTTTATCCTGTTTACCTCCCATTTTATTTCTCTCCTGCCCTCTCTCACACACTCATTTTTTTCCCTTCTGCTTTTTTTGTCATCTATTTTTTTAAAATGTGTGTTTGTGTGTGTGTGTGTGTGTGTGTGTGTGTGTGTGTGTGTGTGTGAGAAACAGAGACAATGTGTGTTAGTCATACATGAGCTCTATTTTAGTACATTTCTCACTAATAACAAATGCACAGCTGATGTTAAAAGCAGATACAGTTGGAAAAGGAAAGGGCTACTAGTCTAAGTGTGTCTAAGTGTAAGCATTAGCAAAGTGTGTGTGTGTGTGTGTGTGTGTGTGTGTGTGTGTAGCTGGCTCAGAGAATTTTCCCATGAACCTGCAGCGGGAAAAGAACCAATGCCAGGTTTAAACAGCTGGATAGACTGACACATGCACGTGCACACACACACACACACACACACACACACACACACACACACACACACACTCCCATTTGCCTTACTATGCAGACCTTTCTTTCGTTGCAGAGATATTTGGTCACAATCAAGATATAACAATATGCACACATACACACACACACACACGCATGCTGATTCTTACATTTAGTGTGCTATTTGCATTATACACCACGTTACAGAACAGAAAAAAACAAAAATTGTGTTAGGATGTAGTTTGCTACATGTCTGGCCAGGGTGCAACAGGAAGTCCTGGAGCTCCGCCTATTTAAAATCCTCACAATCTCACCAGGGATTCTGGACTTGTTTATGTGGGTTACATGGCCAGTTCCTTGTTGCTAGGCCTAGAGGATCCTCATGCTGATGCTCACAGAGCTGGTTCTGTGAAAGATTCTGTCCTGCCACTGGATCCTCATGATCGACTGTAGAGAACAGAGGTGGAACTGTTCCAGCTGCTTGATATACCTCGGTCCAGGTTTCACATCTATATTTAAATTAGAGGGTCTGGAGCATTATAAACCTTCAACCTTCTCTGGAGTGGGATGTTCTTGTGCTGTGTCCCTTGTCCAAGCACCTGACTGGCTTTCTGGAGCCATGCTGTGATCTGTTTGTCAAGGGAGGAGCTCTTATTTGGAGTACAGGTTGAAGAGAACCATGTTGCTTTATTCTGTTAGAGATGCTGGATTTCTAGATGGCTGGCTTTTTGGGTCCCTGCTGAGATCTGTTTGTGAAAGGATCCAACAGTGGCCAGGTATTTGGTGGGATGCTCTTTACTTCAGGCTGGAGGAGGACTTCTGTCTTTCACTGTGTTTAGATGCCTCTAAGACCTTGGTGTCAACAGTATGTTGGTGGTCCTCCCAGTGAGGGCACAGTCATCAGCAAACAGTGCTTCAAACATGAGCCTCCGAAGCATCTTGGTTTCGGCTATAAAACCCATCCAGATAGTAGGTCAGGTCCTTGAGAGCATGCAGGAGCACTTGTTTGGGGAATAGGTTCAAGAGAATCATAGTGAGGATGCACCCTTGATATACGCCATTGGAGCTGCAGAATTTATGGCTTTTTGGATTCCTGTTGAGATATGTTTGTCAAGGGATCTATCCCTAGCCAGGGATATTTAAAAGCCTTCAAAAATTCTTTAGTGGGCTGCTTTTTCCTGCAGTCTGGAAGGGGATTTTTGTCTTTCCAAGACTAAATGTCAACACAGATTTTAGATCCCCTGGAGACCTTGTTGACAATAAACCCATCCAGATGGCATATCATGTGGACCCCAAAAGGTCTAGGTCCTTGACCGCATACAGGATCACTTGTTTGAAGGGCAGTTGAAGAGAACTGTGGTGAGGATGCATCCTTGCTATACGCTGTTGGAGATACTGAATTTCTCAGATGGCTTTTCCTCAGAGAAGATCTCGTCTGTCGTACCATCATGGAACAGCTGGATTAGGGTGCTAAACTCAACTTGCCAACCAGTCATAGTTGGTCCATTTCTCGGAACCAGGGGCTGCCACTGATTCTGTCCATATCACTATATTCCAGTGTCACTAACTGTCCAGCAGACAGTTTATTGTTTTGCTAGTCAGGAATATGTGATGGCATACTTAGGAGAATAGGGGGATGTGGTAGCTTAGTGGTTAGATCCACTAATCAGAAGGTTGTGAGTTTGAATTCCAGGTCCACCAAGCTCCCACTGCTGCGCCCCTGAGCAAGGCCCTTAAACCTGCTCAGTTGTAAAACATTAAATAAAATATACGTTGCTCTGGATAAGGGCATCTGTCAAATGGAAGAAATGTAAATGCCATTGATGCTGCTGTAATTTGGCATGGTTAAGGCTGTATAGATTGGGCTTGGGATGTTTCCATTGATGCTTAGCAATATGTACCTTTGATGTGGTGCAGATGAACCCGTGGTCTGAACAAGCACTCTGCTTCCCTCATGGCCTCAGTAATTAGGATTTCATGGTGGATAATAATGATGTAGTTGATCATGTGCCATGGTCCAGACCTGGGGTACATCCAACTTGTTTTATTCAGGTTCACCATCCTTAGAAATGTTTGTGATGGTGAGCTCATGCGATGCAGATTTGCTCAGCAGTGCTAGGTCATTGCTGTTCATCTTGCTGATCTTGCCAGGTTTGCCTAGCTCACTCTTCCAGGGGGTGGTGAACTCACTAATATGAACCTTTCACTGGAAAGGATAAGTCTACAACATTGAAGTGTTTAGTGGTCGCTTCCAGGCTGTTCATGATGGGTGCATATGCTCTGTTGTTCAATACATGCTACTTGGGTGCAAGGGAAAGTGAAAATTCATTAACCTTTCATTAATTCTCATAGGCAAGTCTGTAATTTGTTTCATTCGACTGTTTTAAAATGGCAAAATCCTTCTGTCTACATTCTAACTTTCCAGCAGAAGATGTTCCCACTCACAGGTTCCCAGATCCTTTGTGAAAAATTGTTGAGCTCAGGGTTTTTTTTGTTTTGTTTCTGTTTTCCAGATGCTTTGAATAAGAAAAATGTACTATCTTGATATCATGTATCACAAAACACCTTCACCCTAATTCTAATCTAACCTTCTGCTTTGTTTTTTTTTTCAGGTAGAACAAAGCTTCAATTTCTTTGACATCCAAGTGGTGGGCAGCAGCAGGACAGGCCAGGTGTGTTTCTCTTCATCTGTTTCAACTTCAGTCCATATGATCTCCAGCCCACATTCGCATATAATCTATCACACAGCTGCTGTGCAACACGGACACGGGCCAGCCGTGATCAAAAACACACAGCAGGTCTGGCATTGGAGTCACTTTCAGCTTGGAAAATGAGTCGGAAAATGAAAAACTGAATTATTTTCTGCTATCACGTGTCAGATGTATGTGAGTGAAAGGTCCAGTAACGAGAAATATAGAAGGACAGCATAGAATTCTCTATCATTTGGAAAGGTTCCAGTGTTTATTCTAGTTTATTCAGCACTTCAGCTACTGTTAAAGACATCAGACTTTCAAATAATATTTAACCTAGTGCTTAGCAAAATGATAAAACGTAATATAATGAAACTTAAAGACATTTCTATAACACAAACAAAACAAAGCTGTGCAAATAAACTACTGAAAGCATTGATAAGCTTATATTTAATATTATAAAATGTAGATATTTAACGTTTACTGATTTGAAGAACAATATTTAAAGTTTATGTTAATTTAATGCATTTTAAAATTAAATTAAAAAATAAATCGAAATCTAATAAATGTAAAAATTAATTTACAAAATATTTGTAAATTTATATAAAACTAATAAATGTAAAAAATATATGTGTAATAAGTGTAAAATTTATATGAATATAATAATTTAATTAATAACATAATTTATATGAATATAATACATTTTTATAATAATAATAATAATGATAATAATATTAGATTGAGATTGACAGACGGATCGGTGCAGCGGTAGCAGTAATGCGGTCTATGTACCAGTCTGTTGTGGTGAAGAAGGAGCTGAGCCGTAAGGCAAAGCTCTCGATTTACCAGTCAATCTACGTTCCTACTCTCACCTATGGTCATGAGCTCTGGGTCATGACCGAAAGGATAAGATCCCGGATACAAGCGGCAGAAATGATCTTCCTCCGTAGGGTGGCGGGGCGCTCCCTTAGAGATAGGGGAGCTCTGTCACCCGGGAGGAGCTTGGAGTAGAGCCGCTGCTCCTCCACATCGAAAGGGGACAGTTGAGGTGGCTCGGGCATCTGTTTTGGATGCCTCCGGGATGTCTCCCTGGGGAGGTGTTCCGGGCATGCCCCACCAGGAAGAGGCCCCGGGGAAGACCCAGGACACGCTGGAGAGACTGTCTCTCGACTGGCCTGGGAACGCCTCGGGGTCCCTCCAGAAGAGCTGGAGGAAGTGTCTGGGGAGAGGGAAGTCTGGGCATCCCTGCTTAGACTGCTGCCCCCGCGACCCGGCTCCGGATAAGCGGAAGACAATGAATGATGAAAAAAAATGAATGAATGATACTAATAATAATATTCAAAAATGTAAATTATTTTAAAGAATGTGTGCAAATAAGCTGCTGTCAATCAGAGCTTGGATTTGCTTTTAAGAAGTTGTTAGAAAAAATACCACAGTACACCGGACCTCTCAGTAAAAGTGTTTCATGTAAAAATTTATAAGAACATCCATACTATATTGTCTACCCTAATTCAACAATACCTAATTCAAACAGTGACTTAGAGAGTGTCCATTGACAAAGACCCCATTCCCCGGGACCGAAGAATCAGTCCTGAGGCAGCAGACATTTAGACAGACTGACCTACAGTATACTTTATCCCTCACCTTACCCTTCCTTTTGTCTCTTTTAGTTTAATAATAAAAGCTGCCTTATGTTGTAAGTAAAAATTAGCCTTATGGGGACCAGACAAATGTCCCCTCTAGTTTACAATTGGCATATTACTAGCTTTATATACACATTTGGTCTCCAAATCACACACACACACACACACACACACACACACACACACACACACACACACACACACACACACATGGGATTAGATCTACAACCAGCTACAGCTGTGTGTTGGGGAAAAAACCCTGTGCATATTGATGTGTGTGTGTGTGTGTGTGTGTGTGTAGTTGGTGGTGGACTATGATAAAGGACAGCTGTGTGTAAAGCTAAGCTCTAATGAAGAGGTTGATGAAGTCATCGCTCAGATAGGAGTCAGCATACAGGAGCACTGCCCTGGACTCAACCCACTGTATGTACACTTGTCTGTCTAGTCTGTCTGTCTGTCTGTCCTCTCTCTCTCTCTCTCTCTCTCTCTCTCTCTCTCTCTCACTTCTCTCTCTCTCTCTCTCTCTCTCTCTCTCTCTCTCACTTTCTCTCCCTGTCTTCATATGCATTAACTCCTCCATGTATGTTTGTGCATGTGTGTGGGTATGTGTGTGTGTGTGTGTTAGGAGGGTCATGAAGAGATTATCACTGAAGCCCGCTGAGAGGACGACCAGTCTACAGGCACTCTGGGAAAATAATCCTCCCACCGATATTGGACCCTGTGGTATACACACACATATACACACACATATATACACACACACACACACACACACTGACACATACACATTCTATTATCTCTCTCTCTCTCTCTCTCTCCTCTCTCTCTCTCTCTCTCTCTCTCTCTCTCTCTCTCAGGTGCTTTCTCTCGTATGTACTGGTGTGTGTGTGATCAAATGGGGCTACCATACAGAGCGGAGGTGCAGTGGGTATGTACATTTCTCCCCTCCTCTCTCTCTCTCTCTCTCTCTCTCTCTCTCTCTCTCTCTCTCTCTTCTTTCTTTTCTGGGTTTTTATCCCTCTCTCTTTGTCTCCAGGATGTGGACACTATCTACCTCTCCCAGGACACACAAGAGCTCAACCTACAGGACTTTATTCACTTGGAAACCAGGTACCAGAAGTGTGTGTGTGTGTGTGTGTGTGTGTGTGTGTGTGTGTGTGTGTGTGTGATGTATTCCTATGATTTGGCATATAGGCTACATTCAGATGTATGATGGTAATGAATATGGTAATGATAGTCAAACAGATATGTATAATGATGATGATGATGATGAACGAGGAGGTTGTGTGTTTTTAAGGTGTGTTTCATTATTTGTCATGCTCAGGGACCTGATGGCCATTGTGGCAGTTCTGGAGTACAACCAGTGGTTCACTAAACTCTCGCTCAAGGATTATAAACTGGTGCGTCTTATCTCACTGTCCTCACTGTCTGCCTTCTGGAAATTTGTTACTTCTTTCTGCTAATTGGCACTTTGTACTTTGTACCTTGTGTGTGTGCATGTGTGTGTGTGTGTGTGTGTGTGTGTGTGTGTTCAGTCTACAGATTTATGTGATCAGATCTTGAGAGTTGTAGCTCGTTCTAACAGATTAGAAGAGCTGGCTCTGGAAAACACAGGACTCAAAGCGTAAGCAAACAGACACTTTCACACATTCACACACACACACACACACACATATATAAATTTTATGTCCATGTCCATAAAAATAAAAATGTTACGATCCTACTGCTTATCCCTGTGGTGGTTGCATATCCCTGTTAATGTTACACAACCCTATAATTGTTACACACTCCTATTATTGCTGCACCATTCTGTAATTTCACAATAACCTGCAGTTATTGCACAGTCCCATAACCAGACCTCCAGCCTCAGAGTTATTAAAAACTCCCACAATTTATTGTTCTTGCACATTTTAGTATAGTTACACAATCTAAAAGGATTGCGCAATTTCCTGAAACACTTTTCTGTGTAAAGTGTATTCAAATATAGACTGGTGTCACGTTTCCGGTATACAGAGCATGATGAATCAGACCCAGCGCAGGGATAGACAGCAGACAGGGGTTTATTTCAAATCATAAGCAGACATAGACAACATGAACGACGCCACATGAACACGGAACATAAAGACGAAGACCAGCCCCGAACCCTGGCAAAAGGCCGCTATAAATACTAAACATAATTACACACAACATGAGGAACAGGTGAACATCAATCAAGACACATTAGGGATAAGGCGGGGCTAAAACAAGCACATGACAAACAAACAACAATACATCATAACCCCTGCTGGAAACACCCCCTAGTGGTCCAACGTAGGACCTGCCACCCGTAACAACTGGAGAGATTTGCTTTTTTTCAAGATTTTTATTGCTGTCTTTACTGTGGAAGTGAGCTGAAATGAGATTTAAAATAAATAACACATAAAAATGTCAATTTCTGGATCATTTTGTACACTCTTTATTAAAAAATAATAATAATAAAAAAAGATCTTACTCAATTTACTCATATTCAGTGTTCTTGTGTTTGCATTTCTCAAGTATTTACTGCATTTTTTTAAATTCCTGAATCAGACAAAAAGGTTTGACGAGCTTAATGTTAATATATTGTTAATCTATTTTATCTGATTACATATAATGGGGGGCATGTTGGATTGGTGGTTAGTACGTTTGCCTCACACCTCCAGGGTTGGGGGTTTGATTCCTGCCTTGCCGTGTGTGTGGAGTTTGCATGTTCTCCCCGTGCCTCGGGGGTTTCCTCCGGGTACTCCGGTTTCCTCCCCCGGTCCAAAGACATGCCTTGTAGGTTGATTGGCATCTCTAAATTGTCTGTAGTGTGTGAATGAGAGTGTGTGTGTGTGCGCCCTGCGATGGGTTGGCACTCCGTCCAGGGAGTATCCTGCCTTGATGCCCGATGACGCCTGAGATGGGCACAGGCTCCCCGTGACCCGAGAGTAGATCGGATAAGCGGTAGACAATGATTGAATGAATAATTACATATGATATATTCTATCTTAATTTTATAGTTTTTATAGTAATTTTATAGTACATCCAGTAAGTTTGGTTTATTCAATATATATATATATATATATATATATATATATATATATATATATATATATATATATATATATATATATATTCAGCATGTGTTCTCCAGATATACAGTATTTTATTTATTTATTTATTTTCATTAATTTCTTTTATAGTGATTTTGCACAGAAGTTGGCCAGCGCTCTGAGCCAGAACCCACACTCGGCTCTACACACACTCAACCTGGCCAACAACTCCATGGAGGACAAAGGTGTCACACTCACAGCATATACTTTTTGTATATCTATTTAAAACAGTTATACGGACTTATAAACATTCTGGTTCGAAGTAAATTATCCAGTGATGATGATGATGTTGATAATGATGATGATGATGATAATGTGATGATGTAGATGATTGTAATGATGATGATGAAGATAATGACAATTATCTTGTGCTGGTGATTATAATAATGGTGAGTGTTGCTAACAGTGATGGGAATGAAGATGACCATGGCTTGGTCATGATAATGATGATGATTATGATGGTGGTGGTGGTGGTTATTACACTAACAATGACAGTGATGGTGATGAAGATGAGAATGATATTGGTTATGATGATAATGACGATGCTGATCGTAATGACGCTAACAGTGACATTGGTGATGGTGATGAAGATGAAGACGACATTGGTTATGATAACGATGAGGATGATGATGATGACGTTGACAATGACAAATGCTAATGATGACAGTGCTAATAATGATAAAGATTTTATTAGTAGTAGTAGTAGTATTGTTATTATTATTATTATTATTATTATTTTTATTGTTATTATTATTATTATTGTTATTATTCTGGTTATGATTGGTTTGTGTTTTAGGAATTGCGTCTCTGAGTTCTCCACTGGGAAAACTTTCATCTGGGCTGAAACATCTAAACCTGTCGAAAAACTCCCTTTCAGCTAAAGGTACACACACACACACACACACACACACACACACACACACACAAACATACACTTTATTTTGACAGTGTGATGTCATTGATTCTCGTTAATTGTGTGTGTGTGTGTGTGTGTGTGTGTGTGTGTGTGTTGTAGGTGTGAACATTCTGGCTCAGTCTCTGTGTTCCAACTCGTCCTTCTTTAACACACTCTCACACCTTGACCTGTCTGGAAACACTCTGAGGGGAGACGACCTGCTCGTATGCGCACACACACACACACACACACACACACACACACACACACGAACACACGCACACACACACGAACACAGATACACACACACAAATGCACACTTATAAACACACACACACACTTATATATACAGACACACACTTATAAACACACTTATGTACATACACACACACAGACAAACTCATATATATATATACACACTGAGGTTGTTTTTTTTACAAAGCCGCAGATTTGTGTGTGTCTCTCTAGAACCTGTGTAACTTCCTGAGTCAGCTGAACAGCCTGCACACTCTGGACCTGTCTAACTGTGACTGCGCTCTGGACCTGGTCAGTGACCATCACAGCACCTTTACACACACCTGACAAGTTTTACACGCTTCCCCAGTAAAACAGTAGATCAGCCATTTATGCCATTTCTGCTCTCTGAGATGCCCCAAGTGCTTGTCCATAAGCATCTACAATTTGAAGCCATTACTATATATGTTGTTATTGCTGAAAAATTTAGTTTGTTTTAAAAAGTTTTGGACAAAAAGAGAAAAACACAAACAAAAAAAGAGATAATTGGACCATCAGTGAACTGTTAAATCTCCTTGCTCTTCTGCACTGGTCAGCATGGTCAAACTTGCTCCAAACTGATGTATGCTTATGTAAAAAGTTTCACATTGACCACCAGCCACTTAACAAAAGAGAAGCCAATCACCTGGTTTAGTTAAGACACAGATTTGTCTTGGATAGTAAACTTTTCTGTTTAAAATTTCCTCCTAAACCTTTCTAGTCTCTATATGGAGTTGAACTGCTACGCAAAACTCATGACTATATTAAAAATGTCTCATTCCTCCTGTCTGTACCCTGCAGGTCTGCTCGTCTTTACTCCGAGGTTCTCTGAAGCATCTTTCTGTCCTCAACTTGTCCAAGAGTGTCTTAAATATTAAGTAAGACACATAGAAACACACACATTGCTGTCTGCGTTAAAACCTGAACGATGCTGATGTAGCGGTGTATTATTTCTTTGCCATGATCTCTTGTGCGCCCCCTGCAGGAAAGGGAAGGAGCTGCCCTCCACTTTTAAGCAGTTCTTCAGCACGGCTTCGGCCCTCAACACCATCATCCTGTCTGGCACCAAACTGCCTCCAGAAGCCCTGAAGTGAGTCACTCAAAGCTCTTCTTCTTTATTAACTTGACTTTCAGATAAAAGTGTAGCAGGATGAAATATGGAGACTCTGAGATTATGGTGTAATAAACAGGACAATGGCCTCTGAGTAGAAAGGAAAGGAAAGGAAAAGAAAGGAAAGGAAAGGAAAGGAAAGGAAGCAAGGAAGGAAGGAAGGAAAGGAAAGGAATGGAACATAACTTAAGAACAGAAGGAAGGAAGGAAGGAAGGAAGGAAGGCACATGATTTAAGAATGAAAGGAAGGAAATAAGGGAGGGGAGAGTTGGGGAAAGGGGAAGGGGAGAGGGTGGGGGTGGGGAGGGAGGGAGGGTTAGGAAGGAAGGAAGGAAGGAAGGAAAGAAGGAAGGAACACATGATTTAAGAATGAAAGGAAGGAAAGAAGGGAGGGAGAGAGGGAGGGAGTGTGGGAGGGAGGGGAGGGGGGAAAGGGGAAGGAAGGGAAAGGGAAAAGGAAGGAAGGAATACATGATTTAAGAATGAAAGGAAGGAAAGGAGGGGGGGAAGCTGGGAGGGAGAGAGGGAGGGAGGGAGGGAGAGAGGGAGGGAGGGAGGGTTAGGAAGGAAGGAAGGAAGGAATACATGATTTAAGAATGAAAGGAAGGAAAGGAGGGAGGAAGCTGGGAGGGAGAGAGGGTTAGGGGGGAAAGGGAAAGGGAAAGGGAAAGGGGGGGGTCGGGCCAAAGGGATGAAAGAAGGACTGAATGAATGAAGGAAAGAACAAGGAACAGAGGATGAAAAGATGGAAAGATTGAATAAAAGTCAAAAATAAAGGAAGGAAAAAACAATGTATAAAATGAACTAATCAACGGACTAAAGACAACATTGTATGACAATTAATTCCAAGAGAATTGACACGGTTTTCTGATTAACGAGCTGAATTTCTCTTTAACCTGTAACCTCCGTCTCAATATGTTGGACTGATCACACGTCTTTACTTCTCCTCAGAATGACATTTTCTTTCACATGCAGTCAGCAGCTGAAGATGTGTACATGCTTGGATGTGAAACTTGTTTATGAAATTTTAGGAAGGAAAAGAGTCGAGTTCCTGATCATCTGTAACCTGCAGTATAATGACATGTTTCACATCAGGGTCTAACATGATGCACCTTTTATCTGGATAAGTCTCCTGTTAATAATTAACTAATAAGTGTGTGTGTGATTTTTATTGGGTGTAATTCTCATTTATAGTGTGTGTGTGTGTGTGTGTGTGTCTGTGTGTGTGTGTGTGTCTGTCTGTGTGTGTCTGTGTGTCTGTGTGTCAGAGCTCTGTTGCTAGGTCTGGCCTGTAATCCCAACCTAAAAGATATCTCTTTGGATCTGAGCAGTTGTGAGGTAGACACACACACACACACCTAAACCATCATTCTCAAGACACACTTTTTTTAAACCAAGTCTATATTGAGGAAGTTATTTCAGACTCAGGTTTCCCCACGTGACGTCTGAGGGAGTTATCGAGGCCAGCTGGAATGCCTTAAATCTACCAAATATGTCCAGATTCTGCTCACACACTCACACACTATCTTCATTGGGTAATTCTGTGCTCCTGTGTGCTTCTCTAGAGTGTCTCCACTGTATGTTAATGATGTAGAGAAGCCTACATAAATAAAAATATATATTTTTTATAAATATATAGAATTATTATATAATGAGTGTGTGTTAGGGATTAGTGTGTGATTATAATGAGCGTGTGTTAGGGATTAGTGTGTGATTATAATGAGTGTGTGTTAGGGATTAGGTTGTGGTTATAATGAGTGTTTTTTAGGGAATAGGTTGTGATTATAATGAGTGTGTGTTAGGGATTAGTGTGTGATTATAATGAGTGTGTGTTAGGGATTAGTGTGTGATTATAATGAGTGTGTGTTAGGGATTAGTGTGTGATTATAATGAGTGTGTGTTAGGGATTAGTGTGTGATTATAATGAGTGTGTGTTAGGGAATAGGTTGTGATTATAATGAGTGTGTGTTAGGGATTAGTGTGTGATTATAATGAGTGTGTGTTAGGGATTAGTGTGTGATTATAATGAGTGTGTGTTAGGGATTAGTGTGTGATTATAATGAGTGTGTGTTATGGACTAGGTTGTGATTATAATGAGTGTGTGTTAGGGATTAGTGTGTGATTATAATGAGTGTGTGTTAGGGAATAGGTTGTGATTATAATTAGTGTGTGTTAGGAATGTAATATATGCCATTTCCACTGAGTGGAGTTTTAATCAAAGCTGCTGATTGGTCAGCTGCTGTAACTGGCATCATGACATGAGCAAGAAAAAAAATCTGAAATATTTTTAAGATATATAAAATTCATTAAAAAACACCTAGAAGGCATTAATCTTGTGTTTGAGCTAATTTATTTTTGACTAAGTGTGTGTGTATCTGTGTGTGTATCTGTGTGTGTATCTGTGTGTGTATCTGTGTGTGTGTGTGTGTGTGTGTGTGTGTGTGTGTGTGTGTGTGTCTAGTTGAGGTCAGCTGGATCTCAGATCCTGGAAGGCTGCATAGCTGAGATCCCCAACGTTTCTATCCTGGATATTTCAGACAACGGTCAGAAAACAACACACACACTTTCCTTTCAGCTGTGTTTCATTGTCTTTTCTGTCAGACATGACCATCAGAAGTGTGTTGGATGAAGTTCATGCTCCATGTGCAGGTTTGGACTCTGATCTGATGACTCTACTGGTGTGGCTGGCGAAGAATCGCTCCATCAGACAGCTGTCTCTGGGCAAGAACTTCAACAACATCAAATCCAAGTGAGAGGTGTTAGCAGTGTGCGAGCCACAAGGTTGCACAGATTCCCCCAAAATGCTCTGCTTTAATGCAGAAATTCCCAAGAAATATTTTGTATTTGCCAAATTTAAGCAATATCTGAGCACATGATGGAACAAGCAACATCAACCCTGTAACTGGTTACCCAATATAAGCTCCGCCTCCATGTTTCTGTAACTGTTACACACACACACATATATATATATATATATATATATATATATATATATATATATATATATATATATATATATAAAACACAAATACAATGTGATATGCAGCATGTGTCTGAGGATCTATGTGTGTGTGTGTGTGTGTGTGTGTGTGTGTGTGTGTGTAGGAATCTGGGGCAGGTGCTAAACAGCTTGGTTCTTATGATCCAGGAGGAGGAATCTGTAAGTGTTTAAATGAAACTGGACTTTTATTCCACTGTTTCACAAATTCATCAGTTTAGGTCACATTAGTAATATAGGTCAAAATAAATAAATAAATAAATAATAGGTTAGAAAAAAGATGAAAGGTCTAAAAAAATTAACATGAACTATTTTTCTATATGCTTATAAATGACTGAATTTCTAGGGAAAAAATCAAGTAGAAAAACATGCCCACTTTTTTTTATCCTTTTCAGAAAAAAAATGATTCTGTGAATCTACTTGATAAAATACCGTTACATTGCCTCCATTTGCATATCTGTACATATAATTATTTTTTATTAGACAGAAGAACTTTTGTTTTGTTTTGTCATGTATTTAATTCTTACTCAGTGAGATAATATATATATATATATATATATATATATATATATATATATATATATATAAAACATTCTATATTCGTATTCATACCACATCCCTGTACCATATTCTGATCTAATCACTTGTATTAATATACTACATATATTTTTTTTATCTATTTATTTTTCCATTGCAATTTTCCATTATATTGTCCCTATATGCCGTGTGTGTTCTATTGTATCTTATTTGTGTCTTATTTTTATTCTTTTACCTTAGTGCTAATTGGCTCTTTTTTATATCAAGGACATGACCTACTGTGTATTATTGTGTATGTGACTAATTTAAATTTCCCAAAAGCATGAAAGAAACAACACAGTTTTCACACTTCGTCTTGCTTGTACCAGAGCTGTAGTCTAGACAACTAAGTCACGTCCAAGACATGTCCAAGATCAGGACTAGCCAAAGCAGGGTGGAGTCCAAATTAATAGCTTAAGTCATGAGCTTAATTAAGAGCTTGAGTCAAGATTAGGACCAAAAAACATGCAATATTTTTTGACACAAAGCCATTACATCTGCTAGTTTTGGCCGGTTTTTTAGAAGTCTCAATTACTTTTGGTCAGACTTTGTGCATGTGGAAAGAAAAGTCAACATGACCACAAATTTAATCTCAGGCATCTAAACAGGATAGAATCATATACATTATAAAGTCTAGGATCAATTTAAAAAGTGTTCTAAGTGTGTACGGAACTGACCAGCTGATGATGGTGTGTGTGTGTGTGTGTGTGTGTGTGTGTGTGTGTGTGTGTGTGTGTGTGTGTGTTTTAGCCACTCAGCTCTCTCTCCCTGGCTGATTCCAAGCTGAAGGCTGATTTGTCCATGGTGTTGAACGCTGTGGGGGGAAACAGCTCCCTGACTCGCCTAGACATCAGCGGCAATGGGATGGGAGACATGGGGGCTAAAATGCTGGCCAAAGCTCTCCAGATCAACACCAAACTCAGGTCACACACACACACATATACACACACACACAAACGCACAGAATGAGCAAAGCCTGATGTAATGTTATTGTTACATGAATGTTTCAGGACTGTGATTTGGGACAGGAATAACGTCAGTGCTCAGGGTCTGCAGGACGTAGCGGCTGCTTTGGAGAAGTGAGTTTTTGACGTGTGTGTGTGTGTGTGTGTGTGTGTGTGTGTGTGTGTGTGTGTGTTTGTGGAAGGCAGATAGTGATCTCAGAGTATTTTGTTTCCTGCAGGAACTACACTATCCGCTTCATGCCGGTGCCCATCATGGACGCTGCACAAGCTCTCAAGTCCAACCCTGAGAAAACTGAGGATGCCTTGATGAAGGTCAGAGGTCAATCAGTCATTTAGTTAATAAAAAAGCAATTAATGGATCAGGGTGTGTATCATCTGTATCTGTCCTACAGGCTAATGTTAATAAAATAGACTTAATTCGAAATATATGTCTTGAATCTACCAAAAAAATAAGCACATGAAGAACACCATCTGCACAGCAAAGCATGGTGGTGGGAGCATGGTGTTAAGTTATGGCTGACTGTAATATATTTGCTGATAAAATGGCCAGTTTTTGTAGATATTGTTACACAGGTTTGAAAGTGTGTGTGTGTGTGTGTGTGTGTGTGTGTTTCAGATGGAGCAGTATCTCTTGAGGAACCATGAAACGAGGAAATACCTACAAGAGCAAGCCTACAGGCTACAGCAAGGCATTGTCACATCCACCACACAACAGGTTATAATGTGTGTGTGTGTGTGTGTGTGTGTCTGTGTGTGTATTTTTCTGTGATTGGCTCTTTGTGTATAACCAGTGGACTATATAAGGACGAACAATCATCTGAATAGTGTGTGTGTGTGTGTGTGTGTAGATGATTGACAGGCTATGTGTAAAGGTGCAGGACCACCTAAACTCTCTTCGCTTCAGTGAGAGAGAGAAGGTTCAGGAGGACATGAAAGCAGCAGAGAGACTCCTACAGGACGCCCGCAACTCGAAAAGAGTGAGGTTCAAACACGCTCACACACACAAGGAGAAAGAAAGAAAGAAAGAAAGAAAGAAAAGATGAAATGTAGAGAAGAAGGAAGAAATATAAGGGACGAAGAAAGAACTGAAAAATGGAAGGAAATAATGAAGAGAATGGTGGGAAACAGAAAGTAAAAGAAAGGACAAGGAGAAAGGAGAAAGTAGAAAGGAAAAGAATGTAAGATAAGAGACAAAAAAGGTCAACATAGGGATAGGTACAAAAGAAACTGCAAAATGGTAATGATAGAAAGTAGTTGAGAGAAAATGAATCTGAGAAAGAAAGAAAACGGTTAAGGGAAGGAAGGATAGGAGGGAACTGGGGTGAGAAGGATGGATAAAGAGTGCTTATTTAAGGTGTAGAAGATGGTGAGTGTGTGTTATACACAGTTTTCTATCACATGGTGCTGTGTGTCTCACTGTGTAGCTGCTGGCCAGTATATATCAGCTGCGTTCACCACGATGTGGAGGCAGAGATGGAGGTGAAGACGGAGCTGGAGGAGGTGGAGGAAAAGGAGGAGTGTGTGCACCGGTCGAGAGCCCATGGGTGGCTCCGATCCATGATAAGCTTCAGTCGATGGCAGGAGAAGTCAGCACTGTCATAAACCAGCAGCTGCAGGTGCACTAAACACACACACACACACACATACAGATACACATACACACACACAGAGTGCAGAGGGCTAGTGATGTTCAGTACCATCACCTCTTGTGTGTCTGTGTCTGTGTGTGTGTGTGTGTTTGTAGAGCTTGTTGGTGTCTATGTTGGACACGGCGGAGAGTGTGTGTCCTCACGTGATGCACACAGCAAACCTGAGGCCAACTCTGATTCATGTGAGTGAGGGGAAGATGAGCGTGCCTCGAAGCTTCATCACCAACACTCTGCTCGAGCAGTCTGCTGTCGACATCATCAACAAGATCAGGTTTTACACACACACAAAACACACAGACACACGCTTACACAACACACTGCACTTAAATTCTTAAATCTAAATTCAGAAATTCAGTGATTTTGAAACTGATTACTAAATTCTGATTCTAATTTTTCATTCTGACTTTGATTCTTGGTTCGGAATTCTGACACTATGTTCTAGTTCTTGTTTCTGATGAGTTTTTGAATAATTGTGAATATTAAAATCATTTTTTGTCTGTCTGTCTGTGTCTGTCTGTCTGTCTGTCTGTCTCAGTGAGGTAAAGCTCAGCATGGCCTCCTTCCTGTCCGACCGCATCGTTGATGAGATCTTAGAGAATCTTTCTCGCTCTCAGCACACACTGGTTAGTTAACACACACATACACACACACACACACACAGGTTTTTAATCTCCATGACTACAGAATCCTAGTAAATGCTTTCAGCAAAGTAAACTCATTTTATTTGCATGCTTTTGAAACAAAGCATTCACATTATGATGTTATTCTGGTGTCTAAAGGTTTTCGTATTCACATTCGGATTTCAGATTCCGACTAAACCAAACGAAAACTTCCTGCAAGACTCACAAACATCTCGGTCGAACAGGTTTTAGCACAGGCGACTGACATAAAACCAGACTCACATAACGCTGCATAACATGCTGAAAAGGACAAAAAATAGGCGTGTAAGATAAATATGTGATTTCAACTAGACAGTGTAATCTAGTTACCCCTTATTAACCACTAATAAGGGGTTAAGGGCCCTGCTCAAGGGCCCAACAGTGGCAGCTTAGTGGTCCTGGATGTGACGTGGAGGCAGGGTTAGAATCCATATGCGGATGTTTATTAGTAAATCCACAGAACAAGCAAGTCCAATACGGCAGACGAGGAACATAGTCAGTGGAAACAGACACACACAATCGTAAACACCAGAAAGACCATCAGCGTAGCAAACAAATCCAAAACACAGAATCCAAACTCAGCAACGGTAAAGCACAGAAACAAGGTCCAATCACAGAAAGCAAACGATAATCAACGGCTCGGAACTGCAGCAGTAACTAACAATACTTCACACTGATAGTAGTATGAGCATGACTTATGAAGTCTGTGAACCCGGAAATGACTGTGAAGGTCAAGCCGCTCAATGTTCAGGCGATGGCTCTCTCTGGCGGGTCGGTGAGGGTGGTGCAGATGGTGACGCTACACTTGGATTTAAACTTACAACCTTCTTATCCAGTTCCTTAACCACTGATCTATCACTTTTCTGTTATTCCTTCTATCACCTGTTATTTAACCTGAAGCCGATCAACCGAACAAACTTTCATGAATGTTCATGAATACATTTCTTATATAAATACATTTCTTTGGACATTTTACAGATTTTACAAATAAATTCCTTCATGTAGCTGACAGTCACTGGATGTCCATTTTAATCTCCACTTAAATTGACACTTTTTTTCTCTGTTATTTTTTCATTCATTACAGTTTTAATTGTTGGACTGTTGAACAATGATTAACATTTTACATTTTAATTCAGACCAAATGGTTTAACTTGTATTTGGTGTGTATGCGTGTAGGCGGAGCATCTGAGTAGGCGTGGCCAGCCACTGATCCATCACGATTCAGAGGAGACTGAGGTTCTGGAGGAGGGACAGCTGGAATCAGAGAACCTGCCACCGCCTTCATCTGATCTTCTGGTACACAAATATTCTCCTATCACATGAATAGGACTTGGCCATATAGAACAAGAAGTATTTTTAGTTTTGAGTTGGTTTTTGACGCCACTTTTAATATGTTTCTTGATTTTTATTTATTTATTTATTTTATTTGTTTATTTATTTTTTTAAGAAGCTGTCCCCAACTTCCAAGAGGCAGAGCATACTGTTCCGGATGGTGCGTCCCATCTCCGTGGCCTTTGGTAGGGTGTGGAATCGTACACAATAAATTCTCAACTAATTTACACCTGCATCTACACCTGGATTCTTAGTGAAACTTCATGCATTATTAAGCTATCAAGTGAATCGTTAATTTGCATGTTTCTGTTCCGTTAAGTTTTGTTTTTGGTTGTTTATTTTTGTTGTTTGTTTCTCCGTCAGAGCTGGAGTTTGATTTGGATAAAGCACTGGAGCATGTGCCCATCCATATGGAAGACCCGCCCCTTCCACCACCCCCTGATCCTGTGGAGGCGGAGTTAGAGAGGCCTGAGAGTGTGTTTTTCATTGATCTGGCAGAAACAGAGAGTCCCAAATTGCAGCACATGACCAAACTTCGCCCACGCAGGAAGAAAACCAACACAAAACCAAGAAAAGTAGCTGTGAGTGTTGCAGCCTGTACACACACACACACACAAGCACTGACACACACATTCTGTTTGCTTCTATTTTTTTGGTCCTTTTTACTAGTGCTATGCTCTTACTCCGGTTTCTACTTGTTTAGGCTTCTGCAGTGGATATGGAGCAGACGGAGCTTGTTGGGAAAGTGGATGAAGGACTGGATGATTTCTTTGCTAAAAAAGTCACAAAGATTGGAAACAAGTGAGGCAAAAACTTTTTCAGATGTTTCTAACGTAACCATATTAGTGCTCACTGTACAAGAAACTAGTGCAAGACCAGTGAGCATTTCTTTGAGCCGGACATATGATTGTGTTGTTGTGAAAGACGTATAGGCCTGCAGGATATATGGGTGTGTCTTTGAATGGATGATATGGAAGTGTCTTTGAGTGGGACATATGGAAGTGTCTTTGAGTAGAGTGTATGAAAATGCCTTTAAGTGGGACATATGAAAATGTCTTTAAAGGGGAACTGATGGAAATGTATTTGAGTGAGACATATGGAAATGTCTTTGAGTGGGACATGTCTTGGAGTAGAATATATAGGTGTGTAATTGAGTAGGACATATGGACGTGTGTTTGGGGGGATACATATGGTCATGTCTTGGAGTAGGCTATACAGGGGCATGTCTTTGAGCAGGACATATGAGTGTGTCTTTGAGTGGGACACATGAGTGTTTCTTTGACTAGGACATATGGATGTGTCTCCTAGTGGGACATATATGTGCATGTGTTTGAATAGGACATATGGATGAGGAATAGGACATACAGGTGTGTCTTAATGTAGTTTATTGCTCCTGTTGGCCGCTAGGGGGAGTTGGAGTGCTGTTTTTGGCTGTTACTTTAAATTTCTAAAATCCAGTAAAGTTTGTCGGAGTATATAATATAATAGTATCCTCTTTCTCTCTCAGGCGTTCCTCCTTAAAAGACGCAGGTCTGGAAGGAGAAAAGAAGCGGGAATCTCGCATGAGTGGCTTCTTCAACCTTATTAAATCACGCACCTCCATGAAATCTCCACCCACCAGCCCACACTCACCCACTCCTGCATCAACAAACTCCTCCACGCCATCTACCACTGAGCACGATAACGCTGAATCTACAAAGCCTCCAGTGAAAAGCCCCATCCTCGATCACGCTCCAGATCCAGTAAAGACTCAGGTGCAGGTGAAAGCTGATTCATGTGAACCTGTAGATACAGCCACGACCTCTGAGAGTAAAGGTCATGCGGAGGAGGGTAAGAAGCGTGAGGGGCAACACGGGGGGCGAATCCGAGGGGTGCAAGTGATGGGGAACGACTTCCTGGCGCAGCTGCGGGCAAAACAGGAGAAGATGAAAGAGAAAGTGAGTGAAACAAACACTATTTTGTGTAGTCTGGATTTTAAAGAAGTTCAACTCATTTTCTCATGTTATTGTCTCCAAATTATTGTTTATTTTATTTCTTGTATGTTTGTCTTTTTATGTATTCTACAGACAAGTGAACCCTCACCTGCGAACAAAGTCGAATCCAACCACGGTTAGTTAGTAAGACATTCAGCTCAGCACTAATACTCGCTCTGCTTTTAGTTGAATCGATATGTTTCTGTGTTTCTTTTCCTCACCAGCTGATGGCGACAGTGCAGCTGTAGAAAAACCAGCCCAGAAAGAGCACCATTTAGAAGCTGTCTTGAAACTTCCCTGTCCTTCTACTCATCTACTGAAACCGACTGCTCCAGCTTCTGCCCACAACCCTGCAACCAAACAAACCCTTCCAGCCGTACACACCGGTCTCAAAGCCTCACCATCCAGCAACCCCAAATCCACCACCAGCAGTCACCAAGAGCTCCACCTGAGCCAGCAGCACCTTCCTCGCAGCCCCCTGAGTAGCTCCAGCACATCTACCAGTGAGTTCAGCATTAATATAGAAAGATTTTATGTTTCACAGCTCATTTCAGTCAAAGTTTTCTCCACAAGTTCAACTACTAGAAGAGAAAGGTTTAAGGATGTTGTAGTACATCTTCAATTAGTGCTTTATTCCATACTCATACTTGAGTTCTTGAGCTACTTATTTGCAATACCTGTGAAGATGTTTAGTTATCCAAGGTGTAACTTTTGGCAGCTGGGCTTGTCTAATAATGTCTAATTTATTGTTATTTTTTTAGTTTTTTAAAAATGGACTTAGAATTTTCTAATCACATTCCTGTCCTAACATCTGCAATTTATGAATAGCAATTTATGCAAAAATTTAATTAAATTAAAATTAAAACCTTCTTCTTCTTTTGGCTTTTCCCTTCAGGGGTCGCCACAGCGAATCATCTCTCTCCACCTATCCCTATCTTCCGCAGCCTCAACACTTGCACCCACTAGCTTCATATCCTCATTTATTACATCCATATACCTCCTCTTTGGCCTTCCTCTTTGCCTCCTGCCTGGCAGCCCCATGTCCAACATTCTCCTACCAATATACTCACTCTCCCTCCTCTGAACATGTCCAAACCATCTTAATCTGGCCTCCCTAACTTTGTCCCCCAAACGTCCAACATGAGCTGTCCCTCTGATGTACTCATTTTCCTATCACACAGAACTCCCGACACCTTTCTCCACCCATTCCAACCTGCCTGCACTCGCTTCTTTACCTCTTTACCACTGTCCTGCTCCTCTCATACATGTCCTGCATCACTCTGACATACTTCTCTGCTACTCCTGACTTCCTCATACAGTACCACAGCTCTTCTCTTGGCACCCTGTCATACGCTTTCTCCAAGTCTACAAACACACAGTGCAACTCCCTCTGACCATCCCTATACTTCTCCATCAAAATTTTCAGAGCAAAAATTGCATCTGTTGTGCTCTTTCTGGGCATGAAGCCATACTGCTGCTCACAAATTTCCACTACCTTCCTTAATCCTGCTTCCACTACTCTTTCCCATAGCTTCATTGTATGGCTCATCAACTTTATTCAATGCAATTCAATTTTATTTGTATAGCACTTTTAACAAAGAGCATTGTCTCAAAGCAGCTTTACAGGACATAAGAAACAATAAACATACAAACAAACAGACAGTCCTAGATGTTAGACAAAATTTTCCCTAGTGAGCAAGCCTGAGGTGACTCAGGCGACTGTGGCAAGGAAAAACTCCCTTAGATGGTATTAGGAGGAAACCTTGAAAGGAACCAGACTCAAAAGGGAACCCATCCTCATCTGGGTGACACCGGAGAGTGTGATATGAACAATGTCCTTTCTGCATTAGTTGTGTGATGCAGATACAGCATGTGTAGAATGTTAAAATTTAGTACTTTGAGGAGCTGATGAATGAGGAAAATGAGAGGGGAAAAAAGAGTAGAAGGGGTGAACTCTGTGGAACAGAAAGTAGATAAGATTAGAAAGGATGAAGATCCCCCTGAAGATTCCCCTGTAGTTGCAACTCTTAAAGATCGGCACTAACACACTTCTTCTCCTTTCCTCAGGCATCCTCTCACTCTCTAAAACCCTGTTGAACAAACTAGTTAAAAATTCCACTGCTGCCTCTCCCAGACACTTCCAGACCTACACCGGGATGTCGTCAGGACCTGACTTCATCCTTTCTAATCTTATCTACTTTCTGTTCCACAGAGTTCACCCCTTCTACTCTTTTTTCCCTCTCATTTTCCCTCATTCATCAGCTATTCAAAGTACTAAATTAAAATTAAAATAAATAAATTAAATGACTAAAATTAAATAACCAAAAGAATAAAAAATGAAATAAAAAAACAAAATGCAAATTAAAAAAAATAAAAAGCGGCCATGTGTTTGACTTTGTAGATATACACTTCTGAGTAAAGAGACAATTGCAATTTATATTATATTATATTATTATATTATTTAACAATTTATACGAGTTGTAACCTCCAGGATCCACCATTTGCCAAATAATCTTTATGAAATTGAACACATCTGACCTATAACTTTCAGCAGAAGTGATGAAAAGATTTGAGATAACACGAGTTAAGTATAGTTTGCTTCCTGCGACTAAGTTTTAATCATATAATCTGCTTTCTGGCTCTTAGCTGATGTCTCCGGTCACCTCGATGCCACCTCCACTACCAAACAATCAATAACGACTCAACACCAGAAGGAGGATTCATCTAAAATGGAGAAAGAGGAACATATATGTGTCTGTCCTGACTCACCTCCTATAGGTAACGAACAGTAACGATAGCAAACAAACAAAAAGAATCATTCTTTATTCTTCCGCTAACAATAATAAATAAAGAATAAAACACAAAGGGATTATTTTTCTGTTGCAGCACACCACAAAATGTTTTATTCCTTTTTTTCCACAGAAATAATATAATAATATTGATATAAAATGAATCAGGACTCTGTTGACTTTCATTGTGAGACGTGTGTTTTTTTCGTCTGTTGGATAACCTTACACAGAATTTTAGTTGAAGATGAACACCTTCAGATTGAGATGAGTGAAAAAGCACTTGGGGCAACGTAGAGAGCCGAAATGGGTTTGAAATCATCATTTACTTTGATAGAAACTTTTGTGTGGAAAAAAATGGATCATTTTTAGTCTTGTTTGAACTTTTCTATGAATATATTGCCTCTAGTAGTCTAGGTAAAAACAGAAATACTTATGAACAACTACAAATTCATAAAACCCTGAGTGTCTACTTTCATTTGAGCTTCATATTAACCACCACTGTGGAGTGGGAAATGACAAATACACTCAATGCTGAACATGAGCACAAGAAAACAGGGAGAAATTCATCTTGTCTGATATGGAGACTCTCCATTTGTGTTCCTGAATGTTTAAAAAAAATACACAATCACAATGTCTAGCTTATATCATTAGTGTAAGCTGTGTGTGAATGTTTTTATTTATGAATAGTCTCACTAATGGTGTTGTTACTGTGTCTCAGTGATGGAGCCGGGAGCAGAGGGCAGTGTATTTGAGGCAGAATCAATCACACAACCATCACACACTGCAGCAGCAGGACAACGCTGCACCTCCCTTCACTCCTCCGGTTCCACCAGTGCTGTCGAAGAGAAAGACGTTCGACAGAGCACCGTGTCTCTGCCTGCAGAAGGTCTGACCAATCACATTCACCACGTGAACTCTCAGCTTTATTATCCTAAGATATTTCTCTCATAATCCCACTCTGTTAGCCATGCCATGTTTACATCTGTATATATGTATGCAATAAACACCAAACCAAAGAGAACAATGGTGTAGAACAAACACCAAACCAAAGAAAAGTAATAGTGCAGACCAAACATTCAAGTAACTAGGATGCAAGTGCAGACTAAACACCAAATAAAACCAGGAGAAAAATGTAAAATAAACACCATGCCAAAAAGGACCAACAAAGACCAAACCAAAGATTACAACACTGCAGAATAAATACCAAGCCAAAGCTTACAACACTGTGGATAAATACCAAACCAACGAGAGCAGACACTAAAGTAACTAGGAGGCAGTGTAGAATAAACACCAAACAAAACCAGGAGAGAAATATAAAATAAACACCAAGCTTAAAATGACCACGATGTAGAACAAAGACCAAACCAAATAAAAACAATAGTGTAGATCAAACATTCAAGTAACTAGGATGCAAGTGCAGACTAAACACCAAATAAAACCAGGAGAAAAATGTAAAATAAACACCATGCCATAAAGGACCAACAAAGACCAAACCAAAGATTACAACTTTGCAGAATAAACACCAAGCCAAAGCTTACAACACTGTGGGATAAATACCAAACCAATGAGAGCAAACACTAAAGTAACTAGGAGGGCAGTGTAGAATAAACACCAACTCAAAATTTACAACATTGCAGAATAATTATCAATACCAAAAAGATTATAAAGCCATGGAATAAACACCAAGCCAGTAAGGACCACAGTGTAGAACAAACACCAGATAAAAATTACAATACTACAGAATAAATACTAAACTGAAGATTACAACACCATGGAATAAATACCAAAGCAAAAAGGACCACCGTACAGAAGAAACACCAAATCAAAAATGACAACTTTCCTAAACAGGGCTTTAAGAATTTGTAGTGTTTCATAACTAGCCTTCTAGGGGGAATTTATTCATAGAAAAATGCCAATAAAAACAAAAACGGTTAGTTTTTTTTTATTATTATTAATTACAAGAACACAAACTTTCAATTTCTGAAAATAGTTTAGATCTATTATGGAAACTAATAACGTAAGTTGATTGTTAGTGGCACTGAACTGGTGTGTGTGTGTGTGTGTGTGTGTGTGTGTGTGTGTGTGTGTGTGTGTGTATGTGTGTGTGTTCTGCTTGCAGTTGATATTCTAAGTCCTACAGACTCCACTTCCTCTATGGAACCTCTGAACTCCAGCAGCACTGAAACACAGCTTCAACACACAGACTCAACACAAGAGGAAGTTTCATCCAGTGAGGACGAGAGTCTGGAATAAAAGCCAAAGGCAACCAGGGTCTGTTTCCCAGAAGCACAGCAGCAGAAAGATCACAGTTAAATAGTACAATGCACAATAAAGTCAAAAGCAGCCAGGATGCCAGTGTAGAATACACAACATACAATCATATCCGGTGGCAGAGAAATATAGAATTAATAATAATATGGACAGGAAAGAACACATTAAACAAACTAGGAAAGTAATGTAGACAGAAGCAAAGAAAACAACAATGTAGACCAAGCAAAATAAAGACTTTCACCAGACCAAAAATCATAAAATTAATATACCCCAAAAGGGCAACATTTTACAACAAAAACAAAGAAGAATGTAACTGTAGAACAAACACCAAACCCAAAGGACCGTAGTGTACCACAAAACAGTAGTATTGAATAAATACTAAACGTATGATGATACTTTGAAACCAGGGTGACACTGTAAAATATTAATAAACATCAAACCTAAAAGGGGGGAGTTTACACCAAACATCAAACCAACCAAGATATAAATGTAAAATTAACACCAAAACAATCAACAGTGACACATTTGTTTAAAAATCCAACCAAGACAACAGTTACCACACAGAACAGCAGTATTGAATGAGCACCAAATAAATTATGACTTTCACTATCAATACTAAGTATTGAATAAAAGCTTAACAAAGTATGACTACACTTCCCCCAACAATCATAAGACCAACCGGAGTAAGAGTGTAAATATAATAAACACCAAGCCAAAAAGGGAAAAGTGTGCAGCAAACACCAAACCAACCAGGACATAACTGTAGATTAACCGTAGATTAAACACCAAAACAAAAAGGACAACAGTGTACATCAAACATTAAACCAACCAAGACATAACTGTAGATTAAACACCAAAACAATAAGGACATAACTGTAAAATAAATACCAAAACAAAAAGGACATGTACACCAAAATAACTAGGACATATCTGTACAATAAACACCAAAACAACCAGGACATAATTGTACAATAAACACCAAAAGAAAAAGGACAGCAGTGTAAACAAAACACCAAAACAACCAGGACATAACTGTACAATAAACACCAAAACAAAGAGGACATAATTGTACAATAAACACCAAAACAACCAGGACATATCTGTACAATAAACACCAAAACAACCAGGACATAATTGTACAATAAACACCAAAACAACCAGGACATATCTGTACGATAAACACCAAAACAACCAGGACATATCTGTACAATAAACACCAAAACAATCAGGACATATCTGTACATTAAACACCAAAAGAAAAAAGGACAACAGTGTAAATAAAACACCAAAACAATCAGGACATAACTGTGCAATAAACACCAAAACAACCAGGATATAACTGTACAATAAACACAAAAACAAAAAGGACAACAGTGTAAACAAAACACCAAAACAACCAGGACATAACTGTACAATAAACACCAAAACAACCAGGACATAACTGTACAATAAACACCAAAACAACCAGGACATATCTGTAGAATAAACACCAAAACAACCAGGATATAACTGTACAATAAACACCAAAAGAAAAAGGACAACAGTGTAAATAAAACACCAAAACAAGCAGGACATAACTGTACAATAAACACCGAAAAACAATCAAGACATAACTGTACAGTAAACACCAAAACAACCAGGACATAACTGTACAAGAAACACCAAAACAAAAAGATCAACAATGTACACCAAACCAACCAAGACCTAACTGCAGATTAAACACCAAATTAAAAGCTTTATTTTTTTAAAGCTTAAAATAAACACCAGACCAACCAAGACATAACTGTAGAATAAACACCAAACCAGGATATAACTGTAGAATAAACATCAAAATGAAAAGGACAATGGTCTACACCATACCAACCAGAAGTGAAATGTAGAACACACACAAACCGATCCAATCTATAAAGTAAGCACCAAAACAAGCAGAAAAAAATAAACACCAAAACCAAAAGGACAACAGTGTACACCAAACTAACTAAGACATAACTGTAGATTAAACACCAAACCAAAAAAAACAACTGACCATTATTTAAAAGTGGCTAAAGATAGAAAGGCGTGGTGGCAGGCTGGTTGTCATTGATCTGATAATAATCGGGATTAGACAAGCTCCTCAGCCTGCTGTAATTATGAGCCGTCCACCAGCAGCAACACAGATGGGCAAACTTTTCCCAGAAGCTGAAATCTCCTTGTGAATAATAATCATGGCTTTTTATAACTGTCACTTGAGTGACTGCATTGGACATTTTTATAGTATTTTTACATTTTTCTTTTACTGTTATTTTTTTTCATTGTTGTTGTTGTCTTCCTAATACAGTCTATTGTGAAAGAGATGCTATGATGTATTCAGTAATATTCGGTGCATTTCATTTATTCATCATCAGCCTGCTGCTTGTCACGTGGCCGGCCATGTGGACGTTAAAATTAGACCACAATTCATTTGAATATCTTGTCAGTGATAGCATTTCTAAATGTAATATATGATATTATCATCTTATATGATAAAAAATTATAGTTTTGGCTAAACAGGGCTTTAATGATACACCAGATTTTTATAACAAATCAAAGAAAAAGTGGGGGAAAAAGTATAAAAGTACAGATAAGTTGAGAAAATTGTTTACCATAGCGTCGCATGAGGTTTTAATTCCAACAATGACCAGGAGGCAAGAGAGCTCTTTGAGTAGGAGGGACATAATCTCTCTCTCCTGTCAATCACAGCGATGCTAGCCAATGGAAGCTGTTTGTAAGGTTGTGTATGCGGAAGAGGGTAGATTGCATATTTTCCTCAGAGTGTGTTACACTATCCATTGCATTGGTAGCTAGTTGGTGTGAATTATCAAGACCAAATTGGGAAGAAAAGGGGTGAGGGGATTACAAAAAATAAATAAATAAGCAGGAGAAACAGGATAAATAAATGTATATGTATAACACGTTCTGAAAATTAATGAAATCTAGGTTTTTAATCCACTTTATGAAACATGGTGCATGGTGAAGATTAGTTCAAATCTAATTCAAGTAATAGTACAAGCACCTTAAATACAAAAGAAATCAGCCTGTGAGCCAGAAATAGTGTTTTTATATTTTTTTTAACCGTTAAAATGGTATTATGTGTTTATTCATTTTTTAATTTTCACAAAGAGAGCAACATGCAACACGACTTACAGTGAAGACCGAACAATGCAAGCATGACTAGACAATGAAACTAGACTTAAATGTATGTTTTAATTAAACTCAAACTCAAAAGTTTCATGTGATTTATATGCATAGCTTCTATATTCCTTCATGTTTCATTGATTTCATCTTGTATAATGGTGTATTTTATTTTATTTCCGTGTGGTGATGGAATATACGTAATACATACATGTTTAAAAAGGGAATACATAAATATATTTTGATATATGGTTTTTAGACATCATTTTATTTCTGTTTATCTATAAATATGACCATTTGTATATTTGCGCCAATTAAAAAAAATATTTTTTCCCCCTGACAAAATTCCAGTCTGTCCTTTTTTGTGCAGGTGATATGACGTGATATCAGTGATATTAATATGGTTATATAAAGTCAATACACTTTTCAGATATAGTTTTCTAAACAAAAATCTCTGAACCTAATATTCACAGATTGTACTCAGTGTAAGGTTTATCTGTACAGAGTTAAATCTCTCACTTCAGCCTAGAACAAGGGGTTTAAATGCTGTCTAGATGTGGAGTATTTAAGCAGGACCGCTTCTACTAGATTGCTGGAGAATGAGTGTCTGAATGGCATTTTCACAGAATATTCCCCGAAGAGCTCAAGTCCAGTATTCCGAGGATACACTCCAGATCCAGTACGCCTATGACCAAGATAAAACCGCTTACTGAAGATGAATGAATTAGTTAAAATATCAACATCCATCAAATTATTGTAGCCTTTATCCTTCAAAGGGTCGCAGGGAGCCAGGGGACTTGGGCACCCAGGACGGGGTGCCAGTCTATTACAGGGCAAAATCACACACACACTCACGTCAATTTAGAGATGGCAATCAGCCTACAATACATGTCTCTGGATTAGAAGGGGAAACCAGAGAACCTGGAGGAAACCCAAAGCACAGGTGGAAGCCATGAATCAAAATTTACAAACCCTGGAAGTAAGATGCAAACATGGTAAACACTAAGCCACCACACACACAGTTTTTTGACCAGCAAAGCCCTTTCCTCATTTTTCTCCCTAATTTGGTAAATACCCTCCCTCTAGCCTGCTTACCTTCCAGGCAGGATGAAGGTTTGAAGGTTAAAATCTGTTTTGTATGAGCCACGTGAAGCGAGCCACCTGCATGTTTGTTTGTGCTACATCACAGGGCAGTGTAACACACTCAGAGGAGAGCCCTATCTGCCCTCGTCCTCATATATGCCCACGATTAGCATGTTTTTCATTGAATGACATGGGAGAGAGAATATGACTTACTTAGCTGTTTAGGAGGTTCAGTAGAGCTTATTTAGATAAAAGTATCCATTTAAAATTTATATAAAAATCTTTTTTTTTGGTAAATATGTTTGTTTTCTTATTTATTTTTTTTGCGCATGTTGCCTTAATAAAACCCACATGAGGATGAAGTTTCCTTTTGAGTCAGGTTCCTCTTAAGGTTTCTTGCTCATATCATCTCAGGGAGTTTTCCCTTGCCACTGTTGCCTCATTAGAGGCTGCTCATTAGAAATAAATACAAATTTAATTTTAAACTTTGTCATTTTCATTCTAAATTGTTATTTTTCTGCAAAGCTACTTTGAGACAATGTCCAAATGCTATATAAATAAATTCGATTTTGAATTATTATTAAACCCACTCAGTCTGGTTTCTTTCTGCAGCTGCATCTCTTTTGTCCTGAGCTTTTTCCAAGTAATACCCATGTGCTTGTATCCTGGCATCCCCAGTGATTGCATGTTGTCTCGGATCAGCCTCATTATGCGTGGGTGAGATAATTGATGCGTAGTCGCTCGCTCCCTCTGAGAGCGGAGGTGGCCCGAGAGCCGCTGATAAAGACCACTACTGGGAGTCTGCTCATTTGCAGTCTGTACGCCCATCCAGTCACCTGTTGGAGCTCAACTGTTCACTTTCTCTCACTCTGTCAGCACAATGGACAGCGCTGGTGCTTTTCTGCAAGTGTGGTGTTTGTTTGATCCAAACGGTAAGCCACATCTCTAAACCTGGTCAGCTAACCATAACGAAAAGTACTGATGTAAAAAAAACAGTTTTTTCGTTTATCACGGCAGATCATGGCTACATTGAAGAAAGGCATGTGGACGAGTTTTTCCGGCACATTGTGAAGAAATTAGGGATGACCGTAAGCCATTTATTTGTTTCTATGTGTGTTTCTATGTGTAATTTCACTAAGTATAGATCAGGAGAGAATATGGTCCAGAAAAATGGGGCTCTAGTCACACATTTCTGTTTAAAGTGGTTTTTGATGTGGATGGTTTTGCTTTTGGCTAGTGATGTTTAATTATATTCAGTCAAATCACATGACTCTATGCCAACACTTTTTGGGTTGTGTGCTTGTTTTTTGTGTGCTTGTAATAAGTTTTTCATCTTTTATATCTGCATCAAACTTATTGTTCCGCACTCATTTTGGATTTTCTGAGTAAACCCACTGTGTAGATTGCAGCAGGGGAATAATTATGCACAGTATTTAGGCACAGTTAGTCAGAGCTCTACCCCCCATCCCCCCCTTCAAATTTTCTTGTGATCTGTGTACAGCACTGACTCATCTATGATGAGTGTGTGTGATGCTGGTATGAGTGTATCATATCACATAAACACATCACTGTGTTCATGTGCTGTTAAGAGGAAAAGACACCATGGTCTAAAGTGCGTGTATATTCTACACAATATACTAGCTCATTTTGTTGAAGCATATGTTCCATTCTGTTTAGTTACTAATGTCATTTTACTTGGATCTTAAGGTGACTGCATTCAAGATCAAGTTGTGGCTTATAATTCAGTGACAAGATATTGCAAGATAGAAATGGATGTTTTAGTGACATATAAAGCACTTCACATGTTAAAGTGTATTAATATTTATCTGGACAAATATGTAGCTTGTCTTTTGAGCAGAAGAAATTTTCATTACATCCATGAACAGTTTTAAACATAACTCTTGTCATCTTCCCAATAGTGAATGATTGCGAGTCTGTCTGTATATAAATGCAAGGATGAGAAACAACAGGCTACTAAATATGATCGTTTAATAATAGGACTGGATATAAATAGGGAAACACGTTGAGGAAAACTTTTATAAAATGGACAAGATTAATCATTGGAGAGCTGAAAGCGAAAACTTTATTTGTTAAATCAGAATCCAATTCAAGCCAGAGCAGATGAACTCTAAATTAAAAAGTGTTATTTAGTCTATATAACAGATAAAACATTAAAACATTTCACAGCATTCAATGTAACTTTATGCATTTTTCAATGCTTAATCATCACATTGCTGTAGAAGAGGAACAAAGTATTGTATAAACATCACAATTATCGGAAACGAATGGCATAACTCTTTAATACCATCACTCGTATATTTTTCCCCAGACAGACTGGGTCACAACTCTCTGCTAACTTCTCGTGAACTTTTTTCTGTCCTGGAAAATCTATTAAAGTATAAACAGCTGGATGTGGTTATGTTCAACTGTTCTCTTTTCCTTGATAGCAGTAATGCTTTAACTGTATACTAATATAGACTCAATAATTGTTTTTGGGTTGTGATCAGCCCAAAGTGGCGATAAAAGAAGGCATTTAATTGTATTACTAACCATGGAAAGTTTTACTTGTGTTAGTTACAACATGAAGGGAATAGGTAGCCCTGTGAAGAGACTCATCTCTCAGACAAAGAACATTTGAAGTAGGAAAGAGAATGGGAGAATCAGGCTTTCTGTGCATTTTATAGTGGAGGGGGAAAAAGGAGGGTTATAATTCTTATTAGTAAGTCTGTCTATTTCAAAGATGAACAATTGATTAAGGATAAAAATGGCAGATATGTAGTGGTTGTGGGAAAAATTGGAGATATTACAATAGGTTTTTTAAATCAACATGCAAGATGAAGATGAAAATGAAACTTGTCCATATTCCTTTAAGAAAATCTCCACACTTTTGTCAGATAAATTGGAGGGGATTTTAGTGATAGGTGGAGACTTCAGTTGTGTTTTAAACCCATATATAGACAGGATGCCAATAGAAATGGGCTTGGTTGACATTTAGAAAGAAAATACTTCACTTATGTTCCAGACACATGGGAGCTATACTGAAGTTGCTTTCGGCTGCTCCCTGTTCGGGGTCACCACAGCGGACCAACTGGTCCGCACAACAACCTGGCAAATGTTTTACGCCGGATGCCCTTCCTGACGCAACCATCCCATTTTTCCAGGCTTGGGACTGGCACTGCATCCAGTGGCTGGGAATCGAACCCGGGCCTTCTGCATGATAGGCGAGAAACCTACCACTGAGCCACCAATGCCCCAACATGGGAGTTATATTAACTGGATTTTTTTCTGCATTTCAGAAATTGTACTGCATAAAGTAATGGAGTGTAATTATAGAGCCCATTACTCTTTCAGCTCATGGCCCTGTTATTTAAAAACTAAACCTGGAACAACATGAACCGTTTAAATATTGCGGATGATTATATTAAAATGAATGATAATGGGTCTGTCTGCAGCCAAAGCAGTAATAAGGGGAAAGATTATTGCACTTACATCAAGAATAAAAACACAAACAGAACTTTAACAATTGGAAATAGAGAAAGAAAGAAAAAGGCTGGAATGGGAACATAAATATTCTCTAGTTCTATTGAAACAAAATAGACAGAAATTAGATGGCTTGTTAACATTGCAACATTTTACTTGGAGTTCTGACCTTTTGAATGCATGACTTGAAGTTGTTTGTGACTAGAGATAGTTTGCGCAAAATATTATAGAGACAGAACTGTGATTGAGACTAGATGGCAGGACTCAAGGCTAAGACTCAGGACTATCTGGATCAGGATTTGTTTGGATATATTCTACATGTACTCTTATTAAATGCACAGAAAACCATAATAATTAACTGGGTGAAGCCACACCCTCCATACAGTAAATGGCCCAGTAGACTGAAAAACTTGAATCTATGAATAAAATACAATGTATGACTGACTGCATTTTCTGTCAATCTTAGGTTTTCTCCTACTTAATAAGTCTCAAGGGTGATATACGGTATACGGTACGTCATTGTACCCAGTGTTTCAGAAAAGTGCTTGCTGACTTGAGCTGTGTGAGTGGGACACCGAGGCCCAAAAGTGACCTATACGACTGTAAATAGGCAGGTGTAGAGTACAACTGGATGGTGTGATCTTTGGTTGTGCACCTTTCGTTGTTCTTCATTGAGTTGACTACAACTCAGTCAGGACATTTGACTATTTTATTCATAAATATAAGTGCAATGAAAAAATATGAAGATGAAGGAACTGAGGAATCACTTGCGAGCAGGCAGAGTGTTTCTGCACAGATGGACTTCATTTCGGATCTTCTTAATTCTCTGCTTGATGTTTTTGGCCAGGTCCCTTATACCGGCCTTGTGCAGCAATTGGGGAAGGTTTCTGACCTGCTGCTCTGTAGCCTTACTAAACCACTCCTCCAGTTGCTGGAAACAGAAGTCCTGATTTGCAACAGACAAGAATACGCAACTGCATTTTGAAGTTGTTAAGTGCCCAATAAAACGCTGTAACTTGCATGTACTGTGATTCTTGAAGATTGCAGTAAAGGGCTGGATGATGAATTTTACCCAACCTGAAAACAGAAACAAGGAGACCAGTCACTGAGTGTGAAAGAGAGAATAATTTAACATCAGACCCATTTCAGAGTTAAGCACGAAGCACCTCCTTTTGTACAATTTATTAGGGTGAAGAAACCAATAATGGAAATGGTTTAGTGCTAATTTATTTAACCCAACATTGTCAAGCAATGATAGTGCATTAACTTGAATTACTACTATAATGTACTCAGCTATAAATTCTCAAATCTAATTGGTCAGAAATGTTGATTAATTTTTGACAATTAATTAATATATATTTAACAACAACATCTGGGCATGCTCCTGATGAGATGACAAATCTCCTCCCAGACCTGATCAGGGCATCAGTATGCTGCCTGGACCCTGTGTTCTACTTGGCAGATGGCCTTCCTCTTCTCTTCTTTCCCGGTGGTTCCATCCTTTTTTCATTTCATCATTTTTCTTCCAATATAATACATATCACTTCTCTACACATGCCCAAACCATCTCAATCTCGCCTCTCTTACTTTGTCTCCAAACCGCCCCACCTGCACTGTCCCTCTAATATACTCACTTCTAATCCCCGTCACTCCCAACCCAAATTGCAGCATCTTCAATTCTGACAGCTCCAGCTCTGCCTCCTGTCTTTTTGTCGGCACCATTGTCTCCAAACCATACAACATAGCTGGTCACACCACAGTCTTGTAAATTTTCCCCTTCACTCTTCGACACCTTTCTATCACAAGTCACTCCTGCCATTCTTCTCCACCCATTCCACCCTGCCTGTACTCTCTTCTTTACTTCCCCTACCACACTCTCCATTACCCTGAACAGTTGACTCCTAGTATTTAAACTCATCCACCTTCCTCACATCTACTCGTTGCAACTGCACCATTCCATTGCCCTTCCTCTCATTCACCTGCATGTACTCTTGTCTTGTCCCTACTGACTTTCATTCCCCTCTTCTTTAGTGCAGACCTCCACCTCTCCAGGATCATCTCAATCTCTTCTCTATTCTCACTAAAGATCACAATGTCATCTGCAAACATCATAGTCCATGGGGGCTACTGTCTTCTCATCCGTCAACCTTTTCCATCAGCATTGCAAACAAGAAAGGGCTAAAAGCTGATCCTTGGTGCAATCCTACTTCCACCTTGAACCAGCCTGTCATTCCTACCGCACACCTTACTGCTGTCACACTTCATGCATATCCTGCACTACCCTAACATACTTCTCGGCCACTCCTGACTTCCTCATACAATACCACACCTCCTCTCTCAGCACTCTGTCATATGCTTTCTCCAAATCCACAAACACACATTGTAACTCCTTCTGACCCATGTATCAACATTCTCAAAGCAAACATAGCATCTGTAGTGCTTTTCTTTGGCATGAAACCATATTGCTGCTCACAGATCATTACCTCTCCTCTTAGCCTAGCCTCCACTATTGTTTCCCATATCTTCATAGTGTGACTGATCAACTTTATCCCTCTGTATTTAGTGCAGGTCTGCACATCTCCCTTATTCTTTAACATCGGTACCAGAACACTTCTTCTCCACTCCTCTGGCTTCCTCCCACTTTCCAAAATTTTGCTAAACAACTTGGTTTGGCATCTCTCATTTCCATGCCTCCACTGGTATGTTATCAAGGCCAACTGCCTTTCCACTCTTCATCCTCCTAAATAGCTGTCCTCACCTCATCCTTACTAATTCACTCCCTGATGCACTATTTCCACATCATCCAGCCTTCTCTCTCTCTCATCATCTTCATTCATCAGCTCCTCAAAATACTCCATTCACCTTCTCAACACACTCTCCATTTATCATCCTTTATCACCCTAAGCAGCAACACATCCTTCCCAGCATGGTCCCTCTGTCTAGCCAATCGATACAAGTCATTTTCTCCTTCCTTAGTAACCAACTTCTCATACAGCTCTCCATACATCGTTTCCTTAGCCATTTCTCCTCCTTTACACACCCCACTTGTGGGGCATATGCACTGATGACATTTACCAACACCCCTTCAATTTTTAGCTTCACAATCATCACTCTGTCAGACACTCTCTTTACTTCTCCTACACTCTTCCTTCAGGATTACCTCTACACCATTTCTCTTCCCATCTTCACCATGGCAAAATAGTTTGAAACCACCTCCAATACTCCTGGCCTTACTCCCCTTCCACTTGGTCTCTTGTACACAAAGCATGTCTACCTTTCTGTGCTCCATCATATCCACCAGCTCTCTTCCTTTACCGGTCATAGTGTCAACATTGAATCAGAGTTCCAACAATCACCTCCACATCTTACCCTTCCTCCCCTCCCACTGCCTCTGGAAACGCTTGCCCCTATTCTTCGTCTCCTTCTCCCAACAGTAGCACAGTTTCCACGAGTACCCTGCTGGCCAACAGTACTGCTGGCGGTTCGTTGGTAACCCGAGCCTCGACCAATCCGGTATGGTAATCTGGTTTCTTATCCGCATATTTGATTTGGCACAGGTTTTACACCGGATGCTGTTCCTGACACAACTCCTCCCATATATCCGGGCTTGGGACTGGCACTATGGACACACTGGCATGTGCAACCCCAGTGGCTGGGTTTGTTGTTGATTCCTCAAGCAGGAAATATGACAGTATAATGAAAGTTTACAGAAATGTTCCAGCTGCTTTTCCTTCTCATTAAACTAAAACCTTGTGATATTCAATAAAGCATACCATCACGTGCGATACTCTTGCAGGTAAAACACACATTATCCAAATAAATGGTGCCATGGAGAAGAAGCTTCTCGTCTGATTTGCACTCTGAATGTGGAACACACAATTCCTGTCCCAGCTGTCCATCTGCATAATATCCTTTCTGGCAATGTTCACACACCGTGTCTCTGTCAGGACATCCTGTTCAACAGTAAATATAAAAGACAAATCATAAAAACTGCACACACATGCTTAGTGTTAAAATGTAAAGGATGTATTGGATGTGGTGTAAATCCTTTCTATATCTCATCCTACTGTTTAGACTTTTTTAACATTTGAATCATTTGTTTCTTCTGGTCATGCATCATAAGGTGTCTGTGATATGACGCTTTTTGTTAAGATTCTGAAGCTTCATATGAAGGCAGTGACGCATTGATTCAAGGCATTGAATTTAAATCTAAAATTAAATTTCAGAACACTGAGGAGACATATTCTCATTAGTTATTTAACAGAATTACCTTTCTCTTTCACTATATATCCGCTTGGACACACCGAATGCGGCCGGCAGATATCTGAGTCGAGATGAAAAGCCTTCCTTGCACCGACACACACGGTTAGTGGAACTCGTGCATGTCTGTACCTCGACCTGATTTGACCGACACCATCTGCATGGTAGACACTCGTAGATGTAGTTCCAGACCTCGGTGTATAATCCTTCGTCGCAGGGCTGGCAGAGGGTTTGATGTGTCTCAGTGCAGTGCTTCTGCAGACGGTAACCTGGAGGGCATCGGTTACACAAGAGCTTCTGGCCAGTGGGAAGCTCTCGCAGATACGTGGTCTCATTTTGAGCGAGTATTAATGATACTGTGCTGCTGTATAGCACCAACACTGTGAGAATAAGCTGCAGAAAAACAACACACACACACACACACACACACACACACACACACACAATAATATCATGATCTTTCACGGTCATCGTGATTACTGTAATAAACTTAACACAAATTTCAGTCTCAGTAACTAAAACTAATCACAGTGGTTTTGTGAAGGTTTTTCCTTCAGCCACAGGACTCCACAACTCTCAGACATTCCGGTCTCTCTCTCACTCACACACACACACACACACACACACACACACACACACACACACACCACACTTATCCTGCAGGTCATCTGATGAAACTCATGCATTAGAGCACTAAATTCCAAATGGATTAACTGCTGGATTAAGGAGCCATAACAATACCCTTTTCTTTACTACCTAGTTTTTATCTGTCAGTGAAAAGATCCATATTTTTTGACAGCTCTGAAAACTTGGATCTTTTGTAAAAAAAGTGAATGACCATTTTTGTTCAACTTTGAAAAGCTTGAAGCACAGTCTTGTCACTGATGTGGCTCCATGTTTAGATGTGAAAACAACAGCTTTAAGATGAGCTCTTGAAGAATGAATACCTTTTCAGGTAAAGGTGGAAAAGGAGAGTAACATTATAGTGTGAAACAGATGTCAAACAACACATTTCACCCGGTTAAATTCTCTCTCTCTCTCTCTCTCTCTCTCTACCCCAACTAACAAGCAAAACCGTCAGAGCACGGCTCTAGTTCTCTCTCTGACCAGGAATCGCGTGTGTTTTAAAGTACGGAAAATTAGTTGAATAATGAAGAAAATAATAAAAACAGAATAGAAAAAGCTATGATAAACAAAGCTCCTGAGAGCGCGACGTCACTCACCTCGCGGTTTTCCATAGCCGCGTTGCAGTGCACGCTTGGCGCTTCTCAAAGCTGATGATGATGATGGCTGCCTCTTTATACGCATACGTCACGACTCTTCCAGGGGTCCGTTTCAGAAGGGAGGTTCAGTGAAAACTCTAAGTTGGTTAACCCTGAAATGAGGGAAACTCTGGGTTTTCCGTTTCAAAGTCGGAGGTATCTCGAAAAACGGGGTAAGTCAAGCTTGTTGCTTTGCGTTTCTTTGCAAACGGTAGTTTTCTTTATAACATCGGAGATGCAGAGCGCATTAGTAAGGCCACTGTGTGCAGAACAGTAAGGACAGTGTGTCTTGCTCTCAAACGCTTTCTGCACATTTTTGTGGTGTTTCCTGGCACAAACCTCTGAGAGCCTTCAAAGAGGACTTTCATAGGATTGCAGGTTACTTGTGTAAAAAAACTCTGTTGAAATGAGGCTGAAAAATGATGAGAAGTTAATAACATCTTGCTGCGACCTCTGTAATAAAAATATTAATTAGAATTCCCTTTAGGATTTCCAAATGTGGTTGGATGCATCCATGGCACACATTCCCATCATTGCACCATCCGAAAATGAAGCAGACTTTGTCAACAGGAAGTCCATCCACACTATTAATGTGCAGGTACACTGAGTAACCTACTGCTTCTAATGGTAAAAGACCACATCACAAAAGAAACAAAATCATTAAATACAAATCACTGCAATTTATTTGTTCTTCTTTATTTTTCTACATATACAATTGTTAGATTTTAATATTCTTCCAATAATTAATTCAATTCCCCTGTGATCATACACCCACCTCCAGCTTGTGTTTGAGGATGTCGATTTCTAGATCTGCCTTTTGGATCTGGCGGTCCAAGAATATAATTTCTTTTGTTTTTTGTTCTATTTTCTTAAAAAGACTCTGTCTATATTACTCCTTAACTTGTAACTGAAAATACAGTCGATTAGAGTTACATGGTGTAGTTCTACATGATTTGTACAGAACTAAACTGAACATCCCCGAACTGTGTTCATCTGTGTAGCAGAATTTGATGGAAACTCCTCCTGCTGTTCTTCCACACTCTGGGGGGAAAGATAAGAATGTCAGTTCATACTTATAGATATAAACTTTTATATAGGCTACAAAAATGGGAGGAAATGTGAAGATGTTCGATGTGTACACACTATATTAATATTACCTCTGTAGGCCTCTCTGTGGCAGAAGTGGTTTCATCATCCACATCGTCCTGTGAAGATGAGCATTTGGTTGAGTACACTTTATAATAGTACTTGTAATTTATGTTTTATTTGGTAGGCTGATTACAACTGTCTGGGGTTCTGTTGTGACAGGGGGCTCTAAAAGGAAGATATTACCATCAGAATCTGTTGAGACCCCCGCAAAAAAAAAAACCCACACAACCCAAAGTGAAATAAATTGATATAAAAAATAGCCTATATAAACAAATTATATATATATATATATATAGGCCTCTTACATTTTATGAAGGCACAGGAGTGACTGGCTCATGTCGGTTTCTTCTGTACAACATCAGGAGAATTCGGCCATTTCTATCCACACAGGCTACTCAGGTGCTTGTTCAGTCTCTGGTCATTTCAAGATTGGACTACTGCAACTCTTCTGGCAGGTCTACCTCTGAACGCAATTCACCCACTGCAAATGATCCAAAATGCAGCTGCATGACTTGTTTTCAACCTGCCTAAGTTTTCCCACAACACCCCACTGCTGCGCTCCTCCACTGGCTTCCAGTAGCTGCACGCATCAGATTCAAAACACTAATGCTTGCCTACAAAGCCAAGAATGGACCAGCGACATCTAACCTCAAAGCTCTCGTCACTCCTCGCACTGCACCTCGCTCCCTCAGATCCACTAGCACTGCTCGACTAGTCCCACCATCTCTCAGCACAAGAGGTAGGTATACATCTAGACTCTTCTCTGTTCTGGCACCGAGGTGGTGGACCAAACTTCCCCTAGATGTCCGTACAGCCGAGTCTCTGACCGTCTTCAAACAGCAACTGAAGACCTAACTCTTATTTTTCCCTGTTTATGTATCATGTTGTATCTTCAAAAAAATAAAAATGAAAAAATAAAAATCCCAACTCAGTTTTTAGGCTAATGGTATCCCAAGTTTGTATCCTATTTAACCAGTGTTAATCTATTAATTGATAGACAATTAAAGCACTTTTGTACGTTGCTCTGGATAAGAGCGTCTGCCAAATGCCAGAAATGTAAATGTAGAAATGTAAACAATAACAACAACAAAAACACACACAACTTCAGTCAATTGAAACTATTAAATAATGTATAATATTAATAGTATTATTAATTATATTTACTGCTTGTGCCAAAGCGACTCTCTTTTTCTCTCTCTCTCTCTGTCTGTCTGTCTGTCTGTCTGTCTGTCTGTCTCTAAATCTGTCTGCGTTAAAATATACTCTAGCTCTGTTGCTATGTTTAGTGAATCAAGACCTATGATTATTGCCCTTTGAAGGGTTTGGATTAGTGGTTGGTAAGAAAATTGCAGGATAATTTTCTTGCTCAAATAGTCAGTCTATGTACATACATTATTTCTGCACGTGTTTAGACGAATGAAGTTAGAAACATAGAAAGTTATAGCTGTTTATGTACTAAATATATACAGTTGCAAAAAAATTAAGTGAATCATTTTCATTTTCCTGGTTTTCTGCTTAAATTGGTCACGAAATGTGATCTTCACCAGTCAAATATCAACAAATATCAACAAACAATATTTCTAAGCTGATAAAACACAAAGAGTCATGATCTTTCATGTCTTTATTGAACAAACTAACTAAACATACAAAGTGATGGTGGAAAAAGTAAGTGAAACAGTGCTTTAATAACTGGTTGAACCACCTTTAGCGGCAATAACCTCAAGTAAGCGATTCCTGTGGCTGCAAATTAGACCTGCACAACGTCCAGGAGTAATTTTGGACCATTCAACTGCCATTTAGTGACACCTGGTGTTTCACTTACTTTTTCCACCATCACTTTGAATGTTTAATTAGTGAAGTGCTGTTCTTCGGCCTACTGGTTGTGGATTGAATTGTCCGGTAAGCTTGATGGCGGTTTGCTGAACGCACTGTGTGCTGGGTGACTGGGGTCAACTGTGATTTTGTGAGCCTTCCTCAGCCATTGTATGTGGCAGATGTCATGTAAGGCTGGAAGTTTATTTCCAACAGTGAGCTCAGCTGCTCTCATGACTCTCTGGAAGGCTGCCATACCAGACAGTCAGGTACCCGGTTAGAATGCTCTCAAGGGTGCATCTGTAGAAGTTGTTGAGGATTTTTGGGTGAAGGCCAAACTTCTTGAGCCTCCGCAGGAAGCAGAATCGAAGCTGAGCTGCTTTGACTATTGATGTGGTGTGCAGGGACCAGGACAAGTTGTCAGAGAGGAGCACACCAAGGAACTTGATGCTCCTGACACTTTCTACAGAGTCCCAGTTGTTGTGTTGAAGTTGCGTGGCTATCCTCCTGCACCCTCCTAAAGTCCACAATCATCTCTGGGGCTTGCTGATGTTGAGCCAGAGGTTGCACCACTGAGATAGCATTTGCACCTCATATCTGTGGGCTATCTCCGTTAGTGATAAGGCCAAAGATGGAAGTATCATCAGCAAACTTATGATAATGGTGGAGCAGGGAGTACAGGAGGGGGTTGAGAACACAAACCTGTGGAGCACCTGTGCTCAGAATGAGAGTGGTGGAGTAACTATTACCAATTCTTATTACTTGGGATCAGTTTAACAGAAAGTCCAAAATCCAATTGCACAGTTTAGTGTTCAATCCTAAATACAGTTCAATCCTAATTACTGATCTATTTAATCTACTAATCTAACTGCAGTCATATCCAAAGGAAGTATCATTGTTTCTAAAGGTTTTTATTTTCAGCCACATGTCAGAAACCTTAAAAAACTGGAAGAAGGATAAGACGGTGCTTTTGTGGTTTTGGCAAAAATGTCTGGCAAAAAATTTTGGGGTTTTAATTTAATAATGCCAAACATCACATGGTGACTGTGAGAAACACAGTAGACATGACTTTTATGCTTTTATGGTGAAATTCCTTTTTCTTTTCATGTCAAGCCATATTTATTTTGACCATGTCACATAGACTCAATGCTGCCGCTGCTGCTCTGCTTTCACGTCCACTTTGTCGATAAACTGCCTTTCACTTTTATCCATAAGACACAACACCTTTTCACTCTGCTTCAATGAGGTAAAGTGAGTTTTATTCTTTTTAAAGGACGACCTGATAGAGGACAGACTGCAGCGACTAAGAGACGCAAGTGTAGAAGGACGTCTGCAAATCCATCAGGTGTGCTATTAACTGTAGCCCTGATAATAAACTTCAAAAAGAATTTAATTCTCTGTTAGGGGACTATTTCTATTTTACACATGACTACAGGTGGCCAACATCTTCCTGTCAGAGGAGGAGAACTTCCTGCTGCTGTTTCGCAGAGACACACCTCTGGACAACAGTGTGGAGTTCATGAGGGTCAGACTTGTTGTTTTTTTTCTTCTAATCTGCTTCCTTAACTTCTCCTACCATAGTTTGTTGATCTTTTTGTTTTAATAAATATTAGTAAAATAACCTAAGAGCAAGAAATCAGACCGAAATCAGACTAACATGTGCTTCATGTGGACTCCAGAGCCAACATTGCTTTCTAAATGTACTTTTTAAAGGATAACTTGTTAAATAACAGGTTAACTAACATATGAACCCTATAACTATGTAGAGTTTTTAGACATCAGCTATGTTACTATTAATGCTTGAGACATGGTAACAATCAACTTTTAGCAAGTAAAACTGCTAGGTACGTAGCTAATCTTAATATTGATATTAATGGTCATGTATTATTTTGGCTTTGTTGCTTGAGGATATTTTGATAAAAATATTATATTATATTTAGCATAAAATGTACCCTAATTTGACGTTGCGACCTTTGAAATAACCCAATACAATTAAGCTTATAATAGTTTAGCATGACGAGAATTTATCAGATGCTAACTCCTAGTTTCTATGTCCCAGTTGTAGTCTACGAGTTGTACTGGGTCAAGATTGGCATGTCTTAATCCTGAGCTGTTTTATGTCTCTTCAGATCTGGAGACGCTACGATGCTGACAGCAGTGGATTCATATCAGCCGTGGAACTCAAGGTACTATTTAAGCTTACAAATGTATTTGAATATGAATTTGGCATATTTGAAGTATATACACATATCATATTAAATCTTTATTTTATTGTGTTGTGTGTTTAATACATTTACATTTTTACCCATTTTATCTTTATAGTTATAAATTACTGCTTATCTTTATCTTAAAAATATATATAAAAATAGATATACAAGTTATCTGTTGTTCTACTGATATAGCTACATTCCTTTTAAGCAGATAACTTTGGCTACTATCAGTTGCTAGCATGATAACATTATTGTTGCCTAAATAGCTAGAATGGTTATGCTAAGCATCACGTGTTAACTGTAGAAAACTAGATACTTGAGTACTTTGTTTGACTGCCTAAAATGACTTGACTTTTGTCCTAATTTACAAACATTTACATTTCTGTTATGTGAATTTTTTACATTTGTTTAACCCATAACCAGATATTTTGAACACTGTGTTTTTTGAACATGAAATAAGTTCATATCCACATACTTTTATGAAGCTCCTTAGACTTACTGTAGAAGTCTGCTCCTCTATATATTCAGCACCAGTAACACGTGTTAAGTATCTTAAAAAAATATTTGGATTCTTTATGCAAGTTACACAACTCCTGGAAATGGTTTGTACTCTAATGTACTAATTGAGCTGTCGCTAGTCTTCTAGAAGAAGACTTTATTATTGCCACATATACATTACAGCAAAGTGGAATTTTTGCCTTCACATAGCCCAGTTTTGGAAGTTGGGGTCAGAGCTCAGGAGCTATGATGCAGCCCCCCTGGAGCAGAGAGGATTAAAGGCTGTACAGTGGCAGCTTGGCTTGAACCCCAACCTTCCGATCAACAAACTGGAGCCTTAACCACTTGAGCCACCACTTCTCAAAATCTTATTTGGCTATGTCTAGGTGCTTGCTAGTTAAATCATTATCTTTATTAGCTAGCTTATGGTCAGTGTTTATGGTTTCCATTTGCCTAACAACAGCATTCAATGTCCTCCATGGAAGCCAATGGAATTTTCCATAGAACAGCAAAAACCAATGGATTTATTAAAGTATATATTAAAAAGCTTGATTAAACAGATTGTGTTTTTTGTTTCAGATTTGTGATTTAGGTAATTTATATATTTCATTTTTGCATGTGTGTGTATGTGTGTGTGTGTCCTTGACTACACCACTTGTAGTAACAGCTTCTTCTCTGTTTCTTCTCTGTGCCTCATCTCCAGAGTTTCCTTGAAGATCTGTTTGAGCAGCACAACAAGAGCATCACACCGGACAAACTGGAGCTGTACACCAACACCATCGTACGGTCGCATCCTCATATCTGAATAGCAACAGAGACTTGTATAGGAGACACTACACATAATCTACATCTAATACTAAACAGTTTTTAAAAAGGAATGTAATATGGTGTAATAAAGACAACATATAATCATTGATGTGGTGAGGAAGGAGTCTCCAGCGTCAGTGTTTGGTAACCGACAGAGATAAAGCTTAACCTTTCTCCACCACATGTCAGACATTAATGCATATAGTTAATGCTTTCGGCTGCTCCCTGTTCGGGGTCGCCACAGCGGACCAACTGGTCCGCATATCAACTTGGCAAATGTTTTACGCCGGATGCCCTTCCTGACGCAACCCTCCCATTTTTCCGGGCTTGGGTCCGGCACTGCATCCAGTGGCTGGGGTTGGGGCATTGGCTGGGAATCGAACCTGGGCCTTCCGCATGATAGGCGAGAAACGCATATGTGTTGTGCAAATATGCCTAGTAGATAACAGTATTAAAAGTGTGCAGAATGATCAGCTGTCCAGTGTGGAAACAGCTGCAGGAAGGGGCCATAACTCTGTCTGGTACTGCCTTCCTGATAGGAGGAGGATAAATAGTCCATGAATAGTGTAAGAGGTTGGTTTAAGCCATAACCATTTATTTAGAATACTGTGGTTTTTTTTTTTTTATATAAACTTAATTCATATCCATGTACTCTTACCACCTTCCAAACTCCATGAACTTGCTAAAGTAGGACAAACAGCAGATTCAATAATAGTAGACTTCTTCATACAAGTTACACAAACCCTGGAAATGGTTTGTACTCTAATGTGCTAATTAGAGCTGTGGCTAGTCTTCTAGAAGTCAAGTCAAGAGTCAAGAAGCTTTTATTGTCATTCCAACCACATGTACATAGTGAAATGAGACAACGTTTCTCCAGGACCCAGGTGCTACATTAAAAACAACACACAACATGTAATTTCAAAACTGAAACAACAACACAGAGCTAGGACAGAAGTTTGTTCTAGCTACATAAAGTGCAAAGTGTGCAAACAGGTGTAAACAGTGCAAACAGTGCAAAGACAAGATAAACACAAGACAGGACACAAAACATGTGCAATATTGGCAGAATGTGATGTGCATTACATATATGTATGTAATGCATAGCAGCATGACCATTGTGTGCAAGATGTGGTAGCAGCAGTTTTAAGAATAGTGTAAATAATTGATTGTTCACAGCGGTTGAGGTAGTGCAAATAGGAGATACAGTGAGAGGTAGTGCAAATTGGAGATACATTGTGTTAAGAGTCCGCTCATACGGTGGATGTGTGTGTGTGTGTGTGAGAGAGAGAGAGCTGATAATTCAGTTTCGTGTTAAGAAGCCTGATGGCTTGTGGAAAGACATTGTTGCATAGTCTGGTTGTGTGGGCCCGAATGCTTCGGTACCTCTTTCCAGACGGCAGGAGGGTGAAGAGTGTGTGTGAGGGGTGTGTGGGATCGTCCACAATGCTGTTTGCTTTGCGGATGCAGCATGTGGTGTACATGTCCGTGATAGAGGGGAGAGAGAGTCCAATGATCTTCTCAGCTGTCCTCACTATCCGCTGCAGGGTCTTGCGATCCGAGACGGTTCCCAAACCAAGGAATCTGGTACTCTTGACGATCTCCACAGGGGATCCGTCGATGAACAGCGGAGAATGGTCACTCAGTGCTCTCCTAAAGTCAACAACCATCTCTTTTGTCTTGTCAACATTCAAAGACAGGCTGTTGGCTTTACACCAGGCTGTTGCACCTCCTCTCTGTACGCTGACTCATTGTTCTTGCTGATGAGACACACCACGGTCGTGTCATTGGCAAACTTGACGATGTGGTTCGAACTGTGCATTGCTGCACAGTCATAAGTCAGCAAAGTGAACAGCAGTGGTCAGTGTGGTGGTGCTGGAGAGGCTATTCCCGATTCTGACTGACTGAGGTCTCCCTGTCAGGAAGACCAGGATCCAGTTGCAGAGGGAGGTGTTCAGGCCCAGCAGGCTCAGTTTCTCTATCAGGTGCTGAGGGATGACTGTGTTGAATGCTGAACTAGAAGAAGCCTTTATTATGGGAGGAGGGTAAATAGTCCATGAATAGGGTGAGGAGAGTCTTTGATCAAAGAAATGATAACATTTTGGTCTGAAGCTACAGAAAATCTGCAGCCATTTTGAAGAATTACAAACTCTTTTGAATATCACAGAGTTTTTCAATTGGTTAACAACAAATTAATAAAAAAGTATGATATGTAGTTTATAAATTTTAACATGCACTGGTGTTTTATTAGGTTAGTTTTAATAGTTGCTTTAGGTTAGGCTTAGTGTCTTACTAGTAGCTACACGAGAGCATGATTGATACTGGCACATTTTTATGCCTGTTTTTTTTTTCCCAGATGAAAATGTTTGACAAAAACCAAGATGGCCACCTGGATTTAAATGATATGGCCAGGTATTATTAAAATGAACAGGCTGTATTTCTGTATATTTAGAAATTTATCACAGGATATTTCATTATATTTTTCTGTTGTATGTTAAGAGTGCATTATTAACTACTACTTTATCTGCTTCTTCAGAATTCTGTCCTTAAAGGAGAACTTCCTGCTGAAGTTTGAGATGGACGTGAGTAGCTGCAGAAAACTACACCAGGTTACATATGTAACCTGGTTCCCTGAGAAGGGAACAAGATGCTGTGTCATGTCTGACACTATGGGAATGATTCTATGTGGAAGTTGTGTCTGAAGCTCTGTGTGAAATTGATTTATCGGTTCAGGTAGGCCATATGACAAAGCGGAGCGAGCCAGCAAAACCATAAAAGGGCATCTATGTCACATTACTCCTGCTTCTACTTGTCTGAAGGAAGCGTGAGTGGATGCCCAGTGTGTGGCTAGTGACGGAGCATCTCGTTCCCTTCTCAGGGAACCGGGTTACATACACCAGTTAGCCATAATATTATGCTCACAGATGCTCGATTGTATTGAGATCTGGGGAATTTAGAAGCCAAATCAACACCTCAAACTTGTTTGTTGAGCTCATCAAACCATTCTTGAACCATTTTTGCTTTGTGGCATGGCACATTATCCTGCTAAAAGAGGTCACAGCCATCAGGGAATACTGTTTCCATGAAAGGGTGTACATGGTCTGCAACATTGCTTAGGTAGGTGGTACATGTCAAGGTAACATCCACATGAATGGCAGAACCCAAGGTTTCTCAGCAGAACATTGCCCAAAGCATGAAACTGCCTCTGCCGCCTTGCCTTCTTCCTATAGTGCATCCTGGTGCTATGTGTTCCCCAGGTAAGTGACACACATGCACCCGACCATCCACGTTATGTAAAAGAAAACAGGATTCATCAGACCAGGACAACTTCTTTCATTGCTCCGTGATCCAGTTCTGATGCTCACACTCACGCTCATGCTTTCTGCAGTTCACAGGGATCAGCATAATCATCAAAACCTTTCTATCAAAACCAGCATCAACTCCTTCAGCAATTTGAGCAACTGTAGCTTGTCTGTTGGATCAGACCACATGGGCCAGCCTTCACTCTCCACATGCATCAATGAGCCTTGGCCTCCCATGACTCTGTTGCCAGTTCACCACTGTTCCTTCCTTGGACCACTTCTGATAAATACTGACCAGTGCAGACCAGGAACACCCCACAAGAGCTGCAGTTTTGGAGATGCTCTTATCCAGTTGTCTAGCCATCACAATTTGGCCCGCATCAAACTTGCTCAAATTGTTATGCATGCCCATTTTTCCTGCATCAATTTTTCCACATCAATTTTGAGGACAAAATGTTCACTTGCTGCCTAATATAGCCCACCCACTAACAGGTGATGAACAGATAATCAGTGTTATTCATTTCACCTGCCAGTGGTCATAATGTTATGGCTGATCGGCCAACTCCATTGGCTCAAAGGGGGCTTGGAGAAGCCCCTCCAGGACCATTGAGAGGTCCTAGGAGGGAAGATGCGGTCTGCAGGAACTCAGTCTGCAGCACTGTACTAACAGGGCAGTGAACTAGATCTTGACAATGGCAATTACACCAGAGGCGGAAGTTCAACATAGTCTCCTCAACCTCGGTTGGGAGAACGAAGTCTAGGTTCCAAATCTCTGGGCGTGGGTGGAGAATCGCGCCTGCACCTGAGAGAGGAGTGATGGGAATCTGATGGGAATCTCCCAAGGAGCACCATCCAGAAGTAAAAGAGAAAGGCACAGTGCACAGTGGGTCAACACCTCAGAGGTGAACATAGCCACTTCTGCCCAGCCAAAAATTGCCATATGCATTCCACCACCTACGGGTGGAGATGCCATTCCTCGGGCCTCAGCCCCTGCCGCAGCAGGAAGCCTGATTCCTGATCATGTGCTTTGGAGTGTAAATCGTTCTCAGTGAGAGAAATCTGGTCTCTACCTAGGGCCAAATCTGGTGCACCCACTTGAACAGAGGGCACAAACACAGACTACCCTAATGATTGAGGAAGGGGACCACAAAGCGTATCCCCTGTGTTTTAGGAGAAAGTGTTTTAGCACTAGAAACACAGCCCCCATCTTCAGGCAATCTGTGCTCCGGCAAGATGCCTATGTAATGATAGGCACCCTTCAGGATTATAGTCGCAAATCAGTCCTTGGACCTGAATGGGAACCAAGAAATGCCGGATATAAAGCCGAAGGCTCGACCTGGGAGGGGAATGCACTCTACAGCCCCTTTGTCAAATGCAAGAGAAGTTCCTCCTGGAGGAATGAGTTTTGGTCTGTGCCAACAACAGTGGGCAGCATCGGTGGCAAACTGGATTCTGTAGCCTTTTTCCCCAGAACCCATTATGACACACCTGGCAGAAGCTTCCACACTGCCAGCTGGAATGAGAGAGGTGTTAGCCTCTCGCTGTTCTCACATTGCATAGTGCCCTGAAACAGCAAACTGGCAGGAACTAACCCATAAGGTGGCTACACATAAGGAGCAGGAGCATGGGTGGTCATAGCTGAACCCCAAAGCAAAAGAGGTGGCGAGGTAGACAGCAGTGGCCGATGGCATGGGCCGTCTGCTTTGTGGCACAGAGGGCTAAATCTCTCTCCATGCAGCCAATGAAGGGGAGAGATAGCCCGCAAGCATCTCTTCGGGTCTCGAGCCACGCGGTACAAGTGCTTGACTGGAAATACATGCAAGTGAATGCAGAATGAGCTTAGCAACAGCACATGAAACCCAACAGCATGAATGCCACTGATTGCTTTCTCTCAGGAAGTAATTCAGTGGCATACCACTCATCATCACCCACATCAAGCTCCTCAGAGTCCGTGAGATAATAATAATAATAGGACAATAGTACAATAATAATTCCTTATTTAGGTCAGGAGAAATCGCAAAACGAGCTCCCGGAGCCAAAGTAGGGAAATCTGAGTCGGGAGTAAGAGCAAGAGATAGGGGCTCACATGTCTGCAAACTTGATCTGTGAGACCTATGATCTAAGTTGGCACTCTGCCTCAGCAGACACGGGACCCAAGCCACAAGGCACAGGTGCTTGGCTGGAGAAAACAGCCAAGCGATAGCCAAGTTTACAGAGAGGAAAGGTTTCACAGTCCATGCAGCCGACTCCTTCAAGAGTTGTGCATGCACACTCCTCTATCAAACAAACAATGCAGAAAAAGTCATAGTGTAATATATTTTTTTTCATCTAGACAAATAGGACAAACTATTGACACAAACTTGCTGGTGAGCTCCACTTTGTCATGTGACCTACTCAAACTGATACATCGGCATGATTTCACACAGAGCTTCAGACATAACTTCTACATAGAAGTGTTACCACAGTGTCAGCCTCGAAAGGGAACTCACAGAAACATCTAATCTCAATCTAATCACATCTAATTCTGACATGTCAGAATTAGATGCGTTTCATTTTCATGTTTCATTTTCTCTGCTGGAATAAACGAGTGTGTGGTGCATTGTTAATGTCCAGGCCTGCAGTCAAAAGGACAGAGCGAGAGATTTCGAGAAAATCTTTGCCCACTATGATGTGGTAGGTTTGCGTGTACAATACAAAAAACGTGCATATGAAGTTCAGCTTCAATTCTGTTTCATAACTAACTGTGTTTGCTCAATAGAGTAAAACAGGAGCCCTGGAAGGACCAGAGGTGGATGGATTCGTTAAAGACATGATGGAGTTGGTCAAGGTAGAGATCTTTTGTCATTGCATCAAATATTAATTATTTAGCAAAATGTCATTTCAATTTTATGAAGGTTTTTCTTTGTAATTTATTAACATTCCCAAGAACAAAGTTATATTCCAGATGGTTTAGTTTTGGTCCTATTGTTCCTCTACCTTTACACTGTTTCTATAAAAGACTTTACAGCTAAGTCACTAAGTTTGATTTCATTTGAGGTAAATGTTGATATCTGGAAATTCCTGTCTTGTATCCACTTTCCCTCTGACTAAACTAGCTTATCAGTTTCATACATTGTCTACGTAAAGGATTTTATGGCTAGTTTGTTGAAAAAGTACCATAACTAGCTATCTTAAACTGATAAGCTAGTTTATTCTCTCCTTGGCACATAAAGTTGACTCTAATTGAGGCAGGAGCTAAAGTCTGAAGAGAGAATGGTACATTAGAAGTAATTTTAATAATGATAACACAAAGAATTTTGTTTTATTTTATATATTAAATTTTTTGATATATTGAAGTACAGTGGTGTGAAAAAGTGTTTTGGCCCCCTTCCTGATTTCTTATTTTTCTGTATGTTTGTCACACTTTAATGTTTCAGATAATCAAACACATTTAAATATTAGTCAAAGATAACACAAGTAAACACATCATGCAGGTTTTAAATGAAGGTTTTTATTATTAAGGGAAAACAAAATCCAAAACTACATGGCCCTGTGTGAAAAAGTGTTTACCCCCTAAGCCTAATAACTGGTTGGTCCACCCTTAGCAGCAACAACTGCAATCAAGCGTTTTTGATAACTTGCAACGAGTCTGTTACAGCGCTGTGGAGGAATTTTGGCCCACTCATCTTTGCAGAATTGTTGTAATTCAGCCACATTGGGGGGTTTTTTCGAGCATGAACCACCTTTTTAAGGTCATGCCACAGCATCTCAATCGGATTGAGGTCAGGACTTTGACTAGGCCACTCCAAAGTCTTCATTTTGTTTTTCTTCAGCCATTCAGAGGTGGACTTGCTGGTGTGTTTTGGATCATTGTCCTGCTGCAGAACCCAAGTTCGCTTCAGCTTGAGGTCACAAACAGATGGCCAGACATTCTCCTTTAGGATTTTTTGGTAGACAGCAGAATTCATGGTTCCATTTATCACAGCAAGTCTTCCAGGTCCTGAAGCAGCAAAACAGCACCAGACCATCACACTACCACCACCATATTTTACTGTTGGTATGATGTTCTTTTTCTGAAATGCGGTGTTACTTTTACGCCAGACGTAATGGGACACAGACCTTCCAAAAAGTTAAATTTTGTCTCGTCAGTCCACTGAGTATTTTCCCAAAAGTCTTGGGGATCATCAAGATGTTTTCTGGCAAAACTGAGACGAGCCTTTATGTTCTTTTTACTCAGCAGTGGTTTTGGTCTTGGAACTCTGCCATGCAAACCATTTTTGCCCAGTCTCTTTCTTATGGTGGAGTCATGAACACTCACCTTAACTGAGGCAACTGAGGCCTGCAGTTCTTTGGATGTTGTTGTGGGGTCTTTTGTGACCTCCTGGATGAGATGTTGCTGCGCTCTTGGGGTAATTTTGGTCGGTCGGCCACTCCTGGGAAGGTTCTCTACTGTTCCATGTTTTTTTTTCCCTTTGTAGATAATGGCTCTCACTGTGGTTTGTGGCAGTCCCAAAGCTTTAGAAATGGATTCATAACCTTTTCCAGACTGATGGATCGGTAGGTTTGTGACCTCAAGCTGAAGCGAACTTGGGTTCTGCAGCAGGACAATGATCCAAAACACACCAGCAAGTCCACCTCTGAATGGCTGAAGAAGAACAAAATGAAGACTTTGGAGTGGCCTAGTCAAAGTCCTGACCTCAATCCGATTGAGATGCTGTGGCATGACCTTAAAAAGGTGGTTCATGCTCGAAAACCCTCCAATGTGGCTGAATTACAACAATTCTGCAAAGATGAGTGGGCCAAAATTCCTCCACAGCGCTGTAACAGACTCATTGCAAGTTATTGAAAACGCTTGATTGCAGTTGTTGCTGCTAAGGGTGGCCCAACCAGTTATTAGGCTTAGGGGGCAAACACTTTTTCACACAGGGCCATGTAGTTTTGGATTTTGTTTTCCCTTAATAATAAAAACCTTCATTTAAAAACTGTATGATGTGTTTATTTGTGTTATCTTTGACTAATATTTAAATGTGTTGGGTTATCTGAAACATTAAAGTGTGACAAACATGCAAAAAAATAAGAAATCAGGAAGGGGGCCAACACTTTTTCACACCACTGTATATCCTTTGACAGATTTGTCCTGGTACAAAGTTTTCCTTTGCAAAACTATTGTATAAAGTTGATGTTTATCCTTTAAGTGGTTAATTCACATGCTGTATATTTTAACATGGCTCATGTTTACTGTTCCATGCCCCTCCCCTGTCATCACCACCACCACCACTACCACCACCCCCCCGCTCAGGGCCCATCTCTCAGCCCAACCTGACTGGTGCAGACTTGGACAGGTTCAAACAAGCTCTGCTTATCCACTGCGACATCAACAGGGATGGAAAGATCCAAAAGAATGAACTAGCACTGTGTCGGGGGTTTGAAGCTTGGTCCCTGAAGCACACAGAGGGACTCCTGACCTACACACAAACACACACTCACAGACTACCTACAAATGCTAATACCGTCCATATAACACAAGCAATAACACATCAGGACTAAACATTGCATTCAGTGCTCATTTAAACCAGAGGCATCATGCCCATTCAAACTGGGGGGGCACGATTTTTGAGCCAAGTGGATTTTATATTATAAATATTAGCAGTTCCGTGCTGCATCCTTGTGACTTTCTGGAGATTTTTGACTAGTTTTATTACATAAGCTTAACACACTTCAGTAGGCTGCAGGTGCAGCATGCCTGCAATTGTGCTCACTGTGCCCCCTTAGAAAAAAGTAGGTGCATGATGCCACTGATTTAAACCTTAACTTGAAAACTAATGTCACAATCATATTGTTGTTGTATCCTTTTAAAAAAATCTCTTGAATGAGAAGTGTACTTCTCTGTGGTGATAAATAGATAAATTGAATTTGTGTTACGCAGAAAAAAAGTGTACTGTCCTTTTATTTTGCTCAGTTATTTAGCAAAAAAAAAAAAACAAGACTAATACACACATATGAGTTCAGAGAGTCTTCAACTTAAACATAGATAACAGAAAAAAACCCCGAATGCTCAAAACTAAAGGTCCTGACAAAGAAAAAAAAATGTTCAGTCTAATATCATGCCTTTATTTCACATTGAGAGAGAGAGCGAGAGCGAGAGCGCGAGAGAGAGAGCGAGAGAGAGAGAGAGAGGGGAGAGAGAGAAGGGGAGGGGAGAGAGAGAGAGAGAGAGCGCGCGCGAGAGAGAGAGAGAGAGAGAGCGCGCGAGAGAGAGCGCGGGGAGAGAGAGAGAGAGAGAGAGAGAGCGAGCGCGCGAGAGAGAGCCGAGAGAGAGAGAGAGACTTGACTTTACCAAACTTTATTTACACAAGTCACATATTATACACAGAGTGACTTAATGAGTAAGTAAATAAATAGATAAATAAATAAATAAAATAAATAAGTGCATTCAAATAGTTTTCAGTAAATGAGTTAAACAGGAGTGATGATTAGCGTAGCTCTGCTGCAAAGTTCAGTTCTCCTTCTGCAACAGAGCACACAGCATTCTCACAGCACCACACACACTTAAACATGTCCAAAACATTCATACTCTTATAAAAATTAAAATCAATTAAAATTCTTGACTTGATCAGCCTCTTTAAAATTCTTGTGGCCTCGCAGTCAGTGTTTTGTGCTACCCGGTTTTTTCGGCTCAGGTATATTGCCATTTTTGCCTGACCAAAGATAAAATTGATCAGTTGGCACCTGAACCTGTGTTTCCTGACGTACTTAAAACCCAGAATAAAACACTGAACAGTAAAATCAACATTAAAAGACCTTAAAATGCTCCGTAAAAACACACACAGTGACTGTAACCTGGAGCAGTGAATAAAAGCATGAAAAACAGTTTCTCTCTGTGAACAGAACGGACAGTCATGTAAAACATCAGGGTTTTAAAAAAGAGATAAAAGAGTTCACAGAGATAATACCATGTAAAATCCTCCATTGGAGGTCAGCAGCTTTTTTGGTTAATGGTGG